>CM061144.1:23088224-24288224 GCA_030710495.1 Labroides dimidiatus | reverse complement strand
AAGAATACTTTGATGGATATTTGTTGATTGGAAAGGTTTAATTAAACTGTTGGTGTCTCTCCTTTTTTAAGTTATGTTTAAGGCATTTTTGCATTACTGGATAGGACAGCTGGAGAGAGACAGGAATTGCTGGCAGTAAAGAGGGGGAGAAGACATGTAGCAAATGGTAAAGTTTGGGAGTTTAACTAGTAACCACTGCGAAGAGGACCAATAGCCTCTGCATATGGGGCACATGCTTAGTGCCTGATTTTACACTTTCTACTATCACAGAATGAAATGGGCACTTCATCTTGCCATGTGTACCCTGAAGGCTGAATCAAGATTACTCCACATTTTGATCAGCAGGACACAACAAAGAGCTGAAGTGACTTCCCCCTGATAGAGTTCAGGCTAAGGTGCAGACTGACAGTTTAATACAGCAAAAGCTAGTCCAGGAACTGAATGACCAGGTGAACCTGAATGAAACTTCTTCACCCGGAATTTAACCAAAGCAAAGGTTGAGGAACCAGATACACATCCCAGCTCTCTGAAACCAAGCCAGGCTCCATCTTTATTTTTAGGTATGAGACCAGTGGCGGTAAATGTCACAAAAACATGAGTAATTTGTTTTTTGTCCTTCTCTGCTGCGTCTCATCATGTGAAGTGTGTCATAATTGGACTCACCTCCTCGACCAGAGCCAGCATACGCCGAGTGCTCTCCAAAGACTGCAGGGAGGGAAAAAGGAGAAATAATTACCTGAGAGTCCTCAAGAAAGGGAAAACAACAAACAGCACATAGTCCTTAACAGCATCTACATTTATTGTTGGATGAAAGTGTTTCAGTGTTAGAAAGTTTGTTTTGTAAAACATTTAAAAGGTGAAATGAAATAGCAGACCTCTGATATGCTTTATGTAAATGAGCAGAACAGATTACTGGTCGTCACATAATTAGCCTTCATTCTTCTTCTTCTTCTTCTTCTCCCTTCTGAACCCAGGAATAATTAATAATTCTATCTCTTGATTGCTAACTTTCTCTCCTCTGTGGGATCCCTCTGAGACCCTCTACCATTTCTTAAACCAAATCCTCTTTTTTAATTCAAAATCCTCATTTCACCCTCTCTCCTTTCTTATCTCCTCATCTCCTGTGTGTCCTCTCCCCCTGTTCTCCATCTATTCCTCCTTGCTTTCCTGATTTTGCCCTCCCCTCTCTCATCACATCCATGGAGCCTCTTGGCCTTGCATTATCTGCTCATGAATGTTTAATGAGGCCATTTGAGCTGCTCCATTATTCTGCAGCACAGAATTATCTGCTCTTCCTGAGCTCTTCTCCACTCATTAAAAAGGGTGAAGTTCTCCCTTTTCTTAAAAAATGAAAAAAAAAATCATAGTCCTGATGAAAGAGACTTAGAGAACAAGTTACTAAAACAAGTCAGGGTCATGTAAAAGACACTCTGTCTGTCAGCCTGGAGGATTTTAAGATTTATTTATGTCTTTATGAGGTCAGGTCATTATTGTCGTGTCATGTAGATAAAAAAATGTGTTGACTGTTGAAAAAGTTTCTAATTAGGATCAAAAGGTTTTCTGCCTCTCTCATTACTTACAATACAAAGACTGAAATACAAGAAGTAAAAATGTTAATGTTTAGTTCCTTGTCTTAAGATGTTGCTCTTTTTTTTTCTGAAGAAACACACAAGCATTTTTTTTTCTGACCCCAGTGACTAATATTTTTTAGATCTCTTTTTTGTCTTTCAATATCTTGGAAAAAAGACATTCTCTGGACTTGTCAGGTGAATGAAGCTCAAATTAAGTCTAATAAGATATTTTTATACAAGAAATAAGACATGTACTCATACTCTATGTTTTTTTAATGTACAGCTTTTTGGATGTGTCTGGATGGATATTAATCTCAATCCTCTTTCCACACTGACAAACCTGTGCAGTACCTGGCATTAACTTACTGTGATGTGTCATTGTTTTTACCAATAAACACCAGATAACTCATTTATTAGTGTGTAATGTTTGTTCAACCGTACCTCATCAGCTATCTGGTCGGCGCGTGTCTGCAGGTCGGCCAGCTCATTGCGCATATCTGATTCGTCGGCCATGATGAGAGTTGAACTTTGACCTCAAGCAGGAAGGACTGGGAGGATAAAATGACAGGGAGAGAGAGAGAGAAGGGTTAGTATGAGCATATAAGGTAAATATGGCGCATGTTGATAGTGTCGTTTTTAATTTGCACCCTGCTGTTTTTTTAATAGAGTGAAAAATCAAGCGTGAGAAACAAATGCAGAAAGTTTGAAGCATTAACATTTTGTATACAGTATTTACGTAAGCACAGGGATTTATTAGTAGGTTTGTTTCCTCAGAAAACTGTATGTAGCCTTGGTTGAAGCAGCTAAAAAGGAAGGGGAAAAATCCCAACTTGAAATAAAGAGTAACTATTTCCAATAAAACCCTATAAGCAGCTTGATGCACAGAGCAGAGCTGGCAGTCAAGGGGAAAAAATGACAAAATATCACATGCAAGAAAAACACTGAGAAAAAAAACAGACTCTACACAATGACTCTGTGGCCTTAACAACAAATTCCAATAACTGTTTGTGGTCATCTTTTAACCAACCACCCCAAAGACTCTCAGCTTCTTCAGCCTCCATAGCCACTGGTTCCTACCCTTTCCTTCTCATTCATACATGATGCTTTTTCCACTCGTCACACCGTCAGGAGTTTTTCTCTGTGTGTATCTAAAGGCTGGAGAGGTTGTTCTTTGACAATAGGGAGTATCTAACTACATCTGCTGAACCCAGAGGAAGCACAATTTCACACACAGTGGATCTATTTTGTGTGGAGGAGGAATTCAGACTCAGATGAGGTACAGTTCTGTGACTGAGGGAACCTTGCATAAGTCAAAGTGTAAGATGCAGCTGCCAAGCTTTGGTTTTTAGCTTCTCCATCAGTCTTGCACAGTTTGGAGTTCCGGTTGATGTTAGAGTTTATATCCATCACTTACACAAGCTTCAGGCTGATAAGAGATACAAGCTGTCCAGCCTGAGCCAAAGGGGACATACAGCAGAAAACAAGGTGTTAAATCAACATGTTAGCAGCCAGGAGATTTACAGACAGCGGCTTCAATCCGGACTTCCTCTCTGAGTGACATAACACAAGGGAAGAAGGTCGTGCTGATCCTTGGACCGACACTACCTCAGGACCCCAACCCAGCAGGAAAACAACTCATTATTATCTCTGCTGGCCTTGAGGGCTCTGTTTCTTAACACCTCGTCATAACAAAGGCCTGAAAAACACAACGTCCCTCCATGAGAGCGTTCATTGTGATGCTTGAGTGTTTTCATCAAGTGCATCTCTTTAATCTGTGATTTATTCACAAGATGTTTTTTACATCTTAGAATTTCTCTCTCAGTGTTTTTTTGTTTTGCATGTGTTCTGTTCATTCTCGGAGTTGCCGCCCATTTCTCTTCATGAAAAACCTCATTTGACCTCATTAGCCAGTGAAATAAAAGCCTGTGTCATGCATGCTCTGTCACAGCCAGCAGCACTGAAAAAAAGGAAAGGCCATCAGCAGAAGAGATGAAACAATGTTTGCAGATTGTGAGATTTAAAAAGGGCACCAGCTGTTGACTGAGCTTACATGAAGTGCAAAATTTTTGTTTCATAAGCACAAGTGATGCATAATTTACTGTGTGGAGCACTGGGGGTAAATAGGTTCTGCTTGTGTTTACAGCCGGAGCCACACACACACCAACAGAGTGTATATACACAGAAAACACACTAGATCGCTGCTACACACACACTCCCTGATCAAGCCTCTGACCCCGCCGACCCTGAATTTCCTCCTCAGGGATCAACAGTGAATCAAAATGAACGACTGAGGAGGAGCTCCATCACTTCAGCAGTTTGAGGGAAGAGGACCAGGACAGATACAGGGTCTATTTTTGTTCCTCTGACGCGCTGCCAGACAGTTTTTCATACAGCCACACACACAGCGGAGGTATGGTCCATCAAATATGTATGTGGCTGTTACTCTGCAGGCTGACAGAGCGACATGCTGCTGCTGCTGCTGGTGTTCAGGATGAAGCAGCAGAAAGATTTTAATGAGGCAAATAATCTGATCTGGTCCAATCACATCTTATCTGTGATTCCAAAAGGCTTTTGTTTCTATTGCTCAAATTATTTCAGTGACTTTGTTGTCATTTGGCTTGTCACTGATATAAATTTAACCACCCGGCAGCTTTCAGCGCGGGGATCATTAAAGCTTTATGTAATCTAATCTGCTGAAATATACAGAGCAACCATGGGACTGAGGGAGCACTGAGTTTTCGACTCAATCCTGAAGCTGCACGAGAGGGGAGTCGAGTTTCTCTGTCACAGCACAATGAAACAAAAACTTGTTTTTGCTTCATCATTCCTGCTTTCTTTGAACTTTGTTGATATGGTCAGAAACAAGCCATTGATAATCATTCGGACTCCCTTCAACAAAACAGCAAAGGTGTCTGGGTAAATTTGTCAATGCACCAAATAAAGAACCTAAAAAGTTAGCTCTCTGATCATCATGAGTTGAGCATTGATCAGTCCCAGTTAGAAGGTCTGTAAGTTGGATATCAACCTGAGTTGGTCAGAGTCACAGCTGGATTTTGATCAGATATCTCTTCTCTCTGCACCACCGTCTGTCTGTCTGTTTCTGCCTGCGTCCCGGCGGAGTCGTCAGGCCGCTTAATAATTGAACATGTGCCGGGAAAAGAGATGGAGGGAAGGAAAAAACCCACCCTTTTCAAAGTGCGTCTCTCAGTTTTTTATGGCCTTACTCAATGTGTGTGTGTGTGGGGGGGCGTTTGTCTGCTGTGCCGGTTACAAAGTAAAATATTTATGGTGGCATTTTACATTTGAGCCATTTGGCTGCTGCTATAATCCAGAGCTCCTGACAACGAGTGAAACAGAGGGATAAGCTTTAGCTCATCAGCCACGATACAGGTAAACAAGACATTAGAGACGAGGCTATGAGGTGGGTAAGAGAGAAACACGGTAAACTCATGCAGAGTGGAAACAAACCTAAACTAGTCCTCCTGTTACAATCATTTTATGAAACAAACTGACCTCTGCTTTGCAAAACCTGAAATCTGAGCAAGTGTTTGTGTCTTACTTTTAGTAAAATTGTCTTATTAGATTTAATATGAGTCACATCTACTTGAAAAGTCCAGAAAAAATATTTTATTTCAAGATTTTTAGAGACAAAAATGACGCCTGAATTGCTTTAAAAGTAAATAGTCAAAAATAAATCTGCCAATGGGGTAAGAAAAATTGACTCGTTTAGTTTCTTGAAATAAGAAAAATGTTCTTAATACAGTCATTTTTTATGACTGCATTGGCAGATTTTTTTACCCTTTACAAGTAGGCACCATTTCTCTCTGTGTTTAACGAAATATAAAGCTTTTGTTCAAAGCCGTATGAGATGCGAGCCGTTGGATCCATTAAAAACATAACTGTGTTTTAATTGAGGATTTTAAATTCAGTCGTCACTTGTGTTAAGTAGCAGGGCTCAGCGGGTGGACATGCTGCTGCACCAAAACATCTGTAAACACACAGCAGGGTGCAGAGTGTCTCTTTAAACATCCAAATGTTGGTGGTGGTTTCATCTACAGAGCTAACATCTGTACGAGAAAAACAAATCTGTTAATTTTGTTTTTAAGCCACAGGAGATGCAGTGAGTCTGTCTGACAAGATAAGATTGGTTTGTGATTTTATTCGACTCTCTGTGTAATTTCATCCTATTCTTAGTAACATGCTCCCTCCACATGTCCCTAATGGGACAGCTGTTCACCTGTGACCCTAAAACCTTCACCCCCACCAATCAATACTGTGAGCAACTGCTGTATCGTTCTCCTCCTCCCTCTGTGCATACTTCCTGCATTTCTGTGGCTGCTTTTAAAACACCCTCGCATTTACTTTGTGCATCTATCTGCTGCTGTTAGAGGACCCAGTGTGAAGTCCTACAGCAGCACAGGTGAGCTTGCACACATAGATGAATGAATGGAAATGTATGAGCCACACCAAAATGTTAATGAAATGTAAAACTGATTTATGATTTCTTAACTAATAAGATCCTGAGAGGGCTCGAGGCAACCATCTGCAAAGCAGTAACAGTTTCTAACTGAATCTACTTGCCTGTGTCCAAATAAAGACATAAAAAACATAAAAATGTCTTAAAAAGGCAAGGACTTCACCCTCTGAGTAATGACAACTTGGTAGGTGATATTTAAGGGAACCCAGACACTTAAAAAAAATAAATAACAAAACACTGGTGGCACCAATCAAAGTGTTGGATGGATGGCAACATTGATTTCTACAATCTTACCATGAAGATTCAGTTAGTGTGTAAGGAAAAAAGACATTGGTGTGATCCAGAAAATAAATTTCAATTTTGACTTGAAACACAACAAGATTTGATCAGATTCTTCATGATTTGATTTAGCTTGGTTTGGTTCCATTCAGTGTAAACTAATAAATGTATCCCAGGTAAAATTTTACAAAATTTTACACACTTTTGGTAAAAAAATCACAGACAAATTTTTAAACACCCTTGTTTCTTTTGTTCAGTATGAAATAACCAAAACCTTGATCACACTCAGGTGTCTCTTCATGACGGGCAGGAGGGTGACGAAATGAAAACTTGTAACAACTAACACGGACGTTTACACAGACGTTCTACACACCTCAACCTCCACAGATCTTATAAAGCTCTGCTAGCACTCTTCTACACTCATACAGTCGAGTTTTTTTTCCTTCAGATTTAGTCCACAACTTGACTTCTAAGGTGGACACTTTGAATTCTGTTGCTGATCACCCTGTGAGGGACTTAATGCTACCTGACCAGATCCTTAAGCTGATGTTTCTGTTGTCAAAGGTAAAACATGTAAAATTGAGGATTATGCGCATAGTTAACAAAACAAAACAGAAAACCTATGTCACATGTATCACAGTAAACTCAGCTTTTTATAATATAATATTATATATTATTGTTGGAATTGACAAACAATTCAGATTAAAATGGCATTTGTCATGATTCATTTATACTCAGCAACACAGCTTCTCAAGACAACGTTACATCCAAATACAGCAAGAAGTGGTGAAGATGCAACTGAGTGTCAACATCTCAATTCATTAGGTTTGAATTCTTTTATCAGTTTGTGTTGACGCTTTAGTTGCAATCATGTTAGCTCAGCTGGATAATCTCAGCTTCATCTGGACTTTGAAGTTAAAAAATATCTCACACACAGGGTCTCTGCAGCTTTAGCAATCTCAACTTTGGACAGAAATTTAAGTTAACACCCTCTACTTAAGATCAAACACTAACGTTTTCTGTTGTCTCTCCAGCTTTTATCAGATTTCATTATAAGTGGTACAAAAAATAAAAAAAGATGGTATGGCATGCTCTGTTTTCTTTAATGATTAATTAGCATTTAGAGTTGCTAATAAGCTTAACTACAAAATACCAAACTCATGTTTCTTCATTCCTTCTGCTCCAAATATCCACAATGGCTCTAAAAAAAATATCAATCAGCTTTAAATATTTATCAGCCCACTTAGACTCCTTTCTCTCTCGATGTCAGCATTTCCTCCTCCTCTTCCTCCTCTGTCCATCCATGAAAGTCACTTCCTTCTTAGCATGCTTAACATGTTTCATATACAGATCACGGTGAGGCTGACATAACACAAGGTCCAACCGTCCCCATCCCCCACCTGCGGGCCCTGCTGGCTGTCAATCGTCTGGACTGATGGCTGCTGTAAGGCCTGGACTGCAGGGCTCAGCCTGCACAGAGATTAAAGTCAGCTGGGAAAGAGGATTTACTCTCCTCTGTTTTCTCTCCTCATGCTTACACACTCTCTCTCTGCTCTGACTCTGTCTCTTCTCTCCAGTTTTCTTTGTTTCACTTCGTCTCCTCTCTCTGAAAGTTTACTCTTCATGCGGTGGAAAAGGAAAGAGATGGATATATTATTCAAATATAAGAAGCAACCGATAACTTTTTTGCATGAAAGCCTACGGATACAAGAAAGAAAACACTGACTTTGCAGCTGAATACTTCAAACAGAAGGATCAGGCGCTGTCACACATTGAATTTTGCCAGTTACACAAACTACAATAACATCATCAACATATGAAGACAACATGCAGCTAATGCTGCACAGACAAGGTGTTTCAAGAGTTGCATGATGGAACATGATGGAAGAATATTGACTTAAATGGAGACATTAAAGAGCAGCAATGAATTATTGATCAGAGTATCAGGCTGTTAAATGGAGATGTGAAGACAGGAGAACATGAGAGCCAGGACATGACCTAAACAAGCACAACAGGGAGGAGGGACAGAAGCACAGCAGCACAGTCTGCAGTTAATGTGACTAACATAAATAATAATAAATAAGTTGTCATTGGTGCGTTTCTTCTCAGACCAAATCCCAATCTCTCTCACTGACACATCTTTGATGTTTTTTTTTCTTCTTTGTGTGTGTGTGTGTGTGTGTGTGTGTGTGTGTGTGTGTGTGTGTGTGTGTGTGTGTGTGTGTGTGTGTGTGTGTGTGTGTTCCTGTCAGTCTGTCAGTCTCCAACATCGCCTGTCACGACAATCTTCAGCACACCTCACAGGCTACCATCATACAGATCATCTGCACAGGTGAGTTTGTCTCACGATAACAAGGCGCAGTAGAACAAAGTAGCGTACAGTTTGGCTCAGAGCTCCAGAAGGGGACTGGATTAGCACTGTCACAGGCTGACATGATTATCACACAGCTACACAGCCTCAATCGTGGAAGAATCCAATGAAAAACTATTTCAGGCACAAAGAAAAATCAGGTCCAAGGAAACAAATGGAAAATTCCACTCTGAAAAGCAGAAATGATAAAAAGCAGTGGAAAAGGCTGCATGTCTTTGTGTGGGCTCACTGACAGCAAAGAAGCGACAGTGATTTTCCTTTGAGATGTTTTTATCTGGGACACAATAAACTGTAGTTTGCATACTAATTTTGCTCTCCAATCTTGTATTGATAACCACCAATCTTCACTAATTTCACCAACAACCCCAGAAACAAAGGACATAACTCCAAATGAAGGACTGCAAGGGATGTTAATTAAGATTTACAAGACACAACCACTGAAATTTTCATCTGCAGTAGACAGAAGTTCTGCAGAAATTAGATCTTTAAGCATCAACCTGACCAGACCACTGATTAAATACAACCTATAATCCAAAGAGATGTTTTAAAAATGCTGATTAAAAGAGAATATCCTTTGTAAGAATGAAGAATAAGGTTGGTTTTACACAGAAGACACTTGCTACTAAGCAGACCGTCAGCCTGCCGTGACAAACCACCTTAAACAGAGAAGCGGCTATCAATCAAGCCCAATGTTTGATTGAGATAAACAATGTTTGTGAGGGAAGTAGGACATCAGGAAACTCACGGTGAGAGAAACCAGGTCAGCCTGCCAGTTGTTCAGCTCAGTGTTTCTCACGGGCTTATAGAAGCACTAACCTAAATCTGGGGGATTTTTAGGATATCTGGCTCACTTTTCTCTCTTTCATGCATTTTTTCTTCTTTTTTTATGGATTAGCTAGAGAGGTGATGGGTAATGAGACGGTGGGCACAGTGTGACTGAAAATAAGGACTTTCAGTCTCTATGATTAGCTTTTTCATTGTGTTACAATAACACAAAGGAAAATAAGGAATGAAGCCAGCAGGAAAGAGGGTTTCTGGAGGGACAACGATATGTGAGGAAGAAAGTATATGCATTACTTAACATCACCCTCGTTACTAGGCAAGGCAAGTTTATTTTTACAGCATATTTTGGCAACAAGGCAATTCAGAGTGCTTCACATAAAGCAAAACATATTAAAAGAAATAAAACAGTAAAATGGCAAAAAGAAAGTTAAAATGTGTTAAAACAGATTTTTTTTTAGTATGAAAGTCACAATGCAGAGTGCAAAGGTGTGTCATGGACTATAATCAATAGACACCTGTCTGTTTCTGAAATGGATTTTTGAAGCAAAACGGCTGGGTGGCCATATTGGGAATGAGGTGGGCTGTGAGTCTCCACAGTAACAGCCATAGGACGCCCGGCCGTCACGTTAAGTGAGCTGTGCCTCTGATTGGACGAACTGGCGAGCTTAATATTGTAGAAATTGCAGTGTTAGAAAAAAAAATTCACCCCCCTGTAAAGTGTGCGCCTTTAGATAGGTAGATAGATAGGCGATTCAGACAGGAGACATTCTTTGTACAAGGCTGTAAATGTGCTTATTTGGGCTGTCAAAAGTGCTTTTTTTTTGGCTTGGTGTGTACGTGACTTCCGGTACTTCCGGAGCCAGCCTCAAGCGGACACTCGAAAACAGCAGACTTTAGCACTTCCACATTGTCTCATATTTTCAGACTGGAGGTTGCCGCTTGGTGTGTGTCTAATCACAGACTCTTCCAGACTCTGTGATTAGATCCCCAGCAGAATTTTGCTCTCTGTAAGAGCAGTCTGTTATCTAAGAAATAACAGACAGTTACATCAACTGTTTAATGACCATTTAGAATCAAGTATGAACACAGCCGTGTAGGGAAATGAATAAAAAAGCAAAAAGTGAGAGCTTTCAGTCCTTTTCTCCAGCTGCAGCTGTTGAATCTTAACCACTGAAGCTAAAGTGAGGTTATGTTAAAGATGCTGAAAAAGAAAGGACAGACATCTTTCAACATCTTCCTCTTATTCCCTCAATCCCTCCTCTATTTGAACCAGACTTGACCTCTCCTCTTTAATCTATGCAGTCTTCCATCAATTTAGTCCAACAGCAGCTAAAACTTCATAATTATGACTCTATGTTAATCCCTTTCATTATGACACAAACAGACTACGAGTGGTCACTTTGTCTCTTTTGTCAATTTAGGACAAAATTAAAGGCCTCAACCTCATCATGTCATAGCACTGTTAAAACAGTGTGTGTGTGTGTGTGTGTGTGTGTGTGTGTGTGTGTGTGTGTGTGTGTGTGTGTTCATGTCAATATGGATGGGTTTAACATCTGATCACATCAAAGCAGCACCATGTTTCATTATTCACTGGATTGAGTCAGGTCAACATTATTAATGCAGCAGCAGCATACGTGTGTGAGTGTGAGTGAGAGCGACAGCTTGAGAACACACAGTCCATACAGTGTACATACATATGCTGTAATGAATGTGTGTACAGTGTTTGTACAGTGTGTGTACAGTGTGTGTACAGTGCATGTACAGTGTGTGTGTTTCATAGACTTTATCTCCAACTCTGAGTTATTACGCAGCAGTTTAAAATGATGTAGTGCACACAGAGAGGCATAAACGCTGCATCAGAAGAGAAACTTGATAAATGGCTTCCTGACATCAGAATCTGGTTTTAAGAGTAGTGCTGCTGTCATGTCCTCTAGCCTTCAGTTGGTTTCCAAGTCAGAGCCATCAGACCTCCAGTCCCAGTTGATTTACAGGTCCTAAGACTCAGATAGAGTGGAAACCTTTTTTTTTCTTCAGATGAATAACCTCCTTTTGTTTACTATCTTTCTGCTGTGTAAATAATCTGAACAGTCATATCCAACCAAACGTATTGAATAAGCTTTCCTTTGTTCATATGAACTATTTCTACAGGGCATTGTTTTTTTTTTCATTGGTAATATTTCATTTGGCCTTAATTTGGACAAAGAAGTTTGAAAATTAATCAAGTATTGATTAATTGACTGTTGAGAACTAACTTAAACATACATTTTTGGCTTCGATTTTGTGAAGTTTAAAATATGCTTCAATGGGAATCATCTGGCTGAAGGTTTTGCACCCAGCAGAGATGCTCAGTTGGGGTCCGCGGGTTCATCCCAGGTTTCTATGTGCTCTCTTTGGCGGGAAGCAATTAGAGAAGTGCCACCAACAACAAAACAGAAACTAATTATGAGCCAGTTGCACTCCTGACTGACACCTGACCACGTGGACATGTTAATTTTTCTTAGTTGAGACACATTTTTCAGTCGAGTTGTCTTTTTGTAGAAAATACACAAAATACACAGAGATTATGAGCCTGTATGAGCCTGCTTCATATGTCAATGTTGAGTGGAAAATATGATTGAGGTAAAAAATAAATTTGATATGGTTGCTGACTTTTAAAGGCAAAGTTTTGTTCATGAGCAATTAAAAGCTAACTTTTCCAAAGATTGTTAACAGAAAATATGTAAAATCTGCATCCCTCCCTGGTCTATGAATCTGTCTTCGATCATTCCTGGAACCCATTGGTGATAGCAAGACAAGACTGCATGCCCTTGTTGAGTCTCAGTTTCACTGGAAAAAGTGACTTATGACAATGCCGTGATGACACATTGTGAAAAGTAATAGAGCAACTTTTGAAATGTTTGAACTGTTTAAACTGAGGTTGGACCAGTAATTTTAGATGCTTTCCAAGAAGTCTATTCAGAGGTTGATTCAGCACAGTTTTGAGCAGATTTCACTCAAGAAGAAGGGAGCTGGTAGGTCAGCACTGTCTGCTTTGGCTCTTCACACAGACTGTTTGTCTGCAAACATCAAAGCCTGCTGGTATATTTTTAGCGAATACTACTCTAACTTAAAATTTACTATAAACAGACACCATAACACTAACAGTCTATAAATAGAGATCAGTCCTCACCTTACCCAACCATTAATGGACCAACAGACAACCATACCCATATCAAAGTCCAGCTATATTTATAGAAAGTCCAATGTGGCAAATGATACCTTCAAAAAAGCTTTGTGGATAATTTTTCATGTGCCGAAAGCCATCAAGTTGTCAGTCCCCTGCTGCTCTGATCCAATTTATTTCCACTTTTTGTTGCAGTTGGCGTCTGAAAATAGATCACACACTAATGTAGTGGAAGAGAAGCTGCAGATCTTTCTCTGGAAAAACATTTTACCACAAAGGCTGTAGAGATGAAAAGCAGATATTCATTCCTTCACCTCACACACAAGTTCATGTAAACACACACACACTCACTCACCAAGGAGCTCACACACTCCAGCACATCCTCCGATGTTTTCATTGAAGCAAAGTCAGTCAACTCCAACCTGTCTGCTCAGGAGCAAGCTGAGCTTCATATACATAATCACATCTGTCACACACACATGCGCGTACACACACAAACTCAGGAGGGCAAAGAACCTGCTGACACTTCAGATATAACATCATAAATTCAATGACAACCTTCATATCACAGTAACATCAACACAACAAGCGAGATGATGGATTATTGCAGTGTGTCCCATCCCTACTTGAGTTTTGTGTTGGTAATTTTGAGCTGCAGGGTCTCTGGTGGTATCAAATTAAAAGTCTGCTGATTAAATGTTTCATCATGGTATTCACAATGAGATCACATGTGATTACAACTCTGCTTCCTTGAATCTAATTTTATGTAGTAAGAAATATTAACATACACGATCAGACCAGTAATCATAGCCTTATTATATTATACTGGAGAAACAGGGAGGCTGTTTTTAAATTACTATATTTGAATTACCTTAAAGGCTCTGTGAGCACTACATGAAGAATTATACTTCCAGGCCTGAAAAAGATTTTTTGATTAAGTGAACAAAAAATGTTCTATTGGGTTGCAAACTACTTCAAAGTCTCAACAACCTAAGAGACCCGAAGTGAAAAGTACATTTTCTGTACAAAATGTGACAACACTACATTTCCTTTTGAGTATTATTGGTAGAACTCAAAATTTCAAGTTATCTCAACAAAACTCAAAATGTAAAGTTTTTGGTTGGTCTCAAAACTCAAAAATCTAGTGCAGACAGTTGCCTTGAAATTTTAAGTTTACACAACTTTTTCATTTTCAAAGTGCATTTGCCATTGATTCAGAAACACCTGTGGCCAGAATCTATAGAGTTATTCCAGGATGAAGACAGTTTCTCATGAGCACCACCACCCACTAAGGTGTGCTCTGTTTTGAAGCCAATGAATGGAGAGCAGATCTTCTTTTTAACTCTACTTTTCTTTGTTCAAGACAACTTTTCCCAGGATGCAAAGTGATGAGGTAATGTATTTATTTGTAGCAATGTAGCGCTATCGTTTGAAACGTAACAACCAGGCTATATTTAGCACTATTCACAGCCCGGTGCTCTGAGACGTGTTCTTAACATGTAATGTAAGTGAATCCTGGTTACAGCCAAACAGTGTTCATCTACCAACTCAGACCTCATCAAGAAGAGCAAACATAACCTCAAATTTATGACCCGACCATAGATGCTGAGATATAACATTTCTTTTCATTCCTTACATTTCTTCTTCTTCAGTATATTCATGTCTCTCTTCTTCCAAGCACAACAAACTATATTATACATGACACTACTGACCTAGAGGCTAATGAAAGTAGTGTTCAGCACTTTGACATGGACCAAATGAGGCTGGAGCACTGACCTTTAAACTGATTCTTCTTGTTATCTGTCACACTCATGACCAAGGACTGGAAGCTTTAACCACAGTGGGGTAATAACTTTTATTATACATCTGTTCACAATAAAAAAAATGAGTTCATTTAGTCATAAATTTTATTTTCACGACACCCAGTTGCAACATTTCCTGTACACAGTTTTCTCACACACAAGCAACAGCCATGAGTACAGTCATGTTCATACTTTAATCCGTGCTGACCTATAAGCAGTGTACACATATGTCAAGACGTGATTGGCCACAGAGCATGATGGGAGCCTAAGGGCTAAGCTATTCAGACAGTACAACCAGCACTTCATGCCTGACTGCTAATACACCATACATCCATGAATACACAGAACCTCTCTCTCTCTCTCTCTCTCTCTCTCTCTCTCTCTCTCTCTCTCACACACACACACACACATACGCACGCACATATACGCACACACACACGCACACACACACGCACACACAATTGCATGGACCTTTAAGTGCTCTAACATCCTTTGTAAGTCTGACACATGAAAACACAATAGCCCCTTGAATATCCGAGCTAATTCTAAGAAATGTGAGTAAACGCTCCATACATTTTTAACCATGGTACCAACAATCTAAGATAAAATACTTCAATTAAATTTTGCAAACATAGTTCATGATGCATTCAAAAATACATTTATATGTATTAAACACTTTTTTCACATTTTCTTCACATTCATCGTGAGACAGTTCATCCATATGGTCAAGAATGTATTAAGTGTAGTCTTGATGCAGAGCTGGGCACATGCCAACTAATGTGTCACTTCATAATTACTTATTACTTATTTTCCTTTTTTTTTTACAGTTAATTTGGAAATTAAAATAACAACAATTAAAAAACACCTAGCCAAATGTTTAACTTATGTTAATGAGGGGGTATTCTGCTTTCCCATATTTTAAATGTTGATATTAAATCACTCTACAAGATGTTCCTACTAAATGTGCAGAAATTGTTCATATTTTGAAGAAATCTCTGAATCTGTCTGCAAACAGATCACAAGATATTTACAATGCTTGCTGAAATGATGAGGTCATTGCATAAGGATCTCCTAACTGCTTTATGGCATGTTTGAGGGGCGGGCCTCAAACACCAAGGTCTGCCACCAACAAGCATCCAACTGGCCAGTCAGATGGGGGGGTTTATGGAGCAGGAACCCTTAAAGAGACAACAGCCAAAATGTATTTTTTCAGATAGAGGCTGATATAAGGGTTTTCTAAAACACTTATTTTATTTATTTATTTATTTTTAGCTGTAGACAGTATCTTTGCTGAGGTAGGGGGTGGCCAACGAGCTGGTTTGAATGTCTTGGCTGGGGAAGGCTATTTTTGTAGCTAAAATTAAACTATAAAGAGCTATTTATTTATTTATTTATTTATTTATTTATTTATTCATTTATTCTATTCTATTCTATTCTATTCTATTCTATTCTATTCTACTTTATTCAATGCTATTTTATTCTCTATATTATTCTATTTGGGAGCGGAAAGGCCATTCTGAGCCAAATGACTTGGATCACTGAAAAGAGCCTGACATCCCATCACAGGGAGCCTTTACGCTGATGATGTTTTGGCTTCTTTGACAGAATACAGATCCAGACTCTGCTCTGACATGGAAACAAGGATAAAAGACAACTTGGGCAAGAGCATATGAACTTCTTAGATCTAAAGTTATCGGTCAGGCTGTATGAATAAGTGTTTGAATTAGATCTTTTTTTCAGCTTGTGACCCTTTCCTTGCAGTGGTGGGTAGGTTGGATTTTGAACCAGTTTTTCAGGACTTTAACATGTTAATGTTGATAACTTCTGGTATTTAAGGCAATGTCTTTGAAAGGATTAATGGTTAACAATAATTGTCTGCACCCACCTGTCTAGATGTTTAGAATGTGCCAACTGAAAGAGCAGCATCAACCAAAACTTCAAACCGGATTATATGAAACTGAGGCTTAGAATGACTTCCATGTGTGAGCCAAAGATGTCTAACGATAAATCATCTACATATAAAAAGTCTAACTAATTTCATTATTTCACATTTAGATCCTGTAATGTTCAGCAGGTTGTTCACATTAGTTCAGCCCTTATGGAGTTTTAAGAGTCTCTTAATTGAAAGCAGGATATCAGACGATCAGAGAGCAGCTTTATAATGAAGCCTCCGGATCCCAGGTTGACCACAGTAGCAGAGTGTGATTTGAACAAAATCTCACACTGCGCTGGTTTTCTGCCCACATCATTGCCTGCCGTGACAATATGGCCTCAACGAATTAAAACATTCCCCGCAGAGGCAAGGGAAGGACCGCAGAGAGGAATCTGCTGTGGAAAATCACTGAGGACAAAAGCCTGAGCGAGTCTCTTTTTGTGAAATTATGAAGCAAAATGCCAACACATTCAGTCTTGGGGTGTAATCACCCTAAAACACAATCGGAAGCAAAAAAAAACTTTGCACTTCTCCTCTTTGTAACATCACCACTCCAGGGTTTGACGGCTCACAGAAACCTTTTGGAAACACTTATCATTCCACAGATTGGCTGCATGCAGCTGCTGCTCTGTGAGAGGTACATGGTGACAAAATGACCACCTGGCTATGAGTGAAAAATGTACTGTTCACCATTTTAACACCTTCACTGTGACGCAGGATTACAAGACTGAAACGGCGGCTGGATGGTTACCAGCGTTCAGCCATGTTTGTGTCAGCTGAGTAGGATGATGGAGCAGATTGCATTTCCAACATTTCCTTGTTATATAATCCAAAGAAGGGCAGAAAGATATGACGGGAGGGATTTGACGGAGACCGGCAGATTAGACCGGACGATGGACATGTGCAGTAAGGAAGTTTGAAAACAAAAAATACTTTACAAGAGTTAAAGTAACGTGTTCCTACTCCATGAGAAGGAATAATACAGTGAATAACTGTAAAATGATGCACCTACCACCCACAAAACCCTCTTGCATATATGTTCTAACAACTTTTACCAAACGTAAACATGTCTGTGATACATGAAGGTGACAGAGCAATGAGCGAGTGCTCGTATACTGAATGTATGCAGGGAGAGAAAGATGGTGATGTGGGACGTACAGGAGATTCAAAGCAATCATCTGTGGCCTGCGGGGATAATCACTGCAAAGCCCCACTGTCCCATTCACTGAGGATAAAACCCACTGGATTAATCTGCAGGCCTACACAACACACACACACAGACAGATGCATCACAACACTTACATAACACACCGACCACTTTCCCTCCTGCTCCTCTACCTCCTCCCTCATACATGCTTTCCCCCTTCTTTCCATTTAGCGTGCACAGCCTCGCTCCCACTCACGAAAAACAAAACGTGGTGCATACACAACACACTTCTTCTCCGGCATGCACACATTCAAACGGACACCTGTTTTCATGCTGCTCTGTACATGCTGTTCATTTCACACACTCGCACAAATTTTCGTGTGACAGGAACATAGAGGACAGTACGTGTTTGATTGGGCGAAGGATACGGTTTGAGGGTGGATATAGATGCACACATAAACACGAAAATAGCATTAGTTACGCTCTATGAATTTTTTTTAAGAACACAAATTCAGAGAAAGATGGTTGCAAATAGTTCATGCTTTCATTACTACCGTAAGGACAAAAGATTGATATCTCTTAAAGGGCTGCTGCTATGAGGAAGTGCTGTACCAAAGGAGTTGGGTTACTGCAGATGTGCCGTGTCATCGTGATCAATAAGTGGGTAACATATCATGTTTCCTAACATCTGAAAGGATCCATTTGTTCATGGGTCTCACAAGCTCAGCCTTCATTCACATCCCTCTAAACCGTGTCTTCTCCTCACCAACTTATCTGTCAGTGTTGCATCGTTTTCACTACATGAACTGCACAATAAATCACTTTTTCTTCATCATCACAGGCTACCAGTGTCCTTAAGTTCTGACAAACATTTCAAATGTGTCTTTGTCTTCAAAACAAACAGTTGAATCAAAGTCTATCTACAGAAAAATGCCTTTGTTAGTGCCGTTCTACATTTTATTTTATTTATTTATTTTTTTCCATTTTTATTCAACCAGGAAGAAATTCATTGAGATTAAAAATGTCTTTTTCAAAAGTGTCCTGACCCAACACACATGTATCACACTCAAAACAACAATGACCTCCAAGATTCAAAACAACATATATCAGACATGACATCTGCAGGATGCATCTGCCTCCGAATCATTCAGAATCTATTTAAAAGCATTTAAAAGATCGCTCCAGCTAGGGGAGCAACAAACTTGAAGGATTTTTTCCCAAGTTCAGTCCTGACCCTCGGGACAAAAGGTTAAATAAGATCCTGAGAACAAAGACCATAAGCTCCTTTATTTTTCAGTCCTTTTCAGACCTAAGATACACTTTTAAATGAAAAAATACTAATGATTTAGTCTGTGTGACTACGGAAAGGACCACCCTACACGAGAATAGAGCAAGGAGTGATGAGTCACAGCTCTAAAACTTGTGATGAACTTCAGGGCTCCATGATACACAGTATCCAATGCATACAAGCTTTGAGCAGAGGCATGCTTAAATAAGACACCACCATCATCAAGCACAGACGGAAAAGTAGCAGAAACAATTTTCACATTACTGTTGCATTACTTGCTCTGACTGATCAGCAGGAGACATTGATGTCAGTTACTGTTTAATCAGCAGCCCTGCATATGGTAAACACAAACAGCCTGCGACAAACTTTGAAAGGAAAAAAAAAAGTTCAAAGCCCTCCTCGGGAGTAAAAGTCTACGCACATGATAAAAAAAATTCACTCTTTTGTGGACAAGAAAGTTTTTAGTCTTTTCTAGGAAGTCCTGAGTCCACACCTCCACAAACACCAACAAGGGTTTAATTTTAAGTACCAACTGCGTGGGTGAGCTTAAAACAACCTGCAGGGCTTCACAAAAACGTCTGCCCCTCACAGAAAAGATGAAAATAACTAACAGTGACAAAGTGTGATATCTGAAACCAGAGCCTTTTGACAAACAACGTGTCATTAAAACAGGGACAAACACAGGTTTGAAAGAACGAAAGTACAAAATAAATCTTTAAATAAAAACCACAAAGGGAAGAAAAAGAAGGCATCAGCTGCCAGAAAAAAGACTGTGGATGCGATCGCTCCGCTCACTTTGGTGCTGGCAGTTAATAAATGAGCAGCATGCAGAGAAGAGAAAGACTGTCATCACAGCGCATTCTTGGATATTACTGCTTTCTACCAGCTGGCATTTTTCATGCAGATTAAATTTAACATGAGAGTGGTACAAAAAGAACAAGATGAATAAATTACAAAGGGATGAATTAAACAGTGTGAGTGTGCTTTAAAGGGACAAGCGAGTGTGTGTCGTTGTGTGTGTGTCAGTGTATGTGTGCATATATAACTGCTGTGTATTTTTGTTTCCACAGATGTGGCAGGACTGGGCAGAAGACTGCTTGTAATTTCTCACCTTTCTGTGGGCAGGGTGATGGATGTGTGAGTGATGGGTCCCAGGGTGAGGGGTAGGAGGTGGGGGGTGGGGATAGAAGGGCAGGATCCATTTTCACTCCAGGAAACTCATCATTTTGTGCACCCACCGTTTGTGCTCCTCATTTCAGGCAGTAATGGTAGAATCAAGCATAACACAGCTGTTTCACCCGCAGCTTGAAATCAGGCTTTTACGCTATTGATGTTTGACGCCAAGCTCGATATTTGATGAGTGTACTGAATCATTTCCTTTCATTATTTTAGTAACTATGAGTTTACTCCAGGTTACAAATGAAGGCCTGCTGTAAAACAAAGACAACACACGTGTTGATCTGCTTAAGGGTCAGCCTGAGCTCTTCGTCCTCAGTGACTTTAACACAAGTGCAACCATAGAACAAGTGGAAGGGTGTAAAGTTTGTATGATTCCTAGAATATTCATAGTGATTTAACCTTCAAAAGACCAACCTGAGCACTAATCAAACGTTTCCTTTTGTCAGCTGTACCTTAAATCTTGTCAGTTTACAATGTTACTTGCTCTAAAAAAATAAAGCAAATCAGTTAATACATCCATCTCGGGGACAAAAAAAAATCTAATCTGAAGTATTGAGTATTTATCTGTGTCCTAATCCTTAGAAAAACTCCTGCAGTGCCAATATTAACACCGTTAACGTGTCATTAGCAGCCAGGAGCAAGCTCAGGTGAAGAAGAAATGAAGCCAAAGGTCAGGCTTCAGGGATCAGCCTCCAACGATGTGAGCATGCTGTGACTCCTCCTTGGGCACCATGCAAAACAATGACCATCTGAATGGTCATCCAGATAAAGCCCCCTACATACTGTCAGCAAAGGGGAAATTATACTTGTTTCCCTCGTGCAACCACTTGTGTAAAGTACTTCACGTGCGCACTACCGCGCATAAAGTAAGCAGTCTTACACCAACCCCTTGATAACCACATAAACTTTTAAAAATCAAACTATCAGTCCCTTTATTTCAAGAAAAAGGAGATATCTTCATACAGTAGAGTGTTGTGAGTCTAAATTAAAAAGTCCCAGAGTTGAACATCGCGCGAGCTTATTGCGAGTCTGCGAGCTCCGGAGCTATCCGCGGTGCTGAACATCACATCGCTCCACAGAAGGCTTTAACACTCGGAGTAAAACCCTCCACCTTCCAGCCAGCTCACAGAAACACGGGAAACACCCCCGCAGAAGCTGCTGTAGCCTCTAATTAAATCCTTACAACAAACTGTAATCTTGTAATGTGTTTAAGACGGGGGCTACCATCCAAACACCGCTTCACTGGAAACAGAAAACAGCATAAAGTTCGTCACCAGCGAATAGATATACACAAACAAAGCTGGTGGAGAAAACTTCAACGACAAAATGCACACGAAATCAGATTAATAAGCAGCTGTAGTCTGTTAGCTACCACTGCTGAACCATATTAAAAATCAAATTGAAAATAATTATTAACTGAACTAAAAGTAGTTATGCTATTTTTTCATAGTAGTGAGAGTACCAGAGTAGGTGAAAGTGACGATTACAAACTGTTAAGTCCTACCTCGTTTGGTTTCTTGGGCTCTTCCTTTTCTGATAGTTTAGTTGGATTTGCTTCGGGAAAGATGAAAATGTCCGTCTGTACTGCCGCTCCACTCCACGGGACTGTCCCCGGTAGAAACACACCGCCCTCCTCCTGCTCAGTGGTGAAGCGTCAACTATTAAGAAGTCCTACACTTCCTGTTCAGATTTTACAAAGTAAGACGAATAAAGTCTAACCTGCTTCTGAAGAAAAACCTCAAAACAAACTAATCTTCTACTTTTCATATAGCAGCATAGCGGAGCCCACTAGGGGGTACTTTGGCAAAGAATGCCTTTGTGTTGAATTTATTATCCTCTGTAGGCTCCATCTTTAAAAGCGGGACACCATTAACTAACTCACAGAAGCCTCAAGAAGACATCCATGACTGTTATTACACATTTTTCCTATGATAATAAATGAGTTTGTTTTCTTGTTACAGTTCGACTCAACATCAGGAGATCATAACTCTTATAATCAGCTGTGAGGGACAAACAGTTATGAAAAAGGGCTTTAGCTTACCTTGTTGGTGTGGGAAATGGAAGCAGGGCATGTCAAAGGAAAACCAGTTGGGTTAACTCAAGATAACAAGATCAATGAGCCTGTCCGGACCTCCAAAAATACACAAGTGGATGCGTATTATCATTGTCAAAACAGCCGTCTTATAGTAAGAATGAATAAAGAAATCGACTATTTGAAAAAAAAAAAAAAAAGACACTGTCCACTCTTTTTATGTGCCAACAGCGACAGAACAAAATACAAAACTCTCAGAAGCTATTGTGTCACTTTAGTGTATTACCCCAACGTGAGCTTTTAAGGATGCTTTTAATTTGATGGTCACGTCAATTGACTTCCGGTTAGCTGTGTTCAATTTGGAGGCGCTCACAAAATGGCCGCGCCCTCTGACGTCAGAGGGAGTGGATGAGATTTTTATTTATTTATTTTTTTTGAAGCAAACATTTGAACTACTCAAGGTGAGCGTGTTAAAGGAAGAAGAAAATTAAATTCATGAATAAACAAATCAAGACAGTAATACCCGTAAACCCAATAAATAACATTAATGAAGAAGTAAAAGAGAAAAAAGACACTATTTGTTTGGCTTCACCACAGTTAGAGGGGAAAAGTGACTTTTTAAAATACAGTGAAGGTTACGTCAAATTTTGATTGGAAATTTTAAAAGTACCAATAGCTGTGTTTCCAATAGAAGCACTCCAGTATTTTTTGGGGTTGCTATGTCTATTTGATAAGACAATAGGTTTAGCTTAAGATGTCAATGTACACTACACTCTTAAGGGTTCAAAGAAACAGGGATGTGTGTATCTGATCCAACTCATGGAGCCACACTGTCTCTGTGTACAGATAACTTTAAGACCAAATGCAGGTTTGCGACTATTTGACACAAATAGAGCCAATTTACAGAGATATTTAAGGAGAGACATAAGGCAATAGGAGAATCCAACACAGTTACATGTTCTGCAGGTAGCAATCTAACACACTGATGCCTTTCAGGTCAGCCAGTGAGCACACACAATTTAAAAATAATAATAATAATAAAGCAGCACATGGTAGTCGTCTGCATTCCCAGACACTGACCCGCTGATGGCTTTCAGAAGATCTACCATCTGTCTAATTAATTCAGTTTATTTCAGTCAAGTTTAAAACATTGGAAGCCAAATCCTGTTGCCATGCAAATATGCAAATAAAGCCTCATAATTTCTTCAAAATCTACGGTTGTGTAAGGACTAAGTAGAAGTACATCAGAGTGCAGACAGAAAGGCTCTTTGACATCCTCTTAAAGCGCCTTGCTCTAAAGCTTTCTGCCCCTGAAGTCCTTGGTATAATGTATTCAGATACTCTTTTTCATCACACCCAAAGGCACAAGATATGAATACTGAACACAACAACAATACACAGTGAGAAATTATACAAAGAGGACATGCTGCAGAAGGCTAACTTCAGTCAAACCCTTCTTAACAGAAAACAAGATGAACCAAAACACTCATAATTTAGACTCCCAGCAAAGACTGATATCATTTAGCTGAAGGCACATGTATAAAGATTTGGTCAGTGTTTGTCTAAATCTCTTCAAACAAACCAGAATTTTTGCTGTTAAAGAGGGGGTGTTGTCATTGCTAAGGCTTTAAGCTGTCTCTCTGGTACCTCTGTAGCAGCTTTCCATGATTTATAGCTTTGAAAAAATCTACTTTTCTCACTCTAGTGTTTTAGAAAACCCTTATTTCAGCCTCTGTCTGAAACTTTTCGTTTTAGCTGCTGTCTCTTTAAGGCCCCATGCTTCACAAACCTCCATCTTTCTGATTGGCCAGCTCTCTGGAGGCCTATCAAGGGAAGCGTTGGGCAGACCTCTGTTTTTGAGACCTTCACCTCCGACATGTCATGAACCAGTGAGGAGATCCTTATGACCTCATCATTTCAGCAAATCTCTTTAAAATCTTTTTTTTTTTTTTACATCTTTTATGCACAAACTGTTTTGAGCATAAGTATGAACATTCCGCCTTGTCACTTATATATCCATGTTTAAAATATGGTAGAAAGGACATGACTGTAGAGCTTTTATATGTGTTACAGATAGTGATGCTGTTATTGTGACAGAGGCCAGTGACAGATCAACTGAAAGTTATGAGCACTGAGGAGACTGTAAAGGTTCACCATCATGCTCTCAGCTGAAGAACCTGAGTGAGTATATCTAATATCTAATAATATAATATCTAATAATGCTGTGTGTGAAGTGTCAGACATTAGGTGTTCACCAATATGAGAATGAAACAGGTAAGAAAAGTGAAAAACATCTACTGTCCCAGGTAATAAATTAGTATTCATGACATGACATTTCAGTCTGTTATCTACAGCAGACTGAACAACACTCCAGTCAGCTAAGAATGATATAACATACATTCAAAGTCAGCAAGGACCTCACCTTTTCAATTTGCTGGCAAAACATCCCAAACGTGCACACACTCTGGATCTCTGACACCTCAAAAGTCCTTTCTTTAGGTCATTTTTTTAAAAGTTCCTTAACTTTCTGGAGGCAAGCTTTATACTTCTGACACAAGCTGATACAGTCCTGTCAAAAGAAGAGGGAAAAACAAGCAGAGGTCGACTAAATTTCATGCTTCTACAATGACTACAAAGGTGTTCATTCAGGGAAGTGTCATCTTCCTGAGGATGTCATCAGCCTCCTGGTCCCCATACATGACCTGCAGGCTGCAACCATCTGGTTTTTGACCTGAAAATATTTTCGGGGATGCAATAACACAGTTCAAAACTTCAGTTCAAATTGAAAAAGTTATCGTTTCTTAGACTAACTACAATAAACTTACTCTAATCAGCAGTGAAGATATAGTTTCACTTGTGTTGTGGTACGGTGAGTGACTGTATACCAAATAAATGGAGCTGATAATCTTCTGCATGCTTGTCAGGTTGGTAACCTTAAGTCACAGACCACATTAATTATGAATAGAACATAATTGTTAGCTAAGATTTCCCTTCTAATGACACTTAACCTACATAGACTGCATCTGAAAATTTCAGCTGTGAACAAAATGGAAATTTCTACATGGTCACTTATCATACATGATGGTCTTCGTTAAGTGCCAGTAGAATGGAAGCATCAAAACAAACTGATACGTTTTCTTAATTTCATAGCAAATCCCTTTTATTCTCCAATTAGTTCTTAACATAAAATTATAATTTTAAGGATCTCTCATTTATGCTTCTATAAAAATCAGCATGCAAGTTACTGTAGCAAAAAGATTTCGATTAAATACTTAAAGTATTTTCTTTGAAATGACAAGGTATTCATCACATCAAACAACTGTTTTTGCTTACCGGATCACGGACGTACAGAGGCTGAAAGACTTTCACTACTTTATTCAGGATTTGAACGCTGTCTTTTGCCTCATTAGCAAAATCTCTCATCATCACATCCAGCTCCTACCACATCTATGTGTATAAGATATAAACTTGGAGAGTCAAGTTTAGATTCTTATCAACTTTGGTTTGTCCAAGATGTAACAATGATTAACATATAATGTACCATGTATGTAACATATCAAAAATAGCAGGTTAAGATTTATAAAATCAAAGTTAAAATAAAGTATTTGAAAATTAAAACAATGTGACGTCTTCAGAAGAGTTATTACGGATCAAGCATTACACAATTAATTCCTTTCTGAAGGACTTAAGTAAGAGAGTGAGATTAGGTGGTCTCAGTATGTTATGGTTTCAGATAATTTAAAGCAGGGTGATAAAAGAACAAATTTCCACAGGTATTCCTTTTTAAAATGGAAAAATATTGGAAGTGATATGAGCCTCACTATTTTATATCATATAAATCTATTTCAATAATTTCATTCAGCAATGCAAGCAAGAATTTAGACCGTGGGAAAAACCTTAGTAAGTGCGACAAGGAGCTTCAAGTTTAAATGGCTGCAGATGCTGCCATCTAGTGCCAGTTTTTTTCATTCATTCATTCATCTTCTATACTGCTTTTCCTGTGCAGGGTCGTGGGTGGCTGGAGCCTATCCCAACTGACTTAGGGCGAGAGGCGGGGTACACCCTGGACCGGTCGCCAGTCAATCGCAGGGCTGACACACAGAGACCAACCATTCACGCTCACACTCACACCTACGGGCAATTTAGAATCACCAATTGACCTAGTGAGCATGTTTTTGGACTGTGGGAGGAAGCCGGAGTACCTGAAGAAAACCGCATGCATGGGGAGAACATGCAAACTCCACACAGAAAGGCACACTTTGCCCGAAATGGGATTCGAACCAGCGACCTTCTTGCTGTGAAGCAACAGCACTAACAGCTGCGCTAATGTGCAGACCCTGCCAGGTTTTTTTTCTCTTAAAATAATGTAAATTAAACTAACCACAACTAATAATTCAACATCAACAATATCGTTCAACATTCAATATTCAGCATTGTCAGTGCTAAATATTCACTAAGAGCTGGGTCTTAGAACTTCTGATTCATTCTTTCCTTGAGGACAAAGAAGAGAAGGGTCAGATTAAGTATTCCTTGAACAGATGAGTCTTCAGACACCTCTTAAAAGTAGAAAGGGACTGCAGATCTGGGTAATTCATATCAGTTTGTTTTACTGGCATTATTATAACCCAGGTATTAGTCAAAGTTTTACAACCATACCTTCACAGAATTGGGATCTCTGCGATAGAGTACGTTTGTCGCTGCATTATATTCAGGTCCTTCGATGTGACTTATGATGGAGTTGAATTTCAGGGATATTATTTTCCAGTGTTCCAACTCAGACAGTGGTCCTTCAAAATCAACAACTTTCCTCTTTTGTTCGTTTTCATTCAATACCTAAAGATAAAGTATATCATTTGTGGCGCAGCAATTTAAAAGACTCAAAAGCAATAATTTTCATATTGGAGAATAATACATTGTTTACTTTAGAGTATAGGTTTATGTCCCATGTTACCTTTAGTTTAAAAAGGCCCAAATGTCCCTCAGGTACACACCTGCCCTACACACCTCAGGACAGTGGTTTATTTAAGCCTCGGTTCCTAGATCTATGTCCCTTTACACAAATTTGACAATGTGTTTGAATAAGACACCATAATATAACCAGCCTACTTGAATTGCTTATACCACTGTGTTAGAATTTCTTGCATTTTCTGCAACATATCACTGTTGGCAGATGCCTCTTTCACATCTTCATAAGTGGTCACTTTCGAGCAGTCAGTGTCTGAGACTGTTTTTACATCAACAATACACTCACTGCGTTTCTGGATATCTGTGACATGAACAAGGAGGATACAGTACAAAATCAATAGAACTTTTACACCATACTAAAACTACATGACTGTGAAAAGATATTTCAACATTCCTGAGCAAGTCTTACCAACTAAGGAAGTCAAGAAGACCATGTTTTGTTATGAACTTATATTCCTTTGTACGTTTTTCTCCATATTTAGTTTTATTTAAAACACCCCAGTTTTGTGCTTCAAGCGCTGGCAGCAAAAAGTTGAATGTATTCCTTAGGCCATCTTTGGTATCAAACTTTGTCAAACAGATCTCTTGCGAAACATCACCAGTTATCCATACACCCATAATTTTTGTTTAATGATCTTAATTTGGAAACACAATATCAACAACAAGAAAAATATTCCATTGTTTAAAGCAATAAACAAACTATAAATGTACTAACAAACAGACAACTCACCTGATGTGTGTTCTCTAAGTAAGTTTGTTAAAGAGCTGCAAATACCAGTGAGACATGTTTGGGACAAATCAACTATTAAAAAAAAAGTCTCAACATGTTTCCTCCTTTGGTTGTCTCAAGAATTGAGTGTCCACATTCTGAAAACAAAATTCTGTGTATCAGAAGAAAACTAGGATTTGATCTGTTCGCTCATCTACAGCTGGTATTGATTTTGTGTATTTGACGCCCTCTACAGGAGTTTTTGGAGAATGACATGGTTTACCGTACACGCTTTAGGGCGGACCTTGTGATTGGGCCATTGACTTTACCGTGCGTACGTTACGTAACACACGGCGCGTTACGTACTGCCCTGACCGAGGAAGTACACACCGGTGCTCTTTTCTTAGTGTGAGAACAGTTTTAACCGAAGTAAGTCTGCGGATATTTCACTGATTTTTTTACTCAACCATTGCTGAGGTTAGTACCAAAAATAAATACATAAAATTTATTTTTTAGGGGCGTAAAATATGGAAATGTTTTAACTGCAGTGTTTGCACGTTACTAACGCTACTCCGCACGGGGGTAGACATTCATATTTGAAACAGTCCGGACAGAAAGTACAAGTATGTGTGCAAGTTCATCGAATATCTTAGATAGGTTAGCCTTTTTACTTTATATCATCACTGTAGTGAAGCTTTTATGAATATTTCTGTATCTACCTTTTTCTGACTCAGATTCCTGCTGCTGCAATGAAAACTGCAAGTCAAAACACATTTTTGATAACTGGGGGATGTGGCTACGTTGGTCACCGGTACGTAAAACTTGAACTTACATAAATACTTCATCATTCGTGCAATGTATGTAACAGTTACAGAGTTTTTTGTGCTGTCATACTTCTTTACAACAACAAGATGGCGTTAGAGCACAAGCTATATTTAGCTGCTTGTGTAGTCTGCCTAATTCAAAGTTAGGCAAATATGTAATGCATGAAATTAGATATAATTATGCCAAAGAACTGCAGTATACTTAATGATGCATTTGAATACTTAACCTCATTTTATGCAGGTTGTCTAACATTGTTAAATGATTTATTTTCCTCTGCAGTCTGGCATGTTCCCTGCACAATAAAGGCGCCAAAATAGTTCTGTTTGACACAATCCCTCCAAACCAAGATTTGCCAGAGGACATTGTGGTTATTCAGGGAGACATACGGGAGTATGCAGATGTTGAGAAGGCCACAACTGGCGTGGATTGTGTACTACACCTAGCCTCTTATGGCATGTCTGGCAGGGAGCAGTTGAATCGGCAGCTGATCGAGGCAGTGAATGTACAGGGCACACAGAATGTCCTGAAAGCTTGCACTGAACTGGGAGTATCAAGGCTGGTTTACACAAGCACCTTCAACGTGGTGTTCGGAGGCCAAGTGATAGAGAACGGGGACGAAAGCCTTCCTTATCTACCTCTTCAGCTTCACCCTGACCACTACTCCAGAACAAAGTCCCTGGCTGAAATGGCAGTGTTAAGTGCTAATGGCACAGCACTGAAACATGGTTCCGGTGTGCTAAGAACTTGTGCACTGCGTCCAGCAGGGATCTACGGGCCTGGTGAGCAGAGACACCTGCCCAGGATAGTCAGCTACATAGAGAAGGGAATCTTCAGGTTTATTTACGGGGACCCCTGCAGTTTGGTGGAGTTTGTCCATGTGGACAACCTTGTGTCAGCACACGAGCTAGCTGCAGAGGCTCTGACGTCTGAGAAACAACATCGCTCTGCTGGTCAAGCATACTTTATCTCAGATGGCCGACCTGTGAACAACTTTGAATTCTTTAGACCCCTGGTGGAGGGCTTGGGCTATCCTTTCCCCAAGCTGCGTCTTCCTATTTCTCTCATCTACTTCTTTGCCTTCCTCACAGAGATGATTCACCACCTCATTGGCCCCATCTATAACTTTCAGCCGCTGCTAACACGCACTGAGGTGTATAAAACTGGTGTGACGCATTACTTTAGCATGGCAAAAGCCAAGGGAGAGCTGGGTTATGAGCCCCAGGAGCACAACCTGGATGAGGTGGTTCAGTGGTTCAGAAGCAGAGGCCATGGGAAAAAATCTCACAGCTCCTCCTTCAGTCGATTTCTTCGGGACGTTGTATTTGTTTTTGCCCTTGTTGCTGTGGGTCTTTCTTTTCTTCCACTTGCTGGCAGTTGATTTATAGTTAAAGCAAGAGTTGAATTATAATGTTCTCCCAAAAAGGCCATATCAAGACTGGTTCAGGTGTTCATTGTTTATGTGTCTTGATATGTAAACATACTCCTTTTTATTCAGGCTGTTTTGTACCAACAGGTGCTTTGATTTTAGATACTGCTGTCTACAGACTAACTTAAAACAAATAGAAACATGTAAACCTCAAATTTTTGTACTTAAACACTCATCATGTGTGCAAATTATTAAATATGATGTCTTACTTTTGGTATCTATTGTTTACCCCCTCATCCAACAGTTTCCTTTTGAATAAAAAAAAAAAAAAAAAAACATGTGAGAGTGGGAGTCACTGACAACAATACCTCATGTTTCAAAGCCTTCCAAAACCTGCAAAGAATAAAACTTCTCCAATCATCATGGCTTGATTTTTTTTACTGTCAAGTTTCTTCTATCTCTTTGATAAATCATTTTTATTTTACAAAGAGAAGCGTGATCAAAATAGATCAGACTATTTGATGACCTGTTTAAGAATGGCTAAAGCAGATAAACCAGTTGTACACAAATCAGTCACACAGTCATTGTACCAAATCAGCTTTCATTTGTGGTCGTTATACACAACTATTATCCCCATGTTCTTATTTAGTTAACTCATTTACTTTGCAGTAAACTTGATTCCAGTTAAATCAATCATTTTCATTTTAATGCAGCAAAATGATATCTCAATCTTGAAATAATAGTTTGTTATAATATCACAGTAGTCCTCCTAGAATCTATAATAAGCAAGGATTAATAGACATGAGCCTACATGGATTATATATCCCCATCATCACTTATGACGACCTGTAAGAACCCTAATTTTATCTGAATATAAAAGGATGGATTAAGCTTAAGTTGTCACAAGCTTTTCCCTCCATATTATCAATTCATTCCAGCTTTTATCTGGTGTAAAAGGAGTCGGACCAGGTGAGGCGTGCTTTGTGTGGTATTTTAGTCTGCCTGGGATGAATGCAGACGTCCCCTTCTTTCTAAACTATTCTCTTTTCAGGGCCGGCAGCCCCTTGCTGAGTTGGTCGCAATCATTGTTTCTCTGCAGCATTAACCACATTCCTGAGGGGCGCAGCGCATCCTGTCTCCATCCCCGCATTCCTTTCACGCGAACGAGTCCCTTGTGTTTAACGCCGTTTTATTTCGATTTTCAAACGCTATGTGGGCCCAGACCCATATCCAAAGGATATTTATGGCATAACCGATAATTCAGTCTACTTTGGTGTGCGGCATTGTGAGCCCAAGCGAAACTAGAGGAAAAACCAACAAGGAGAAATTCCTCCGCGCAGCGCGCCATTGACTGTAAAGACCTTTCAACTTAACAAAAACTGAAGTTGACAAACGTATCCCTGTCGGCTGAAACTGTGAGAAAGAGTTTGTTTTTTAGGCGGAGGGGGAAAAGCAGAAGACGATGCGGCACAAGGTGGAGCTTTCAGAGGAGGTTGTCGGTTTTCAGTAAATGAGAGAGGGCTGTAGCGCGGCGTTTTGTTTTGATTTCCATGTGAAATGCAATTAGTGCTCCGCGGTGCTCGCTAGTTTGGCTCGCGGAGCGGAGCACACTCAACTTGTTTCTCGCACAACATGGAGCACTACCAGGAGGATTTGGGACTCCGGGCCAGCACATTGATGGAGGACCTATCCTTGTACGATTCGTATAAAGACGGGATGTACAACGCAAGGAGAGACTTGGTGATAAACCGCGATTTAGACTTTTCGGCTCCGGTAACAGCGGAGCACAAAAGTAAGCCAATGAATGGTACCTCTGTGCTCCACCAGCAGCATCACACTGTGGAGAATTTCACCACGGGGAATAAAGTGTACACGGCGGCTCCGGTGCGACCCGTGAACTGCACCCGGACCGTGCCTGTGGATTTCTGCGCCCCTCAGAGAGACGCGGGTTACAGTGAGGAGGGCTGCTGCACCAAATCCGAGGTGGCTCTGCCCTGCTACACGGGCGCTTCTGAGAGGCACAGGAGGTACTCTCTGGAGGTGCAGGGCCACAGGTACAGCACCGGGTCCACCTTCGACGGCGTACCTCTCAACAAACCGGTGCCTCTGCCCGGCAACAGGTGCAACAGCGTCTGCATCACCAGCAGCCACGACGGGCGATACAACGCCACAAGCCCGCGGTCCAGCCTAGCATCGTCCCTGTCCTCACAGGAGCAGAGCAAGCACGCCAGCCCGAGGTCCAGCATCAGCAGCCCGCGCACCAGTCTAGTAGTACCGGGTCAGGACAGGTACACGAGCCCCAGGTCTAGTTTAGTGCACTGTGAGGGCAGCAGCGTCCTCAGTCCTAGGTCCAGCTATGCAAGCACGGCCAGCGACACCAGTAAACACTCCAGTCCCCGGACCAGCCTCAACAGCTGCGACTGCTGCAGCAAGCCCAGCAGCAACCGAACCAGCGGCATCAGCATGGGCTACGACCAGAGGCACACCAGCCCTAGGTCCAGCACGGCCAGCCAGTACTCCTTCACCACCAGCCCGAGGTCCAGTTACTCGGACTCACGGTACGGGCCCGGGGGCAACCATGATTTGGATGGGGCGGTTTTACATCCAGCCCCGAGTCCTAGGTCCAGCATCTGCAGCCAAGATGGGGGTGCAAGACCTGGGACCACCGCAAACTGCGTGGTCAGTCCCCGCTCCAGCATCTCCAGTCACAGCTCCAGAAGTTCCCGCAGTTCCAGGGGGTCAATGAGCACCTACCCGGACCTACAGCTGCCGTCACCCCGGTCATCGATGCTTGGGTCAAGTTTGCACGAGGACACCTTGTTGCAGGAGTTTGGAGACTCCAATGGCATCCAGAACCGCCTCCACCTCCAGGGACTCTCTGCAGTGCCAGAGCCCCTGCAGCAGTCAGCCCAGACAGCAGGGCCTACAGAGATGACAGCTGGGTCACCCTCATCCATAAGCTATGGGGTGTCCTCTAAAGCAGTGTCCTCTGCACAGAGGTTCAAGATCCCATACCAGGTGACCCCGAGCAGGGAGAGCGGGCCAAGCCAGGCTGAGAGGCGGCTGGAGGCGCTCACTCTGGAGCTGGAGAAGGAGTTAGAGATGCACATGAAAAAGGAATACTTTGGTAGGTAATATTCACTGTAGGTTCATTTTGAGATACAACTGTAAACACATTTGTAATTATAAATGAATGAAAAGGAAAACGCGGGGTCATATGAACAATTCGAATGAATGAAAAGAATAGAGAAGTCTTAAGATGAAACTCCAGAGATTTTGCAGATATTCAATATATCTGGTATCTGACCCTGACTTCTTGCACTGCTCTTGCAGTCACCTGCACAGGTATTCAGGAAATCCCTGTACTCCTGCTTTAAATGTAAACAATGCTGAAGGTTTTGGTCTCATGCAAACAGAGCAAGGTCAAAATCCAGAATAGCCACCCAAAAATTGATCACTGGAATTTTCCTTCTGTGTAGCTTCATTAAGTTGTCCTGGACATAAATAGTTCTCCACTCAGTGCAGTAGTACCCGCAGTGTTAGCAGTCTTGTGTAACTTTTGCTGTGTCAGACACTCAAAAGGGAAAATAGTTTGTCCCTGGCTGGTGCAGGAAAGGGGTTATTTATTGTTGTCAGTGTTCAGGGTCTATTTGCAAGCGACCAGTGCAGCATTTCCACTAACAGGTCCCTCTGTGGCTGATAACAGTGGCTTTGCAGGGCAATACTAATTTCTGGCTTGGCACAGCTAACATTTGCGCAGCGCTGCACCTCGCTGAATGGAACCTTCTGTTCTGCCAGAGTGGACACCCCACTGTCATTCAGAGCAGCTCAGCCTGTATTTGTTACAGATGCATCATCTGGAGGAGAGAGCTTTTTGGGTTTTTGCCTGATTTTATTTAATGAACGTTTGCTGGGATGGTTTTATTTTGAGTTTAGGGACTATGAGACCGAATCTGTTTAGCTCAGCAGCCACAGAAAGCCTGCCGAGGAAGTTGCTGTCTACTTTTGAATCAGCAGTTGGACTGTTGGCTCCAGTTTGAGGACAGTGGCTTGTTTAATGATCAGTGCACTTGCTCAGAGTGAGGCATAGACAGCTGTTAGTTTGTTCCAGAGAAGCAGGTGAGAGGAGGAGGAAAGGGATGGCAGACAGGAGAGAGAAATGTGGAAGAATGGAAGGAGGAGGTGAAGAGAGAAGGGAACAGTGGAATTATAAGGAAAAGGAGAAAGAAAAGAATAAACTCTCTTCACAAAAACCCCAATGGACACAGCTCTGTTTCCGTAGCGACAGTGGAGAAATTGATCGTCTTTTTGGGGTTGGGGGGGCGGAGTAGCACTCTCTGCCAGTGTCCCACCCTGCCCAGCTCTGCTTGGCCGGCCCTTGTATGGCCTTCTGTTTGTTGTGGTGGCAAAGGAGCTGTGAATCAACAGCTGGCCCAATACAGGCCTGCAATCCAAGCAGCAGAGAGAGGGAGGCCCAGCCCACCCCTTTTTCTCCCCCTTCTCTCCTCTCCCTTCACCACCACCGCCACCCCGCCCTGACTCCCCCGCGAAGCCCTTCATTAACCAGCCAGTGGGGAGTCGGGCAACACCAGACACTTGGCACACGATCTTGGCTGGCAGGCCAGACGTAGTTGGTGGGGGTCAAGTCTGATCACCTGCCCAGAATTATAATGGCAGTAGTCATGCACATGCCTGACACACACACATGTGCACACACACACACACACACACACACACACACACACACACACACACACACACACACACACTATGCTGACTTGTTGCACCAGTCCACTACTCTGCCATGTGTGTCTGCAGTCCTCTTTCAGCACTACGTGCACTTTAGCTGCAGAAATTGCAGATGACATAAGATAAGCTGTATAATGAAAGGAAAGTCTTAATTTAAGTTTTAAAGCTTCATTATCCTCTGGTGTGTCAAACGCTCTCAGATGTCTCACCACTGAGAACCTCTCTCTTTTAATGGGGCTGTATTTCCAGGCTTTGATGGTATAAAGACTATCTGCTGCGCCTTTTTTACAGTTCTCATTGGAGCTTTTGAAGTGAAGTGCTGCATGTTTGCACATTGGTCGTGTTGACAGGAGTGGAGTTCATGTTGTCATGTTGGAGGTGTAGGTTTCTGACACTTAAACAAGATTTCATTTCGCATAGAGATTCAAAACTTGAATCAATTTTGGCCAACATTGAATGGAGTGTTTTTTTCCCTGGGTGTCTTACCAAAGACTACTTCTCATGTGGAATTTAAACCTTTGACCACTTCTTCCCCCTTCTTTACTTTCATCCTAACTAATGAGATGGCATGACCAGGAACTAACCATGAAAACTGGTTATGGTTTATCCACAGATTTATAAATATATTTTACAAGTTACTTGGTTATAATAGTTCTAATCCCAATTACTCAGACTTTTGGACAAATCCAGACCTGAATAAGCTGAATTTAGTTTTAGGACAATTTTAAGCTTCTACATAGCCTTTGAAATAGGTTCCGCCGGAACTTCACATTGTCACGTCTGTTATTTCAGTATGCAGGTATTTATCGAATCAAATCAAACACCAGCCAAGGTAGTCAACAAAAGCCAAAAAACATCCATGAAGCCCTAAGGAAATAAATATTTTAGTGCCAAAATGTGGCTCCCAAAGTCAGCAATCTGTACTGAACACTCCTCATACCTTGTGAGTATTTTTAGTTATGCTTTCTTTCTCTTGAATACATGTCCTCCGCGAGGTCTCATTCCAGGTGCTGTCAGTCCATTGTCGTGTCGTCTGTTCTGTTTGTGATGTATCAGACACAACCATGGGAGAGATGTGTGTGCTTGCTCTGCGTGCGCTTCCTTAAGACGTGCAGAGGTTTTAAAATGTTGTGCAGCAGTTTGTTCCACAATCTAGATATCTGCTTTTGTTCCTCTATACTGTTTTATGTCAGACATTTTTCCTTTAGCCTGATCATAAGACAGGGATTGTTTCATTTTGTTTCATTTTGATGCTGTAAGGCGACTGCATCGGACCGTGTGGTTGTTAAAGTTTTATAAATCAGGCTGTGCCCTCTGACGTTCAGCACAATATGCACCGTTTTTAGCTTTGATTAAATATAAAGTCAAGGTGCTCATAAATCAACTAGAAATGACTAGAAATAAAAACTTTGGGTCAAAGACAAATAAGGATTTGAAAACTGAAAAAAAAAGTGATTGAAAATGCCCATTTGGCCACTTTCTATCTTTATCAGGGTGTTTTGTTTACAACTCAACAACAGGGGTTTGTTTTAAAAATGCAATAAACATTTTTCAGTGAATCACATGAGTTCTTCCATGAAAAATGTCCTTCCTCGATAACCGAAATGGGTTTGAAATGTAATTAAAATGTCAGACATTTTTGGCATTTAAAAGTTAATGGATAACTGTATTTAGAGCTCAGCAAACAATTACTGCTTAGAAAACAACATTTCATAACAATTTATGTAATAGATTTGGACAGTTATACTGAAATAGCTTCATTAGTTCCTGTTCATTACACATTATTAATTACCAAAAAGAAGAAAAAGATGGAAAATGTCTTAAAATACTCAACAGTAAAAGGGTTGTTATTCTATCTTTAACTCCAAAAACATGATTGAGTAATATATGGAAATCTGGGTAAATTACTTGACTGTCATTTTTACCTGGAATGACCGCTGCAAAATTTCAGAATCATCAAGTATTACATATTGGTTTGGCTTAATGAGTTTCTTGAATTGAACTGAATTGCATTGAATTGCTGAAGGGCTTAAATTTTGACTTATTTTTTTGTAGTAGCTCGACACAAAACAAAAAACGTGATGAATTACCTTATTCAAATTGCTCCAGAAGAAACATGCCCTTCCTTAAGTTGACACATTGTTTAACTTACACACCTGATCAAAAATTTAAGACCAGTTGAAAATTGCATGAATTTACATTTTACATTGTACATTGTTGGATCTAAGTAGAGCTTCAAATGCCAAAAGAAGAAATGGGAGCAAAAAAATAAAAGTGAGCAATCTATATTGCAAACATCAATTAAAGTGAAACAGGCTGTTCATCGGCTGATCAAAAGTTTAAGAACACAGCCTTTAAAAGACAAAATTGGTGCAAAACTGTGTATTCAATGTGATTTCATGTTAGGTTTTCACACTGTCATGACCTCCTGGTGGCAAAAAGCTTTCTCTCTCTGAATGTGGTCCGACTGTTGAGCTGCATAAGCAATACCTCTCATAACATGACCCAAAAAAGTTTCACTGTCGCTGAGTCAGAGGATCTGATTAGCTGTCCATCAAGACAAGCGACAATACTGGACCCAAATGAAGGCCACTACTGGTGCCAACTACAGTCCAATAACCATCAGACGGCGTCTGAGAGAGAAGAGCTTTGAGAACAAGAAACCTCTTCAAAAGCCTTGTCTCCTTTAACGCCACAAAACTGTCCATTTTGACTTTAACAGAGAGTACCAAACATGGGACACTGAAAGGTGGAAGAAAGTTTTTTTCTCTGATGAGTTAAAAAAAAAAAGAAAAAAACATAACCTTGACGGTCCTGATGGCGTCCAATGTTACTGACATGACGAGGAGATCCCATTGGAGATGTTTTCTATGCCACACAGTGGAGGGGGCACCTTTATGATCTGGGCTGCCTCTTCAATTGAACAATGGAGCTTCAGGTTGTAGGGGTGTCAAACAGCGGCTGGCTATATGGAGATGTTACAGGGAGCGTCCTTCATGACTGAGGGCCCTGGTTTGTGTGCTAAGCTCTACTTAGAACATTTTTAGTATCCAATAGTCCAAAATGTAAATTCTTGCAATTTTTCAACTGGTCTTAAAATTTTGATCAGGCGTGTATCTAAGCCTTTTACAAACAAGTTTTTTTTTGTTTGTTTTTTGTTAACTGATCTGCCTTTTGATTTCATTACTAAATCACAATACTTCTTTTTCCAGTATACTCAGCTGTAGCTCATGGGTCAGCTTTCTTCCTGGCCTTGTAAAGTCTCTCCCACTCTTTATTAGACAGTGGCGTCTGGAAGGACAAAAATGAACCTGAAATATCAAAAGCTATGCTAAAACCTTGTTTGCCTGAACTAGCTCTGCAGGCTTTGCATACTTAAACATAAAAATATGTGATGCATACTGGTTCCTTTTTGGGCAATAACTACACAAACATCTATGAGAATGGCCAGTATTGTTATCATTGAATAATGTGAAAAATAACAACAAAAATGTCAAATGTTCAAAAATACATTACATTGTTATTATTATAACATAAAAATATCAAGTCATTGCATAAAAGGCTACAGATAGAAATTTAAACCTGTATTGATCAACGGTCAATCTGGGTAACAGATGACCTTTGTTATCCAGGACAAAATAACTATTTCCCTCTTTATAATCAGGCACAAACTAGGCCTATTGTGTAAATTGTTAGCTTAAACTTCAACACCTCAATGTCAAATTTAAAAGGAAGTAGTTGATTTTTAAATTTATTAACATTATAAACATTTTATTAGCATTATTGTGAAGGACACATGCTTTGAGGACATAGTGCAACAGTGAACAAAAAGAAATCCGAAACAATGGACAAAAGTTATTTCTTGGATAAATATGTAAATAAACTTAGTTTTGTGACTATATTTGTGGGTCTCATAGCAAATGTCAACACAATTAAGCCTCAGTACAAACTTAATGCTTCTCTTAGGATTTCTGTCCTTTTTAGCATATTTTGTACTTCAATTTTAAGCCCAGATGTTGTCCAGAAAGGACAAATCTGTATTTTTGAACCCAATAGCTCCTTAAATTCTTTTTTTTTTCCCAATGAATACTTCTATGAGTAAATACAGTGAAGAGAGTTAAGTACAGTAATGTGGTATTTTGAAATCTATATATTTTTAACATTAGAATTATGCTCTGGACAGCAGAGATGACATGCCATGTCTTTGATCCGTACACTAATCTTGTCATATAAACGCCTCTTGTACATCAGGGTCCTTTGCTTGACCCTCTATATTACTGTCTTTGTACTTAAAAACTGTCACATTGTACTCATCCTGTGTTTTTATTTCATCATCAGACTCATCAGGCTGATGTTGAAACACTCAGTGTCTCATAAACCCACACTGATCAGTCTTCCAGCTCTGCTGTTGGAAACAAAACAGTGTTTTTGTTCATAGTTACAGGGACGTATGTGCATGCAGGAGTTTTATTTTTAACCCCAGTGAATGCACAACATCCTGTCCTTGTTGCCACATGGACATGTTATGAAATGGGCACATGAGGGATTCAGCTTCCTGTTTTAAAATGAGAAACAAAAGGGCTGAAGAGATTTCTCTTTTTTCCCCCCATTATAACCACAAAACCACATCCTTACTCATCAGATCCTTGAAGGAATTAGGATCAGTGTTTAAACTGTGAAATTGTTATGTTTATGAAGTTTGTTGATTCCCAGTGACAAATAAAACATTAATACAATGAAAATGTGAACAGTGCTGCGGACATGAGGTGTGTGAGTCAGAGGAATCTGCAGTGGAGCTGTCACCCAGGGGAGTGAAGTAATGAAGGCAAATCAATGTAGCTATATTAATAAATCATCTTTTTTCAGCTCAGTCATTAAGTGGAGCTTCAAAGTCAGCCAGTCTGCAGTATCTGAACACAGAATAAATCTGTTGGAAAGAGAGATAGAAGGGTGTAAAGATATATGTGCTTGGAAATCCACAGACTAGGTAATTGTGCATGATGCGGGCACAAAGTGAGGTGTTGACAGCTGTTAAGAACAGAAGAACACACACTTTCATCCAGGGATTCAGAGAGATTCGTACCAGTTCAGTCTTTGTAAATAAATCTCAAGATTCTGGACGTAACCTTTGTATGAAGTCTGCACCTTGGTGTTTGTTTATGAATGCAACAGGTGTCTGGATCACACACACACGCACACACGCTATAGACTGGGTTAGAATAAGTCTTAAAATACAGGTGTTATCCACTGAGAACTATTTGCTCTCAATCTGCGTTATCCACTGTTTTTTTCCCAAATCAATTAATTGTATAAGAACACGAGGAAACTGCAGCGTGTTATCCTGCAGAGCATGACTTAAAGGGCACCATTCAGCATCAGACATCAGTATTAAACAGAGTTTGTCAGCGCTGTAAAAGGAAAAGGGAATTCAGTCTCAACAATGACAGGAAGTAATCAGTGAAGTGAAAGTTGAACATAATCACCGTGGCATAGAATAAGGAGCAGAGCAAATTAGGCAGCGACCAAATCCCACAGTAATAGGCTTTAAACGAGTAAGAAGATATTTTTAAACGGTCTTTTTTCTCCAGTTTTGGAAGCAGCACAGAGCTCTTTTATTATACACTTTACAAGTTTAACAGTAATATACCAAAAGGGAGAATTTAAACTGAAGAGTTTCATCAAGAATCATTTAATTAATGATGAATATTATCTAAAAGTCAGTGTGTTTAATTTACTGGGAGGCTTTATTAAGTGTGTGAATTGTTTTCTAATAATGAAGCTTAAAGAGAAAATATTTACATGCAGCCATAGTGTCTGTGAGGAGGTTTCTGTTTGCAGTGTTTCCATGAGCTGCAGGGCTAAATAAGAGAGACATAGACAGACTCTCTTATAGATTATTGACAGGTATGCTAAGGTTAAATGCCCATATTTGGAAAATATATCAGATCAGGCTGTGCGTTTTTAAAGATGCTCTTTCTACACTTGCTGTTACTTTAAATTCTGTCTGGTTAATGTCACAGAGTAACTCTCTTGGCACAAACCAAGTGGCAACCTCAGGTGTTGAAAATAAAGTCAGTGAAGGTTGCTTAAAATGTCTCCTTAAGGCTGGTTTCAAAAGCTGATAGAGCCTCAGACTGCTGTGTTCATGGATGTAGTCTCTGTGGCATCAGCTCCTGGTTTCTGAACAGAGGTTTTGATGGTGGTGGCCTGATTGAAAATGCAGATTCAGCCTAACTATTGTCTGTAGGTCATAAGTCTGAAGATCATGAATGTGATGAAAGGAAAGCCACGGTTGGTTCAATACTTAGATCAGAGTAATTTATCTAAGCCACATTTTACAATAAATAAATAAATAAATAAAGAATAAAAGCTTCAAGCTGGTCTGAAACTTCCTGTTTAGAGATTTCAGAGGGAAATCTGCTTTGGTCATAAACATCACAACACATATTCACAAAGTTACTTTACTCTACTGCATTGGTTGATTTATTTATCTATTTTTAATCCCTTGGTTGGACCCGTTAATGTAAAACATATTTTACAGCAGAATGAAACCCGTTGACGGCGAGTTGTGCTCAGCATTTCCAATACAGCCACAATGATCAGAAACCACTGTGTGACTTTGCTGAGATTCATCCTTTTTTACAGTCCGTGGTAGAAACACAATTGAATTCTATACCAACAAGTTTATGGGGAAGACTTTAATATTTGTCTGCGCTGCACTGGAGCTGTTATGAAAAAAAAAAACATGTTTCAGGGAATTCCACCGTCACGTCACAGAAAGCATGTCCTCGCTCTGAATCCATCCTCAAATATTATTCCAAAGATAAGTCATCATTTATCTTGGGGGAAGAGAGGGGTTATGAGCAGCTCCCTGTTGGGATCTTGTGAGATCTTGTGTCCTCTAGGCACTGTGACCCTGGACTCACCCCACCCAGGCTTTGACCCTGCTCTCCCTGAGGAATGTGACCCCGGCGGAGGTCGTCCTCTGTGCAAGAGGTTGGAGATTGTTAGTCTGCTGCTGCTTCATCTGAATACTTTCAGGCCACTGTTACCCTCCTGTCTCATTTATTCACGAAAGGTCACGATTCAGTTTATAGCAAGTCTGTTCAGGCTTTTGGAGAAGAGGAGGATGTGCTCTTTTACCTGAAGCTGGCTGGTTTGTTTGTTGATCTGTCATCTTTAGGACCAGCAGGGAGACACTTTTCAATCAGAGCAGATATTGTGTGTCCCAGGACAGATTACTGGTTTACAGTGTTATTTAATCATTCTGATCCCATAGCTGTCAAGTACATGAGGTACAGCACTGTTTGCAAAGGTATTGTAATGTATTGTGATTTTAGTATCAATACCTCAAACTATTTTCATCTTTGAAAGAAAATTTAGATGTAAAGATAAGCTCATATTGCATGATAATGTGAGATACATATGTGTCACTGTCCTGACTGCATCAAAATGTAAAATTTTCAGCTCATATTTTATGCACATTGGTGAGTTTTTTGGAGCACACTAATCCTGAGTTAAGATGTATATGTATCACCTCTTTCAGTGTCGCAGTTTTTTCAGCAATCTCATGTAAGCGGTTTAGCAAGCTTCATAAAAGTAGCAGTAAAAAAGATGTTTTTATTATTCAGTTTGCAAAAACACAACTACTTTTTCAAGAAAGTTGGGATGTGTAAAAAGTAAAAAAAAAAATCAGAATTTAAGGTTTGTGAGCTGTTCAAACATTGTTTAATTAAAAAGGAACAGAGACAGCATATGTTTAAACAAAAATTGGTTGTGTCCAATTGGTTTTATTCAATGATAAGTTAAGACGGCTGGCTGGACAGTTTAGTGCGTGGATTCACACTACAGAGCCATGTTGTTACATGTGGAACGTAGTTTGTCTGACAAATGAAAGATCTGCATTAAAGAAGTTATTGTAGGGATGGCAGCATATGAAGCTCCTAAACCTGTTCAGCTTTAAGCAACCTTCCCTTATGTCCTAACTATCCAAACCATGAGCACTTGTGTATCCTCGTACCATCACAGACTCTATACTTTGAAGTGTGTTCACTGATAACAGACCAGATATTCGCTCTCCTTTTTAGAGTGGAGAAAACAATACCAAATTTTCATTTGTCATTTTTTCCTTCCATCTTAAATGGACTGACCTGGATGTTTATAGACTGTTTCCTCTTTGCATGAGGCAGTTTTAACCTGCATAAAGTGGATGCAGTGATGCATTGTGTTAACAGACTGGATTTGGAAGTGATTTTCCTTAATGCAGTGATTTTCACTGCCATATTTGAATAATAGAGGTTGCCACTTGGCTAAACACCACTTGTGTTTGACGTTGTTTTATAGATTTTTTTATTTAACTTCAGAAGGATGTGAAATCCAGCCATGATAAGTCCCTCAGACACTCCTTCCAGTTTCTTCTTACAGTGAGACTTGAGTCCCCTGAGAATACAACTTCTCTGCGGGAGCTGGTACATTTGGGAACACTTTACTGCAGTGATCCCTCTTTTTCTGTTTGGTGGGTCCCTCTCTGTGGGATTTCATGGGGAAGGGGCTCCACTGGAATAGGGGGTGATGATGTCACCAATCTCTGTGCACCAATCATAGTTGGCAACATTAAAATTAAAAATCTAATTACAGTGATGGGGTTGTTTGTTTATGTTGGCAGCACTTTCAGTGAACTCTGTTCAAACACCCACACAGTCCTGATGAGATTCTGAACAAAGTTCATCATAAATAAGGATGAATAAGGATTTGAGTCAGAACTTGCACTCCTTTTCTAACATGTTAAGACATGATTACTGCTGAGGAGGGAAAGTGGATTAAAATCATCTTTGAAGGCTCCACGTTGGGTTTTTTGTCTGCTTTCTCTTGTTTTTTGGCTGCAGCTCAAAAATCTAATTGTTAGTGTGCATGGTGATGAGCAGAGAGTTCTTGGACTCATGACCTCACTACTTCTTAAAATGGTTTATAACACACATTTATAAGCACTGTGGTAATACAGTATCATGCTATTTTATATCTCATCCTAAACAGATTCTCGTTTTAAGAGTTTACTGGAACTTAATTTGCTGTAAAAGCTTTTCACACCCGTCTTTAAGCTTGTTACTCTGGAAAAAAGCCAAATAACACACTCAACTTCTAATGTCCATACATTTTCTCCCAGCACATGCAGTTCCTTCAGACGGCCTGATGTAATGCATGGAAACAGCAGAAGTTTGATAAGACTTCTGCGGCACGACTGGAAATCCTTTTAGAAGTAAAACTTGTGAAGCACAAGTCAGAAGCTGAAAATTGCATTTTTACCCTTCAAATAAAAGCTCAGCTCTACAGCTGTGATAGCTCCTCTGTGTTTGGCACAGTTTGGTGTCAGAGCTTGACAAGCTTGACAGCCCTGAATTATATTGTGATGGTGATCTTCAAAAGCTGCAGCGAGAACAGAGGATTAAATCTGACTCTGGAAATACAGCAGTGATGATATTTAAGCAAGTTTATTATTTTTGCAGTTTACTGCAGATTGTTTTTGTAATCAGATTTCCAGGAAGGATACATCAAAGCTGACAGCAGCTCCAGCAATTGTTTGATTGTTAGCAGCGATGAGCTGTGGGAGCTGGTTCAGCAACAGATGTGACCTCGTGATTCGTTTTGGTGCAGAGAATGTGATGCAATTCTAACAATGGTAAAATATAATCCTTCATCTTGTTTCCAGGAGATTTTACTTCCACACTATATGCAAGGGACTCTTCTTCTTCTTCCCTGAGGATTCATAACACTGTCTGACTGACCTTGTGTTTTTGACAGGTATCTGTGTCAAATGTGGAAAGGGAGTATACGGGGCCAGCCAAGCGTGTCAGGCCATGGGGAACCTGTATCACACAAACTGCTTCACCTGCTGCTCCTGTGGTGAGTAAAACTGTCCAAATATTCAACTGACACTCAAACTGCTTCGGCATTTTCTCTGTTAATGTGGAAATTCATCTCAGAGTGAAGATGACTTAAAAAAACATTTTCAGAAATAAAACATTTAGAGTTACCTGGGCTTAAATTCAGGTCCATTATTAGAGCATCACAGTTAAATGAAACCTTTGAAGGATTTCTAATGGGTTTATACTCTAAACTTGGAAGCAGACATGACTTTGAAGCTGCTTATGATTTTCTATTTACAACTTATTGTACAGTCTGAAACTTTAAGTGAGACCAAAAAACAGTTTTGATGAGAAACTCAAAAAATATGGGGTCTGCAATTTCAGACAAATACAGAATCACTTTCTAGCATTAGCCGTCTGTTTTTGCAGGACCAACTGGGTTAGCCTTTAGCATCTCTTTTTCATTGTCATCGCAGTTGTTGTGAGCTCGTAGTCGTTTTTTTTTTTATTTTTATTTACAGCAGAGGAAGAAGATGCATATGTTCTTATTCATCCACATCAAAGGTTTTCAGAGTTTATCCACCAACAGCTCCACATCTGCAAACCTCAGATTGACGGGACGTTTTAAATGTTCTAGGGATGCACCGATCCAGCTGGTCCTGATGCTGATACCGATCAAATCTGATCTGATACCAACATTAATTTAACTTTCTTTATTTCTTAATACAAGGATGAGATTGCAGATTATGTTTTGTCAAATTCAGACTTTGTAAACCGAAGTGAAATAAAAATCATGTTACCACATGGTTGTTGTAAACAGCGATGAGTATAGATCTGAGTTGCATAGATTTACCCTATGGATCATCCCTTTGTCAACGATGTCTGATCTTACTTTTTGAGTCTATATCGGCCTGATATCAGGATCATTCAGTACATGCAATATCTACACTTGCATTTTGACCAGAAGCTACAAAAAAAAAAAAAAAAATCAAGAACGAGCGAGCAGCTGTGGTCGATCAACAAAGGGACATAGTGAAGTGAGGGAGCACTAGTATAGAGTGTACAGTGGCACAACTAAAAAAATGAAGTGATTATTCGATTTTTTTCACAGCAGATCTGCTGTAAAGAACTTAATTCCACACTTTTGATAAAAATGTGCAGGAAGGTGACAGGTTTACAGCCAGACTCAAACTCCTTCCTGCATTCTGTGTGTGTCTCTGCTCCTCCGCCCATCATAGCCACTTACACTAACTCTCCTCAGTCACAGGCTGGCACACGCTGACGTTTTGACAGGTTTTATGTCTCCTATTAGTCTCATTTTTCTCTTATCTTGTGAAGCTTCAAGCTGCTGCACAGCGATTGAAAAGCATTACATGAAATGATGAAACCAGGGAGAAAATTAGAAAATGCAGACAGAAAGCATGAACTCTCCAGATGGACAGAAGGATTAATAATCCAATTCTTGTGCTTTAGTAAATATTTATTGTGCAGTTCATTTTAGCCAAACAGAGCTGTATATTCATGCTGAAGGTCTTTGTACTTCAGCTCGAACAGAGCTTTTTGATATGAAAAGCAGAAGTAAGATGTTGCTATGGATTCAGTGAGTCACGCAGTTGGTAACATTGCATCCTGTTTACATTGTCCCAATTAAAGTACAAACACTCTGATACCAAGGTAATTTGATAAACTGAGTTTTTTGCAAGTCTCCAGCTTATAAGGAATGATGAATTTTATTATTAGAAATGCCCGTTGTAAGTTACCCCTACCTGGTCACATCTGCTGCTCTGTAGCATCTGTGCGTGTGGACAAGAAGGCCAGTCTGCTTTTTGACTACCTGGTGCTCTGCATACACCTGTCTGTCTGCAGCTCTCTTTGTGTGTGCTAAAATGCCTCAGGGGAGATGAACTTAATATTTACAATAACTCTGATCTGCATGAAAGCTCTGGGAGTGTTTTTTTTTTCTTAAGTAAAAAATAAAAATAACAGAAATCCTTTTGATAACCTGAGCTATGCAGCAGCCACACTTGTGTTTTTCTTTCTGGCCCTTGATCTTAATCTCATCTACAAAGCTACAAGTGGTTCATCTTTTTTCTCCAGTCAGGAAAAACAGCCTTTAATGAGTACAGAACACCACATTCTTCAAACACTTAAAAAGTAAGAAGTGTGGGTGCTGAGCAGAGGACCTGGCTTATCTATTGTACTTAAGCCAAACCAAGTCTGTTAATTCATGTTTTGATGCTGGGGTGCTTTCCAAAGGCTGAAAATCGATGAGTACAGTCTCTGCCTGAGATTTGTTGTAGGGTGTGCAGTCATTCTCATACGAGAGGAATAATGTGAGCCAGTGTTTTTGACTCAGTCTGAGTCTGCCCCCTCCTCCTCCTCCTCCTCCTCCTCCTCCTCCTCTGATTGAGGAGCTGTTTGAAACCACCTTGCTTTAGGCTTCAGCAACTGCTGTTTATGCTGAAAAATCATCAAAAGGGGTTTTATCGCCAGATATTAAGACATGAGACGAGGAAAACAGCTCTCTGTGCAGCAAAAACTAAACCAATGAGTCAAACTGAATAAATTGCTTGGTCTTAAAGTTTGTAATTAAATCTGTTTTTGAGCTCGTAGTAGACATTGTGTGAGTGTGTGCGATTTTTGGACGTCCCTGTCACCTGACCCCAGCCCCCCTCTCCTGTTTCCCGGGGAAACAAGAGGAAGATGTCGGGAGAGAGCTCTTTAGCCAGGTTGCTTCCATTCATATATTGTACTACACATGGATACTGATCCTCCAGCCCGGCCCCTCTGGCTCTGGAAGAACTGCCTATAATTTACATGTAACCAAAGCTGCATACTTTCCGATTTATTGTGTGTCTAAAGAAAGAGGGGGCCAGATGCTGAGTGTCCAGTTGCTGAAGTTGTGGGATTTGGTTTTGGAGAAGTGGCCTCTGGCCTGGTTAAGGTTTACGTGCTGTTTAAACAGTCCTGATTGAGTTTTAGGGTTTATTTAGGAGTTATTAAAAGGATATGCTCAAAATACTGCTTACAGCAAAAAAATGAGGCAGACACTTCTTGAAATTGTTTATGAAACAACCAGATTATTTCCTATGAACACTAAAATACCTTCACAGAATGACTGAGTTACGTCTGTGATATCTATCTGGGATTTTGTGGCTGTAAGACAAAAACCACAGACAGCTCCTGAGAGAAATACTGTTGCTTTATGCTTTAGTTAGTGAAACCACATCCAGGATTAGTCAGCTCGGGTCATCATTGATGGCTTCACTACTCGCCTCTCGAGATGGTTTATTTGTAACGTAAACTCTGAGCTGTATCGTTTGACCTCATGTGAATGGGAATGTTTTCTTTTAAGAAGGCCTCTGAGAAGTTTAGTTTCAAAGTGCCTGCACTTGTCATAACACAATCCGGTGATTTATCAGCAGCTCCGCTTCTGTGTTCCTGTTTGTTTTTTGGTCTCTTTCAGTTTTTCTTTTTCTCTTGAGTGGGGTCCTCCTAGAGTCTGGAGCTCCAGAGCGAGGCCGAGTTTGCTGAGACATTGCTTGCTGGTAGCCTTGGGCTTTGTTTAACCATGCATAATTGAGCCCTCCTCTTGGCTTACTCCCATGGTTGCACCCTTTTTTCATGAAATGGCCAAGAATGCAAACTACCCCCCTCCACTTCAGCCGGCCTTCCCTGGAGGACCTCGATCAGACAGTCACAAAGTGTACCAGACCTGCTTATCAGAGGGGGCAGGCATGCTGGGATGGGCGCACATTAAACAGCACACATACAAGGGGCTGCAGGCATGCATGTAGTACACAGAAATAAAAAATAGATGCAGTTTCAGAGATTTAGGGTCAGAAGAGTTCTGAGTTTTTCCTCAAAGTTGATTGAATTACTACTTCTTTCATGCAACACACTTTCTCACCCAAGAACTTGAGACGGTGGATCTCAGTGCACTGTTTATTCAAGCACCATGGAACAAAACATTTGTGTTCCTCTTAACATGAAGCTTTTCCACTTCTTCCAATGAGAACGTGTCCTTTAACTGGAGTGAATGTGACTTCCAGACTGGGTGTTGTCCAAAATAAGCCTGCCTTCTCCAGATAGAATGAAAAATAATGAAATATGTTGCTTCAGGCTGGATGAGCAGACTGTCAACCGCAAGGCTGATGACTCATTGGCATGTTACAGTAATCCAAGCGGCCTCTGAAAGCACTGGCAGGAGATGAGAGCTCAGGGGCTTGAATTTCTCCAATCATTCACTGCCACCAGTTGCACCTGCCAGGCAGCGGGAAGCAGAAAGCTGACAGACAGGGGGCTGCTTGGTTCTGTGTTTGGTTCAATCTGCTTACATGCTCAAAAAGATATCAACCATTTTAAAAAATGAATGGATTACGATGAAATCCAGCAATACTCAAACCAGCCACTCAAACAATCTGTTCAGAAACAACCAGGAGTTTTCTTTGAAAGAAGCGCTTAGGGCGCTAAGCTAACAGCTAATAGCGGTGTCATGTTTTTACCTTGCTGGCTTACAGTTGACATCCTCCCTCTTTTTTAATGAATAACAGGCAGACTGAATGCTGTGAGACATACAGGATCATTTTTCTCTAAACGTTTGTTTTTCAAAGCTGAAAAGTTGACTTGAGGCAAACTTTGTCTTAAGTGTCGGCTCAACGCATGGCAGACGTCACCTGACCCTTCAGTAATCGTATTTTGAGTCACATCAGTTTGTGTACTGTCACTGTCATCCTCAAACGGCTCAGTCCTCTGTGCTTATGAACATGATGTGGAGAGATTTGGTGGTGTTTGAGGATACAGAGCCGGACTTTTGAGTGATTTGTATCACACACAAATACAGATCTCAGAGATTATCTGCTGGCAAATCCCCAGAGCTCTTCGGCCACAAGATGAGAGAATAATTGCACACCACAGAGTAGATTATTGTAATGTTATTTTTTCCACTGGAAGCTTCAGAGAAGGATCTTTCTCCCTCAAACACACATTTATCCCTCTTCTGCAAAATACTTCTAAGCCTCTACAATTCTACCATCTTATAATTCCTCCTTTTGCCCTTTTATGAAGTCTTGTCTGTCATTATCTGCTATATTCTGCAAAAAAGGAGGTAACAATCTAAAGAAAAAACTATTGCAAAAATGGACTAATTCTGAAGCTGTATCTTTTGTCTGTCTAAAATGAGATAGTGAGGTAACCACGTTACAAACAACTACCATCCTCCAATGTGAAAAACTAATGGACAACTGGTGTGCAAGTTTGGCTGATAGTTTGACTAATGTCCCACAAACAAACTTCAGTCCTGAAAGCTGACAGTTTTTTTTCTGCATGTTACACTTACTGGACAGCCTGCAGCAAATCAGAATGAAGTAGTTTCTATCTTTGTATTTTCCCTTAGAAACGGGTATTACACTGTAAGAAATGAAATCTAAAAAAGTGTTTTTTAAAAAGTCATTTTTATTAGAAATAACAAACAAAACAAAACGTCTCGACTTGATTTGAGTAACAATCACCTGACTCATCCAGAAAGGTTTGTTTCAAGACAAAGACAAAAATGAATTCTTGATTGCTTTTAAAGGCTTCAAAAAACTGCCAAAGAGGTGAGAAAACTTTACTCATTTAGTTTCTTGTGTTATAATATGATTCCTATGTAATAAATTTGAAATAATTGTAATTTTTTTTTTCATGTCTTGAAATGAATCGTTTTCTGGATTTGTCAGGGGATTGTGGTTCATATTAAAACTAACAAAACATTAAAAACAAGACAACATTGAAGGAATAAAATGTAAAAATTATGTTTATTTCAGGTAGGGATGCACGATATATCAGCATTAATATCCGTATTGGCTGATGTTTGCAATTTTTTAACATTTTGGCATCGGTCCAGTGAGTACAACTGGGTACTGATGAGTACTGGTAAGTTTGTTAAGGTAACTTTGTCAGGATATTATTTTGATTTATGATACTTTTTGTAATTTATGATCCAGACTTTCTCACAGGAGTTTTGTGAGTTGAGAGTTTAATTACACACTTGCTACAAGTTGTGAAGGTTGGTAAGAAGTAACCCTTAAGGTTACTTGTATTTATGGTAGCCCTGTAACGTCCTTATTTGAAAGTGAAAATAAAGGAAGACATTAAAAAATTCAGTTTGCATGATTTTCAGTTTTCTCAACATCATTTTTTTTTTTTTTTTACATATGTTGATATCGGTAAAAATCGGTTATCGACCATAACAGAAATATTAATATCAGTATCAAAATTTCCATATTGATGCATCCATAAATTCAAGTTTTTTGAAAAAAGAATGTCTTAAAACAAGAAAGAAAACAAGTGCAATTTTCTTTCCCCATTGGCAGATTTTTCTTTTCTAATTACAAGTAATTCTGTCATCCCTTCTGTATTTCAATATCTTGGAAAAAAAACACTTTTAAGGACTTGTCTGGTGAATATCCTGACAAAATAAGACATGAACCTCAGTTTTTACTGTGTAAGTGAGAACTGATCACAGTAAGAAAGTCATATTTTGTATCCTTACCGTAAGAACGGATGTAAGAACATATAATAACCAGAACATGAAAGAAGACTATGGTGAAGAGTGTGTGTGCGTGTTTAAAAATAGAAACATAGTCTCACTGATTGGAGTGGAGAACTGCATTTTTAATGGTGAATTATCAGCCTGCTCCTGTATCCACTACAGTTGAGTTGTCTCATAATGCTAAAAAAAAAGTCTTGTTCAGACTGCAGGCCTGCACAGGCTCTCCATGGCACCGTGTAAAAAACGGCTTTTGAAGCATCTTTGTAAACAAATCACAATACATATCTGTCCTTCAAGCCTGGCCAGGGCTCTGGTCTCTCAGCCAGACCAGAGAGAGAGAGGGAACAGAGAGTCTTCATCTGATACATCCCACCAGGAAGAGAAAACAGAACCTCTCATTATCTGGTTTGCTGTCAGAGAAAACATGACAAAGTTTTGTATGGAATAACAGGAACCAAAGTGGGTTTTTTTTTTCTTAAGGTTAACAGCAATGTCAAAGCTATAGAACAAGATGTAAAACAGTCAGAGTGGTCATGGCCTGAGAGGAATGAATCCTACCCCACAATGAGCTCTTTTCAAGTATAGCTTCATTCTAGTGCACATCTGGCTCTCGCTGCATTTTGTCACACGCATCTGAATTAAGTGTGTTTTACCCTGTTAAGCCAAATCATTCAATAGTCTGACTGCTTCTGTTGAGCTTTATTTGAGGAAGTGATTAAATATATAATCCTCCGAGTTGTGAAATTTCTAAATAACTTCATTTCGTGTCATGAGCATGACCAGAAACAGTCACAAAATATTGACACACAGGCACACCATATGACCAGTAGGAAGTCGATTAATACTCCTACATTGAACGCTACTTCAGGTTGGATGTTCATTTTATAGAGGCATCTGTTGAACATTTGGTCATACCTCTCCACGCCTAAGAAGAGTCTCAAGCTCTTTGACTAAAGCTGAGTTTCTGATATTTCATTATTTTGGTGCCTTGAGCTGAGATTCACAGAAAGCATGTGACTGCATTTAAAAAATTCATGTCATCCTCACTGAGACAGCTTGGCTTGAACCCCAACTTTGACTAAAAAGTCTATTTAAAGACCCCCAGGTCCATGCTTGGACCCAAAAATGGGAGCACAGCACTCACACAGCATGTGTAGCCCATTATGTAAGCTCCTGTGCTGTGTGTAAAGAGGGGGTATTGTGCTGTTTTTCAGCTATACATTGTTCTCAAGTACCTCTGTAATAGCATTACATGATTTACAGCTATAAACAAATCACTGTTTTTCTCAATTTGGTTTTTCTAGAAAACCCTTATTTCAACCTCTATCAGATGCACTTCATTTTAGCTGCTGTCTCTTTAAGGCTCCCCACTCCACAAACCCCCTTCCCTCTGATTGGTCAGCCCTCTGAGGTCCTGTCAGGGGCAGATCAGTTCAGGGCTCCTTATGTGATGACCTCATTATATCAGCGAGTCTCATGAAAATCTCGTGCCATTTTAAGAACAGACCATTTTGATCAGTTTACAGACAGATTCAGGAATTTCTACAATATTTGAATACATAGAGGTTTGAAAATCTGCTCAGGGTAAGTATGAACATTGTGACTTTATATCCATGTTTAAAATATGGGAGAGCATTAAACCCCCTCTTTAAACAGTGGTTACCTAATCATTACTGTGAATGCCTTACAGAGAAAAGCAGGAGGGGCAAAACAAGCCGCACGCCCAGCTGAACACACATCACATCATCTGTTAAGAAAAACTGTTAGGTGCGCTACTCCCAGTGCTGTGAAACATCAGCATGTTTCTTTGAATTGTTTGACTCACCGATCAGAAATCTGCCCTCATTAGTCATTTAACAGGTTCTAATTTCAGACCTTGTGTTATTCTGTTCTTAGATTATGTCTTAAAAACTGATTTCGTAACTCTGTTATTTGAAATGATAAAAGACAGGCCTACAAGCCTGAACTGTCAATGCAGCAACCCTCAAAAACAAGAACCATACCAAAACAACCTTCTTCTGTAGTTTTACACCCCCACTCACAGCCAGAGATGTTTTAACTGATGTGACTGGTAGCTTATATGTTTCAATGTTTCAAAATTCTGTCTGACTCACCCAAAGGGGAGAAAATACTCAGAGGACAGACAAAAGTGAACACAACAGAGTTTGCAAATAAGCAAGGTCAAATTGTTTCACATTGATATAGCTGACATTGTCAGAGCTAGCGCTACAGGCTTACAGTCCTCTGAACAAGCTGCCGGTCCACCAAACATCTGTACCAGGAACACCATCATCAGAGAAATCAGGTGTCAAATATCTATGAATCGTAAATGAATCAAACATGTACCTTAAAATCAGATTAAAGACAGTAGAATTTTTCCTACTCAAAGGGGATAAAAGACGGAAATCTAAGACAAGAAAAAAAGTGAAGTACTCACTTTTTAGCTGTTTCAAGAACTTAAAAACTGACCTTTTATTTCTTAAGACAGGAAGAAGACTAATCATTTGACATTATCCAAGAACTGAAGGCACAAAACTTAATGGAAACATCCACCCTTCATGTATTCCAGTTCATCTGATTCAATAACCTTCATGAAATAAACGTCCACAGCGCTCCAGATTACTTTATGGACTCCTTGTTTATTCTTAGAAAGCAGTGAGTTCCAGTTTAATGTATAAATGGATTTAACACACCTGCTGCAATTAGGGCAAATTTTAGCCTAATTCCTTTTCATTGGTGACAAATCAGACCTCCTTCCCTAGACCAGCACTCATTGCCATGGCAACACCATCATTCAGAGTGAGTACATTAGCAGAATGAGCTCTAATTCCTAAATAACAAAAAATACTGTCAGGCAGTGCAGATGAGTGTAAAGGTCAAAACCCTGACACCCCAGCTGTAACACCATGACTGAAGAGCATAAGGTGGATCTGCCATCGCTCACTTGTTATTGTTCTTGTTTTGCGGTGATTTTACCATTTAGAGGCTTTAAAGGTTAAACTAGTTTTATTTTTTACAAGGTTCAGCAGTTTTTCAGGAGGAATTAGCATGTTTTTTCTAGTTTGTGCAGACCCACATTTAAAAGCTCCCACAACAAGGGTTTAAATCAAAATAATAGTATTTTCTGTGTTAGCCAATCCTTAAAGGTTTATAATAATTAGTTAAAAAAACATCACTCGTATTTAGAGACACAGGTGCTGAATTAGAAACCTGTCAGTAGACAGAAACTCATAAACGGAGCTTCTGAAGTGCTCTGAGGAGGTTCAGGCTCTCTGTCTGGGGACAAAAGGCCAGAGGAGAGAGAGAGACAGAGAGAGAGACCGACAGAGAGAGAGAGAGGGAGAGGGAGAGGGAGGCAGGCACAGAGCCCTCTCCTCTCCTCTCCTCTCCTCTCCTCTCCTCTCCTGGGTGAGGGGAGCAGGCAGCAGAGGGAGCGGGTGTTGGAGAGGTGTGGGGGGTTGAATGGGACCAGCTAGTGACCTCAGGCAGAAAGAATGTCCCCGTTTGCTCAGTCGGTCCGCTCCCCTAGCAGCGCTCCACACAGTCATCAACGCTGGGGCCTTTGTGTTCACCTTCCAGACCCCAAACTCCAGAGCAGAGGCCACAGATGAGCACACAGCAACACCTCGCAGCCCCCGCTGCTGCTCTGTTCTCTGTAATCTCACTGTTCCTGCAAGTTTAGCTTCTCCAAAGTCCCAGTTTGGAAGGCCATGTCTCTGAAGAGCTCTTCCTCGACTCTGCTTTTCTCCTTTGCTCCACACTACCAAAATGCTAATTGCTCCTCTGTCTCAAAGTCTTAAAAGTCTCACCTATTGTGTGGGCAGCATTCCGTGGCTGCTCCAGCCATTTATGTGGGTGTTAATGTATTGCCATCTCTAAGCATTGTGACACCGTGTTTGCGTGTGAAATACAGCGATTGCATAAATTTCAGAGTTAAAAAGGAAGGGGGGTTGGATTTCCCATGCTGGGACACCCATAAAATCAATGGTGGCTCAGGACAACAATTAAATCTAACTAATCCAGCAGATTTATGAGATCCGTGTGCGTCTTCTGCCAGGCTCGGGTGAAGTCATCGCGCTGCCAGAGAGACACCGCTGCTGTTAAATGAATTTGAATGGGCGAGCTGCAAGGGGTGCATGGCAGGGGGCTACAGAAGCCAGCCTGCAGCAGAATTTCTTTTTAGATTGGATTCAGACTTGGATTCTGATGAATGAAGACTCACCCAGAGGAATTCAGGCTCTCACTCAGAGCGGAGAGCTCGGTTTTCTGAACCTTGGCCTGGCGTGGTGCAGGCATGGCCCTGTTGGTGTGTTCACAAGGTCCACAACTGCAACTATTAAATGTAATATGGTGTTTAGTGCAAAAAGTGTCTAAAACAAAAACATCAGAAGTTTCATCCAGGATTTTTTTTTTATCCGCTTATAAGCCAAGACAATCTCAGATTCTTATTCATTAAAGATGCAGAATGATTAATAAGCTTCTATTCATATCCTTGAGCCCAATCAAACTGTCTCATTTCATTGTTTTTATCAATTACAGATAAAGCACTGCTGGTGTTGAAATGTGTGTCAGACTCAGAGACATCCTCCCTCCTCCTGTCTGCTATTGTTGGTCTGTCTGTGATCGGTGCACAATGGCAGGAAAGGACAGAGAAGTGATTCTGGGGGGAGGTTTGGGAAGAAGGAGCAGCCTGCTGTATTGATTGTTTATGGGCTGTCTGTCAGGATCAGTGGTTGAAGTAATGAAACAGAGGCACACGCTGGATGTTTCCTACTTTCAGCAAACCATCTGCTCTCTACTGATCCTCTGATTTGATCTTTGACTTGAAGGATGTTCAAGGAGCATACTGTTTTATCAGTGTTTGAGTTTGAATTTTATAGACTTAAGGAAAGTTGTTTTTGGTAGATTATTTCTTTGTTGTTATGTTTCTTGGCAATAAGTCTTACACTGTTAGAAGGCCTGTTGATTTCCTTTTTAAATGTTGTCATATTTATAAGGAACTTGCATTTGTGTGATGAGCAGCAGAGCTAAGTATGTGGGTTGTGCCCATGAAGTGTTTGCCAAATCTTCTCTGCCGATGCCAAACAGCTGAGTCTGCTGTGAAATGATTTTAAATGATAGGCATGCACATTCATGATATTTGAGCATTCAGTTTGTCTTCTCATGTAACTTTGTTTTAAAGTCAGGAACAAAGTTTTGTGATGTTGTGACATAGCCAAGCTACTTTATGAGACCAAGCAGCAACCTCCAGTCAGAAATATGAGACAATGCGGAAGTGCCAAAATCTGCAGTTTGTTGTGTGTCCAAGCCAAAAAAAAGCTGTTTTCATAGCAGAAATAAACACGTTTACAGCCTAGTGCAAAAATGTCTCCCGTCTGAATCATTCATTTCATGAGTGGCACACACTGTACGGGGGATGATTTTTTTTCTAACTCAGCAGTTTAGAACATGTTACGATCATGAGTCCTTGCTTCAAAACTCCGTTTCAGAAACAGACGGGTGACGTCACAGAGACTGCATCCATTTATTATACAGTTCAAGTATGAGACGCTCTGTCCAAAAATACAAGGTTGTTAAATAGGATGTTGTTATACTGTTTTTTCTTTCTGATAATGACTCCAATACAGACCCCTCAGACGACAGTGCAGTTGAAATAATACGTGTGATTTTTTTCCTCATTATACTCCAGCCACACTATGATTGTTATCACTGCTCTCCATTGTAAGCAGCTTCTTGGCTGGTTATCCCTCCAAACATCATGTGTTAGCATAAAAGTGTCAGAGCACTCATTTAAAGTTTTACTGGCTTCAGTATCTCAACTTTTAACAAATAAACTCTCAAAATAAGTGAAAATCTCTGCTTGCAGCACAGTTGTTCCCCTTGAAGACAATAGTTGCTTTTTGCAATCATGACATAAATTATTATTTTGTAGATTGTTCTGAAGAAGTTGAAGCTAGTTGATTTTGATGGGGTCAACCATAGACTGTTTAATATATCGCAGACGTCACAGATATGTCTGCCTCTGACGTCACCTATTTAAAAATGATGATCCTGAATTTCACTCAACCTAGCTTCATTTGACGTAGGATGTGGTAAAGTGGCGGGCCTTTTGCTCATTTGCTGACAGCTCCAGAGGGGCCTGCCTGTCAGTTAGGTTAGCTATGCCTATAAACTATTAAGTTTAATTATCATAAAAATAGCAAGTTATGAAACAATGTGTGCTGTTATGACCCGAGCTGTTTCTTGAACAAGGATGTAAATGTGTTTATTTTTGCTGTTTTTGTTGGTAGGTGTGTATGTGTTTTCCAATGAACTGCAGTTTTTAGCACTTCCACATAGGCTTTTTATTTTCAGACTGGAGGTTGCTGCTTTGACACACACAGTATCTGATCTGAGTGTTGAATGGCGTTTTCACAGACGCTGTTTTGACACAGAGAAAATAAAAAGTTAAATCTTTTACTGTGAAGTTTGAATTACACAACTGCCTGAAATGGGTTCGCTGTGTTATGAGAGTCAAAGACCTATGCAGGAGGGATGCTCACATGCCCCCCGACATTTCCTCTGCTGTAGCTTAAAAGACGATTTCTTTCCACAATACGACGGCCTCATTTTGTTTTCTACTTTTCAGGGCGGCGGCTGCGAGGGAAAGCTTTCTACAACGTAAACGGGAAGGTCTACTGTGAGGAGGACTTTCTTGTAAGTCATCTGTGTATTCAAAACAGATATTGATTTTGTTGTGTCATGGGGAAATCAAGGGTTGTGTAACAGAGGAGCAGGTGGAGCAGAGGGCAGAGGATTAAGACCTGCATTCTGCAACCCTCAAGAGGAAACGGAGAGCGCAGTTACAATTAGGCATTTAGCACCACCCCTCCAATCCACACTCATTTCCCCTCAAACCTCCCCGAGGAGCTCAATTACCCCACGAGCTGCTTCCAAACACTTATAATTAAGAGTGGGAGGAGGACAGCTGCAGCTCTCAGGCTTCTGGTCCATCTGCTTCAGGGTACCCGGGCAAAAGAAGGCCCTGATCACATGATGCCTTCACTATCTTTTGGAAATACTGTAACGAGAAGTCTACTTCACATTTCCAATCAGAAACTACATGTTCTTCTATTACTGAGACAAAATGTGATAAAAGTATGTCCAAACACGGAGGTAGGAGTTTCAAAAGCCATCTGGAACAACGTTTTCAATACTTCCTGTTTATCAGCAACTTCCTCCTTTAAGGGAACCAGTTGATCTGTTAGGAAATACTGCAATTCCTCTTTTGCGTCCACACAGTCACAACTTCTCAGTTACAAATGAGTTACGCATGGTGGACTTCTAAGTTGTCCGTTGCAAAGCAGATTGTCTTGTTTACACTTGTACTGGTAGATGCAGCACTGCTGCACCTTGCACAAACAAACAGCAGTCCTTTGCATGTTTGTTGACAGTTTGTTATCGTTACATTTCCCTGACAGTCACAGTACGACTGCTATGAAGCGTTTTATGAAGCTTTTTAACTTAACTGGCATTAAACTTGACTCCAATTCTGATAGACTGATGCTGCAGGTGAGGTCAGTGGATGAGACTAATCTCCTGGATCAATCATGTAGTGAAGACTTGACCAGTCTGGCTTGTCACCCCGGGCTGAGTCTGAGTAGGGGGTTTGTGTTGGCAGATGGTAGATCTGGAGGGGTGATGTCAGGGCAGGGGGCAGCCTGCTCATGACTGACCTCCCACCTCCACCTGGTAGTCCTGTCTCCCCCCCTGTGTCATCAGGTCACGACCCTGAGGGGGCTGCAGGCTGCAGATGGTCACCTTCATTATCTGCCTGTGCTCTTTGTTCAGGGGAAAGGAGCTGTGGATGTGACGCTGACACACTTCACACCCAGTTAGTCTAATGGAGGTGGTCACTTGCCAACAAGCACATGGTAGAAGTGAATGGCTTCAAGAGCCTGGCACGAAGATATCTTCCACAGCCTTGTGGAGCTGGTTGAAGTTCTTGAGTTCTCTCCCTGATCGAGACGGCCCTGAGGAAGTCTTTTAGATTTCTCTTCAAATAATCCAACACGCTCCAAGTGCCTCATAAATTAAACTTTAAATTACATCGTCCTGGATGAATGAGAACTTTCACAGATGAGTTACTCTCCAAAACAGAGACTTAAAATTATTAGGTTGAGCAGCAGAAGTCTCCACAGCCTCATGAAGCTGTCAGCTGAGAGACAAAAGGTCTTTAATGTATCAGAGCGCAGCAGCGCCCTCTATAGATGAGTGATGGTCTACAACTAATTCAGACATCCGGTGAACAGTGAAACATGTCACATTAGTTGTGTTTGAGAATAATGATCTGTTGTTGTGTGTTGTCCACAGTACTCTGGTTTCCAGCAGACGGCTGAGAAGTGCTTTGTGTGCGGTCACCTCATCATGGAGATGGTAAGAGCAGCACATCATGAGTCTCTATGTTTATACAGAGGAAGAAAAATCCTCTTCATCATATTGCGATTCAATCGTTAAATCGTTGTTAACATAAATGACTCTTTTTGATTTAGTCAGTGCAGCAGTCAGCACAGTGGAAACTGTAGCTGAAGCATCATACTCAATTTGAGTAATCAGTAATTTCATATTTAACATCAAAATATTGCATGAAAACTATTATCGTGTACTAAGGCACGCAGGGCAAGTTTATTATGTTGCATATTTGGGCAACAAGGTAAATCATAGTGTGACATGGGTCACCAAAAAAAAAAAAAAAAAACCCATTTTAAATCAATTTAAATAATACATAAAAGCTCAAGCAAGAATCAAAAAGATTTTGAAATACAAGCATAAACGTTTCAGTTCAGAGTTGTGCAATAAAATACATATTAAAATATTTTTTCAAAAATGTTTTCATTAAAGGCAGCGGTAAAAATGTGAGTCTTCAACCTGGATTTTAAGACACTGAGAGTTTAATCCAGTTGAGACATATTTTCTACACCCACATTATAAAATAGAAGAACTAGCCCCCCCCCCCCCCCCCCCCCCCAAAAAAAAAAAAATACAGAGGTAACAGTTTTAACTGTACATCCACCTTACTCAGTTCATGTTTCCAATCTAGACTGTGTACTGAAAAACCCTCCACATAGCTGCTCATTGTTTATTTCTGCATGAACTATGTGCCCCTTCTTAAAAGTCGTACTCTAACCAAACGTATATGTGTTGTGTTTTTCTTGTGTGTGTGTATGTGTGTGTGTTTCTTTTGTGTGTGCGTTTGTGTGTGGGTGTCCAGATCCTTCAGGCGCTCGGCAAGTCTTACCACCCTGGCTGTTTTCGCTGTGTGGTGTGTAAAGAGGGTCTGGATGGAGTGCCTTTCACAGTGGATGTGGAGAACAACATCTACTGTGTCAAAGATTACCACACGTAAGCAGGATATGACTCTGCACTGATAAAAATCATTACTGAGAGGTTGAATCATGCTTCAGTAAAGCCTCAATACTTAGAAAAAGTTATAGTTCATCACAAATTGTTGATGCTTTTAACACTTTTTTGAGGAAGTATTTTGGTGATATTTACCTTGGAATATGTGTGAAAAAGTAGTCGTCAGATTCACACAACACTCTCTTTCAGCCTGATTAATTTGTTGTCTCTTCCTCAACAGCGTCTTTGCTCCCAAGTGTGCCTCCTGCAACCAGCCTATCCTCCCAGCCCAGGTTCGTCATCATCTTTAACATTTCTCACATTTATGAGAAATATGTTCAAACCAAAGTCTACTTCTCCTTAAAATATTGTTATAGCAAATAAAACGACCAACACTGCCATCTGTCAAAATCTGCACACCCTGCTCTCTTTGGATGCAGCTTAGCCGACTTTGGCTGAGCTGCATCCAGCGGGATTCAGGCACAAGGTAGACAGTGAACAGGTATCAGTTTTGGAGAAGCAGGTTGTGAAAAAAGGTGAGGTTGGCAGATAGTACTTGCGCCAGTGGACGGATGATGTGCTACATTTTACACATACTCTTTCAGGGCTCTCTTTGAAAATCATGGAAATCATACAACAAATGACACAATCTCTATCGCACAACTGTAAACAAGGGATAATTAAAGTGTTGCTCACCTTTCATTGTCTGTGCTTCAAAAGAATAAGCTGTTTTTTATGATCTTTTGAATCACAGATTACCACAGATTGCTTTATTTTCTATGCTGGTCAGTAGGACTGAGTACCAAACTTTGGTTATTTTATGGCACAGACGAAATGCTTCAATAGTACCGAGTATCGAATTACGCCTCATCTTTGGGTGCCAAGTTTTAGAACCCAAAGGGTTAATCACGTGATCATGATCTGATAATCCCACCAGTGATTCGCTGTAACGTTACACATGGTTGCATAACATAACATCCCTGTAAATGCATCATAAAAACAGTCATATGTCAAAGGAGGAGTATTCTGCTTTCCTATATTTTAAACAGATATAAAGTAACAAGCTGGATGTTCATACTTAATGTGTGCATGTTTTCAAACAGCTGCATTTTCATATGTTCTAAAAATTCAGCCAATCAGAGAGAAGGGAGTGTGTGGAGTGGGGAGCCTTAAAGAGACAGCAGCTAAAGTGAAACATTTCACACACTGGCTGAAATAAAAGTTTTCTAAAAGACCAGAGTGAGAAAAACAGGGATTTGTTTGAACTGTAACTACAGGGGTACCAGAGGGACAAACTAAAGACAAAAAGGCAATACCCCCATTTTTACAGGGCAGATTACAGAGATTAAATAATAAATATCAGATGTGTCTTGTAAAGGTGTGTCATGAAACATATTTGCATCTTGACTCGTTGAACTGTAAGGAGAATCCATTTTTTAATGTCTATATGTTTCAGTTGTCACAGAAGAAAAACTATCTTCATTTGTTACGGAAACCTCTTCACATTAAACGTAGGTTAAGATAAGTCTGTGTAAGAGTGCGTGCTGCTTTAGAGCGCATGGCAGGTTCAGGGATCTAACTGAGTCCTGCTGCTAATCAGAGGATCAATAAAAAAAACTTAAAAATGAAAAAACAGACAGATTTTAATGTGACCTTTTTATTTTCTTTGTCCCACCAGGGCTCTGAGGAAACCATCAGGGTTGTCTCTATGGACAAGGACTACCATGTGGATTGTTACCACTGTGAGGTAAGGCTTTTGCACAGTGTCTACACACACACACACACACACACACACACACACACACACACACACACACACACACACACACACACACACACACACACAAAACTATATATAGAGTCCAAGAAAGTGGGGAATCAGTTTGAGCAATATACCAAGCACATATTTTGTTCTGATTTCAGTCTCACACAGTTGAGCTGCCTTATTGTACACACACACACACCCTCACATACACGTGCACATACACTCAGACACAGTAAACTTTAAAAACCTTAACAATCATGGGACGAGTCTAGACTGTTTGTAGAAATGAGTGTGAATCACCTCTATGGTCTTTTGTGGAATGAATGAGACACACACAGAAAACACGCTCACACAAACCCCAAGCTGTGGTTACAGCTCAACATTGTGACTCATTGACAGAAGCACATTCCTGCACCGAGCTCTGAGCTCAGCTGGGGACTTGTTGCTTAAACCAGACTTGTGTAATCTTCGTCATCCTGCCGCTCTGCTCCATCAGATGTTTGCAGCTGAAGTGCGAGAGAGAGGTTCAGTGAAACAAATGAACGACTCATGGCAGCCTGCTGTGATTCAGAAATTGTTTCCCCTCAGTGTTTGAAACTGAAATAAGGGATGTTTGTTTTCAGATTTTCTGAATGGTCAGGTTGGCCTCCTCTCAGAAATACATCCGATCATTATGTAAGAGAAAGCTAATCATTAGCAGAGGTGTACACAGAGGAAGGGTGAAGTCCAACGCTGAATCATCCTGGAAACGGTAAATTATTACAAATTGAAAAAAGAATCAGTTTTCTAGTATTGCTTCCACACAAGCTGGCCCCTAGGTTGTTATTTTAAAATCTTATTTACATATCCAAGACAAAGAGCAGATGATACAGTGATTCACAGAGGTACTAATTCAAAAAACATGAGCTATCAGCTACTTACACTCTGAGTCATGATGTGTGGTTAGTTGTTAAAGGACGTTCAGTTTATGCAGTATGTCCAGTATGTTCAGAGTCTGCTGGGGGTCTCAATGCTGTCCTAAGTACACATACACGTGACAAAAAGTCATCACTTTTTTTCATGAACTTTTAAGGTCGTAGCCTCTTCAAAAATGTAAGAGTCAGGTCTCCAGTTGTCACTTTTTTCAGGATGTTAAATTTAATTAGTCTTCGATAATAGTGAAATCAATCCAGGGGAAAGGTCTCACAGGAAGGTTTTGAAGTTTACACCAATCATGAGTGCTGTAAAAAGATGAATATTGAATTTACAGTTGTTTAGTGTGGACTGTGGTTTCTGATTTGAGGCCTATGCTTTGCATTAACGGCTACATAACACTGGTTGTCAGTTACATCACTAATGTAAACTATGAACTAGTTCAATACATTTTGAAATGGCTCCTTACATACTTGGAAGTCCTTCAGGATGAGTGAACCTCCAGGAATGGACCCTGCAGCCCCACTGGGATCAATAGAAAACACAATTCAGCCTCTTGTGTCCCAGCTTTGCCTTCAGGCTCAGCAGCATCTACAACACAAGATCCATTAAAGCATCAGTATGACTGTGACCAGCCACTGGGTTTATGTATCGGTCCATCCTGTGGCTCTCTGAACACTGATTCACTTAGGAAACCAAACAACTCACTCCCACTAAAAGCAGTGTCTGAGACATTTTCCTAACACTGTAAATTATTGAGTTCAGCAGAGGTGAGTTTGTAAGACAAAGCTTTAGTCAGTGACAGCAGAGCTTACTGTAGCATGTAGACTGGATGTCAATCAGAGCAGCTAACCTTGATTTGTCAAAAGGTATCAAATGATTTCCACGAATGATTTCATGACATCTGTTTTTTTAATTAAAAGAACACTGGGTTAATGAATGCTAATTCTCCTGTGACCAAACTCACACTCACAGTAGGATCATATGTTGGTCTACACGAAGGCATGTCGAAATGTCTCTACATGGTAGCAGGTTTATAATTCTCAGCTCTCTGCATCACACACAGTGGATTTTCGCTCTGATGTGCACACATAAGACACACAGTTACTGGAGAAAATCAATACCGCTCTTTCTACGATCATACGTGTTATCATCTAACTCTGTTTAATATGTTGTAATGATACACGTGTCACAATGCAAATATCCCGTGAGTCGCTGAGAAAACTTTCGTTTTCATCGCTCTTTCCAGGTTTATCTTCATATATAAAGTCAGCACAAGCAGAATTGTCCCACGTCCCTCTGTGTGGTTTATATTTACTTACTGATTGGTGCTGTGCTCACGCTGTGAATTCACTTGAAGACATTACGCATTAGCTGATCCTCACGTGCACACGTACAAATTATTACCATTTATCCACTTTAACTCCACTCTGCTTTAATAACTATGAGTAACCATAATTGTATAGATATAAATTCAGTTTAATGAAGTTAAGTTTAAGCACTTTTATTCGGAAACATTTTATTTTGCTTCATGTTTTAGTTTGAAATATTCTATTTCAGCTCAGTGAAGTACTTTAAACACTTCATTTTTTTTTCAATATAAGAGAGCTATAAAAAGGTGACCTTATTGCATTAAAGGTTACGCAATGAAAAATGTTGTGCTGGTGCACCTAAAAAATAGTTAGGCACACAAGAGCAACTAATGCGAAATGTTAGTCTGAAGCCCTGGTGATTGGTGTGGGTTACACGTTTATCCATTTCCAGTCATTTAGCCAGGCTGAAATGATCTGGTAACCGACTGTCTACAGAAGTTTAACTGTTTGATTCTGCTCCTCTGACTCTGTGGTGTTGATCTCTCAGGACTGTGGACTCCAGCTGAACGATGAAGAGGGACACCGCTGTTATCCACTGGAAGGTCACCTGCTCTGCCACAGCTGTCACATCTACCGGCTCCAGCCACAGGTCCCCACCCACATGCCCCCCAGCTACCCGCTACATGTCACAGAGCTGTGAGGGGGAGGAGGAGGGTGGGCATCAACCGAGCCCCACCTCCCAGGTAAACCAGAGACACCAGCACTAGGAGGGAAAAGGCCAGAGAAGCCTCCGTGTGGCCATCTGAGCTGAACTACCGGCCGCAGACTAACACTCACTGTGCAGCTCCCACCACAGGCCCTGCTGTCTCATGACAGGGCTGGAAAAAAAGGGTTTCCCCTCCTCCTCCATCTGTGGTCCTTTCCTCCCCCTTCCCTTGGGGTGCCTAACCCTGAAAGCCAACACGCCGGCTCACCCAGAGGCCCCTGGTGACGTCACACTGCCTGACCCCTGCATATTCATCAAAGAGAGAGGGTTTTCAAATCCAAGGAGAGACTTAGACTCATCTCTCTTCTTGTTCCCCTCTCTTCGTCTTTGTCTTACATTCCTGTGCTCTGACTGAAGCAGATCAACCATCTGAGATCACTGCTGATGTCGGCGACAGGAAGGCCGGGGAGCGAGCCGCTGCGTTCCAGTGCTGGCTGGACTGGATGCACCCCAGGGTGGGCATGCTTTGCCTCCAGAGTGGGCCCTCTCTTTGTGCAGCTTCTAATACAGAAATGGAGTCCTGCTGAAGGCTATGCAAAGGACCCCCAGCATCATGACCCAGGGCTGTGAGAGAAACTATTAACTGCACCACCCCGACATAACAGATGCACCGTAGCAGCACGAGCCCAGAGGACCGACTGACATTCCACTTAGACGTCTTAGATGAGACCTCGAGAGATTCACAAGCAGTGTCTTAATAATGATTATATTATGACAGAAAAGAAAATTTTAGATGCACATAGATTGTCTTTTATATATGAATATATATTTTGCAGATGTTTTCCACATAAGTTCATAGATGTAGATTTTTGTTTTGTGCTCGCAATAGATTCAGAGGTGGAACATGCTGTGTGTCACAGTCTGAAGCTTCTGATCGTTTTGGGTCTGTTGTATCATTTCTCCTCCAGGGCGACGAGTCTCCTCATGTCTGTCTGTGAGCTGCAGATCCACAGACTGTGTAGGAGCAGACCTGGCTCAAAAAGCATTTGCCTTCAACTATTTTGTTCCATTTTTAGCTCCTAAGGTTCAACGTGTCGATCAAGGTTTTGGCCGTACATGTGTTCCCTTTGTGAATCCATATCCTCTCTCTGCAGGCTGGAGGCAGCTTTAACACGCACAGCAGACATGTCTGCTCACCTTAAATGCACTGTCTTTGGTGCACAGCAGAGCCTCTATGTACTGCCTCGAGATTTTGAACAGTTTTGGTTCATAAGTGCATTTACAAACCTGCTCTTAATTTTTCTGAGTTGCACCGTCTGAGCCTCTGTCAGGGGTGCCGCTAGTTTGCCAAGTTGTCTCGCAGACCTCAAAGATTAGGATTTAAGATTAATCTGAAAATCTGAAAGTTTAACTAGCGGCAAATCAGTCTGTAAATACAGAGAGTAAGGCTCTCTGGTGGAGCACAAAAACACCTGCATCCATCATTGAAGTCAAATGTCAGCTCATGTCAAGGAAATACACACCGTTATAAAGAAAATGAATTGATATTAAGCTCTGCAGTTAAATAGAAAACTACAAATTCAAGTGGAGAAAAAGAAGAACCGTCTTTGAAAGGATTTAGATAACTGGATCTTTGCCAAAACATGCAGCTGACTGATCTCTCCTCCAAAAAGGAGCCCAAAGTCAGAGTATTTCTGCTTCTTCTACCGTCTGAATGTTTCAGCTAACCTGTCTGGTGCTCTAAGACGAATCAAAGAAAACAAAGGATTATTTTCAAATACTTTTGCCCCAGGTCTGTTCAGGATTGTTACCATGTGTATTTTTCCAGACACTGTTTTTTTTTAATTATTTGTTTTTTGGGTTTTTTTTTTGGTCATACGTGCACTGAGAACACAGTGTGTTTTCACAATGTGTTTCCACAGTGTGAACCTCCACGTGTCCACATGCCTTAAAACACATCAGGTGTGTTTGTGTGTCTCGCTCTGGCTTATCACACAGCCTGTTGATTCATGTTGTGAGGACGCCCCAAAAAACCCGGAGCTGCTGGTCCAACACCGGGTCTATGGGGGAGTCTCTACATGTTCCCCCTGTGTGTGTGTGTGTGTGTGTGTCTGTGTCTGTGTGTATTTTCAGTATGCAAAGCAGTGACTAAACACAACTGAAACACTTGAAACTGTGAGGTGGTGCTGGAAAAACTTGTCTAAACTCTCCCCACTTTGGTTGCATTGATTCATTCCCTGTATATGAAGAGCTGTAAGACTTGGTTCAAAATAACTGAGGGAACTTTTTTTATTCAAGAAAGATTTTTTTTATTTTTTTTTTTTTTTTTTTTTTTGTAATTTTGCAAGGAACAGAAATCCTAGCTGCTGCACATTTATGCAGAAAACTTCACACCCCTCTTCTCTAAAATAAGTGTACATGTCTTGAATATGTGTGTGTGTGTGTGTGTGTTTGTATGGTGGTGTGTAGTAGTGGCAGGGCCATGGCTAATGCACTTCACTCTTTGGAGGGCAGTGCAGCATACAGCGTAACAACTCTGCTCTCTTTGTTTTAATGATTTTGATTCCTGCATTTTGTTGATCAGACCCTTTTTCCCAGATGTTTGTGTAAACCTGTTGGTGTGTGTTTCATACCACATCGGTGGAGTTTAAAGTAAATATTACTTAATATATCATTCCCTGACTGTAGCAAACTTCACCCATCTGGTATTCAAAAGACAAAACAACCGCTGGTGTTGTTCGCAAACACTGGTCCAGCTCTTATCCATCGTATTGTATTGCTGTACACACACAGGTCTGAGTTAATACTACTGAATGTGTAAAACAGACTGAAGGCAGGGGTCAACACAGGCAGAGGATCCTTCTATTTGAATGTAATTATTGGTGTGTTCTGGTTGTAAAGCAGAAAACAGACTAAATATGAATATATGAAACATTCCCCCTGTCATTTGATAACCTCAGTGCGGTTCAGAGGTTCTGCTCAAATGTTTTATGCCATACTTGAAAATGAGGCATTTTTAACAAAATCAACCCAGAGGAAACTGACCAAGATCCCATTTAAAGATGTCTTAATACACATTTGTTAAAAGTACTACTTCAGTGTCTATTGCATAGCACACAGATAGTTACCCTGTACATAAAGAGGCTAGTTTTTTATTTTATTTTATTTTTCTGTCAAATATCACTTGGAAAGGGAAGATTTCTTCTCCTGCTGGTAGTTCCAACAAGCACATCTCGACACCTGTCACACATCTTTTGTATCGCTAAGTGTTTTGATTACCTAGATGGTTCATAAAAAAGGAAACTAGATCTATTTATCTAAACATGAAAAAAGTCTAAAGTTATTTAATGTATTAAAAATCGGGACGTATCATTTAACTGTAGATGACACAATCTGCTTTTTCAATAAAGTGGTTTTGTAGCTAACTGCAACAAAGAGTCTCATTTCTTGTCTTTCTTTTTGGAGGATTTATTTGCAAATTTAAAACATTGGGACACTTTAAACTGATTTTTTTAAAGATTTTTATGGTTTACAAATTATTTAATGGATATATCTAATTGAAAATAGCACAAAGACAACTAATCAAATGCTGAAACCGAAATAGTTTTTGTTTTATGAACAGTATATGCTGCTTTTGAATTTATTGCCAGCAACAAGTTACAGAAATCTTGTGACAGAGGCATGTTTACCATTTTTTGCATCACCTCATTTTAAGAGTACTGTAACTGTAAATGTCTGAAAACTGAAGAGACCAGTTTCTGGGGGTATAAGAATGTACTGTCTCCTTTCTACTTGATACAGGATTACAGTTAGTGAAGGTCTCTTTTGGCTTGTAAAAATAATAATACAGATGGACCCTTGGCACCTGCCCACAGTGCCAAAATTTCCAAAGCTGGTTAAATGACCCTGACATTACTGTCACCATAAATTGATGTCAAATTTTGATTTATCAGACCACAAGGTTGGTCTTCTGCTTTGACTCATTCCATCTGAAGGGATGTAGGGAAAAGCTCCTACCAGCCAGGAAGTTAAACCTGGAACCTTCTTGCTGTGAGGCAACAGCACCATGGAGCCAGACTGTAGATGATGAAACCTATAAATTCTTTGAAATTTAACGAAAAGGACAATTATCCTGAAATGATCAATTTCCTCTTGAAGTCTCTCACAGAGCGGTGAACCTCTTCCATCTTTACTTCTGAGAAACTGCAACACTGCTCTTTTCATACCAAGTCATGTTACAAACCTGTTCATCATCAACCTCATTTTATTAGAGATGTTATCAGTTAAAGTGGATGTGAGGAATGTTTGCTTTGAATGGATTGTAGCAACACCTTTGGTTGGAATCACATTCACACTGTTGTGATGACATGACTTTTAACAAGGCGTGTGTTTATTTTGGAAACAAATAGAGATCGAATCTTCTCTTCACTACTTTTCTTTGTTAACGACAACTTTTTGCAGTGAGCTAAGGTATCTATCAACAGTTACACAGAACTATTGTTTGAGTCATGACAACAAGCAAACATCGTAAGTGTGTTCTGTAGTTCAGTAGCCAGCAATGTTTAGTGCTAATCACAGCCAGATGCTCTGAGACGTATTCGTAGGCCAACATTAGCAAATCCTTGTGATGCCCTGCCAGTGCTCATCCATCAAGCAAAGCTCTTCATTTCATTGATAGACTCATGTTTGGTCAGATCACCATGGTATAACTGCTGCATGTGGGTTGGAGTGAACATGTATTTAAATGAACATTATCACAAACAGCTTAACCTGTATTGTACCCTTAAGCCTGTGTTTTAGCCTTTAGCTTGTGCTTTAGATGGACGGACAGATCTTTATTGATCTCAAGGGAAATTTGAGATCCTTTAGCCTGTGCGCTATCACTCTTCCGTTTAGCTTTCTTCTGCTCTTCTGTCCTTTTTCTGTCTGACAGTTCAGCTCCAGTGTCCACCATCATGTCTAAATTAATCCCAGAAATCCTTTTCAGCAGAGAAAAACAGATGTCTCTTCTCCCTGCTAAACTTTGTCAGCTGGCATAGAGACTTCAAAAATCAATCCAGTCAGCTTCAGCTTTGCTGGAGCTTTCTTTTCCCTCAGCACTCACTGCTGAGAATATGTTCCTGTGGCTGTGTCCAGTCCTGTCTGACCCGATCAGGAAGCTAAGAGATAGCATTTAGAAATAACCTATATTGGCGCTGATATTCTCCTTTTAAATGGTAGTTTAAGATCAAGCACAAATCTAGAAGTGAGACTTTTTCAAGAACACTTAGAAAGTCCTTAAATGGACTTTAAAAGGTTCTTATATTCAAGTTGCCTAAGGCTTTTATATTTACCATCATGTTTATTTTCCTACATATTTCTGCAAGCTCAAATTCGCAAAAGATAGCTAATATGAAAAAGCATGAAGTTTTTTCTTTTTCTTTTTTTCATGTTATTACATTTTCATATATATTTTGTAATGTTTTATATTACAACAAGCTCTCCTTCCTCTGAATCTCCAGAGTTCCCTGCATGTAGCCTGAATCATGGTAATTATTTAAACCATGCTTCTAGTATTAACAGACAGCCTTACTCCATGTGAGTCAAGTTCATTTTATTGCAGTTAATGACTGCTGACAGTCTCAAAGGCTTCATAACAACCAGGTTATAAAACATCCAAAATAACAAAACTACAATTTCAACTTAAGATACCCAGTGGGAATGGCAATGAAAAGCATCGTTAACAACATATTAGCAATAAGTGCTCGGGTGTAAAATGTAAGTAACTGGTGAAACACTGATGTTTAATTACAGACAGGCACTCAACTCACTGTTTAGATGTCATTTGGTGGACTCTCCCTCCTAGGACACAGCCCTGTACTCTGATGAAGCACATGATACAGAAGATACACATCAGCCCTTGGGAGCAGCCACAGATGAGTCAGTCCTCTTGATAGTGTCCCGTTCGGTAAAGTGCTCCAACACATAAACATTTCCTGAAATATCACAAAGGCATGATGAAGTGATAGCGAGGAGGGGTGTCTGAGGAATTTCCTCACTTAAAGCTCCCTAAAGAAGTTTTTAGTGATTATGAAGAGAGTGAAATGAACACTGGTGCTACTCTATGAGCTAAAATACAAAAGGATTATTTCTATAAAGTTATTTATACTGAAAGTGCATCTTTTCTCCTAAATCTTGAACTGAAAACATCCCTAAATCTCAAGTTCACTCCTCTGAATCAGTTCAAACATCACTGAACTTCTCTCTCTATCAGCAAACACTGTAAGGCAGTGATTTTTTTTTATTATTTTGAAAATTATTGAACAGACAAGCTTTGCCCATATAAGTGTATGGCTGACTTGCCTGACAGGTAGCACCCTGTAGCTGTTTGCACAGGGCCTTAAGTCCCGCCTCTTTGCCTCATCCTAACCAGAACAAAGCTAGGTTGAGTTCAACATAACTAATATGGCTTCTGTTGACAATGGGTTATGAAACTCTGTATCAGAAATAAATGTGTGACATCACGATTGCTACATCAGTATATGATAGTGTATGGTTTTAATTTGCCACAAGTACCACAACAACTTGTCTCTTGACCTGGGATAGCAAACATATCACAACCATAAAAAGTTATTATTTCCACTAAATACTGGGGGGAAAAAGGAAAATAGATTGTCTGAATCCATTAGCTGCAAACTTTCTCTTCTATTTGTTTCTCTGTAAGTGGTTTAATGTGAGACTTTTGCTGAAAACACCCGCCGGCTGTGTGTTTCAATGATGCAGTTGAGAGACAGTAAAACAACAGCAGCAAAGCTGTGGGATGTCAAAGCAGACCAATTAACTGAGAGGTGCTAAAAGGCTCTTTGGATAGCTGCTTTATCCACCATTGTGTGGAGTTTGTTTTAAATATTAAAATATGAAAGATACAGGAAACTGCTTCAGACAGTGGAGCTGTCATCTCTGCAGATCCTGCAGTGGTGAGTGGGTGAGTTTCAGCAGAAGTCCCATTTTTACTGCTCACTGAACTTACTGCTGCTCAATCCCAGCAGATATTAAGAATCAAGTCATCCTCCCAAAGTAGTTATACTTGCAGAAAAAACTTTCAGACAGAAAGGAAAATGGGAAATGGGGCTTTGTAGTTCCTACACATGCACTGAGGACAAAACCTGCTGAAGAAAATTCAGAACATTCACACCTCTTTCACCTCTAAGGTCTCAGTTTTCAGTCACAGTAGTTGCAGCTGTATTAATAATCCACAGTAGCTGGGATCACTAGAGATGTAGCTAAGGATTGTGTAGGTGTACATAAAGGCAATGTCTTCCCACTGACTGAGCTCTCCTGTTGGCTGAACACTGGTGTTCAGTGAAAGGAGCTCTCCGGTGTTGGTTGTCAGCTTCATGAGTTGGGGCACAAAGCTCCCTTTATGTGTGTGAGGGTTCCACCCTGTGACTCAGGGAGCTGTGTGTGTCTGTGTGTCTGTGTCTAGTGTGCGTAAACTTGTGTGTGTAGTATGTGCAGAGGTAGTGGAACCCTGAGGGATCGGCTGTGAGGTGAGCTCTGTTACACTGAACAAAAGAACACCTTCCTGCAGGAGCACACGGGTCCCTCCACTGCCAGGAAATGAGGGAAAATATGCTCGCCACAGGATTACCTCATACACTCTGAATCTACAGTTACTCACACTTTGTGTGCCCTTCCTGTACCAAATCTGTTAGCCTCCACTTCTCCGACTCTTGAGTCTCTTTTTTACACTTCAGTATGTCATTCTGCCTGGTATGGTTGAAGGATGTGTAACACCTGCGATAGATAACCAAAGACATTTGAGGATTGAGAGAACCATATGCAGAAATCCAACTTCCAATAAAGGACTTGAAGAAATAAGTTACATCCACCCATCATCTAACCATTCATCCATCCATCCAATCATTCATCCATCCAGCATAGAAACACCTATCCATGCATCCATCATCCCTTTATCGTCATCCTCAGTCATCCTTCATTCATTATCCATCATCCTTTCAATCATCCATCAATTATCCATCCATTAATCCATCCATCATTAGTCCAACCATTCATCTATTATTCCATCCATCCATCCATCCATCCATCCATCCATCCATCCATCCATCCATCCATCCATCCATCCATCCATGATCCATATGGCAATCCAAACATTCATTCTTCAACCATCCATACATCCATCCATTATCCATCCATTATCCATCATCCATCCATCCATCCATCCATCCATCCATCCATCCATCCATCCATCCATCCATCCATCATTAATCAATCCTTCCATATAGCCACCATTCATCCTTTGCCCATCCATCCATACATCCATCAATTATCCATCAATTATCCATCCCTCCATCCCTTCATCCATCCATCCATCCATCCATCCATCCATCCATCCATCCATCCATCCATCCATCCATCCATCTATCCATCTATCCATCCATCCATCCATCCATCCATCCATCATTAATCAATCCTTCCATATAGCCACCATTCATCCTTTGCCCAACCATCCATCCATGCACACATACAGCCGCTCATCCATAACCTGTGTATATCTGTGTATTTCTCTTAATAAGGGGTTGAGAAGCAGATTATACTCATTTTGCCGTGTACTATGCAGCCCTGCTGACTCAAATGAATGTAGAAATTAGTCTCATTTTGACCATTTTGACATTAGATGGAAAAATTCTCCTTCATCTCATGTCTTACTTCATATTTCACCTAAGTAAATGAGTTCAGGTCTCACAAGCCAGTTTCATCCACCTGCTTCCTTAAAGCAGTATAGTACCATCATTTTTGTTTATGGGATCATTTACAACAAACACACATGCACAGAACATGAGACCAGAACGGCTTGAAGGTGGAGCTACCACCAGTACACAAGTCTCTTCAATGCCAGCTTCAGATAACTTGGATACTATTGAGTGTCCAACCTTTCAATATGGTCACTCCTGACTCCAGGATCAACCAAGATGTCAGAGTTGAGGCTAAGAAGTTTAAAACTCAGTGGATGAGCTCATGGTTGCCTTTTCTACTGTTCCACCATCCAGCTTGACTCTGTTTAAGATTTAACATATTTATCAGAAAGTCATCAGATTCAAGGGCATTTAAAGGGCATGGAGTGATGCATCATGGGAAATGTGGGGTGAGGTATTTTTGGAGCCCATTAGTAGTGACTCAGTCAGGATGTCTACTTGTTTGACCATTACATCTTAAATGTACTTTTTTAACCTTTCTTCAAGGATGTTTTAAAAAAAGAACAGATTGTTTGTTAATGGAGGGTTTATGTGTGGAGTGAAATCTGTGAATTGTGTTTTCTGTGGTGAGCTTGAGGACATAAATGTTTTTTTCCCCCATGAATATCGAGCTGAGTCACTCTGAGGCAGCTTTAAACAGCTGAAGGTTGAAATAATTTGCTCTACCTCTCCTGCTGATGAAAACAAAATAAGTTATAACAGTCAGAAACAGCCTTGATGTCAAAGAGTGGGAAAACAACAGTCACTGTCACATACAGCCTTCTGGCACACCGTCACCAGCAGACCAACAGAGGCTGAAGTCAGCGTGGGAGATTTTTGTCATTTTAAGTCTCTCACGGTGTGATGCAGAACAAGAGCCAGATGTCAGTCTGCGTATCTGCATGTCTTTGGGGGATCAGTGAAGTCCAAGAATTTAACAGCGAGTGAACGGTCTCCAAACGATCTTCAAACCCACACGGTTAAGCAGATAACTGACCTGAAGCGGTCCCAGGAGGACTCACAAACCCAGCTGTCTGCTGGTTTTAGATGAATCGTTGAAGGAAACCTCTGACTGTTCTGTGAGATTAGACTGAATTTTTTTCACTTCAGAATATTTCTAAAAAGAGGTTTAGAGCTGCATTTCTTCATTTTCTCTTCACCAGGTCACATTCATGTGCAGTGATGACCTGAGATCATGTTTTGTGTGCTCTGTTTCAACCTTTATGCATGCATCTCAATAGCTCATTTAAAGATGTTTTTACTTCTGGAGTCATGCTCATACTATTTGATTCTCAGTTTTACAATTTCATTAACAGATGCTTTGGTCAACGTACAGCACAAGCAAAGATTTAGACTGGTAAGTAGTAAGTGCGAAAAACTGCTTTAAGTTTGATTGGCCACAGGTGCTGCCATCTAGTGCCAGAAGAGCTGCCAATTTTTATTTTATTTTATTTTTCCCTTTAAAATAATGTAGCCACAGCTATCCTTAACTTATAATTCAATTTCAGCAACATCATTTCTAGATATTTTTTGTGCTTCAAACCTCTGTCTGCTGAAAAAATCCATGCTGAGTTTTCTGCTGACATTAAATATTTGTTGTTGAAAACTTGAGGACTATATCAACTCATAATATAATACCTTTGGTCCACATTTTGAATGAAATAGTGTCATCCCCTTTGAAACAGTGATAAACATCAACATGGCTAAATGAATCTTTACTCTCTCATCTACTTGTCTGTATCAGTGGATCACAAAGTTTTAATTTTTTTACGAAGCAAAATATCCAATCTTCACATCCTCGAAGGCCTCATAAAAGACATCTTCCTGAAGCTATTTAAAGCTAACGTGGTATTTAAATGCAATGGCAGCTGCTGGCACAGCCCAAACTGTCTGTTTTAACTTAAGTCCAGTCTGTGACTTGACACAAAGCCAATCCAAGTTTTAATTTTAGGGTTGCTGTACAGATTTAAAGGGAGTGGGGAGCATGTCACCCCTGGCCACCCTTCTTGATCCACCCCTGAACAACTACTGGAGTTGTGTTTAAATAGAGGACATGAACTCTGAGAGACAAGGGGTCAGTTTCAGCCTCATGGGACATCTGCTGGTCTCTTATGCTGCAAAGCAGAAAGCTCTGCCCACGTACTTACAAGAAACTTTTATATAACTCCAGCAGTCGTGGGAAAAATGAAGCTGAGCTGGCCTCTATGGCGATTTTTTTTTTGTTTGCAGTCTGCTGGGTTTGCGTGTCACTGCTGTAAATAACAGCTTCAGACCGCAAACAGATAACATAAGAGAGAGCGCCCACTGCGTCTGATAATGAAAAATGTGGCGTTGCTTGGTGGACGGAGGGGTCATGTGTTTTGTGAATGATTAGCCCAACAGAACATGTTCCCCTGGGGGTTTCTGGGAGAAGGAGATGGTTAAAATTGTGCAAAATAAAAGCATTCCAGTAAACCTACAGCCAGAAACCCTTCGGGCTATGGTTTCCTCTGAGGCTGATGAATTTCAGAGCTTGTTTACATGCAAGGATGCTGACCCTCATCCTGCTTCCAGCTCTGAAAGCTCATCATGAATACAAATGATACAAACAAGAGGAGGCAGAAGATGTTCTAACTGTTCAGTTCAGACAAACACTACAAAAACCTTACCTCGAACATGCACCTGGCTTCACACTGAACTTGGACCTTCATATTCTGAAGTGGCTGGTTGTGACCCTGATCGAGAAGGGGGGCTGGAGAAAAAAATGAGTGACAGGCTCTAAGCAAAAAGGCATGGAGAGGAATGTGAGGGTATGAGGAGCCATTGTTCAACAAACATCTCAGGAACGCACAGAACTTTTTTTATTCAGCTATTTGATTCTGCTCTCCAGCCGACCAAACCCTGATCACTTATTTCCTCATGTTGACTGTCTGCCTGTTTATCTCCACCTGTTGCACCTGGCTTTATTAAACATAGAGTCATTACTGTGTTTGATTGAACTTTCAATATGCAGATCAGATTTGATTTGATCAGATCAGATTCATTTATAAATCTTCATTGGAGTAAACCAAATATTTATTAAAGAACAACTTGTTTTCAGTAAAAACTAGAAGAGAAATTGATCATAATTTCCTTAAAAAATCACAACAGGGAAGGTTCTTTTCTCCCCCGTCAGGCTCACTTTCGTCAGTATCTTGGAGCAGCAGATAAAAAGAACAAGTTCGATTTGAAGTAAAGTATTGTTGCCTGGCAACAGCATTGAAAACCCGGCAGTGTCTGGGGGTCTATGATTTTTTTTTAAACTTTCTGTTTGTCCTCACACACTCTCTGTAAATGTGTCCAGCAGTTAGAAGGAGAACCAAGCATGGTGAAATACTATAGGTATATCTTTTTACTAAAATGCACCTAAAACAGATGCTTCATTTTTCGAGGGCAGCTGCCTGTCGGATGATGATCATTAAAGTGGTTTATTGTTTGTTAGAGAACTAAACAGGCTAATTTTAGTACACCGCATTAATACATTAAGCAGACAAAGTTTAATAATGTTTACTTGTAATTCCAGGGAGGACTGATGTTGTGGTGCAGATGCCTTTTAGTCCAGCTGTTTGTTTTTCTCTCTAAATGGATGCGGTGGAGTCTGGGGATTTGTGGGGAGGAGCAGTGCACATGGGCTGACCTTTGACCCTTTGTTCCACTGAATAAATGGTAGATAACTGGGTGGCTGAATAGCTCCCATTGAAGAAATCTGGAACCCTGGTGCCACCTAGTGGTGTGTTGCTTCAATATTCTTGTCTAGTTGCCCAATATTCTTTTAAATTAACCCAAATATAAGTGACACTGAAACTAAGACTTTTTTTCAAAGATATTTATTCCGGCAACAACATCTTTGTGACATTGAGGAGGCAGTGGGAGCACATTTAATCCTGCCCTCCACAACACGCTTGTACAAAAAGGGTTTCCCCCCCACAGTGACAAACAAACATTAAAAAGACAGTACAAGAGACAGATATTCTTAATGAGAGGATAAAAAGTAAAGAGTGCTTCAGCTCAACTGTGTGGGAGAGACCAGCTGCCTCTGAGAGTCTCCTGTCTGCGCAGCACAGGAGCTGCTGAGATGGATGATGATGTAGAGCAAAGTGGAAGTCTCCGGGGTTAAGCGATGGGGGAGGGTCTGAGGTTTTGACTTAAGCAAAGTTCTTCTTGAGGAAGTTGATGAGTCCGTTGGTGGAGGAGTCGTGGGAGTGGACCTCCGCAGTGTCCTTGAGCTCAGGCTCGATCTTCTTGGCGAGCTGTTTGCCAAGTTCCACTCTGGTATTATGGAGGAGAACAAGAATGCACACATGACAGAGAAAGCAACAAAGAAAGGATGCAAGATGTTAATTTTTTCACCTACAACAGGATGTGCCAAAGAAAGCTATCTCATAGTCAGCATTATACATATGCTCTAATTTATCCCTCAATATCTCACTTAAATTTTCACACATCATATTGAGTAGGGAAACAGGAAAAAGTATATAAATGCATCCTATTTGTTCATTTATATTGGCTGCCAGCCTTTGACCAAATCACCAACTTATCATTTTAGTATTTATAGTTAGTTCACAGACTGTCTTTACTTTAAAGATGGAGTGTTATGATTTTCTATATTTTCAACATGGATATAAACTAACAATGCTGTACGTTCATGATAAACATGTACAGTTTTTCAAATCTTTAAATATTTGTATGTTGTATAAATCCCTGAATATGTCTGTGAATTTATCAAAACAGTCTGTTTAAAAAAGAATAGGATGAGAGGGAAGGGGGTTTGGAGCAAGGAGCCTTAAAGGGGCAGCAACTAAAACAAAGCTTACTAGAGAGAGGCTTATATAAGAGTTTTCTAAAAACATAAGTGTGAGAAAAAACAAAAGTATTTGATTGGAGCTGCAAATCATGTAAAGCTGCTACAGAGGCACCAGAGGGAGAGTTAAAATCCTCTCAAAAGCACAATACCCCCTCTTTAAATATCAACTGAGTAAGATCTGAAACAAAACAGAATGCAGTGTTTGTATTCCTCAAAAATTTTCTGCTTATCTAAAGTTTTACTAAGCCCTCCCCTAAGTTAAATGGTCGTGAAAATGTGTATAAAATGTTTGTATTTTTCTGTATTATCTGACACATTTCTCAAAATCCTGAGAGTTTTGTTCAACCTTAAAAAAAAAAAAAAAAAAAACTCTCCACCAGGATCTCAAGTTCACCTCTTGGAGATATAACATGTTGCTGTGCAGAAAGAGTCTGCATTTTCATTCAAGACTAAAAGCTGCTCAAAACAAGCACAGGTGTGTTGTCTGTAAGTGCGCCGTATAGCGTATGTGTGTAGGGTGAAAGCTGACTCACCCCCACTGGTCAAAACTGTTGATCTCCCACATCACACCCTGGATGAAGATCTTGTGCTCATACATGGCTGTAAAACAACAGAGGAGGGTGAGGATGTTTTGTTTTCAGATAGATGATATTAAAGAGGTCAAACAGAGAACTGTAAACAATAAAACCAGTTCTCTTTGTCTAAGTCCAAAGTGCAAACACACTCACTGTTACCATGCAACAACATGCCTCCTCCTCCTCACCAAATGTATGTTTGATCTCGACTGTTTGCAGGAATTTAAAAACGCTAAATCAAAACTGTTTACCATCGGATAAAAATTTATTAGACAGCTTTAAAGGTTAATCTAATGTCTTATTCATAGTCATATGATTCACAGCTGTAGGATATGAGGAGATGAAACTCAGATAGACATGGACAGACTGCAGAGTGCAGTGGGTGTAAATGTTCATCATATTCTTTACCTGAGAGAAAAGTAGCAACACCGCACTGCACAGTGAAATAACTCAAAACCTTAATTAAGTCGATGTGTAAAGGTGAATCAACATTTTAAAAGTCTGCACCTGCTGCGAGTTGGTAGCTGTCAGACCAGACAGTTAGTAGAATGCTGCTGAAACAGCATTATAACAACTGTATCGCATTTAACTAAAATCACCATGAGCACTAAAATAGACCTGCTGCTGACTTTGCTGTGGGCCATATGGAGACCAGTTTTGTCAAAGTCCAAAATAGCTTGGAAAGAAAAAAAAAAAAGCAATGTACTCTTTGATAACAAGCTCTGTGATCTTATTGGCTATAAATCAACGACTCAGCAACTGTGGATCAGTGGTACAGTTGAAGTCTCTTAATCCGAAGGTCGAGGGTTCGATTCCTAGCTTCTGCAGTCACATGTCGAAGTGTCCTTGAGCAAGACACTGAACCCCAAATTGCTCCCACTGTTGTTCAGTGGTGTGTGAATGGGTATGAATGAATTAGATAAAACTGATGGTTTCCAGCTTCCTCCTCCCATCAGTGTGTGAATGAGGTGTGGATGGGTGAATGAGATTAGCAGTGTAAAGCGCTTTGAGTGGTCAGAAAGACTAGAAAAGCGCTATATAAGTACTGGTCCATTTACCATTTTACCAAATCGGAATAAAACATTGCATGCTGTCACCTATAAGTGCTCCCAGTGTGAATGGGGTCAGTTTCTTGAAGATGATTGAGTTGGTCGGCCTGTTTCCTTGGAATACCTGGGTTAGACAAAACAAATGATACAGACCTTACAGTACAGACTTTGACATAGTCTGGGTTTAAAAATCAATAGTCACCGGGGGGCACTACCTCCTGCACTTTCCTACATCAGTCTAGCTGTAGCCAGCTACAAGCACCCCCTCATACCAAACAATTTATTGTGCTGGAGTAACACGACACGACTGGTTCTTCCTAAATTTACATCAAAGTCACTTTTTCCTCATTTGAACTCACTTTGTGTGGCAGGATTTTTTCCAGAGCTTCTCCACTCAGGCCGCTGGCCTCCAGCTCCTTCCTGGCCTCCTCTGTGGTCTTACCCTTCATCAGAGCTTCAGTCTGAGCCAGGAAGTTAGCCAACAGGATCTGAAGCAGCATCAAACAAACACACCTTCAGGCACCATGTGATACACATTTCTTCTCGGTTATGAGCTCGTAACATTTTTTTGTTCTCCAAATTCCCAGAAAAAAGGTTTCATATCCCTTTTTGCATTTTTATAATGTTTTAGACTCAAAATGTCTTTAATATTGTGTTGTTAACATACAAGTATATGTCCAGGACCAGGTTTATTATTGCCTCTGAGTTTACTGATGAAGTATTCAAGATTCAAAAAAACAATTTGACTAGCATAAAAAATATCCAACATAAATATATAAGTATCAACAAAGTAAACTAAAGTAGCTGAATTTAGCACTGCTAAGTACAATTTGAGTTTAAAAACCTTTCCCCTTAAATCACAGTGAATTAATAGATGTATTAAAAGTTTAAACAATGAGGTTTTGCCTCAATTTGGGGATTTACCAAATATTGCCTCAATAGAAGGAAACAAAACTCATAATTTCATTGCATCTTTAACTGCAAACAGGAAACATGTTGTTTCAGGGCAGGTTTTGATTACAACGACCCTGTTTCTGTCTGTTTATTCATCTTTGTGTACGTTTTTACTTGTGTAAGTATGTGCATGTTTACTCGTATAAAATTGGCTCCAGGTATGTTGGATCAGAAAGTGGAGACAACCTTTTGCAAGGTCCAACTCCTGGTACAACACTGTCTCTCCAAACAGCACTTCAAATGCTTTTTGCACGTCTTGTGTTTCATTTTATGCCATTATGATGTATTGTTTCTATCCATCTTAATTTATCTCTTTCCATTTTCATGAACTCTTCTCTGATCTGCTGGGGACTAAAGATGAAAACTAGCCTTATGGCTAACTCAGACTCTGGGTTGTTTGGGTGGATGTTGTGCTGAAATGTTTTATTCACACAATTTCCCTTTAAATGAATAAATGAATAAAAAACTAAAATCTCAGTGATACCTTGTGGTGCAGGTTGTCTCTGATTGGATGCTGTGTCTGAGCTGGGATCAGGAAGTCAGAGGGCACCATACGTGTTCCTGAGCGAGACACAGTTTGGATTCATCAGGTTTTTATCACATGGGTTTGATGCACAACTGGAACATTGGTTGAATCAAACCAAAATCTAAAGAAATGTGATTCCTGTCTGCCCCTGAACCATGAACACTTACTAAGAACAATGAATGCATTTTTAATATGTAGGGAAACAAAGCAAAGGCGCATCTCGACCAGAAAATCTTGGCTATTAATAAAGATAGAGGTCAGTAATTACTGCACAGATGAGTTAGAGACAGAGATGAACTAAAGCTTAAAACATGGCAGGCACAGTAGAGTTGGATGATAAATAAAAATAAATAATCTTAAACTACATGAAACAAGATAACAGTAAAAAACAGTTTGTATAAGAAGGGAGTTTCAGCACAATAAACTGTGCAATATGTAACTACACTTCAGGAACTCAAAGATAAATAACTAAGGTAATAAAACTATGGGCAGGCTGTTCATAGATTTTTCCCTGGATGTTATTGTATGTTTGAAGTCTAATGTTGATTTTATGAAAGAAACTTCAACAATTGATACTTTGACATGCTGTCTATGATCGTATGTTGTAACCTTGGTTTTCTGAGTGAAGACACTATCCCCCAATGTCAAGCCCGCTCAGAGACTGATCCCGGTCAGTGTTAACCAGTGAGTCCATGTGGACCTCAGCCAAAAATATATGTTCATGGTGAGGGTCAGTTGCAGTCTGTATGAATTATGTAGTTGGACAGAGAGGTAGATCCAGTATGATACTGAACAAAATGTTCTTCATTCTTTGACAGATTTTATACGAACATTTCCTGCTTTTTAAGCCCTCATCATGAGGTTACTGCACCAGCATTACTACCAATAAAGATACAACATGCCTTTGTTTGGTTTATTCCTATGACTATGACTGAATCTCCTTTATGAAGCTGACACATGATGTCTGGCGGTGCTACCTTGGTGGATGAGCTGGTAGAAGGCATGCTGTCCATTAGTTCCTGGTTCTCCCCACACTATTGGCCCAGTGTGATAGTTTACACGTCCTCCATGGTTTGTAATGTACTTTCCATTTGACTCCATGTCTCCCTGAAAACACAGAGTCATTAAAACAATCATATGTATTTAATTCTGTCACCACAGTTTTTTTTTTTCTTTTTTGATTTACTGCCTGTTTTCATATCAATCTGCATACTGTGTCTTTTAGATCTATTAATGTGATACATGATGCCTGAAGATGCTTAACAAGCAAATTCAACACAAGAAATCATCTTTTAAATGAAACAATTCTCTCTCTCCAGTGTTTCTGAGAGGCCTGCAGCATTGTGGGGGCAGACCTGTTGGAAGTAGGCAGTGAAGCGGTGCATGTACTGGTCGTAGGGCAGCATAGCGTGAGTCTCAGCGTGGAAGAAGTTGATGTACCAGATGCCCAGCAGAGCCAGCAGGACAGGAGCGTTCTTGTCCAGAGGAGCTGTGCGGAAGTGGTTATCCTGCAGCAGAGATTCAAATGTTCAGTTACATTCATATATTTTGTGTGTAAATATAGACCAGTTCTTTATATCCACAAAGGTAGAGAAATGATGGTGTTAGAGAGAGAGGGGGGCCTACCATCCAGTGAGCTCCTGAGAGAAGCTTTTCAAAGTTGTCAAAGCCTAGTGAGCGGAGCAGACGTGACAGGAAAGTTAACAGACTGAATATAACATTTAAATACTTTTTATTCAGTGTGTTACTGCAGAAAAATCAGCAAGTTAAATTCCTGTGTATTTACTGAAGACAGAGTATGGATATCTTATCTCTGCTGAACTGTGGGGGCAGACCTGTAGAAAGTGGGTGGGAAGGGTGCATAAACCTGTCTTGAGGCATCATAGCGTTGGTGTCAAAAAGTTCATGAGCCAGATTTGACTGATTACCATGAAATTTGGTGCATGTGTTTATCTTCCCCTCTGGATGAACTAGAAAAACTTAAGTTAACGCTTCACATTTCTTCCAGTGTAAAATGTGGTCTACACCTCCATAACTCCTGATATCTACATATCTACTAAACTAACTTCCATCAGCCACAGCTACACTTGGGGCCTGGTGCATATTAACGTATAATTCATGTACTATTGTATATGATAAGACGTGGAAATTTAATTCACATCCACCCATCCATCCATCCATCCATCCATCCATCCATCCATCTATCCATCCATCCATCCATCCATCCATCCATCCATCCATCCATCCATCCATCCACCTGTTGGTCCAGCCATCAATCCATCCATTGTTACACTTTATTGAACATGTGGGTCTAGATTTCACTCTGAATTCAGCTCTGTCCATCATCTCTCTCTCTCTCTCTCTCTCTCTCTCTCTCTCTCTCTCTCTCTCTCTCTCTCTCTCTCTCTCTCTCTCTCTCTCTCTCGCTCTCACTCTCTCTCGCTCTCTCTTTTTGTCTCTGACCTCACATTCCCTTGTCAACTCCAGGTATTTTTAAAACAAGTTGTTTCTCTGTGCTTACCAATGTGAAGGGCAATGGACATTCCAATTGCAGACCACAAGGAGAAACGTCCGCCAACCCACTGGAAAAGGGGGAAAAAAGAATAAAGTACCTTCAGAAAATACTGACATGTCTCAGAACAAAGAGAAGCAAGCTCTACGTGGATAAATAAACAAAAGCAGGAGAAGCAGCAGCATTATTAAGCTACACATTTTTTTCTCTTTTTTTTTACTCCTCTATTTCCCAGTATCAAAGTATTTATAGCTTTATTCCACTCATTACTGGTCAATGCAGTCCACCCAAAACATTTCTGTTAGCTTAAAACTCCTAAATTAGTCCTGTGATGTTGTTTCTTATGGTGAAGTCTCCATACTCTGTGCAGACTGGATGACACTGATGACACTTCCCTGTGACATAAAGGGCACATTATAATCAGCTACCTTTAAATACCAACAATGTAACTAAATGCAGCTCCCTGACTTTTGGTGACACCCAGCCTTTACAGTAACCTCTGCCAGAGAGAAGGTCACAACCAATAATAACTGAGTCTGAAGAGTGGGGCTTCTGATTACCCAGCAGCTGCTGGCCAGAGCATCAAACCCACCTACTTCACAGGTCAAAAGTCTAACCTATTTTAAGCTGCTGCCTACGGCCCCCTTCATCCACACTCTGTGCATGAAGACAGGACCCTGCTGAACACAGCCTGCTCCAAGGCTTAAAGAGCACTCACATCCCAGAACTCAAACATGTTCTCTGTGTCAATGCCGAAGTCCTTCACTTTGGGCTGTGGATGGAGACAGAAAAAACACAGACTTTAGGATGAGATATTCAGACAGAGAGAGAATATTTTAGATGAAAAAATAAAATGAAGAGGGACCTACTCCGTTAGTGGAGAGAGCCACAAAGTGCTTTGCAACAGCAGCTTTCTGTTGAAACATAGAGAGGATGTAACTGGAGGATATCTTCAAGCTGATGAAGAAACATTGTGCTGTTGTATATACTCACATCTTTGGCATGTTCAAGGAACCATGCTTTGGCTGACTCAGCGTTGGTTATGGTCTCTTGGGTAGTGAATGTCTTTAAGTCAAGAATAAGAAGTCAAGATCAACCTTTAATGCAATGAAATTTATGTGATTAATTATTAATTTAAAGACACTGACTGTCTAAATAAAGTGGGCATAACTAATGCAACATCAACGGTTGGTTTGAAACTCTGCAGATCTTGTATTGGGCTGTGGGCTTATTGTTTTTCTTTACAACCAGAAGTTTTGTCTGTATGGGGGAATTTACTTTGCTGTATCTTTAGACACATCCTAAAACAAACCCCATTTTGTCCCAAGTTAACTTTGAATTTGGTTTATTAAACATATAAGTAAAACCAAGCCTTATTGAGGGGACTTGAACCCAAACATTAAGACAGTAAAACCATTAAAATAATACAGAGTGAGGTTTAAATTCAGACAAAAAGGAGGTTTTCCATATTTTTGAATTCAATAAGACTTTTCCTCATATCTTTTGAGTTGCCCCCTGCTGTCCACTGGAAGTAATGCAGCTTTTAGGCATTTTTGCATTGTTTTGTACTGGTTTCACAGCCTCTGAAAGACTGTGTCACTTTATTATATACAGTATGGTTCACCATCTAGTAGATCTGTGTTTGTGATTGTCTGCCTTTTAGCATACTTAATATCAAATATGACGAAACAAAGACGATCATGGATTCAGCTTTTCCTGCACTTCCCATACACTTCTGTTGAATCTGGATGGCTGATTTGAAGGACATTTTGATAACTGACATAACATCAGCCCCAGTACCTGGTAATAGCATCTTATACCATCTAATAAAACCAGATTAATTTCATCCAGAGGGAAACTTAATTGAGTCCATGAAGGATTTTGTACGAACTCCCTGTGTACACATGAACAAAAATGAGAGGGAGATGTTAATCAGTCCTAAAATTCTGTGTGGTGAAGCAGCTACCTTGGATGCAATGATGAAGAGGGTTGTCTCAGCATTTAGCTGGGCCAGGGTTTTGGCGATGTGTGTTCCATCAATATTAGACACAAACCACACACGTGGTCCATCTTTTGAGTAAGGCTTCAGAGCCTCGGTCACCATCAGGGGACCCTGCAGGGAAAATTAATTTAAGTTCTAGTACAGATTTATACGCTCCTCATCATATTATGATAAATGTGTTTGACTGATAAAGTATAGGGATCACAAAGGTTTGGATAACGAGATGGCAAATTTAAGATTTTCACAAAGCTGCACTCACAAGGTCAGATCCTCCAATTCCGATGTTGACAACATCTGTGATTGCCTTTCCTGTGTAGCCTTTCCACTCACCGCTGCGGACTCTCTGTGACATGATGAGCACATTTACAATGAACATTACCTAGAACTGTTAATCCTATATCAAACCATAATGAACAGGAATATGAAACCCAAATCAGGAAGTGCAAGAACTCAAAATAGTGCTACAAAGCTTTTTCATTTTGGTGCGTCTCACTTACATGGCAGAAGCCTTTCATCTTCTCAAGGACTTTGTTAACCTCTGGCATAACATCCTTTCCATCCACCATGATGGGAGTGTTGGAGCGATTCCTCAGGGCCACATGGAGCACAGCACGACCCTGAATGTACACAACATGGGAAATGAACACACACACCTACACTCACTGCTGTAGCAGTATTTTCTAATGTTAGCTGTTTATATTGTAAGGTGTGAAAATGATCATGATGTTCAAACAGTCTCCATTTTTTTTCAAAGGAGAGATAGAAAATGCCACTGAGGAAAAGTGTAACATGCTGCAAGTGCTTTTTCAGTTCCACCCCTCTGAGGGAAATGTCAAGAGGTAAACACTGCTATAAGTCAAGTAACAGCTGATGTGTGATCAACAAAGAGCACCTCAGTGAAGTTGATCTTGTCTCCGTGGAACATTTTATCTCTGGCAGCCTCAATGCCTCTGGACTTACCCTGAAAAGATAACACACATTTAAAAATCACTCTACAGCAACAGATACGTTCCCAGGATATGCAAAGAGGACTATTGCGATTTCAGACCTCATTAATGTTCTTGCATTATTATAAACAAGCAAATCTGTATTAGCATTGAAGGTCCAAAAATAGTCTAAATGAACACAGATTTACCAGATCAACCAACATCTTCATGACTTCATCAGTGATGAGATTCTTGGAGTAATCCAGAAGAATATCTCCATCCTCCGTTTTCAATGTCAAACTGTCCAAACATGGAAAAACATCACTAATGAGAACAGTGAAGACTGAAAAACAGCATGATTCTGAGGTCAAATGCTGGTTTGATATCAAGCTTTTAATATTATGTAATGAAGGAACAGGTGATCGTGACTGCCAACAGATAACACAACCACCAAAATCACACAAATGTGCACACTGTATCCTTAGCAGTGATGCTGTACAGGCAGAGTTTTTAACAATGATATGAAAGTGTTACCAGGAAGCCTACCTGAGCTTGTTGAATCTCTCCTTGTCAGACTCAAACATGTGCCTCATATTGAGGTTCAGGGCGTGGGCTGTGTACCAGTCCTGAAGCTTTTGAAAGTTGGGGTCCTGTGTGAGTCCCATGATGTTTGGAGGGGCCTGCTGTGCTCCGCTGTGCTCAACTATCCTGGCTGAGTGGGGCTAAGCGGGTCAGTGGAAACTCTTTTTGAAGGGCGCCCAGTCCAGATCCATAGACGCCACTCCCACATGAGACACACTATCCTCAGGCCTCGTGCTTGTCACACCTCCACACTGTGCTGCAGCATAAACATCAGTGTATGTTACTACAGGGGGCGCAGTCAGCACAGTAACACAGTGGCAGATAGTGTACAGACTGTACTGGAGTTTATTCTTCTGGTGTCAGTCTGATAAAAATACATTACCTTTTTTGGACTACACAGAGCTTTATATGTTCATAGTTAGTTTAGTTTCTATCCAACAGCAATAATCACCCTCAGTGCTGCAAAAAACAATCACTAAAACAATACTTCTTTGCAGTCATGGGATTGTGCAATACAACGACAATGAATGACATTTTTTTACTTCAGTCCTTTGTTTTATTGCTGTGTTTTATTGTTGTGGTTTTAACGTTGCACCAACTGTATGGCACTTTTTTAATTTTGTTGTGCATTTTACATGTCACATTGACAATAAAATTCTATTCTGTTCTGCTGTGCAAAAAAGTTATTATTTCATAAATACAGATATTTGATTTCTTCTAATAAAAAAGTCATAACCCTCAAACTCAAATTAACAAGGTTTAGTATTGAATATATTCCATTTTACATATTCCAGTCATTAAGTGTTTTAAACAAAAAAAAAATAAAACCATTCCTTTTGTACAGTGGCACATGGGTGTACTGATATAAAACCATGCAGGTTTGTTTAAAAGAAAACAAAGACATATATTAGGTTTTTAAATGTATTTTCTTTACCAACCAAAAGAAACTAAAGGACACAAAAGGCTCTCCGCATCTCAGGTTTTTATCCCCCATTTGAAGCCACTTCATTTAATTTTGATACTCCTGATAAATGTGTCATCTGATCAGTATCTTGTGTTGTGAATTATTGCACTGCATTGTGTTTCATGAATTGTCACATATTTCATAATAAGTGAGTTTTGATTTCTGTTAAGAAAGAGAGTGAGTAAGATATTTGATGCCCTCATTTCTTTTAGTAAAGCAATATTTTAGTAAGAATTCTCTACTTTGGTATTTGTTTCTAGCTTCATAAAAAATGCACTCACTTTTTTTTCTATAAGGGAGTGTACTTTTGATAATACTATTTGTTTTAAAGTTCCATCTATTGAGCAGCTATCTTTGGTTCTGTAACTATGATTATTAGAAAAAAATTGGGAAACAGATCTGTTTTCTGGAGGAAAAACATTTTACTGATGTGTGCTGAATATTTAATTGTACAGGAAGTTTTTTTAGTAAGTATGTTGTGTGGAATGTTTAAACGCCGCAAAGGCACTGTTGAGAAATAGACTGCGCAGGCTGTAATATTCTATACTAAACACTAGAGGGTGACAACAGATTAGTTCATGGAATGGGTGCATCTTATTAGATGAGTTTTATTGTTGGGAATCTCATTAAATAGCAACAACAGAGAGCAGCTGCGTTTATTTCCCATCGATTCGCAGACAATTATCACTTTGACTAGCTTTTCATATGAATTCATTGTATTTCCTTTGAACATTATGACGCAGCTCTGATGAATATGTAGTTTTACAGCATGCTACAGTTCAGATGAATTTCTACAATATGAGGTCAAACTTTTACAGCCTGCTGCATGCACATAGAAATTACTACTTCTTGTGATTAAAATGTGATTGTTCACTGTCAATCCTTCATTCATTTGAATGAGATTCTGTTACACCCCAGATTTTGCGAACACCCCACCCTATAGAGTTTCTGTTACAGCCAAAAAGGATAAAATCTTAAAGAGTGACACACTAAACTTCCAAATAACTCTATCATGAATAGTATCCTGTACTGTCTGCACCTTAACCAAATGTAGACATAAAGATATTAATAGCTCATTTAAAAAAAAAAAATCTAACTACTGGATGTGGGTCCCGACCCCCCCCCCCCCCCCCCCCCCCCCCGCCCCAAACAAAATGTTTTAAGTATTTTGATTATTTTGTGTAATCTTATTTGAAGATTTTCTCGAAATGGGTTTATGTACTATAGACTATTTCTAACGCAATCAAAATTTCATGTTAAAAACAAAAATAAAATTGAAAGAAATTTTTAAATGTTTTGAGATCTGATTTTTTTACCATTCAAAAGGAGGGTGGAATCGAATACAACTGAAAATGATGTATACAATAACTCCCCCACTTTGTAATTGACACAAAGACAGTCAAATTTGTAATTATCATTTTAAACAGAATAAAGAAGAATATAAAAAACAGGTAAAATTATGCATTCTTGAAATATGGAAGGAAAATAAAAATGACCATTAACGATCACAATACCTTGATGTAGTAACGCATTATCTATGGTTTTAAGGCTAGTACAGTTTTATTATGAAGGTTTCACCGGAAGTGGGTGCTTTTATTTTTCTATTTGTCACCCTGTCCAAAGACAGGGGATTCGCTGACAGGAGGGTGGATGCCTGGAGCTGGTGAGTGATGTGCTGAATAACTGACCGTTTACTGTCCTATTTCTTGTGTTTTACTGAAGCTGTTTGGGGTAAAGAGAACACTAACCGATGTTGGTTTGTACCTGGAAACACCTGGGCCGTTCACAGTCGCGTGCTCCTTCCACGAGCGCGTACAGTCGTGCCGCAGAGTGCTAGCTGCGCTGCTAACGTTAGCTCCTCAGCTATGTAGCTAGCATTCCCAGAAACACTCGTACACCCATTATCGGACGTGTCTTACTAAGAGATGAATATTATTATCTTTCCGTCATTACTCATATATTGTAACATCTTAAATTATTAAGCAGGGTTTTTTTAGTCGTACCTTGAATGCATTTACATTTTGTGCCCTTAGAAATCTTATTTAGCAGCATAAACAGTACGATGTCTACTGATGTAGTGCACCCGCTTAGACTAGCAGAGGGGGAGCGGTCGACGGTGTGTAATTTCTGTTTTCGTTGGCACCGACTTGTATCCGCAGGTGATGCTCCTGATTTGATCCATGTCTTGACTACGGATAACCCAGTCAGCGCAGGTAGGGCAGTTAAATCAGTTAATGAGCTTTTGCGCTAGCTGCGCCCTGGTTTGACTGCATGTCCGATAATGTAGCTGGGCGTCTTTGATTGCAAGTTACACGCTGCAGTCGGTGAGAAACGGAATGTAGGTTAACATAAGACAGATGGTGGATAAAGGTATGTTGTGCTTCTTCTGTGGACGTATATATGGCCGGTGTTGGACTGGTATGTAAGATGGGTAAGAGGGAGAACACGAGCTGGTTAGCTTGCGAGCGTCTTGTTGTGTGTGGCCGCCGGGTGGGCGAGTGTCAAACTCGGGCAGGAAGCGGACTCTGGTCACCGGTATCTGTCGTGCAGTGTAAGGCTTTCACGCCACTCGCTTTTCTTACATTTGCTGATGCGATGAATGCTTACCACTGGACCTTTCCCTGTGATTTTGTATATAAAGCGTGTAAAGGCCTTATTAATAGCTGCGACATAGTGTTCCCATGACCTGGGCCGTGTCATCCCACAGAGTTTCGATGAAACTGCGCGTGCGGGGATTCTCTTACATCTCCCTGCTAGATTGTAATCCGGATTTAAAACTATATCTACATGTACATAAAAACAGCCGATTAGTTTTTGACTCCTTTATGAAGTCCATAAACTGTGTTCACTGTTGCTTTCTGTGGATCCATGCTGGGTTTGATAACATGCAGAGCAGCAGAGCTACTCAGAGGTGTTGTAATCTTATCCACAGATACATTTCACAGAATTGTATTCACAAATAGTGTTTCAACTACGGGGTCATGTACCTATATATATATATATATATATATATATATATATATATATATATATATATATATATATATATATATATATATATATATGTATATATATGTATATATATATATAAATCCGTGACTAATCCCAGAGGAAAATGTAATTAGTTCACTTTTTTGGCACATGCTACACTCAGTCTGCAAAGAGGACGCTGTTTATATGCATTCATGTTGAATGTTAGAGTGAGGGCTGTACAGGGATGAGCACCCCAAGCGGTTAGGGTTCATTTCTGTTCTCCAGGGCTCTACTGCAGTTTCTTGTCAGTAAACTGGCACATCTCAAGTGTTCAATCCAATATTTCAGGCTTGGTGTGTTGCAGGACTTAAATCTTCAACTGTTCTGATCCCAAGGCAAGTTCCTGCACACTGACCTACTGCTGTTTCTTTTTTTCCTCACTGATGGTAAAGATTTTCATCCATAACACAAAGGTAGTTTCAATTTGACTTTCTAATTGTGGCTTATTAAAGTCTCTACACTGCAAATGAGATATCTGGCATCTCATTAACTGCAGTGATGTTGCCCTATTTATTTTGACGAATGAAGCCATCTTTCAATCTAGCCAGGGATCAGAGTTTTTCACATTTGTGTAGAAAAATGTTTCCTGTTCTGATCATAGGGTTGGAGAAGAAAGTAAAGACATAGCTCATGCACTTTGCCATAGATAGTGTTTTTATTCTGGATTTGGTGGTTGGAAGAATGTTAAAATTAACATCCATTACTATAAAGTGATCCTTGATGAGAAAAAAAACTTGTTGTAAACAGAAGTGATGGATCAGGTTTTTCCTCATTGGCCTTATTTTTCCCACCTTTGTTGTATTCTGGTGTGGTGCATTTCTTTTTGCTGCCTTTTAAAACAAAATGTTGTTGACAGTGTCTAGAAATGACTCTTGTTGATGTCCATTTCCAGACCTAGATGTAGTTATTTCCTGTTGGAATTCATCTGTATTCCAGTCATGTATAGCCCACCATTGAAGCGGCCCTGAACCTACATGTTGACATCTGCCACAGCTGTGTCACTGTGGAAATACGTGCTTTGCTCTGCAAAATTCCTGTCTCTGTTTAAGCTCATTCTTTTCACTGGCTTATTCAACACTGTGCCTGAGCAGTAACAACAGGTAGTCAGCGGGCTATAACTAAGCCTCTGTTTGTTTTCTCACTCTTTTTTGTTGCCAGTGTTTGTCAACATGTGACATGGCCGGTTGTAACACTTAACCTTAGTCTCACGTTGAATCCGGATGCTTGTGTGAGGAAGTCAACATACAGTCACATGATTACTGTTTGCATTTGCCTCGGGTGGAGTACAGCCCCGTTTTGTGCTTTACTGTCACTGTCTCTGTGGCCCTGAATGATGTATTTCTTTCAACAATGGAGCTTTATGATGTGTCTTTGCAGCACACTTTTAGATTAGATAGATGAGTGATTTGGAAGAGTCCCTGCTGGGGGAAGGGGTGAGTAAACCAAGGTTACAGTCTGTAAATTCAAATTCTTTTTTCTTTTTTTTTTCTTTTTTTTTGTGTGTGGATTTGGACCTAGCTGAGGTATTCTTAAGTTAATCTTGGCTTGGTTCAGCCGGACTTACTTTAACATCAGCACATCAAGCATATTTTAGAATCTTTGTCCTTTGACATTTTTTTTTCACACAGAAGCTTCACTGGAAGGAATCTAAACAAACTCGACTTGGGGTTATATTGATTATTTGAGTAGTATTATGAGGATGAGGTACTTTGAAGAAGAACATGTTTAAGATTGGGTCATACTTTGTTGAAAAAAGGTTCCACCTGAAGGCTTTGATATATTTTAGATAAACTGGAGACTCTTAAGTCTTAGGTTATATGAAAATAGTACCAAAGTGGTCATATTTATTGGACAATCCAAATACTGTCTCTCAAAATCAGAACAGTATTGTTCTGTGATAATTGAGGCATGCTGTTAGTCTCTGGCCTCACCAAGTACTAAAAAAAAGGAAAAATAGTTTGGTTGCAGCCCTGTCATCATCCTGTTAGATAATATCCACCTACAACAACTGTTGCTGGCTCGTGCATCAGAGAGACTAAAGCTTGTTCAACTTTGTACTGTGTGACAGGATTTTCATCTGGATGCACAAAACTAACAACACTATTTGCTCTGGTGTGTGGCCGGGGGGTGGCAGTTTGCTTCATCTGCATCAGGGTACCAGTCAGCCTAAATATGTTGTTGTGTTTTTATCTACTGATTGTTTTTTTTTTTAAATTCTTTTTTGACTCATGAACGTAAGGCAGAATTGATAAAGACATCAGTCCTCATCCAGGGTGGACCTGCTGTCAGGTTTACAGATAAGTGAGGGAAAGTCTTGTGGGCTGGGAAGTCTTCCCCTTTGTCTCCTGGGAAACCGGTTTGACCTCAGTCTGTGGTCAGCTATTTGCCCCTGAGTCAAATGTTCGCAGCAAGTTGCATGAAAGCTCATGCATCAGAGATGAATAAATCCAAGCAGGAAATATTTTTCTTCCTTTTGTATGAGCAGATCGGAAGTCAGGGTCAGCTACCAAACAGAGAGTAATGGAGCTGATGGAGAGACTCTGTAATTAAAAAGACGATCGACCAGCAGAGACATGAATCCACAGGTTAAAACCATGATTGCACTCCACCACCTTACTTTAACCATTTCTTTGCAAATGGGACGTTTTCCTGTCTGTTTGGCGTTTCTCTCCATTCAGACTTCTATGGCACATTCATATCCTGTCTCATTGTGCCTAAAGTGGAGGAATAAATTCCTGCTCTTGTCCTTTCTAAAAATACAGCACCCTGGTGGCTGGCATGCAGCACAACCTGCAACCTCAGTACGGCTCGCTCGATATAGGCTGAGAAAAGCATTTTCTCCACCACAGGTTGCCACCAGCCTTTCATGATGGAACTGACGTCAGGGCTTTTTAACACTGCTCTCACTTGTTGAAACCCACCGTCTGAACATGCCAAACACACGCTCTGTTGTACACTACTGTCCTGTATGTGATACCCAAGCTCATTCTGTTTGCAGATACTGAAAAGCAGGTGTGCTTTGTTCAGTGGCTCTGATTGAATTGACACAAGAATGGTGATAAATGAGAAGTCGACCCTGATCCGATCCAGAAGTCATTATCATGTTGATCGCTGACAACAATAAAATAAATATTTGGATAGAGCACATGGTAAATATATGAGGCAGTAACATCCGTCCTTTGTGAGAGCAGCCTGTTTGCTATTTTATTGTTGCTGTAAGCTACTTACTGTACACTCTGTCTGTGTGACAGCACTGGTTAGCCTTGTGTTAGCCACCCTCTTGACGGATGTTATCTTTAGGTTCTGTCCTGACTTTCTCAATAGTTGTTTGTTGTAGCAGCAGAGAAGTTTCACTACTGCTTTAGAAAGTGTAAGTCTGCAAAAATCTAAACTCAAGCAGAATGGCTTCCGTCATTCTTTTTTTTTTTTTTTTAACAATAATTAAGTGTGAACGTAATCAAAACCTTGAAACAAAACAAGAACCCAAAACAGAGTAAGTTTTGACAACCAAACAAAAATTTAACCTCAAACCACCGAACAGCTTCGTCTTAAATAACTAAAGTAAAATCACAATATCAGTGGAATGAAATCTGTTTTTGCAGTTAATAATAAATTTTGACCGAGGCCTTTTTTATTTTTCCTCTTTCTGTCACATAGTCATGCATCTGCATGTGCAAGAGTGTTTTTTTCCTTCTTCTGTGTGCTGGTATGAGACGACTAGGCTCTGCCACAATACTCTCCTTGTGTTCTGTGGGCAAGAGGAGCCTGGCTCAGCTCCTGTCACACAGTTGCTCACGGCACATGTCCTGTCATTTGCACTGACCTCCTCAACCTGTCTGCTGATTCTTCGACTGTACTCTAGCTTATCTACTCTGGGGAATGTCTCAACAGAAGACTTTCAAATAAACAGTCCAGATTCACTTTCAGAGGCTCAATTAATTGTTCCCAGTCTAAATATTTATTACACACAGTGACATATTTGAAGAAGATCTTTGCATCTATGTATGGCTGGATCTCCTGACCTGCTTTCTGTGCTTGTTTGAACCCACACCAGGAGGGTTCTGGGGAAATGCATTCCTTTGCTTCATTGGCAACAGATGTAGGGGAGAGGAGTTTTTTTCTTTGGCTGAACCTTTTGGAGAATCTAAAAACAGTGCGGTGTGGACGGTCGGGCAGCTGTTTTGCCCAAGGAGGCTGAAATAGACTTCATGAGAGAGCTAATGTCGGGCCTGTGGCTGGAGTGTCACAGGGCCTGTGTTTGCCTCCCAGTGGCAGATGGATAAGAAGCTGTCAGCAGGGGTAACAGCTGCCCTATCAACAGCTATTAAGCTACCTAGCTGTGATGTGACAGCCACACAGATAGGTTGCAGATCCAAAAGTAACTGCAGTTGGTATAATGTGGCGCAGTATCCTGAAGGTTACAGAAGTGGGCCTGTGACCACAGTGTGACTGGTTTAGTTGCTCAAATCTGTGGAGAAAGTGTGCGTAGAAAAGCAAATTTACTCAACAGCTGGTGTGAAGGTGCCTTTGAACTATAGCACTGTATGAATGGGTGGAGTTGCCCAGTGACCAGTAGTAGAAGGGGGCACTTCACTGGTTCTCATCCAAGATAATAACAGGGTTTTAATGATGAATGAAAAGCCGTTGTACCCATGTTTCATGTTTCATCAGAAGAGAAAGAGGAACTTAACTTTTAGATTCACTGGAACACATTCTCAGTAGACTGTCTGATTCCAGTACCTCTGTGTGGCCCCCAAAATCCAAAGAGCCCGTCAGCTCAAACATTTACTATTTCTTTATCATTGTTTTTAATACGTGCAACTCCTGCCACCAGACTGGATTCCACATTTTCCACAGCAAAGTGTCGCACTTTGTTGAATTTGAAATGGTTTTGAGAAGCTGCAGTGCTGAGTAAGTAAAGTGAAAGGATGTTAAACTTGTCCTCTAACATAAAGTTTCTCACAGCTGCTTTAAATAAAAACGGCAACAACGACAGCAGAAACCTTTTTAGAAGTCCGTTGCTACGATCTCTCCACTTTAAAAATGTCCCTGTAGCTCTCTGCTTGCTGCAGTTGTTCCCCTGAAGCTTTGCACAGACAGGTAAATCACACTTGGTGCCATGATTTACTTCATACCCCCTACCCAGTGGCATACTTGGTTTGACGTTTTTGTTACTGGCGACAGGGAGCTTGCTGCAGGAAACCTTAACCCTCTTTCCTGTCGCAGCAGAGCAGCTGACATGTTTGGTGAGCGGGGAAGTAGAGCTAACATTAGCCCCAAGTAGCCCCCGCTGGAGGAAGGACGTTACAGTGTGCCGGCACAAGTCCAGTGCATCCGGAGGGAGTCTCCTATCACATGTGTTTGTTTGGGTGCAATCCTTAATACAGTGTGCCCTCCGCCACAAGGCTGGCAGCCAGTGGACCCTCCTTCATTAATATTGATGCCATGTCTGTCTGCTCCTCTTGGGATAACCTCTGCTCAGAGAGTTTTATAGCCCTGAAATAAAAGCCGACCACTAACACTCTTTAATAAAATTACACTGTTAAATTCTATTAGACTGGAATAAAACCAGTGGCTCACACTTTTCTCCAAGAAGCCTGCCTTTGTTATTCAGGCTGAATAGAGGGTGACTCACCAAACTTAATTAGTTCCTACTTTTGTTACTCTCTATCTGGAGACGCATCAAACAAATGTGTGGTTTCAGGAGAGAGTTAATTGAAGCCACGTGAGTGATTTTATACCATTACATACACTGAAATCACAGAATAGACTAAATGCAATTTTTCCTGAGAAATTGAAAAAAATATTTTGAAAGTTATTTTAAATTCAAAATCAATACGATACAAAACTTCTTCTCAACTATTACATTTTTAAAACTTGGTCTTTCAAACCGCTTCTGAAATCTTCAGAACAGGACCAACACATGACCAAAGTGTTTAAAAGCTAATTTAAAATTAACAATGGAATATATGAACAAAACAAATGACCTGCTGAAAGTTGTGACATACCCAGATTCATGGATCTTCTTTGCGGAAACTAAACATTTATATTTGACAGGAAGAAGTTATTCATTCATTTGTTTTTGACGACCTCTATGATCCGTTCTGTAGCATTATGATGTCCACACTGGATTTCTTCACTCTTCAGTGTGAAAGTGTGAGAATCCGAGTCGTTAGCTCCAAGATAGCTAATCTCAGATTTCCTGTTCACCTCACTAAAAGCTAATATCCTATCAAGTGTGTCAACCAAATGGCACTGTGGGGCACCTGGCTGCTTCTCGCTGTGGCTGTAATCTCTGGGATTAGGAAGTCTGACTGCCTGTTGCAATAGTTAGCTGCTGTTGAATAACAACCAGACAGTTTTGTGTAGGTTGTCCATCCGGTAAAAGCTCAAAAGAAAGTCTTAACCCCGATGCAGTGCCAGTGTGCAGGGCCTTACCTTTATCCACCTGTGATGACTGATGGTGTTCTCTTTTATTTCAGTGTTAATGGAAAATTCTCATTGTTAGAGTATATCTTCTAGATGATTAACACGAGCAGAAAATTTTTTTCTTGCCAAATTTTGCAGGAAGCAGCATATTAGTAAATGGTGAGTGGAGGAATATCTGGATGAGCTGAAATGAACTGTGATAGCTGATGATAGCTAACCCCAGATAACCCTGAACGGCCACTTTCTGCTTGAGCAGGTACACTGAATGTATTAAACAAATGACTTGATGTAAGCTTGTGTTGTGTTTGCATGCTGGTACAGCGAATGAGATGAATCGTACTGTTAGCTAAAGTTGGGGAAGACCTGGAACAGTACCAGGAACTGTTAATAACAGTAGCATTAATAACATCATCACATCATAACAGAAACTGTTTAATATATGTTGGACATGTATTACTGTTATTAATGTAACATAGCCACATATAAGGTACAACTATGCATCCTGCAAAAAAAAAAAAATCATTAGAAAAATATGTTGTATTCTTCTTTCATCATTCTAAACTCACGCTGGGTGATGTGGCCTTAAAATAAAATCCCAGATTTTTTTTCCCACAACACTTGATTTACGATTTCAATTAAAATTTTCCCTCCTAAAAAACACTCCCAGTGATACAAAAATTACATGAATCAAGTTTTTCCTCTATGCTGTCAAAATGTTTTCCCAAACCAAACAGAATTTCCCTCTTAAAGTTAAAGTGTGTGTCATAAAATTTTGATTATGAAGTTCAAATGTAGGCAGGTTTGACATAAACACTAAGGCTGAGTATTTTCCATAGACTGTATAAAATATGGAGGTAGTCTCCGAGACGTTACCTGTCTGTTCCTGATGCAGTCAGATGAAGCTGATTGGTAGACAGGACCATCCTGTATATGACGCAGACTTTGAGCTTCCTTTCTAACAGCTATAGGGCGCCTGTCAGTCACGTGAGCTGAGCTGAGCCTCTGATTGGACAAACTCATAACCCTTATATGATCTAAACCGCTGAGTTAGAAAAAAATTCACCCCCCATACAGTGTGTGCTGACAGTGAAATTAGCATTGCAGACCCAAGCCATTTTTTGATCAAGGCTGTAAATGTTTTTAATACATAAAAATTCTTTTTTTTTGGCTTGGTGTGTCTGTGACTTCTAATCTTTCTGCGGCCAGCCTCTGGCGGATTCTCGATGAACAGCAACTTTTAGCACTTCTGTATAGGCTTAATTTTTCTCTACCGGATGTTGCCCTCGGTATTTTCACAGCATATTAACATGGAACTCTCTGATCAATATTTAATCTCATTGAAAAAAAACAAATGCAAGCCTTTAAAAGTCTTTTTGCAAAACATGACAGGGCCTACCGTCATGAAAATTGTACATTTTTTCAAACATTGCAACAACTTACAATTGGACTAAGGCATGAAAAAAAATCTTAATTTTTAATTTTCAAAATCTTCTGCAGAAAATCATTTGAATTAATCACTTTAATTGATATATTGCCCAGCTCTATTCCAGACCAGTAAAAAATCATGTTGCAGTGTACATTCACATGTCTGTAACCATCTGTACAAATAATAACTAGTCTACCATCAACTGTCTGGTAATTAAATGGTTAAACATGGGGAGCTCATCTCTGTTGTCCCACCATGAAGAGGTCACCAGTTTCCCTTGGCTCTGTCTTTCCTCTTTCCAGCAGGGGACAGATGATTTGTTGGGCGTACCCGTCTGTTTATGAAAGGAAGTGAGGTTTGAAGGTCAGGAGAACATTGACGGGGGAGCTTTATAGAAGCTCAGCATGAAAAGCCAGCAGCAGACTGTATGTTGATGGTGTTTTCATCTTCTTCTTTTTTTTTTTAAAGTAGCTTTTCCTGACTCATCCCTAAACACAAAGGCTGTTAGTGTGGTGCAGCATGATAAGAGAGTCTAAATGTTCCACAGTGATAGCTGTGTATGTAACTGATAAGTCGGTCGTGTTGATGTTTGGTGGCGCATTGAGCACAATATTATCACAAGTGTGTGTGTATCAACTCCAAGGCCACTGGGGGCTTTGGAAAGCCAAAGGACATTAAAAGTATTCTGGTTTCACATTTTTATAACTTTTGTTTCTCCCCTTCAACTAAAAGGAACATTTGCAAACATCTTTAAGACAACAGTTGAAGGTTGTCTACATTTCAGTTTCTTGTTGGATTAATTGACACATTGGCTTCAGTTTGCATGTTGCATTTGAGATTATTCAATTCAAGTTATTTGTTCCTCATCATAAATGAGACAGACTGTAGTATGTGTTGTACACATCTCACTGAAAACTGACCTTTGGCTTCGAAGACGTGGCGCCACATCTTCATCGACTCTGATCTTGACAATGATTTTGGCAGAAATTATTATAATCTTCATCAAATGAAAAGGCGTAAATGCTAGGCTTCTAAATGGAGGCATTGTGACTCCTACTATGCATCGTTTAACAGAGCCTCCAGTGTCTCCCAACAATGGCTTCTAGCAGGAATTTCTCTGTGCAGCTGTGTTCTGCTAAACCAGACACTGCCAGATTCTTTTCAGAGACACTCACTGGAAGCTGTGGTGTTAGTAATCGTCTAGAAATGTACGACTTTAAACCAAAGCTCTTTACCAAACTTTAGTATCACGTTACCAGGTTTGAAGAAAGATGGTTGAAGATGAATTGCTTCCAGTCAGGGGGAAATGACAGTATTTTTTTCTCTATATTAACAGTGTGCATGTAACAGTAGTAATAGTTCAATATTTAAGTTTCAACAGCTGAAAAAACTTGAACAGTTTACTTTCTACTTTGCACTCTACATAAGTAAACTTAACTGCACAGATAATCAACTACATGGTGCTATAGCTGTTGTTTAAGTTGCAGTGTGTAGTATTAGTGAAACAGACATTGTGGAAATGGAAAATAATGATATTAATTATTTCCAAATTAGTCAGTGTAGTCACCTTTTGTTATTTTACTGACTTAGAGTTGGGTCTTTTATATCTTCATAGGAGTAGGTCCTCCTCCATGCAGGCTGCCATCTTGCACCACCATGTTTCCACAGTAGCGCAGACAAACTTATATCATACACTTCAACTTTTTTTGATTTCATTGGACAACGAACAAGTGAGTGGTTGTTCTGCACAAAATAACTTGTATAATAAAAGTTTTAATGTCAAAAGTTGATGAATTGGGGATCATACTCATCATGCATCACAGGGCTTTTTGTCCTTAAAGGCCACCGTCTCTTCATCAAGTGGAGGAGTGAGCAGGGGGGCACTTTTTAGTCTTTTTGTTCTCCAGTCTAATATTCTCATTTCCACACACTGTACTTGAAAGTCGTGTTGAGTTATAGAATATGTTTTAGTGAAATGCCGTTCGTCGTGATTGGAGCTTGTGGTAAAATGAATAATGAATCTCCTCTAAGCCACTGAGAATTCAGAAAAGTCAGACTTAAATTAAATTAGCCTAATTCAGCATTTTATGACAATATTATGACGCAGGTAAGAGCTGGATTGGATAAAGCTGAACAGATATTAGAAAGTAAAGATTTTTCTGGAAAGTTATTTATTTATTTATTACATTGAATAAATGGTCATATTTTAGACTGTAAATGGCCATTCACTTTATTTTTTTTTTGTAAAACAGCTGGAATGAAACTCATCCTTCTAATGTGACAACATGTTAACCTGCTTGTCTGTGTCTCTGCTCTTTCCTCCCTTAGGAAATGACCTAGAGGCCTTACAGATACATTTGTGCTTTTGTCGCTCTAATCTGCATCCGCGGAGAGCAGTGAAATCTGGAAGCACACTTGTTTCCGCGGTGAGTAATATCTACCTCAGCCAGCCGACGAGAGGGAACCAGGAAGTTGCTGGAGACTTCAGACAGGCAGACAGAGCTATCAGCTGGCCACTTGCTCACTGCCTGCAGAGCCCTGCTTTATGAAGAGGACTGTAGACGGACTGGATCTGTCTTCCCCTCGCCTCCCACAGCTCCTCAACCAGCTGGTACACACCGAAAGTCTGAACCACATCCTCTGATTCCAGAATTTACTTTTTTCTTTTTTACTGTCATTTCCCTTCCTGCTGTTGACCAGTGTCTCATTTGCTTAGATCCCTTTCTCTCTCAGCTTTTAAAAGAATTTTCTACTTTTATTAGTGTGGGCTGGTAGAGGTTAATATATGTACATACATACATACTATATATACTGTGTAAGGAAGGATTTTTCTCCAAAACTGAAGGAAAGTTAATGCACTTTAAGCTCAGCTGTGGAATCACTTTAACTGAATTAAGAAGTTTTTTGACTCTTCCCCTGACATGGACATTTTGTTTGGATCTGGAAGCAGAGAATCTGGAGGTTTGTTTTTGCTGTTTTTAAGCAGGGCCTGACATATCTGCAGCAGGGCTGCATGCAAGCATTTCACTCAGCCTGCAAGTCTTTTTGATTGCCCTCCAAACCTGACCCAGGTCTGTGCTGCCTCTCCTCAAGGCACACTGAGATGAGCCTCTGGCAGGTAGAAGCCTTGAGCATTTTTTTTTAAGTAACTTGAACGGTTTCAGGACGGTTAAGTTTGTGTTTTGTGCAGAGAGGACAACAGCACTCTGTGGAGCGGACAAACTAAAGACGGCTTTCGGTGCTGTTGCACCACATATGTATTGTTGTAGTGCGCAGGAAAGTAAAATGGACTACAAGCGTCGCTTTTTGCTCGGCGGGTCCAAGCAGAAAGTGCAACAGCACCAGCAGTACCAGATGCCTGAGTTGAGCCGGACCCTTAGCGCCTCCCTGGCCTCCTCTTGCTCGGCCTCTTCACCCATTGGCACTGGGGTGGTCATGCCCAGCGGCTGCCACCCACCTCCTTCTGGGGCCACCACCGCGGTTGCAGACATCCAGCAAGGCATCTCCAAATATTTAGATGCACTCAACGTGTTCTGTCGGGCCAGCGCCTTCCTCACAGACTTGTTCAGCAGCGTGTTCAGGAACTCTCACTATTCCAAAGCAGCTATGCAACTGAAGGACGTGCAGGAACACGTCATGGAGGCGGCCAGCAGGCTGACTGCAGCAATAAAGCCTGAGATCGCCAAGATGCTGATGGAGCTGAGCGCCGGGGCCGCCAACTTTAAAGATCAGAACGACTTCAGCCTGCAGGATGTTGAGGTTGGTTTTCACACAGAATCACACACCATATCCCAACAACAACTTATTGAACTCATTCAGGTGCAGGGGTATTTTACATTATGTTGACTTGAGTGAGATGAAAGTCTCATGACTCTCACGTCTGCCAACAAACAAAAGAAAAACTGACATTCAGTTCCACTGTTTGCACTCCTGGAAAGAATTAGTCAAGTCCACAACCTGAGGCACATTAGAGAGGCAGCACATAATTTATCACATTCATTTATACATGACTTGTCCTCTAGCAGTGGTGCTAAGATGCTTAGCTGCTCTGTGGCAGAAGCCTGGCTGCATGAATCAGTGTTTCCTGGCTCAAATAAGATTCTCACGCCGGGTGTTGAGCCAGTGTCAGGATCTGAGGGTGAGGTGTGAAAAACACTGAGGATGTGAGAAGAAAAGTCATCTTATGTCACCCCGGACACCACACCATCTTTCCACTGCACTGAATCTGCTGATGTGAAAATGTGTGATTGTAGCTGAAGTTTATTTTTTAGGTTTAATAGAGGATTCAGACCAGGATTCAGACAAAGATCAGCTTTGATGTAGGACTCGTTTCCTTTCTGTCTCTCTCTCTCCTTTTATTCTGTTTTCATCTTTTGTCACAGCTGATTCAAGACTGTTTCTCTGTGAATCTCAGATACACACACACACACACACACACACACACACACACACACACACACACACACACACACACACACACACACACACACACCTGTGTCTGACCAATTAGTTCCAGTCTGGTAAATCTGTGGTTTTCACTGTTCAAGAACCAGATCTGTATGTGCTCTGTGTTTATAAAGGGATGAAGGAAAGCATAAGCGTACTGTAAATAAAATAGCTCATAGTTTATTGAACAAGCAGCCTCTAGCATTTGTACCCGTGTATCTTATATCTGCTGCACAAACTCCGCCCCCTTCCCCTGCCTGCTCTATCTAAGCTGTCAGACAGGTCAGGAGGTTCACAAAGTCAGGTTGAAAAGCACATGTTGAGATAGTTAAACCTGTCCCTGAACGGAGTTTGTTTCATGGGTGCCTAAAAAGATCCAGACACAGTGATTCCCAATGAACAACAGGTGTTCTCTTCATGAGATACAAGAGTCATGAGTAGGTAACTGTGATGACTGAATATCTCTGACAGAGGATTCATTAGATATTTCAGTTGTCTCTCAGGTGGCAACAACAAGCTGTATTTACAGGGTTTCACCACAAAAGCAGAGCAAAGAAAGACAAATGCTTGTTTAAGGGATTAGCTCAAGGTGTTAGGGCTTTACATTAAATATCACAGTGTCATAGGAATGTAAACATGCAAAACTTTTATGTACACAGAACCTTTCATTTACACTCTGTATGTGAACAAGTCATAAATGAGACCTGTATTCACACTTCAAGACCAAACAGTTGAAGCCTCGACACAGCCTGCTGCTGTCATATCATCCCAATTCAGTAAGAAAAGAGAGACAAAGAAAAAAACATCTATTGTGTCATATTTTGGATAATTTTGGATTCAAGTGACACAACATCATACAAAAACAGGCGCTTTCCACAACAGCAGGAAGACACCTTTGTGGTTCTGAGTGATCCTGTAATCCTCCAGCATGTAGCAGCTAGTGGGTACATGACTGTGGCCAAAACACTGGAGGGGCTGCAGGACCTCGGTGGATGTGGCCGAGCTTGAAACAGGAAACACTCCTGCACCGCAGTCAGTAAAGCTGACTCTGTGGTCTGGGTTATGCACAGATGAATATTAGAGGAAGCCCAAGTCTGTGAAAGTTTAAACCACATGGTTTGGCACACAGTTTTTGTCTGGCCCTGGGCATAAAGGGGGCATTTTGTAAAAGAAGAGGAGGAAACGCATTACTACTTTACTTCACAATAGCCGTATTGGAGTGAATTTGAGTTACTCTGAAAGAAATCTTTGTGCATACATAACAATGTTATTCCAGAGTGAGGAACATAGATGTGCTGATTCTTTTTGGGGAAAAAAACACTAGGGGAAAAAGGAGAAGTGAGAGGGTCCATTGAATCCAAAAAAGATTTTATTCACAGTAAAGAAGGTTTCCTATTTCATTTGAACCCTTTTTTGTGCTTTTGTGATGAGTCATCAGTTTTTTAGTCTTATAAATGAATATATGCTCAAGTTCTGTGGTCACAAACATCATTATATCCAGCTTTCACTAGTTGATTCTAGATCTTTCTGGGCCTTACAGTCTTTTAATTTGTGTCTGTTAAAAGGATTTTCCTTTTGTCTGCATGAGTCCAGGAATGCTGTTTGGCTGCTGGATGTTATGAGGTACTGACAAAGAACCAAATGCAGTTCTGAGTTGGGGGAGTTGTGGTATCTGAAGCTTTCCCCCTTTTCTCCCTCTAACTCATGTCTCCCTCTCCTCTTTCTTTTTTCCCCTTCCCCCCTTTTATTTTTTAACCCAAACCCTCCCAAAGTTCAGGTCAGTGCAGTCTGCAAAACAAGCCAATCAGAGCCCGGCTTTTGGCTGCTCATAGTGACTCTGCTGCCAAATATGCATGAAAATGTCACGGTTTGTTTAGAGGCAGTTTGCCGAGCTTGTAAGTTTGAACCGCAGTGTGGAGACCAGAAGCAGACTGAGAGGTCTTAGTGACCAGAGAGCTTCATGGCTGCTCTTGTTCCCAGCAAGCCTCACTGCAGACTGGAAACAGCCTGAAAAAAACAAACTCTTGGTCATGAGTTATGTGAGGGTACTAGCTTCTCTGTGAAATGCTCTCCTCAAATATGAGGGCTTTGCCTAATGGCAGTGAACATTACGCATAGTTATTGTCAGGTTTATTTTTATTTGCTGCTACGACTCGGGCATAGTTTAAGGACACAAAGCCAAAGAGGAGAAACAGACCAACAGAAAAGGACAACAACAAACTCCCTTCATCACTTTTATGAAGGCTTGTGACTTCTGTGTTTGTTTATCTGCTTAAATGAGAAGTTTTATGGAAGACAGTTAAAGATGTGGTGAAATGAACTTTAACTAAGGAACTTTGTTTCCATAAGAGGGTCCCTGTTTTGTGTGCAGGGTTGTCAGAGACATAAATGGGGAGAAAATCATGGTCAAGTGGTTTCAGTCTGTTTTGCCAATTGATATTAAACAGCTCTAACTTTAAGAACTTGATGATGTCCCTGCACTGGCACATCCAGAAAATTTAAGTTGGCAAACATCAATATGAAATAGAAATATGTGTAAAGCCTTGTACTTTGACCAGCAGCAGTTTAATGCTTTTTTTAAAAAAAAAAAATCTTAATGGAATAGTAAGTCTGGTTGCTGATGGTTTTGAATGCTTTTGTCGATTTTAAAGAGGCATCAGTTTTAATTTCAACTGTTTTATAACTCCACTAAAGGAAATCCATGCAGCCAGTTGGTCAACAAGAAAAGCAAAATGCAGAAGCACAGGAAAACTCTTCAAAGCGTTTTTTAATATCTTTAATATTTTTAACCAAAGTCAAAATGTTTCACTTATATAAGTGACCACTTCTAAGAAGTTCAGGCAGTAAAAGCAGTCTGACCTTTCTGTTTCTGAGTGAAAAGGGGATCCAGGAAAAAGATATAATATTGACATTCAAACTAAGACAGGCTGCTTGTTTAATTTTTCTTTTTACAGACGAGACAGCGGGCAGCACATAGCCATCCTGTTTTTAAGCAGGATCACCCTCCCTTTCCCTGGAAAAGCTCTGAATCTCGAGAAAAACAACTTTCCTAGATTTGATGCAGCTCGAGTGGATGTATTCTCAGAAATTGGAAGTCTCAATGTTGATTGATTCACGATTTGCCTTGTTTGGGCTTTAGAGGGGCTGAATGTCTGCTTGGCTATGGTGCACTTTTGTTTCTCATATTTTCCATGACCGTGCAGGATACTGCACAGCCAATCACATGTGTTATCCATTATCTCGTGCTGCAGCCATGGCCTCATTTTTTTACGCTCTCTGTTATAGAAGTCGACTTTGTTACACTCTGAGTAGCATTTTATCTCTAAGTTTTCTGCTTGTGTTTTGGCTGTTCGTGGATCATGAGGACTCGCTGCAGGTGGCATTAAGTCGTTGGAATTAAAGACTGTACGTGTTGCATCATAGCTTTATTAGCAGGCTTTGAGCAGCTGCTTTTCTGTAATCTCTTTTCTTCTTTTGATAAACTAAATCTAATATGACTGATAGAGTTATTAATAGTTGCTAAACATCAACAGCAGGAGCAGGAACTTCTCATCTTGTGCTCTCTGGATATGAGCCGGTTTATTGAGCCTCCCATCACTTTGCTTCAGACAGAAAAATCTCAACAACTATTTGATAGATTATATCAAAACTCTGGACTCTTGGAGAAAAATCTCTACTAACATTTGTTCTCCATGCTAGCTCCATCTCTAGATCTACATTTAGTTCAGTTTAGAAGAGCAACAATTAAAAACACAAAGAAACTGTGGCACAGCCTCTCATAATCCAAGAGGATTACTAATGAGATTTTGAATCTCAGGCCTTTCAGGCTGCTGCTTTAAGGTCAAACTAGTCTGTAAAATACAACTATTGTTTCCATCCAGCTTCAAATCTTCCTTTTGTTTAGGCTTACTTGCTAGTTACTTACTTTGCTAGTTTAGCAAACTAATGCGCTGATCCGAAGTAGAAAACATTTTTTACTCTAAAAATGTTAGCATCTTCATTGTTAGTGTGCTGGAATGTTGTGCTAAATAGTGCTTCAGAGGCTTTAAACTAGCAGTCCTGTTTCTCTGAAACCTAGCATTTAAATATTCTCATTTAAAAGAATATTATGGAGACTGAAATAAAATCCCATTATTTTCCCCACATTATGAGTCATGAGCCATAGCACTGACTCAGAAAAACAGTGATTTATTACATCTTTTATTTTGCATTTACTTTGCAGAATGGCTTTCCTTTGCATCCTTTATTAGTCACAGGACCAAGTAGGTAAGATAAATATTGCTAAAAGCAAAATGTCACTTGAATAATACACATTTCACTGTTGCCTTTCTTTTGTTATAAATTTTTTCTTTTTTTCATTTTTTGGGAGCATGTTGAGTCAAACAAGTTCACTTTTGATTTTGTAATGTTCAAATAGTCTGCAATAATTTTCGTAACCTGTTATCGCTAACAAGAGAACTCCAACAAGCAAACCTGTGAATAAGAATCTCTAGACAGGTCACCGTTTGTCCTCTGTCTAAAGATACATTTCAGCAACACACTGTTTTAGGGAATAACACAAACCTTGTTTGCTAAGAAATTATGGAAAGATTGAAATGCCGCAAAATAACAAAACGAGTGACTTAATAGTGGGCCGAGTATTAAACTAATACAATTTTAGTGTTTGTGTTTTATATAACATACTGTTTCTCCTGTAGTCATACAGTTTGATCATATGACAACAATTTTGGAGGGAAATAAACATTAAGATCCCCAGACCAAATCAAAATGCTCATGTTGTGAATAAAGTAACAATACAAAGTGTACAGCAACACATCAGTGTTTAAATAATGGTCCATCAGCCTCAAACAGTCTGTTGACATGAAATTCCACACTGTTAAAGCAGCTATTAAAGGTCTTCAGTCGTGACTCAAACACACCAGAGAGGCTGATGAATTTGCCATCCTTTCCTGTTAAGTACTTGTGATGAAAACAACAACCTCTAACATTTTTGTTTGCCTGTTAGTCATTCACACGGTGTTGTTCTCTAATTTTACGATAAAGACTAAAACTAGCTTGTCCTGTCCTGTTGTTTCTGCGTGGCGTCAGAGCCCAGCGGCATATTTCTGTCTTTACAACTCAGCTTCCCCTCGAGATATTTTCAGCAGGTACCTGAAAAAGAAAACCCTGTGACCGTGGCAGATCCTGTGGTGTCCTGTTTCTCTTCTTTTACTAACTGGACCACAGACTCCAAAGCTGGACTGTCCTGTCACCAAACAAGCACGCTGAAACACTTTGTCATCCAGCTCAGTGGGTGTGGGCCAGTGTGTGTCACACTGAAATATGTGTTATGTTTCTGCAAATGTTTTAGCAGTGGTCTGAAAGTTGTTGATTTAATTTAATTTTGTTTAGCTTTTTCCTTTTATTAAATAAGACAAATAAAAAAGTTCTTTATATCTAAAGCACAAGAATCTGCTTGGACCAGATAGATGAACTTGCATAATAAGGCTATAAAATAGGGGGGAAAAAATAGTGTGCTATCACGATAGAATATGGCAAAGAACAAATAAATATAAGTGTGCATCATCCAGTTTTACAAATGCATGCGCTCTGCCCTTAAAATTTTTCATAGATGCTTTTCTACTCTTGTCGGTCGCATCATAAAGTCTTTCCTGGACGAGAGGAGTGCTGGGCTGGGGTGGGAGATGAGTCCTGGGGGACAAAACATAAAAAACAGATTCACGCTATGAAAGCCACAGACAAGATGATGACAATAAACAACAGATACATCTGCTATTACACTTTTAGAAACGGATATCTTTACCCACCTTTACTAAAAACTTTGCCCTGGTTGCGTACTGTTAACAAAATCATCTTTGCTCACTTGCGTGTGAGGATTTTTTCTGAATATTTGCTGCTAAATTCTGTCATTAGCTCACCCAAACTTCTTACATGAATATCTGATTGCTATTTAGTTCTTTTTTTGTCCTTTGTGACTCCATCAAAAGAGAGAGAGAAATAAAAGCAACATTAAACTGAAGTCGATTGATTTTAAGTTCAGCATGAAAGTTTCCATTCCCATCCACAGCCTTCCAGTATACTTAAATGTTCCTCTCCCCCTCTCTTTCATTGAATCATGCACTGTTATGTTCTGCATCTGTCTTTTACTTGCAAATACAAATAAACAATTTACTCGTTCTCCACTGTTTAAAATGAGTTTACAGCTCATAATGAACCACAAATGCAAACACATGCACATTTTGACAAAACCTGCCCTTGAGAGATGTTTTTTTTTTTTTTTTTTTTTTTTTAAAGATGTTCTCTCTAATTTGTGCTTTGAAATGTTAGCTTGGCACTTCGCTTTTCTATTACGGTACTTTCTGTGGGGGAAAATGTAGTTTCTTTGTCTTCTCCTTTAGGTTGTTTTAAATTGATAATTAAATATCACTGATTGAGGATGAAAAACATCTGCTGATAAAGTTCATGTGATCTCGTTATGAAAGCCTACAATTTAAATGAGACAGCTTTAGTTATCACATTATTTTATGAAACCATAAATAGATGTCAAGAAACCTGTGCTTTCCCCTTTAAGCCCAACAAACCGGCTTTTTCAGGTATTTTTTAGAGGACTGATCCTAAAATAGTTTGCTCAAACAGTCGCTCATAGAGCGCAAAAGCTTTTCCCATTCCAACCCTGGAGAGACTCCACAGGTCTCTCTGGGATGCCATTTTTATACCCAGTTCCCAAAAAGGTTGAGACAAAGACAACAATACAATGTAAAGGCAGTTTTATGTGAGCTGCTTGTAGCCAATTTTAAATCAGCAGATATTTTTCACAGAGCAATAAAAGTTTTCCACTCAAACGTTTGATATGTTGTATATGTGTGGTTTAAGTGATGTTTTATGTGCAAATCATCATAAGCTGTAGTTGTTAACATTGTACACAGTATCCTAATGTGTGGGGAGTTGAGGTAGTAATTTGGTTGTTAAGTTGCTCTTGAATTTCATTATCCAGAGTTAGCTGATCACTGTGGCATGTGGACGTACACGTTGGTTTTGTAGCCTGCAGCCTGGTGTCTCAAACCCTGACTTCCACACTCAAGCATGTAAAGAATGAGAGTGATGTAAGCTGTAACAGTAATCTGATGTCATGTCTCTCCAGGTGCTGGGTCGGTGCTTCCTCACAGTGATGCAGGTCCATTTCCAGTTTCTATCACAGGCTCTACAGAAGGTCCAGCCTGTTACTCAGTCCTGCCTGGCTGAGGCCCTCGCCCAGGCACAGGAGCGCTGCTCCAACGCCCGCTCTGAAAGCTCTGATCTCGGGCCTCTCACGGAGCTGGAGGAAGCGTCTCGCTCATGGAAGGGTGCAGCTCAGGTATGCAGTCACTGGGCGCTTCGGGACTCTTCCTGGTCTGGATCTCAGAAATGTTGTGTTTGTCTGTGTGAGGTGAAACGCAGACTTGTTGCACATTCCTGAGAAATGCCAGCCGTTTATGATTTCCAGTCCCAATTTCCTTTTTCCTCTTTCTGGCTGCAGCGTGTCTGTGAACCTGCCGTGTTGAGCTGTATGCCTCTCTTAACCTCAGCTCATGTAAGGGAGGCAGTTTTGTAAGAGGACCTGTCTAATCCCCAGGCTAATCAGCCCCACTGGCCCATTTTGAGCTGTGCTGAATAAAGTGAGGCAGAGAGGAGAATAGTGGGCTGATTGATCTGTTAAGCCCTGGCATGCAGAGAGTTAGCCCTCGGGGGGACTAGGCCTGGATGGACCCTGGTATAATGTTCCTGCTGGGGGGGTTTGGCAGGGCGAGGCAGCCAGCACTCTTCCAGAAACTATGCGGTTCCTTTTTATCCTGGTATGCTGGAGTTTTCTGGCTCTGTTATGTCAAACATTTCAATGATTTGTATGACATTCCTGATAAACTTGGTGCTTTCTTTTGAAGATCAGCCTTTGTTTTACTAATTATGCAAAGACTTCCATAAATATAAGTCATCTGGTTCTAGAGTTAATTCATTTTTAAGTATTTCCTTTATTTCACCATGAGAATGAACCGTAGCAGAGGTGATGTTCCTGCTGCGTCTCTGACTCCATACTCTGCTGTGCCCTCAGGCCATGGCCAGGCTGAGAGAGAGGGGCCGGGATGGCTGCCTGGCAGGCATCCAGGTTCAGCAGCTCTTCTGCTCCAACAACACATCCATCCCAGAGCACCAGCTGAAGGAGCTCAACATAAAGATCGACAGTGCTTTACAGGTAAAACATCTCTTTAAAGACCAGGGAAGGGAAATCTGGTAACCTTTGTTCCAGCAGCTTGCATAGCTGTGCTGCAATGAATTATCAATCATACATAAAATTAAAAAAACTAAAGCATGGTAGCTGCGAACTGAATGAGCATAACATTATAGTCTAATGAACATGGATTATAAATATTTCACTCCTATCATAGAGTTCATGAATGAAAACTTTATTTTTTTGTATTGATCTGGATGATGAAAGCAAAGTTAGACTGTTTTCTCTCTATTCCTAGGTCTACAAAGCAGCACTGGAGAGCCTGGGTCATAGTGAGTACGCACTAAAGGCTGGCTTTCATCTTAGCCCCAAAGCTGTGGAGGCAGCCTTACAGGTAGGTTCACTCTGAAAAAGCAAGTAAAACGCTTCAAAGATTCATAAAGTTATCACTTTTTCATAGGTGTTTGTATCGAGCACTGTTTTGTAATTATTAACATGCTCGTGTGTGTGTGTTCAGGGCTGCTGCAGTGAGGCGGAGGCCCAGCAGGCTGGCAGGATGCAGACCACCTCACAGCCCATCCATTGCGAGCTGCCCACCATCCCCGTACAGATCGGCTCTCATTTTCTAAAAGGAGTTTCCTTCAACGAGTCAGCGGCTGATAACCTCAAACTGAAAACGGTAATGTTTCCACGCACGTGACGTGCCAGGTTCAAGAAATGTTCAGAGATAACTTCATCAAATATATTGACTAGTGTTGATCTGTGTTGGCAGATATAGTGTAACATCAGCAGATACTAAATATGGACTGCTTTGGTGGATGACCCTCATTGTTTTGTCTCCTCAGCACACAATGCTGCAGCTCATTAAGGGGGCGCTGGGCCAGAACGGAGTGACCCCAAGGGACGATTCTCCCGTCACTGAGGTCCTCAACCAAGTCTGCCCTTCCAGCTGGAGAGGAGCCTGCAAGACCGCTGTCCAGCTGCTGTTTGCCCAGGCTGGTCTGGTTAGTAGAGACGTTATGGAACTGGGAATGATGGGATTATAGTTTTTTTTTACTGAAATTTATACACATATTGTTTCACAAAATCATTTTTTTCTCCTGAGAAGAAAGTTTTCTTTTGTATCCTCTTTGAGTATTTTGCTCTTGTTATCATCCGTCACCACAGTTTAGTTGATACTGCAGATTAGAAGGAAGGTGATGGCATACTGACTGGAACAGGCCTGTTGTTCTTCACCGACACTTCTGCTTAAGTTACCGACTCCTTTCCTTTTTGTGCGTCTGTGGGTTTGGAAGCCTGTATCTCATTGTTTATCAGATTTGTAATGGAGATGAGAGATCTGTCTGCTTGCTTTGTAACAGCCCAGAGGTGTAAACAAACACCAGGAGACACAAAAGGAAAGAAACATTCCTGCAGCATCTGGGTGAAGGATGGGCCTCGCATGGGTGGGTCTGCAAACACAGACCCCCTCCCTCTTCTGTTGAAAAGAAGAGCTGGAGGGAGGGAGGGAGGGAGGGAGGGTCAGCAGTGGGACTCTCCTCAGAGTAACACCAGCGTGTTTATTTTCTGCTGTTTATTTCCTCTGTGTGGTCTGTCCTGTTCTGTGTTGGGCTCAAGGAGTGTTACCATTCAGCTCTGCCAGTCCCGTGCTGGCTGTAAAACAATCTCTGGATGATGGATGAGCGCTCTGCATTAGCCTCTCAACTCCAAATAGATCACACAGCAGAGAGCATAGACCAAAGCACACTCACACGCAAAGTATCTTCTCCACGCTTTTAAAAAGCTTGCATGCACATATTTCTTCATTAGTCATACACTATTCATACCTCTCCACACAGTCTTTCTATCCTCTGTTTTCTTTCTTCTACTCCCACACAGCACTCACAGTCAAAATCATTAAACATTATCTGTTCTGTTGTCTTTCCTGGCAGCGTTATTCACCACCAACTCCCTTTCCCTTCTCATCATGGCTTTCCAGGAGCAGCAGAAAAGTTGACGTTGTCTATTTTGCTGCCGTCCTTCCTCCTTCCTGCCCTCGATGACTCCATCCTATGTGTCTCGACATGGCTGACAGAGTGTTTGTGTGTATGCATGGCTCGCTCACATGAGCAGCCCGGGGTTTCCAAGGATACACCTGCTTTTTTAACAACAATAGAGTTACTTCCTGCAATAGAGGAAATAAGACTCCTCCCACCTTCTCTCCCTCTTGATGACCCAGTTGCATGGGTCTTGAGGAGCCAAGGCCACTTTCAAAGAGCTCTGGAATAAATCTGACCGTCAGTGGGCAGGAAGGCTCTCCTGTTTGTTGTCGATGGCTAATTGAACGTGTCCAGCTTCCTCACCTTAAATTGACTCTTTCTGCTTTGTAGGAATTAAATGCCAGTCGAAGATACAAAGCTGATATTAGGGGTTATGTTTTTTTCGTGTTAGCATGGCTGGGTAATTTGCAAAATACAACTTGTTTACATACATGACAAGGTGAAATCATCTTGTTTTATTGCATTTGTCGATAGAACTCAAAGGTTATCCAGCAAAGAAAGTGTTTTCGTTGAGATACTTACGCAGGTGTGTTTCTGTGTCCCTGCAGGTGGTTGTTGATACGGCTCAAATCGAGAACAAGGAGGCCTACGCTCCCCAGATTACTCTGGAGGGATCTAAGGTGGTGGTCCAGGTTCCTTCAACATGGTAAGCACATGAAGAAGAAAAGCAGACAGCAAACTACAAAAAGTTTGATGTTGTTTTAATTCACCCAAGTTCATCAAAGTCACTCTAACTATGCTTGTTGATGGAGTGCTGAAAAATAGAGGTATTCTTTTGAGGAGTATTTTTGGTATAGAAAGGAAAAAAAATAGCTACGTGCACTTACCTGCCAAAATATTGAATCATGTGGTTTTGTGCACAAAGCAGAAGTGCTGTCTCAGAGTGAACAAAAAAGTAGCACATGCAAATGTGAAGTAAAAAAAAATCAGAGATGGTTGACAAATTGACAGCTTGTTGTTGATTCATGCCCTCAGAGCAAACAAAAGAGCTTGTAAAGGAGGATATGAAACTCTCAGTCTGTTGACCAGATTCTCTTCTCCTTTTTTTCTTTTAGTCTTGTAAACATAAGATCTTCAGTACACTATAGCTATTCAGTTCTTCTACCAATATCAAACTGTGTGAGGAGGTTGTGAAACACAGATGCTTTGTGTCTGGCTGAAAGCATCATGCTTTATCCTCTGTACTAGTTTCTCAGTTAGAGTTTGACTCAGATTTGTTTTTGAATTACATCTCCAAGCTGCAGAGATAAGAGCCTGTCAGCTTGTTGCAGTTTATGAATATCACATATCACATATTCATCTTTGTTGCACATGCACCTGGAGCTTTGTGTGTGAGACAATGTGATGGATTTGTGGCTCATGTCCTGTCCTGTCTTGCTGTGTGTGTGTGTGTGTATACGTGCAGGTGTCTGAAGGAGGACCCAGCCACTATGTCCCTGCTGCAGCGGAGTTTGGACCCAGAGAAAACACTGGGTCTGGTAGATGTGCTCTATACAGCTGTGTTTGACATCAACAGGTGGAAGGAGAGAAAGTGAGTGAATGTTGTTCTTATGGTGCAGGATAACAATTATCATTTTACAAGCAGCTCAGTTTAACTGTTCTAGGTTTAGTTTTTTTAGCTTTTCACAAACATATGGAGCCAGCGGAAAAAACAGTCACCACCTGGGCTTGTTGTCCCGAATCAAAACAACAAATTTAACCGAATGAACAAACTCCAGGAGTGCAAGCGACTTGAACAGCTGTAATAATTATTTGTGACTCAAAAATAATTTTCTTTTCTTTCCATCCCAAAGAGAGCAAGCTTTGCCTACTATTCAGATACAGCTGCAGCGGGAGACCCCGGACTATGGCAGCCAAGTAGACCTGCCTCCAGGAACCAGCTCAAAGACCTCAAGTGGATTGCCTAAAACAATATCCAAGCTGACGTCTAAGTTCACAAAGAAGGTCTCCTCCAGCTCTAACAGCGGAGGCAGTTACTCCATCCCTAACACCCCGTCTCGCAGCATGCTCACAACCAGCAGCTCAGAGGAAAAGTCCAAGAGTTTGGGCCACAGTGATGGGAGGATCCAGAGCATCCTGCAGATGGGCAGCTTGTCCTGCACCCCGGACTCTCCTCAGCTGAGTCAGCTGGCCAACGGTTTAGTGTCGGACGACCAGGGCATGAACCTGCCCACTGACCAGGAGATGCAGGACGTCATCGACTTTCTCTCAGGTTTCAACATGGGAAAATCGCAGCAGGCCTCTCCGCTGGTCAAGAGGAGGAACTCTGTGGCGTCTGCAAACCCAGCCGAGCTGAAGCCCCCCAGTGGACCTCCAACTACTTCCCAATCTATCTCTCACAATGCCCTGCAGCCCCCTGCTCAGACCCTGCCTCAACCCCAGCCTCAGCCTCAGCCTCCACCATCAGTGCAGAAGCAGCAGCCTCAGTCACAACCGCAGCCACCTCCTGCTCCTCAACAGCAACAACAGCCTCAGCAGCAGCAGCCCCCTCCTGCTCCTCCACCTCAGCAGCCCTCCCCACAGGCCCTGCAGTACTACCAGCACCTCCTGCAGCCTATCAGCCAGCAGCAGCCACCTCCTCCTCAGCTCCCTCCTCAGCAGACGCCAACCCAGGTCCTTCCACAGCAAAGAGTCACAAGCAAGTGGCTCAACACATCCGGACAGCAGCCCCCACCACAGGGTCACCCTGCAGGGCTGTCACCCCTGGGTCCAATTGGGCAGTGGGGCTCTCCTGGACTGCCAGATCTGAGCTCCGATCTGTATAGTCTGGGTCTGGTCAGCACCTACATGGACAGTGTGATGTCAGAGATGCTGGGCCAGAAGCCACAGGGGCCCCGTAACAACACGTGGCCCAACAGGGACCAGAGTGAAGGAGTGTTTGGAGTCCTGGGGGACACACTGCCCTTTGACCCTGCAGGTGAGATCCACCTCCTTTTGTATTTTTCAGGAAGATTTTACTTTTTAGGATCCTGCACTTCAAACTTAATTCAACCGATTCACTCAAAAAAATCTGAGTCCTCAAACTTTTCATTTTTAAATAACATTTTCTGGACCTTCTGACTTTGTTTGACAGCAAAGAGACGGGTGGGGAGAGCAGTGTGGACAGGAACAGAATAATGTCAGGACTGGGAATTGTTTAGTGGAACAAGGACTGTAGCTGAAACCAGTAAACACTTATGAGAAAGCTGTCAAAGCGGTTTGCTTACTGTGTGAAATCAGCAGCTTCATGGCTGAACTATAACCCAGTAAGCAAAAAAAGAAAACAAAAACACAGTTACTGGTTTTAGTTTCCTGGTCTTAAAATGATGCCAAATTAAGTTACGCTATTGAACATTTCTAAACAAAATCTGTAATTTGATCATTGACCGTCATCTCCTGAATCATAAACTTATTTGGGAAAACCCTGAAGCTCTGCTGACACCATCATTTGTTTATATTCTAAAAGACCTCAGAGAAGCAGCTCAGCGATGTTTTTCTGACTAATGCTGCAACCATTGGTAAGTTATTCATCATACCTGGAGACTAATGTTCAGTATCGCTGCTCTGAGTCCATGAAACCCAGTTGAAATCATTCCAATGCCTGAAATGGTTTCAGCTGCCATATAAAAAGTTACTCATCAAAACTCAAATCTTTGTTGTCCAATAAAAGAAAATGAGTTTGCAGTCATCAGTTGCGAACAACATAAAGAGACTTAAATGAAGATATTAGATTGTTGTCTTGCATAAAAAGCAACATGATGACAAGATCATCCAATACTTATTATTAATATTGTGTTCTTCTTGAGTCCAGTTTTCAGACCTCTGTGGAGCACAATCTGAGTTAAATAACCAATGTAGGTCAACCAGGATGAGTGGTGTATTTCTTCCTTCATCCTGCTCTGACTGTAACTTGACAAATTATGCTGAATTACGCCGATGAGGTTTCTATTTTTACAGTGCAGCAGCCTCTTTTGATTGCAGTCAGGCATGTTGTGCTGAGCTCACTTAGGGCCATTGTGATTTTCTGCTTCGGTCGACAGTCTGGCTAAACGGATTGAGCTCCAGGGAGCGAAAGAGAAAAGCTGAGAGTGTCAGAAACTCATAGTTGTGTTTATCCTCCCTTTTTTTTTTTCTTTCCATGCACAGTTGGCTCTGACCCGGAGTTTGCACGTTACGTCGCCGGCGTCAGTCAGGCCATGCAGCAGAAACGTCAGGTGCAGCACATCCGTCGCCCCAGCAACCCACGAAGCAACTGGCCAATGCCTGACGAGCAGCACAGGACGTGGTCACACCCAGAGTACTACAGCGAGGGGTACGTAACTGCTGACAGACATGACCAAAGAGGTTTTTAATTTTAAACGGACATTAAAACGGGTTGTTGATTTTGAAAGATTTGTTCTGGTTAATTCATCATTTGACCATTCAGTAGTTCTTTGGACAATGGAGAACTTTTTATCACAAGATCTGAGGCTATTAGGAAAAAATTAAAAAAAAAATTCAATTTCTTTCAAAAAAAAAAGAAAGATGTTTGTTATTTTACTAACAGGCTCAGGATAGTAGGTATGTGTAAATGTTTTTGTTAGTCGCTTTTAAATCTCATTTTTCACTGCTGATGCTCCAATTGTTGTTTTGTTTTGTTTTTAATGTGTGTTTTTATATATGTTGTGCAATCTGTAAAGTGTCTTTGAATACTTTACACTGCTATACAAAATGAATGTATTTTTTTAATCATTTAATCCGAAGAATATAAGAAGGAAAAAAATCAACATATAAAAATTACACATTTTCCAAAATGTAAAAACAAAGACTTGACATAGAAATACAACAATATGTTTTCCAAAGCAAGGGCGGGACTTCCTTTGTGGTCACAAAATGCCTTCCAAAATCAAAAACTATGAACAAGTGCATATTTTATTTATTATTTTAAAATTATAAAGAAAAACTGGTTCACTTTTATACAAAATCGTGGAAACAGAATTATTTTTATTTGTTTTCCAAATTTTTTGTTGCTACAAAACCCCAAAGGTGGCTAAGCCAGGTACTGAGGTACGGTATCAGTATCAGAAGATTCATTTAGGTAGGTGCATAGGTACCACATTTCCCACAGATCAGCTTAATTAAGTGAGTTAGACCTTTTTGGACAAATTTAAATGTTACTAACAGGTAGTTAATTAGTGGATATTATATCCATCTCAGTGATATTTATTGAAGCATGTTTCACTCCTTTTCGTTATGTTTCCACAAGAAAAGTTAGAAGTCACCTGCAGTGGGATGCACTCTCCTATGAATTAATTTATAAATAAAGTTTTTTTTTAAATCACCTTTTAAAACCTTGAGTTTTATATTTTGCTTTTCAACATTTCTGTTACTTTCAAGCTTTTAGAGTTTTTTATAAATGAAAAATAAGCTCCATGTTTAGTTCCTGCTGTCGTGTCTCAGAGTTTCTTTTGGACAGCTGTATAACTCTGAACCGTCAGAGCTATTTAACCGTTTAGTTTAATCATAGAGTGCACGAGCTGTGAGAAAAGCAGACTTCATCAATATGAGAGGCATTTACCATGTTATTAGTGTCTGTAGTCACTGAATTCTGCCCACAAGTGTGAGACAGCAGCATCCTGCTGAGACTAATCTGAGAGAACAGGCAGACTGAAACAAACAGTCATTACTGCAGCAGCAGCAGCACACTCAGGACAAAAAAAAAAGTCAACATGATCAGACACTTGGGTTTCTTTCAAATGTGTCATTGAGGTTACAGAGACAAATGATTCCCACCTGTTTTACCTTCACACACCGCTGTGAAGTATCACACAGACTGTGCTCACTCTTCATCTGCTTGTGTCTTCAGGGAGGCCGTCAACAGCAGCTGGTCGGCCAATCAGGGGGACTCGGCCAGCTCCAGCGACGAGACGTCCTCAGCTAATGGGGACAGTTTGTTCTCCATGTTTTCTGGGCCGGACCTCGTGGCAGCTGTGAAACAAAGAAGGTGAGTCTCAAACTCAGCCGCTGACCTGGATTTACCTTCAGCTAGTTTTCACTGGAGGGGAATGAAATCACACTGTAGCCTAATATTCATTGAACCACCTTCTCACACGTGTAGATAAAGAATGTTCATGGTATAGCTAATGCTGTAACTGTCTGTGTTCATAGAAAACACAGCTGTGGTGAGCCGGAGGTTTGCACTCTGCCATCTCCACCACTCCATCACATCAGTGACGATAACCAGGTGAGAAACCATTTATATTTGATGAGCTCTTATCAATGGCTTTAATGAGTTTCTGATTTTGTGTCCACTTTTTTTTTTTAAAGTTATAGTGCCTAACAAACTTTAAGACCACCACCCAGTGTTAGGTGTTTGCCACCGCTGCTCTAAATTAACAGGATACAGTTAACTACCACAACACATTTTATGATTCTGGAACAGTTAATCCACCAGGATGTGCAAGTTTTTTAATCAAAATGTATAATTAAAATATATTTAATGCTAAAATACAACTATTGATGTTATGTATGAATTCACAAATGTAATTTTTACGATAAAAAAAGAAAGTCCATTAACAAAGAATCAGAGTGAAAGCACTTCATGATGCCAGGTGGTTTCTCATTTTTATGACGGATGGTTTAATGAACTTATGAAGCTCTGTAAATTAGTGTTTTTTTATCATGTGTAACTGCAAACAACAGATGTCATTTATTATACGCGTACAGTGGCCTAGCTTTAATTATGCATCGGTTTCCTGCTTCATCTCTTACCGACATTATCAATTCTTGTTCCATTCCATTTATTTGTATCTTGATTTCTCGGATATGAAAATGCTATTTATGTGAGTGGCAACATTTCATTAATTTTAACCGTTTTCTCAGCAATGACAAACAATCCTTGTGAAAATGGGAGGGGGGGGCATGTTTCACAAATAAAAAAAGCACTTTAGATCAAATAAACATCTTGAGTAACATTTCACAGTAGCTGTGAGATTTTTTTTTCTAGGTATGGTGATTTAATTTTGTTTATCCGTCTGACTAATGAGGAGCCGTCGTTCTTTATAGCTTTACTGATTTCCTTTTGCTGTCGTCCACAGGACAGCAAAACTAAAACCTGGCCCCCTAAAGCACCATGGCAGCACTCCACCCACACCCACACCAACACCATGCCCAATCCCAGCTCTTCCTTGTACCAGATGAACATCCCTCCATCCTCTCAGTGGAGCGACTCCATGCAGATGCTGCAGTCTCCTGTGTGGTCCACTGCCAGCGACTGCTCCCCCTCCACCGGCATCTCCTCCGGTTTCCCCTCTTTCACCCAGCAGCAGCAGCAGCAGCAGCAGCAGCAACAGCAACAACAACAACAACAGCAACAGCAGCAACACAAACCCATGACCAAGGGCTTTAAATCCTTCCCCCTGAAACACGAGCACAGGCCCTCCTACCTTCACCAGTACTGATCACGGGCTCACACTGAACGTGCTCCTGGTGAGGAGCCACAGAGGGCCTGCAGCGACAAGTGGGCCGAGCTGCAGCCATTACAGTCCACGCCCACTCAATTAGAAGGATTTAAAGCCGCACATAGAGGCAGGATTAGAGTAAACACACTGGTTCAGCATTTTTGTAACTATATTTTTCCATGTCAGACATCCCACATTTGAAACAGAGACATATTTTGAAGTTTTTTGAACTGCCATGTTTTAACTACGAGAAGTGCATGCGTCATGCTGGCAGCAGTCAGTTTAGTGGTCGTTTCTCTGTCTGTTGAGCTGACGTCTCCTCAGACAAGAGCTGGAGACGTGCACGGCCGTCACCCACTTGCTTCTGCAGCTGTACGTGTGTTTGTGTGCGTGTGTGTGTGTGCGTGCGCAACAGAGCGGATTACAAGGGGGCAGGGGCTTGTGATGCTCTCATTATGCCCATAATAAATATACTGTGTCTAAATAGCTGTAACTGCCAAATCTCACGCAAGATGACTCAGAGTACAGCTACCATCTACTGTTTCATAGCTTGTAAAATACTGAAGTTGAAATATAAATATTTAGTTCTTTTTATTAAGAGGCTTTGAGCAGGCTCAGCGTAAATATAGTAAGTCACTGCAGAGGTGTCATTAGAGAGAAAAAAACACTAATTTTTCAACAACTGACCAGAGTTTAGAGTTCTAGCAGTAACAATGTGCCATGTTGGTATTGATAGCACTTGCAGGACATTATTTCCAACCAAAGCGTTGTTCAGAAGATGAATGGTGCTGAGGAGATGAGAGGCGGTCTGAGATTACAGAGAAACCGCGAAGTAAGACGCCCTATTGGATGAGAGCATTAGGGAACATCTTCACTTCCATTCATTTCCTCCTCCTCCTCCTTTTTTTGGCAGTTGTTTGACACTAACTCCCATAACCCTAACTTCTCTTCTGTTTAATGATACAATATTTTTCTTGTAATATTATTGACAGTATTAATCTTATTTTTGTATTTTCTTACATGTTATACCATTACTGTATGTTAGTATTCTTGTAGACATATTGCATAAAACATTATTTTCCACCTCCCAATATGTGAAAAAGCACATTTTTCCTACAGAGTTGAACTACACCATCTATCTATAAAGGTTACCAAATATGCCATGCTAAACACTAAACATTGTGTGATGAGGGTGTTTTTGGAGCCCTTGTTTCTTCAGTTTCTATGGCGATGGGCTGCATTTAAAAGCCCTGAATGTTATCTTTTTGTGATGTTTGCGGATGCCAATGTTGCCTGTATTTATGAAATGACACCATGTTTTCAGAAAACTAACATACTTAACATGTTTACAGAGAATTGTTTGCTGTATATACATATAAATATATATCTTTTTATAGTTAATGTGCTTTGCACAATCAAGATATAGGGTTTGTTGCTTTTCGTCTGTGTTCTCTCCCTAACTGTTGCAGCCTTTTTTAAAGACATCATTACAGACCTTGGACTGTAACTGTTAGCTTCTCAGCTGTGTCAAATGGTTTACTAGTGGCTTCTACAAAAGAAAAAAAAATAATGATAAAAACATGTTGCCCTGATAGAAGATATAAAGGGGGACTGCTTGGCTTATGTTGCTTATTGTTCTCTTGAGCTGGCAACTGAATCTTTCCAAGTGTACCAGCAATGCAAAAAATGAATAAAAATGACTAGCAATTCAAAAAGTTGTCTTTTGTGCTTCTAGTGAGAGATATTTGCAGCTCTGCTTTATCAACCGGATGCTCATAAAGCTTCATAAATATGCATCTCCTCTGAAATCAAATTAAAACAAAACTAAAGGCATGTTCATTAAACCAAAACTCAAGTCAAACATCTAAAGTCTGTATCCAACTTATAACCCCAGTTTCAATGAAGATGGGGAGTTGTATAAATCGTAAATAAAAACCAAATACAATAATTTTCAGATCCTTCTTAACTTAAATTCAATTGAATACCCTAAAAAGACAGTATTTATTGTATAAACTTATAAACTTTTTCTTTTAAATATCCACTTTTTGAATTTGATGCCAGCAAAATGTTTCAAAAAAGCTGAGACAGGGTCATGTTTCTCACTGTTACATCACCTGTCCTTGTAACAACACTCAATAATCGTTTGTGAACTGAGGACACTAATTGTTGAAGCTTTGGTGGTGGAATTCTTTATCATTCTTGCTTGATGTACAACTTCAGCTGCTCAACAGTCCGGGGTCTCTGTTGTCATATTTTGCACTTCATTAAGCGCCACACATTTTCAATGGGAGACAAGTCTGGACTGCAGGCAGGCCAGTCTAGTACCTGCACTCTTTTACTACAAAGCCACGCTGTTGTAACACATGCAGAATGTGTCTTGCCATTGTCTTGCTGAAATAAGCAGGGACGTCCCTGAAAAAGACGTGGCTTGGATGGCAGCATATGTTGCTCCAAAACCTGTATGTACCTTCCAGCATTAATGGAGCCTTCACAGATGGTCAAGTTAACCATGCAATGGGTACTAACACACCCCCATACCATCACAGATGCTGGCTTTTCAACTTTGACCTGATAACAATCTGGATTGTCCTTTTCCTCTTTGGTCTGGAGGACACCACATCCATGATTTCCAAAACAAAATTGAAATGTGGACTTGTCAGACCACAGCACACTTTTCCACTTTGCGTCAGTCCATCTCAAATGAGCTCAGGTCCAGAGAAGCCAACTGTGTTTCTGGGTGTTTTTGGCTTTGTCTTTGCATGGTAGAGTTTTAACGTGCACTTATAGATGTAGTGATGAACTGTTAACAGACAACGGTTTTCTGAAGCCCACGTGGTAATATCGTTTACACAATAATATCGTTTTTTAATGCAGTGCCGCCTTGGGGGATCGAAGGTCACGGGCATTCAATGTTGGTTTTTAGTCTTGTTGCTTACATGCAGAGATTTCTCCAGATTATCTGAATCTTTTGATGATATTATGGACTGTAAACCATTAAATTCCTAAATTCTTTGCAATTGCACATTGAGAAACATTGTTCTTAATCTGTTGGACCATTGCTCACGCAGTTGTTCACAAAGTGGCGAACTTCACCCCATCCTTGCTTGTGAACAACTGAGCGTTTCAGAGGTGTTCCTTTTATACCCAGTCATGACACTCACCTGTTTCCAATTCACCAGTAGAATGTTCTAAACAGGTGTTTTGTATTTTTTTGAGTACTTCTTAACTTAAGAACATGAAATTCAAAACGAGAGAATATTTGCAAAAAAAAAACAAAAAAACAAAAAAGTGTAGTTTATCAGTTTGAACAATAAATAAATTGTCTTTGTAGTGTATTCAGGTTAAACAGAATTTGCAAATCATTGTATTCTGTTTTTTATTTACACTTAACAAAATGTCCCAACTTCATTGGAATTGGGGTTGTAACTATGGTGTCCGAGTAAAAGCAACATTTTCCTACCTAAGTACATTATTTGCCTGATAATTACTATGGTGGATTGAGTATTAGAGCCGTATTGCAGTTTAAAAAAGTAAAACAAGTTTGAAAAATATTTAAAATTTATTGCACCTGTATGTGTATTGACTCTATTTTGGTAAATTTCAGAAACAGAAATGATGAAAAAAAATTCCAAAAATAGAAAACCTCTCTTAAATGTACAAATGAATGTATTGATAAATGTATACAAAAATGCCACTTGGTATTCACAGAACTCTCCAAGCCATGAAAAACAAATTTCCTTCAGAATTAATAAAGTGGAGCTTAAATTCGGAAGTATTACTAACCAAAAATACAGATGAACCTTGAAAACCAGTTAAATAATTCTTCACCACAATAAATATCTAACAATAAATCCTAAACTCCACTGACAGGAGCAGCTTTCTTCATGTCCCTCCATGTCCATTCGCAGGCGGTGCTGAGGTTTCACTGACTGTAGACTGGAAACAGAAACAAAGAGGATTGTCAGTGAAGAGCAACAATGCTGTGCTCTGTTCTCACGGTATGATGTGGTTTGTCCTTACAGTAGATGCAGGGGCAACGATGTCTGGGCTGGCATCAGCTATGGTTGCTAGATAGACTATGTTACGGTGCAGAATCTGTTGGTATCTGATGGAGAAACACAAAAGCAGCAGCTGTGAATAAACAGTATTGAGTGAAGTCGCAGCAGAGCACTCAAGATTGTTGGACTTACTGTACACACTCCACGGCTCGTCCTTTCTGCATGTACTCAGTGATACATCTGATTAACTGATCGTTTTCATCCAGCAGCTGGGACAGACAAAACACAATTACCCCAAACTTTGTATGGCTTCATTTTTCAACTTTAACAGCTTAAAACAGCCGTATTTATTCCGTTACACGTTAAAGAAGTATAGAATAAGATTAATGTAAGTATAAAAGGCCTGAATAAAAGTGAAATCAGATGAATGGAAATTACTGAACTAACTAGCGTGTAGCTAACAGTGATAAATCGCGCCTCAACCTGGTTTCTGAGGGGGAAATATCAGGTCACTGCTTATTAGAGTTTTTTTTAAAATATCCTAACAATGGCTTACCCTTTGTATCGTTTCTTGGTTGATTTTGGCTTTTCCACGTAGTTTCTTTGGGACAAAAACAATCGACATCTTTCAGAAATAGCAGGATACTTCCCTTCCCACCAGAGCACTCCTTCTTCTTCGTTGAATTTGTCTTCAGACTGCTGCGGCAGTCTTTTTGTATTACTGCCACCTTCTGGCAGCGACGAATAAAATAAAGCTTTCGTGTAATTTTAAACTTTGCCTTTTTAAAAAATAAAATAAAAACTATACACGATAGACTATTTGAAGGAGAAGGGCAGGATACTTTGAAGGCATTGGCCTCATACTAAGAAATAATGCAGTCGGCATCACTGATACGTGAAACCCTCTATTCCATACAGTCGGTAAGTAATGAAATGGTTTATCAGCATCTGTTTGAAATATTCTAATAATTATTAATAAATAATAATAATAATAATTAATAATAAAAATTAAAAAAGAGCATAGGGTTGAACAAATGATAAATAAATGTTAAAAAAGAAAGAAAGAGATGTGTGGAAAATTACCCGAACACTTCTATCATCATGTTTGCAGTACTTTTTTTTTTTTTTTTTAAGGAAAAAGGATGCAACTTTCCCAGTACAATTTGATCTAAATAGAACCACATTCCGCACATTTATTCTGCATATTTATTTTATTTCCGGAGTTTCAATCACCCTTTAAACACGGCTGAAACCTGTTGAATTTTCAACATGCCTACATGCATAAACTGCACTCTTCTGCCACCCTCAGGATAAACGTGGAAAAAAAGATCTGTGAACTGGCACAGAGGCTGGAAACACTTTCATACGCAGTATAGCAGAAGAGACTGACATGTCCAGCTCAGGGTCTATTTACATCAAATTAATACAAATGATCCTGTCTTAGCTGTGAGTAATATTAAGACCTTACCCTTCAGTGCAGTCGTTCTCCTCACATCCTTCATTATGTGTTTGCCCACCACAACATGAGCTCTGTCCTAATAGGATAGTTGATATTCTGAGGTAGCACATTGATGATTTATTTCTCAAAAATTTCTAAATACAAAATGCTTTCAGAAAAATATTCATCTAGATGCTGTGAAACAGGATGTCTAACCATTGAATTCTGTACATTTCAACTCCTGATTAGATGTTAAAATTAAGATTCAACATCATGTGGAACTCAAATGGAAACGATTACTTCATGAAAGCACACATCTGACCACCTGCTTTTTATTTCAACCCTCATACAGTGAAGGTCAAAATAGCTCAGACCTAATGAGACAAAACTCTGCTTGACTTCTGCGGATGTGCTGTGGTGTCTTTCTGTTGTTCTGTGGTCCAGTTTCTAATACCCAGATGCTCACTGTGGACACATTCAGTGGTCCACAGGGATCAGTAAGGTTACCATGATCAGCCTGCAGCAATACAGCCCTGTACACAACATGCTGTAATATGCTATGGGTTTTAACACCTTTCTTTCAGAAGCGGTTTTACTTCTTTTAGCAGTTTGAGCTCCAGTTGCTTAGTGAGGATTGGTCACTTTTTCCACTGGTTTAGAAGGACCTGACCCAGTTGTCAAGTTACCAGTGAAGACTAAATGACAAGGACCATATTGTGGGGATCATCATTTGGTCCTTGTCAAAGTATCTCACATTCTTTCAATTGTCTATTTTCTCTGTTTCAAACATCATCTTTCAGGACAAAATGTTGACATGCTGCTCACTCCACCCACTGTCAGGTGCAAAGTGAACACTTCATAGTGACCTCTTTGAACTCACAGCAGGCTGAGACATGATGTAGGGACTGTCCACAAAGTGCAAAATAAAAATAAGTAAATAAACAAAGAGAGGAAATTCAAATATTCACTAACTTCATCCAAAATATGTTATCACATTAATGCTCTCCTGGTGGTTTGACTTCAATCTTAGCACAGGAGGAGATGTTCTGACTGTATTTGGAGCTCAGGTCTTACCAACATTTTTTCAACCACCCTCAGATGTGACAATAACTACTTGAGACTTTTAGTAAGCTTTAAAGAAAGGTATTCTTACTTTAAATTGGGTAGATTCTCAGACTTGTACTTTTACTTCTATTAAAGTGAAATATCAAAAATAACTTGTACTGGAGTAGAATATTTAGTACTCTTTCCATCCTGCCTGCCAGTCAGTGGCCATCATTAATTTTATGGCTGTATGAAGGATGTTTCAAAAACAGAAAAATCAGACAATAGGTATTGTATTCTGTATGGCCTGGTCTTTAAACATAATTATATATTTGGAAAGTTATTTCATTGACAAATGTTGAAATTCATTCATGGAATTCATGGTAATCAAAACAAAACTCCAGAGACGATGATATTGTACAACTCTTTATTTTACGTAAAAACTCATTTTTGTTGATATTCTCAAGAAAACAATTCCTGGTTTACAATTCCAGTGACTGGAAGGAGTAACAAACATATGAAAAACACGTCAGTTTTCAATTATTCAATTATAAATTTTGTCTCAAATTCAGTATCGTTGGTTATCATGAAAGCCTATATAAACTGATGGTTCCTAATGGCTATCATGCAGTGATTAGCAATATGTGAAGTATTCAAATAAACTGCATGTTTTCCACTGGGCTGCTCTGTTCAAACAACTTCAGCTGCTGAGACAATCTTGTTCCATCAAGTAGTGCTTTGATTATTTGTAACCTTGACGTTAAAGGGACAACTGTATAAAAATCACTCTGAAGGCAGAATTACTCTGACGTCCCTAAGTACTAACAAATCAGAGCCAAAAGACTAAAGAAATATTCACCCTCCCTCCAACGTACTGGCACCACATCCAGTTCTTGTCCCTTTTATCACATCAGTAAAAAAAAACAAAAAAAAAACAAAAACAGAAGAGTTCACTCCAGAGAACGATCACATTGACAACAATGCAACAAGGGGAGCTACACAGAAGCCAGCAAGTCCATATCTAGCAGAACTTTTCCTTTTGTACTGAACTAATCTTCTTAGACATTTTTCAATCCATTTACAAGAATCTTCAGTAAACAATCATTGCATCACTGCAAGTGCTCAGATCTGCAGTGAAAACAGCAACAACAACGCAGATGACAACTCTAAGACAATGCTAGGATGGTGATTACGGAAAGCTGCAACAGACGGCTCAGAATGTTCTCCAACATGAGACGTGAAATTAGTAAACAAAAACTGAACGGTTGGGCTGTGAATTATTTCAGATTGAATGTTTCAGAGTTCCTTTTTGGCAAAACAGCACAAATACTTTGAATCCAAGCTCCTCCTGACTGCAGAGAAGAAACCTGGGAAATTCTGCAGCTACTAATTGTATTGAATGTTTCTTAATCTTAAACACAAATCATTGAAATGCTTTCCAATAAAACAGACTTGGTCAAAAAAAAAAAAAACAAAAAAAAAAACTTCTAAAGCTAATGCTGTAAACCCAAATCACCAATCAGAAGTTTGGCCAGAAACTTACAACAGAAACAGAATTCATCTGATGTTTGGAGGGTCACAGTTTGATCTAATGACTAAATACTGAACATACATTTCTAAAAAAGTCTAAACTGAAACTGTCCTGTGAGCCACAGTTTGCTGGGGGACACCATGTCAGAGAAATACATTCATTCAAAAATATATTCAGTTTAAGTTGTTACGTAAAGCTTTCGCTACTTCACCGTGAAATCATGGATGTACAAAAAAATAACTTCCTGCAAACTAAGTGGAAAAATACTGAAGAAATGACAACCAAACTAAATGTTTCAGAGTACAGAGAACTAAGATGAAACAGGCTGCAGAGAGAACTTTTGATGCAAACCCAAGAAACTGAAAAGAAATAAAGCCATTGATCACATGACCTGTGATCCACTCACAGTATCAACGGGTTTTCTGCTCTCAGCTCATCAAACACCTTAAGGATGAAATGATTCTAACTGATGCAGGATCACTCAAAAGCATGGTGTGAGAGGGGCAAATGAAAACAGCCTGTTTGTCAAAGTGGAGGACAGAGAGCTGCACTCTCACTCTCTGGTGGAAAGTAGCAGAACCTGGTGCTGGTGACTGAGACGATATCTTCATTCTGTCTGTCAAATGCTGACGTCAAACAACTTCTTCAACTGGAACTATTTCATTTTGAGCCTCCCATTCTCTCTGGATCCGCAGCTGCTGTGCTATGCAGCCACTTTGTTTTCCTTCTGGGGAAAAAACAACAAAACAGGTTCAGATGGAGGATTGGATTTTAAAACAAAGACAACGTTGCAAAAAATCAATGATAAATACTTCTTAGTTAACAGCAACAAAAAAATGAAATTATGAGTTCAAATGACCAACACAGACAGAGTGTTCATACAGAAAAGGAAACAAACCCACAATCACAAAATGCAAGGGACATTTCAGTCAGCAATCTGAACTTAAGAGCATGTAGAGCTCAAGTGCAAAGAAAATTTTATCATGAATATTAAAATGAAAACTGTCATTACATCACCATCTTTAGATGTCCTGAAATTCACTTTATTCACAAGCAGCTGATTATCTGCCATCTATTATCTTGCTTTTCATGCACGTCTTTGTTTCTTTACCTTTATATCTGTATATTTTTTTTTTAAAAAGACTGGGAATAGGTAATAATCTTTTTTTGCAAAAACATCCCTTTTGAGGTAAAATGTTCTTGTATTTGATGTCAGCACATCTGCAGTAGTTCAACACCAACTGTCTTGTGACCAGTGATTACAAACAGCTCATATGTTTACCCTGTATTCAAAGTCAGAGAAATCCCGTCCTCCTCTGCCACCTCTAAACCCGCCTCTGAAACCAGGTGGAGGACCCCGGGGTGGCCCGAAGGAGCCTCTGCTCAGCGGTCGCCCTCTGCCTCCTCTGGGCCCCATGAAGCCGCGGCCACGGAAACCTCCTCTTCCTCGATTGTGCCTCAGAGGGATGCCGAATGTCTCAGAATTCATGCGCCTCTCTTCTGCCCAGTTGGACCTTCTCTCCCTGTCAAACATAAACAGCCGTTAGGATCCAGATGCTGTGAAGGTGAGAAACTATCACAGCTACAGGACAAAACTAAAAGCCCCACAAGCTCAAACAGATTTTTTGGCTCCAAACATATTCAACTTTGCCTTTACAGTTAAAAGACCAGAGAGAAACTGTGCAACTCAGCTGAAATGAGGCCGAGAACAAAAGTAGCACACAGTCTTTTTATGAACATATGAACATCAGTATGTGAAGAGCACATGGTGCATTTTCAACAAAAAAACCCAGTTAAACTTCCCTCTCTCCTTAAACTGGGAGGGAAGAGAAATTTAACTAAAAGAAACCAAAATTAGCTGCAAACAAAAGACTCACCTTGAAAATCCTCTATCGCCCCCTTTACTGGAAAAGACCAAGAAAAAAAGTATTTTAGTCAAGTTAAAGAACACATTTGGCATGTCTCACTTGATTCAGGTTTTGGCTCTTTTTAGTAAATCTAGTAACTCTTAAGTGTATGATTATGTGAGTTTAAAGAGCATTTCATTAAGTGAAAAAAAGATTTCTCCAATTCATATCAGTAAAACTGTCAGTGAAGTAAAAGCAAAATGATATTGGAAAAAAAACTTTGATCCTGAGTGTTTGTTGCAGCTGGGTTTTCCCTCATCTGTGCTGGTCAGTTACACATGCAAGCATGTGACATGATTACTGGTTAGTATATGAAGAACACCTTAGGCATTATGATGACATGATATATGAAAGCACAAAGAAAACAAATGTTACTCTTCATTTCTGAATCTATCTTTTGTTCCCGGAGGAAGCAGCTGGAGAACCCCCCAAAAGTTTTAGATTGAGAAACAACAACTTGTGCCATGGACATGACTGCAGTACCTTAAATCATCACAGGACAGGTTGTCAAAGAAGGACTTGGACTTGTCATAGTAACAGGAGTTGCTGACAGCCTCCTCCTCCTCATTGGTCCCCTCGTTGGCTGGATGTTCTGAGTCTGCAGTTTCTTCTCCATTCAAGGCCTTTTCAGGCTTGTCATCTTTGGTCACGTTGGAGGAGATGAGATAAAATCAAATTGATAAGAAACAGAGCTACTAAATAAAAAGATTTTACAATGACAGAAAAAATGTGCATGCAATAGGAAATGTGTGACAAATTTGTCTTATATTTTTTTGTTTACAAAGGTTTGTTTTGGGTTTGGCTGATAATAATTTACAAGTTTTTGAAGTATGAACTACTCCTATTTCTGACTAATATGTGCTCTCTAACTCCGATTTAATACTTCCTGTCCAGCTGCCACTCACAAACATCTGTTTCTCAGCTAGCAGCTCTTGTTAGTGTGATGTAAAAAATAATCCATCTGTGTGAACATCAAAAGGTGAATAAATACATTTGTTCTGTTGCCTTTTAGATCCATGAGCACTGAGGTCGTACCTTTCAGTTTGAGCTTGTTCTGAAGCTCTTTGTCGATCTCATCCTTGTGGAAAAGGGCATTGGCAGTCTCAAAGTCAAAGTCTTCCTCAAACTTCATGGGGCCATCTCTGCGCACATTCACTTTGCCTCTGCTGCGGTTTCCTCGTCCACGTCCTCTACGCATTGACTGAGCTGCAGCTGACAGAAACAAAGGAAGAAACTGAAATTCAGCAATGCTCTGGTGAGCCAACATTTCAGATTACTGCACACAAAATAAATGAGCTAGCAGTGCTCAGAAATGATATTGCACCTCATTTAAAGGACATAGTTTGTTTACATCCATCATAAATGAGCAGAACAGAAACTTCAGCACTTTTAATTCATCACCATCTTCATAAAGTCTTTAAGCAAGAACACACAAACTTATCTTATGATGACGGTCAAACCAAACATGTCATTTCAAACCTTTTCAGCCCATATCAAAAGACATCAAAAGTTAATCAACCCCCCTAAAATAATAAAAAAATACTTCTCTCTGAAGATGTATGTTACTTACCAGCAGCCTGATGCTTGTTGGGATCCCCGTTTTCACCAGCAGCATGTTCATGTTCTGGCAGTGTCACCTTCTGAACCTCAGGAGCTGAAAAAAAAAAAGAGTCATTTATAGACAACAGTCCCACTCAAAAAAGCTGTAAGTCTCAAACAAAGCAAAACAAATATGAGCCTTTGATGGTCAGGCACCTGAATAACTTGTGCTTTAAGACTTAATTTAAACATTATCTCAAACAAACATACAAAACTTTTCCCTCTGACTAGATTTAAACTTTTTTGGAGGATGTCTGCAAGAATGTGCTGGAGCTGGGTGGAGGAGGTGATGGGGACTTTGGACTCTTTGCTGCTCACTCCAGTTGTGTGTTGGGTTTTCTTACGTTTTGTTGGTATGGCAGAAATTAAGAAGCTTTAAATGCTGTCAGGATATTTAGACTGAAAACACACTAACAAAAGTAATCTTAGCCTCCTGCTGCTGCACTCTGACGAAAACAAAATAGAGCATATAAAAACTCCTGAAAATATCAGAACACCAGTGTCCTCACATTTGACATAGGAGCATTTGTAAAAGCTTCACTGACAGTTAAAATCTAACAAATGTTTACCTTCAGGATCTGAATATCAACACATCTCAGTAAGCATTCTCACCTTTTCTTGGCTCCAGAAGGTCTGGGGGCTTCTGGCTGCCTGTGGTACTGCTGGTGGGTCTGGGGGCTGAAGTCGCAGCAGGTCTCCTCTGGCCTACAGGTGCAGGTGGTGCTGGTGCAGCTGAGGATGGAGGCTTCACAGCCTGCTCCAGAGAGGGACTCTTTCTTAAAGAGTCAAGAGGGGGGCTGGTGTGTCCTGTTGAGGCAAATCCACAAAAACATAGTGCTGAATACTGGGGGAGACATGGGATGTTACATAAAAAAAACATTACTGCCAAAGATGAACTCACCTTGTCACATAAATTTAATGAAATATAAAAATGGACCAGTTCAAAGTAATTCAACTTTATTCTATTTGGCTTAACAGATCATAGAACGAGTACAAGAGTGTCAACTATTCTCACAGTTTTTGAAATAAAATATTAAAAAATAAAATAGAAACCATGTCTTACCTCCAGCAGCTCCAAATGGCTGAGTTGAGAGCGGTGTCACACCAAACTGGCTGTACGGGGTGACCGGGGCTCTGCTGTATCCAGGAGCAAAAGACCCAGCTGACTGGAAAGATGGCGGCGGTGCAGCAGTGCTCGGTCCAATTGATGACTAGATGAACAAACACAAAAACAGAGACAGGAAAAAAAATGTTTTACTTCCATGACTCATTTGAGTTAATTTACATTATTTAAACCTGGAACAGAAAAAAATAATCACTTTTAGATTTGTTTATGACAGACCACTGGTGGGAGAGGGAGAAAATCTTTCCCACAAGACACTGATGCCCACTGAACATGAACATACCGTAAGACTTTTTTTAGGGTCATGGCTGCATTAAGAAAGTCTCTTTGGCATGCGGAATAGGAACCAGGTGTGGTAGTTTTGATAAGTTTCAATGTATTTTTTATAAATCTTTGAAAAGTTTTGATATTTGCTTTCAAAGTTTATTGGTGTTAACTGGGAAGAACATGTTCTTAACATATCACTTTTCATATACTTCATAATTCCAGCACATTAAAAATATCCTCTAATAAAACAACAAATGACTATTTGTCAGAACATAAGGAGCATTGGTCAAATTATTAGACCTGATACACGACAAAGGACAACTCAAAGACTTCAATTAATGTTATCAGTCACACCTGGGTCTGTCCTGATGCTACAAGTTAACCACCACACACTAAAACACTGTTTTTCTTCCATTATATAGGGATTGTTTTGTTTGACAGTGTTGTTGGAGCAGGTATGTGGGTATAAGTGAAAAAAGGAAACGTGACGTACCAAAGCAACACTTCTATTCAGCACATACAGTTCGAGGTCTCTCTGCTGATGATGCACAGGTGTTACTGATAACATTAAATGATGAGTCTCTAGGTTGTCAAAGTGAGTTAGCAGGCAAAATGCAACAAATCAAAAATAAATAAATAAAATAATGTGTGACTTTTATATAAAATAAAAGGTAAACAAGACAAACTTGCCCTTGTGCAAGCACTCTGTTGTTCAAGTAAGCAAACAGATCATCTCACCTGAACAATAGCAGGGTCCTGAGGCAGAGAGCTAGTCGCTTTGGGTGGCTCACAGACTGTGAGGTCTTTAATATCACTTCCTCTGAATATGATATACTCAAACACTTCATCCCGAGGTGGGATAGGCCGGTCTGTGGGTCGGTCTTCGGTGCCAAAAGAGCGAACTGTTGAGAAGTACAAAAAGTGCTTGAGTGTATATCCTTTATCCTTCAAGCATTAGTTGCATAGAGTGTTGAAAACCTTAATCTCATTTTTTTTGGATAAAGAAGTTACAAAAAAACGTTAAACCAGACAGAAGAAGGTGAGTCTATTATTTCTAAAGTTGATTTGTCTTAGGTTTCTAAAAACCAGCAACAAAACAGACAAAAGTAATTATGATTTAAGAAAAAATCAGCCGGATAATACAGTTTCAAATAAACTAAAATTGAGTTACGACCAAAACTCGCGACTCAAATTTTGTTAGTCTTTTGAAGTGTAATGGTTGAGTATCTATAGACAGATTACAACAAGAATAGCGATTATGATAACGAAATACCAACTTTCTTCTTGCCAGATTGTCAAGAGTTTTACCCTTTCTTGTCACTGGTTGACAGTACACAATAAAAAAATGCCCCGATTTCATACTCTCTCAAAAGTGTTTAAAAAAGCCCAGAAACTCGAAACTAGCTAATTCGAAAAGACTGAACTCATCTAAGTTTTGTTCCGGCCTTTATTGGTTATTTCTCCCAAAATCATTGCACTGAGTTAGAGGTGAAAAACCCAACTCTAACTATAATGAACAAACTAGCAGGCCATGTGTCAAGTCTGTGTAGCTAAGCTGCAAGTGCTTACACGACTGAGTCTGTTATGAGGGTGCACTACACAAACCTTTAAAAAGATGACTTTAAGTTCCTCAACCAATGAACTTCATTATCAATTAACGATTTATAATTGAAGGTATCACGGCGTTGGCTTTTGAATCAGCTGTCGACTGTTTAGCCCTTCGTGATAGTGGTCATTTATTTCACTTATATCCAAACACAAGGTAAACAAAGGACGTAAAGTGTTAACTCCAGCATCACTTAGCGAGTAGTTTGCTACACCGTCAGCTAGCATGGCTAGATAGCATGCACTTCATTTCAGATATTCCCTCATTCACAATTGAAGCAAACAACGTTCCAAAGATTTCAGCGTACCCTAGTATACCTCTGAATTACTAAACTTACCTTTAGCAAGAGCTACAGTCGAGTTTTCAGTGTCAATGGTGTACAAAATTCCTTCATAGCGAATCTCGGCCTTGGAAATCAGGCTAATTTTGCTACCAATGTACGGCGTCCCTCCTCCGCTCATGTTTGTCTTGAGCTAAACAACGCACTAAATACCACGGAACCTGGTTTCTGTGAATCGAAACGGTAGACAAGTAGATAACTGAACTTTATCTTTAATGCGTCATTAAAATACTCAGCGCAGTGAGTCAGGCTAGCCTTTTACTGAACTGAGCTCTAACACGACATGGCCGTGAACGTTTTCCTCTACCAGCCGCTGAGGATCATGGGAGAAACGTTGTGTCTTTGTAGTTTTTTTCCTCCTCCTCCTCCTCATACTGCTGTCTTTTCTTATTGATTTCGATTGGTAGCTCGGTTTTACATTGCACATTTTGTTTCGCCTTTACTAATAATTTAGAATTTAATATAACAGTTGAGCGTTTGACAAAGGTTTGAAACACAGCCCTCCCTTTTCATCTCCATATAACACATGCTGGCCTCTCGTCATTCATCTCCAGTAAGGCCACTAAATAAATTTCTGACTTCACATTTTATTTATATAAATATATCGGACATAAACAGACATTATGTGAAAGAAAACAGATAAATGTTAAGTACAATGTCTTTCTTCCCAATATAACAGGCATAAACTCTTATGCAAATACGGTTATAAATGAGGAATTATTGGGGGAAAAAAAAGCAAAAATTGTAAAAGGAAGTTAAAAAATGTAGATCGATGTATGTGATTTCCTTTAATCTCATTGTACCACTTCCTTTTAACACTTCAAATGTTGACGTCGTCACGAATGGAATGCGAGAGTAAAATTTCTATTTATTATTATTATTATTATTATTATTATTATTATTATTATTATTATTATTATTATTATTATCCTCTACCAAAATTAAGGGTTTCTTTCTTCTCCATGATTTTTTTTTTTTTTTGTGTGTGTGTATGTGTGTGTGTGTGTGTGTGTGTGTGTGGGGGGGGGGGGGTTGCTTTCAAACTTTGAACACTATTGATTAGCATTTTCAAATCCTTGGATGATTTTTTTTTTTTTTTTTACATCTTTTTCCTGATTTTTGAAGTTCAGCTACATTTTCTTGGCACTTGGAATGTTTTGTTCTCCCCATAGCTCAGTATCCAGTAAATCTATGCAGTTCTGCATAACAGTTTGTCCACAGTGAAGAAACTCCCCACTATTATACACGGACACACAGGTGTTGACATTTGACCTTTAAAGCCATTCAAAAAACCTGCATATTTCAACCTGTTTGATTATCAGGTCAAACATTCAAGGGGATGTAAACTTATGATAGTGGCCATTTGGATGATTTGATTTAAAAGAGGCATAATGTCACAATAAATGGCTTATCCTGATCACTGTCTCTAAATAAAATGTTTTTTTCTGCAAGATCATATATTCTTGTAGTCAAATGTTTTCAAAACCGGCCAAACTTTCATAACTTCTGCAAGGATATGTAATCTTACGAGCACTGCTGTCTTTTGGCAAACTGGAAAACCAACCAGCATTACTAAGTGCATTTACAACAGACTTTACACTAATAAATTACAATTACATATTTTGTCCACGCGTATTAAATGTTGGAATTTGTCATTGCAGCCACTGTAGGTTCCACTTCATCCCTGTTCATGCAGGTCTCATGTCAACTAATGTTTTCCAGCGTTTTATTAAAAATATGTTTCATTTCTCTGTTATCCTGAAGTAAAGTAAATAAAATAAACCTTTATTTATTTATTTCTCATCGTGGAAAAAAATAAATAGATAAAACCAGGAGACCCCCCTCCTCCCCTCCTCATCTAATGACGTAAGATTCATTCCCAGAATGCCTAGTAACACGCAGGCGCACTGTAAAAAAACACAAGAGCTCTCAGTGATCAGAGATGGCGGGCGCCTCCGACCCCCTGGAAGATATGCTCTTTTCAGAGGTGGATGAAAAAGCGGTGAGCGACCTGGTGGGCTCGTTGGAGTCACAGCTTGCTGGCCAAAGCAACTCAGCAGGTAAAACAGACGAAAACGGAGGCGCTGGCTCAGTGGCCCCCGCTAACCATCACTTGGGAAAAACGCTACCAGCTCCAGTGGGCACCACAACAGTAGAACAACAACAACAAGGACGGCGGAATAAACCTGAGATGCGCCAGGAGATCAACTCTAAAGACGTTAGCCCGGAGAAAACTGTCACGTCTCCTTCTTTGGGCTGCACGCCTTCTTTTGAACAGCCCTCCACCACTTCAGCTGCCGGTGTGAACGCCACTAGCAGCGGTTTGCAATCACATGGAGCATCCATCACAACACTGACTGCATCTGGTGTGTCAACTTTGGCAGCTCCGCTGAGCAGCATCAGCACCACATCCAGCCGGGGGTGTAAGGTTTCCCCGGCGGCAGGTGAGACGTCGACGGAAGCTAACCCACCGAGAAAACGCATAAACACCCCACGGAGAAGCGCTTCTTCGCGGATAAAGAGTTTTAACGGAGCCGGTGTTACGACGAGGAGGAACAGCAGCACAGCAGTGGTAGAAAACGTGATCTCTGAGGATGCAACCACAACAAACTCCACCCGACCTGTAACATCCTCTATTAACACTTCCACTTTCACAGTATCTAACGCCAGCCTGCCTGTAGGTCAGTCTGCTATTGCTTTGGACAGAGGGACTCCCACCATTGCTTTACATAGACTTCCCAGTCACATCGTGGCGAGCATTGCCCAGAACGGCAACGGGACCACTGTGTCGGCCTTGGTCCAGCAGGGCGCCCGGGTAACATCCACCACATCACCAGTTTCACAGGACAACAACAGCAAAACTCTAACAGATACAGGGGCTTCCAAAACAGACGATTGTCAGTCCAAAATTGTAATGTCAAGCCAATCTGTCAATTCTGTAATAAACACTGTATCTACTACACCTTCTGTTCTCATACCAACAACATCTACAACAGCAGCAGGAACAACAACCACCACAACAGTAACTCTGAGCTCACCCACAACCACTGCTTGTGTTACAACAGCAGTGGCAACAAGTTCTGTGTGTGGAGCTGCTCAGACTACATCAGTGACCACCACTGTCAGTATGGTCAGACCCACAGCCCCCTCCCCATCCCCTGCTGTAGCCACCACCGCACAGACCCAACCTCGTCCTGGACTCACAGCACCTCAGAGGATCGTAGCCCCCCAGCTGATTGTGAGACCACCTCAGCAGCAGACGACCATTCAGCTACCCCCTGGGTTTACCATCCCGCCGGGTAAGGTTTGCAGAAGTGGGAGGAGACGGGCAAGAGGGTGCGGTTGACACCTGTGGTATAATAAGCATATGGGGTTCATTTGTGGTGCAAAGTCTAACTGTTTATGTTGATGTTGTGCATGTGTGACGTCTTTTCATTATACCGTATTCTGACACATTTAGGAGACCTTACAAATATACAGCCAAAATGTTGTTTGTTTCATTTATTGAGGAAATGCCTGTTGATAGATGCTTTATTCACCGTATCTGTGCTGTGAGTTTCAGCATGTGTGGTCCCACGGGGAATTAAACACTTTACACAGCAGTGTAATGATGTGCCAACTGAGGCGTGTAAATTCTAACATTTGCACCAAGCATCTGCAACAGCTCCGTGACGCAACACTAATACCTCATCTGTGAATTAATTTCAATAAATATTGACCTAATGATGCTTGAAGTTTACATTGCAGCTTTGTCAAATGAAATCTATCTGTCCTCTTACATAATTTGGTGTCCATGCTGCACTTTACTATTATTCCCATTAGCCTTTTAATGAATTTTAAGTGCAGTGGTTTATTTTGTTGGGTAGAAAAAAAACGTAGAGTATATCTGTCTGAGTTATCAACATTTAAAAAGTTCACCTCCAGTGTGTAAAGATAGCTGTAGCTGGTATCACACATTCATGAAGAATTTGTTTAAGTGTGCACAGTCTTATCTGATTTTTCAAGACAGCAGTGTGAATTGGTTGTAGAAAAAGCCACATGTTTAAAACAAAGAGCTTTTACTTTTTGAATGACAGAACCAAAAAAAGAAACTCATTAGTGGCAGTCTGTTGCCATTCACACCGAACTGTTACAGGCTGAAGCTGGGGATGCAGAGTGGCATTTTTTAAATTGTTGCTGATTGTACTTTTTTTTAAAACTGTAGTTTACTGTATTTCTTCTTCAAAGCCAACAAAAAACAATAAGAATAGCAGGAAAAGCAATGAAAACAGTCCTACATACACACCTATCATATGGGGAATATGTTGCTAATATGTTTACACTTCCGGTGTAAACCTCTCAGGGAGCAAACCTCTGCATCCGTGTGAGTTGGCAATATTAAGTAATAACTGTAGACAATATTTTGTCTGGAATGATACCCTGAGTCATCTCACCCCAGGATTAACAACTCATTCAGATAGACAAGATAATTACAAGAGAACATAATTAGCCTCAGGTCTTGTTTACTTCATAGAGGTTCTAAACAAAAACATATAGCAAAGCCTTTCACCTTGACCTAGTAATGATACAAGAATAACCAGAATCCAAGCAGTTTAGAAAGAGTTATTAATTTGTGTGTCAACCTTAATCACAATTCTTAGACTTCAGGATGTCACTCCTTTATCGCATATATATATTTTCTTGGATCAATAATAATTTAGATATTTCAAACAGTGTGACAGTACAATCAAAAATGTGACAGGTTTCCCTAATTTTGTAGGCAGTACAGGAGAAGCTCTCTGTTTGGCAAGGTTTTTTTTTCTTTAAGTTTTACTCTTAATTTTGTGTGCTTTGGCCTCAGAAAGCCTCGCTCACACAGCACAGTGCAGCACTAATCAAAACATTGTTGTACTGAACTGCTAACCTGCACTTTTACTGTCTGAATCCTCCTATTCAGGAGAACAATAAATCTTATCAGTAGATTGAGACCACAGAAGTTTGGATTTTGGTCTTCAAACCAGTTGGTTTCACCTCCCACAGTATGAATGATTGTTCAGTACACTTGACATGCTGTGTACTTTATTCATAATTCCTTTACACTGTTTTAAAAGTTACATTTCCCTCTCTTTTCTTTTTGATGAAACATCTTTACTATTACAGTAACAGAAATTAGATTTATTCTTGGTACTTTTTAAGTACCCACTTTTCAGAATGCAAATGTCCCCATTCTCTCTCTTTTTGGTATAAATGTCAATTGAACATATTTTAAGGATACATGTCCTTAATTGTGTGGAAAGTTAAATAAACTATCCATGTCATGCAAAAAATAAATAAGATAAACATTAGAACAAGAAGAACGTTTAGGCAAATAGATACTGGGTTTTGTGTTTGTACTTTTGTATGTCTTAGTGAATGTGTGTTTCTTAATAGAGGGAGCATTGTACTTTTTTGCAGGTCTATATTGTCTCCCTGGTATCCCTGTAGTAGCTTAACATTATTTATTTAAAAATTTTTATTTAAAAAAAAAATCCTCACTGTTGTGTTTTAGGAAACCCTTATTTCAGCCACCCACAAGCCCTCTTCCCTCTGATTATCCAGTCTACTGCAGGCCTGCCAGGGGCATAGCTATGGGCAGATCTCTGTGTTTGTGGCCCGCTCCTCCAATGTGTCAGGGAGCAGTTAGGGGATCCTGGTGTTAGGACTTCATAATTTCAGCAAGTCTTGTGAAGATCTCATGCTAATTTTTAGAATGGGTTGTTTTGATCAGTTAACAGATTCAGGGATTTCTACAGTGTATGAATTTTGCAGTTTGAAAATCATTTAGGATGAACATCCAGCATTGTTATATTATATCTGTATGTAAAATATGGGAAAAATTAATACTCCCTTTTTAAAGATGCTTGATTTAGCCTCCAGGTAGCCCTCTAATATGCAGTGTTGTAGTCTGTGCATTTGGCTTGTACACTCCATAAACCTGCCATTGACATCTAAAATATATCTGCCTTTGGTTGGAAGCAGTATTCAGTGCCACATGGTTGTTCTGTAACCTTTAATGACTGTTCCTTATGATTGTTCAGGGATGGTGTTGGTTCGCACCGAGCTGGGCCAGCTGGTGATGGTTCCTCAGCAGGCTTTGGCTCAGGCTCAGGCTCAGGCTCAGGCCCAGAACAACATCTCTCCTCGACCTGCCACCCCCACAACAGGAGCATCCTTTCGAGTCACAACTCCACAGGTGAGTGTCTACTAGGAAGCATGGACATTAGTGGCCACAATAAATAACTCTTAGAGTAGAATGACCACAGCAATATAGTTGCTGAGCCATAATGTTTACTTACAGCTTGATAGAAACTAGAAGAGATAAAAAAAATCCCTTTTATTATATATATGATATATCAAGCGCTGTGTCATGATACATCTGGTCCTGGTATATCAAACTTCACAGCCCCAAAAGTCTTCTTTATGTTGAACAATATGTGCAGTTTATGCTACACAAAATTGTATACGACTGACACGTTCCTTAAATCTTGTGGTTTTCATTTGTCTAAGAGCAGTACATTAATGCTTTCAGTTTGGTGCCAGTTTGCTGACTCTTCTTATTTTTACTTCTTTACTAATGCCCTGTTGTGAAATTGTGGAAATTAAGAGACTGAAAAACTGACAGGCGCTAGTTAAAAAAAGGGATGGGCTTCATCTGAAACAGCTGTAATTTCTTTGCCTGTTGCAGCAGCAGAATGAATGAAGTCTGTCTCATGCATAGAAGTAACATCCAAAAATAGCATTTATTTTTCAATCTGAAATACTGTAGATCTTTTGCTTGTACTTTTCAGTGCTTGTACGGTATAACATGAACAAAAACTGTTCTAAAAATAATCTTTTACCTCGTACACACTTAACTTACTGTAAAAAAATCTCTACTACGATTGAATAATAAAATTGTTATTTTTTTGATGGTATAGAGCAGTGTTTCTCAAATGATTTCAGATCAAGTACTACTTACCCCCCCCCCCCCCCCCCCCCCCACCAAAAAAAAACAAAAAACAAAAACAAAACAAAAAAACCACCAAACTAAAAAGCCTCAGAACAACAGCCCAGCTAGCCAACTGATGTTATATAAGCTGGCATCATACATGCACTGGAACTAGCACAGACACGAATGTTAGCTTCCATGGTTTTACTGTCCCTGTCTTAAACCACAGATACATGAGGATTTTTCCTGTGGGCTTGTTAATGGAGTAATGTTAGCCTGACTGTTTTTACTGGGGGGGGGGTTAAAGGAATTTTTTGAGTTCTAGGTTTTTTTTTCCCCTTTTTTTAATGTTCTATTAAAAAAAAAAGTTTACTTATTGTCGTGGCAGACCACTAGGATGCACTGGCGGACCACTAGTGGACCTCAGACCACAATTTTAGAAACACTGGTATATAGAATACTTATGTCAAACATATGATCAATGAAGGAAATATATGCGTAAACTCTGATTTAGAGGAATAGCACAGAGGAATGTCTAAATAAATCTGTCTTATGTTTATGGATGGGGTAAATAACTGAATCATGTTGGATTCAGTGTGAAATGTTTGCAGACGTGGAGGAGTTATTTTCAATTATATAGGAAACAAGTTTGATCATACAGATACCAGTGAAGTATGGACAGCTCCCGGTGCTGAAGAAAGTACTAAAAAAGATGAAAAAGACAGACATTTTTCCTGATAAAATGATAGTGCTTTGATTTTCACATAATCAATCTGAAGACAGCAGCTATGTCCTGGAAAATGACCTGAGAATAGATTTTACATACCAACCAGTTTCGTTTACCTTTATCATTATGGAAGTGGAAGAAAGATATTTGACAACATATTCCATAAATACAGATATTTGAATTTAATGATAGTGCAGAACAATTTCCGATTGGTGCAAAATGTCACCACAAAGGACACCACAAATCACTCAAATAGTATGAGTGTAAACAAATTTAACAAACGTTTCTCAAAGAATCAGACAGACAAATGATGCTTCTCTTTACAAAAAACACCCAGACAGCTCAGTTGGCAAGTCAAAAGTAATATGTGTCACTCAGTTACTTTGAACGACCACCTTGAGCTAAGCATACAGCTGCAGCTTATCACACCGCTGTGCCACATCACAAAAGTTGTTTAATTTTAAGTGTGTGCATTACCACACTATGGATGAAAATAAACCTAAGAAGTTTACTATAGCGCTTACTAAATAATAAAAACTAAATGCAGGCCAGCCGACATTGCAGAGGATCTCTAATCTGATTCTCAAATCAAGACACTGGTGAGTATTGCTCGACATTGGTTATGTTTTTTGAAAAGTAAAACTTTGATATTTAATGTGATTTAAATGTGATTTCAGTAACTGTTGATCAGATGAAGTGATAATGTTGACCAATAGTACTCTGAATTCTACAAGTGTTGACAAAGTTTTGTTTTCTTCTCATATACCTTGAAAGTGAGATTTAATACACAGTGAGGTTATTAAAAAACTCCCCTACAGCCAGTACTGGTTGCCCAAATCAACTCAATACAACATACTCAGGGATTAGTCCTGTCCTACACATTTCTCATTTCTCAAACATTTATCTGTATGTGCTGAATCAACGAAAAGAGCTGAGCTCTGCTGTTTGGAGGATTGTGTGCCCACAGTGCCTACATGTTTCAGGATGTATCGTGCCTGTGCAGCTGCAGTCTGGGCTTCTCTGTTGAATTTCCTGGGCTCATACAGTCACAGCTGAAACACTGTGTTCTGTAGCCTCATTACACTTCACCCAGATTTGGCTGCACAATATAAGAAAAATTTGGGATGGGATATAAAATTCTGTACTGCAATAATGGTTCAAAGAGCAGTAGATAGATAATTAATAGCACATTTTGGCTGCATGCAGTTTTTCAAAGTTTTACTCAACACCTTTACTCAACATGTCCTTCTTGAAAGAGATAAATCTGAAACACATTTTTAGACACCAGTTTAAGAACAGTTGCTCAAATAGGTAGCTAACAGCTAGCCTCAGTGCCATATAGTAATAGCATGGGGAAAATAACTGGCCCTATCCAATAGTTAATGTACCATTGTTAACTGAGAAAACATTACTGTGGAAATGTTCTGATTTTTGTGATGTGTTTTTTTGTGAAACTTAAACTGAGATGATGGTGCATCCCAAGTAATAATTTTAAGCAACAGATGCTAAAACATAAACAAAGTGGCCTAATGAAATCAAAGTAAACTGTTGGGAAAAATTGTGTATCATACACATACACTCAATGTTTGGGTCACACTTTCTTAAAATAAGCTTTAATAGGTGATATAGATGACAAATACTGTTAAACTTATATTCAGTTGAATACACTACAGAGACAATATTATTAGTCAAACTTATAAACTTTATTGTTTTCGTTTCAACTTCAGTTGCTCAACAATCCGGGGTCTCCATTGTCGTATTTTGCTCGTCATAATGTGCCACACATTTTCAATGGGAGATAGGTCTGGACTGCAGGCAGGCCAGTCTAGCACCTGCACTCTTTTACTACAACGCCATGCTGTTGTAACACGTGCGTAATGTCTCTTGGCATTGTCTTGCTGAAATAAGCAGGGACGTCCCTGAAAAAGACGTGGCTTGGATGGCAGCATATGTTGCTCCAAAACCTGTATGTACCTTTCAGCATTAATGGAGCCTTCACAGATGGTCAAGTTAGCCATGCCATGGGCACTAACACACCCCCATACCATCACAGATGCTGGCTTTGGAGCTATGTGCTGATAACAATCCGGATTGCCCTTTTCCTTTTTGGCCAAGTAGATACAACGTCCATAATTTCCAAAATCAATTTGAAATGTGGACTCGTCAGACCACAGCACACTTTTCCACTTTGCGCCAGTCCATCTCAGATGAGTTCTGGCCCAGAGAATCTGGCAGCGTTTCTGGGTGTTGTTGATATATGGCTTTGTCTTTGCATGATAGAGTTTGAACTTGCACTTGTGGATGTAATGATAAACTGTGTTAATTGACAGTGTTTTTCTGAAGTGTTCCTGAGCCCACGTGGTAATATTCTTTAGACAATGATGTTGGTTTTTAATGCAGTCCCATCTGAGGGATCGAAGGTCACGGGCATTCAATGTTGGTTTTCAGCCTTGATGCTTACATGCAGAGATTTATCCAGATTCTCTGAATATTTTGATGATATTATGGACTGAAGATGATAAAATCCCTAAACTCCTTGCAATTGTACTTTGAGAAACATTGTTCTTCAACTGTTGGACTATTTGCTCACGCAGTTGTTCACAAAGTGGTGAACTTCACCCAATCCTTGCTTGTGAACAACTGAGCCTTTCGGGGATGTACCTTTTATATCTGACCTTGACACTCACCTGTTTCCAATTCACCTGTTCACCTGTGGAATGTTCCACACAGGTGTTTTTTGAGCAATTTTTGAGCATCAACTTTCCCAGTCATTTGTTGACCCTGTCCCAGCTTTTTGGAACATGTTGCAGGCATCAAATTCAAAATGAGTGAATATTTGCAAAAATAAATAAATAAATGAATAAAAACAGTACAGTTTATCAGTTTGAACAATAAATATCTTTTCTTTGTAGTGTGTTCAATTGAATATAGTTAAAATAGGATTTGCAAATCATTGTATTCTGTTTTTATTTACATATCACACAACGTCCCAACTTCATTGGAAATAGAGTTGTAGGAACTGAGCTAACTCGGATCCCCCATGAGTGAAACATCATGGCCTATACAACTTCTCTTAAGAAATACAAAAAACAAACAAACAAAGTAAAAACTTTCCCTTAAGGTCTGTTCTTGACTCTGCCCATTACCAAGTTACCACCCTAATGATGTCTTTACAGAATAACTGTAAATGTCAGGATGACAGTAGACATCTGTAAAGGTTCTCTGTCATCCAGCTTATGGAAAATTTAGGTCACTTCCAAAAGTAGCTGGATTTCTTTAAAATTCTTCAAGAGGTTTTGCCTCTTCTCATAAATTTAAACCAAGTCCAGTCACTTAACTTTATTTCAGCAGCATAAAATTTGCTGTGTTTGGTGACTGGGTTTCAAACCTCATCATTCCTTACAGATTAACTTTATAGAGGTTAAGAAGTGTTGACACATCTTAAACCCTTCATAGTTGGAGTCTGCAGGTGGACGGTTGGAGGTGATGGGGCTGAAAATTTGAGCACAGAACTGGTGCAAAGCAGTGGTTACATTGGCATAGCAGAGGCAGAGAGCAGAAATCCTGCAGCTTAAACAGACAATTGACTGAGGATACTTTTTCAGGTGAAAATTACACATTTCAGATGTGAAAGTAAAGCAGCTCGAGTTGCCTACTTGAACTAACTCACAGGTGTTGCTCCATTTCAGTTACCTTGTGGACTGAGCTTTGGGGTGCTGAAATACAGAGGATAGTTTTCATGGGTTTGTTTCTTAAAGCACAACACAAATTGATGTCAGTTTTTAAACAATAAGTTTTACTTTTTTTATTTGTGCAGTCAGTGTCTAGTTTAAATTTATCACCACCTCTTGTTATTATTCATTGTCTATGAAGCAAAGTGCATCAATCTATAGCTCACATAATGAGAGTGCCTAAGTACAAATAAAGGCAAGCCGGACTCTGTTCCTTCACACTATGTGCTCTAAAGAATTTCTCTCAGTGTTATTGAAACGACTGCTGACCTTTGTCAACAGCAGCCCGACTGATTCAATTGTAGAAACATTGATGTCATTATGTGTGGGTACACACCATCCATGCTGGGTGGGCTCCACTTCATTTAGAGAACAGCTGAGCTCTGGACCCTAATTGGGCTGTGATTAATATGTTAAACTGTGTAATTATATTCAATGAATATTCTTGATGATTTTACGTATAGATTAAACTGAGATTAATGAGTGAATTAATGTCTCAAGGCTCCTTAATGACTCCATGGGGTCCTCTCATCAAAATTTAACCAGCTACTGAATCATTAATTGAAGTTTGCTTATTATCACCTGTGGATACATCATTCATATGAAAACCTGAGCTTTTGCTGCTGGGCTCACACCTTTTTGAGCTTAACTTCCTTAAAAATCCAAACTGGCATGTCATTGTTTTAAATGATGTACTTCTTTTTTTGTCAGCTTGTCTGTAAGTCAAGGAGAGCAGCTGAGGCACAGATAAATGTTTCTTCTGAGTATTAGAGTATCTTAATTCTTCCATCAGAGATTAAATTTAAGACTTCAATCCCATTGATATGTAATGGTTGGAAAAGCAGAGGGAAATTAAAAAGCACCTGGTTGTGTTTATTATTTGATTCAGATCCAAACCCCACAAATAAATTCTGACTTGCAAGAGAGATGTGAGGGACAACCTGATCATAAATTTCACATCAAATATGTAAAAAAATCTTATAAAGTTTATAATTTCATCTCTTCCTGTTGGCAATGTGGCAAAGACATTTGTTTTCAGTGGGTGCTGGGCACTGATCGACAAAACCATGGTCTATGGCAGACCAGTCCACAGCACAGAAAGATAAAACAACAGAAAATGTTTTTATCAAAATATTATACTGACTTTATTTTTATTTCAGGAAAATTGACAAGCAAATTTTTCTTATTGGCAGATTTTTTTTCTCTTTTGAAGCAATTCAGACATAATTTTTCTCTTATAATAACTTGGAACGGGACATTTTTTCTGGACTTGTGGCTCATATTATGACTAAGAAGACAATTTTTACTAAATATGAGACACAAACACTTGCTTAAATTTCAGTTTTTGCAGTGAAAGATCTGCACATAAACTAGCCATCTAAGTTTAAGAGATTTTAACTGAGTGACTGTTGAGTGAGAAGAAAATGCCCAAGAAAAGTTAGAGCTGCTTTTATTTTCAGCATCTGTTAACACTGATAACTGCTAAAGATAACTTTTTTCAAGTCAGCTGTGACCAGCAGGTACGCTCAGAAGAACATCACTGCTGTTGAAGTGAAATTTGAAATCTCTGGGTCTATTCTTTATATTGCTGCACAAATGAACATTTTTAAATCGCTTAAATCACAAATTAGTGCCACTCTGTTTGTATTTTTAGTTGTAATTTGGCTAATGATTGGTACAATGTAAAAAAAGAGCACAGTCTTATTTGAAATAGAGTCCCAACAGATTATGTTTTTTCATGTATTAACTTACTACTTTGTATGGATAAACTAATAGTTTGGTTTATCAAACCTAAAAAAAAATAATAAAACAGTGTTTACTTGAAAAATTCTCAAGGCCAGAGATAAGCAGCCAAAATACTCTCATTACTTTTACACATATTTAGATTATTATCACAGAAAGCTTAAGAAAACAGGAAGTGTTTAAATGACCAGAACTACATACTTTGCATTGTAACTGATTGATCAAGAAGAATACCTCTTAAGCTAAACAGATACTAGTAATATCATAACATCCCTATCATGTTAGAAAGACCTTTCCTTTTGAGTATCAGTTTGTTCGTTTTAGTTAACAGACAGAAAAACGCCATGCTTTTATACCTCAAGCTCAAAACAAAGGCAGGCTTTATAATAAAAACTAATTAAATTATTATTATTATTATTATTTTTAAATTTGTCTTTACAACAGTCATCTCATCAGACTAAGGTTATCATAAAATCAATAGCTACTTACTGAGAAAAGCATTTCTATACTGCCGAGCTTTTTTTTGTATTCTTTCACAAAGAGAATGAGCTGAAAACATCCAACCGCTTCACTGAGCCTCTGAAGGCCTTTAAGAGGCTTCACAAAGATCTCAAGCACTTGTTCAGTAACAAAAGCTGTGAGGACAAAAGACGGACACTAGAGGGCAGCATTTCATTGTCTTTCTCTGACTCAGAAACACTTTTCTTTTTTACTGCTTTTTTAAAGTTGGTAAAAATTGTTAGCAAACAGACAACTGATTAATGCAGAAATACACTTGATTGATCTATCTGGTGAAAAAATGTCCAGAAAATCAGTACTCAACACACGTAATGTAAATGCATTACTCCAGAATTTCCATATGATTGGGTCTGTACTTGTTGTATGATTTATTTTTTGCTACAATGTGGACTGGGCTGTAACTCATTTTAATTCCAATATTAAGTTGATTTTCTTAAAAGCGTATTTTCTTTTTCTTTGTACATCCTATAGCAGGTGAACTCATTCTCAGCAGTCCATAATCTCTCTCTCCCTAGCTTTGAAAGTAGCCCTCTAGCGCCACAGACATCCAACCTGTATCCATCCTGATGAGAACCCCTCTCAAAAGAGACTTGCAGATTGTCATCGCCTCTCACAGTCAGACTGATTACAAATTAGCAGGCCGCGGCGTTGCCTCCTGACAGGAAAAGCAGTAGCGAGAAATGAAAGGGAATGGTGTTTATTCCCAGAGCTCAACCCCTCTGTCGGCCTGTCACTCTTCCCACAACCCTGAGGGGAGAAACGGAAGGCATCCTGAGCTTCCTTCCTTCCATACCTGTTAAATCATTCATCATCCAACTGCCTGATTATTTTAAAAAGCTAACAAGGCTTTGGTTCTTCAGCACGTTTGTGTGTGTCTGTCAGTGTGCGTGAGAAGCAGAGAGAAATAGAGAGGCATAGCTCGCGGTGGGATGCACCCTGTGGCTCTTACCAACCCTTCTTTACCCCTACTGTCTCTCTCGTCTCCTCTTCCATCATCCTTATACACCCACTTTCCCCAAACTCCTCTCTGCATCTTTCTTTTGGATCCTCCAAAACTTTTAGTGGAGGAGAAACTCCCTCCTCCTTTCTTCATCCTACTTCTTTTCTACTCTTTGCCTCTTTCCCCCCTTGTCCTTTGGCAGGGCTGTGTCTGTTTGTGTGTTTTCATTTGTGTGTGAGACAAGTGCAGTTAATCATGTGTTAAAATGTTTGTCTGTCCTCTCTACTGTCTCTGTGTGAATGCTTTTGTCTGTTTGTGAATGGACGGCTGTGTGCCAGAGGTTGGGGCAGAGGCCCTCTTGGGTTGTCTTGGTCTGAAGAAAAGAAAGCAGCCTGGAAGTGTGTATGGTTGTCTGCCTGTTTTCACGCATCTGTGTGTGTGTGTGTGTGTGTGTGTGTGTGTGTGTGTGTGTGTGTGTGTGTGTGTGTGTGTGTGTGTGTGTTAAACCACTGATAAACCACCACTTAATGTGCAAAGAAAAAAAACAGAATCACCTTAATAAGAGTAATGTTAATCTACCAGATCTACTCAACATGAAAAAAACTTGGAAGGTGGGAAAATGATGTTCAGTGTTGTGTAAAGACAATTCCTGTTTACTGACATGTCTTTCCAATATTTTAAACATGGGCAGTAACAGTTCTGAATGTTTGTACCAAATGTGTGAAGATTTCCAAGCTTCTACTTATTCATATATTGTAAAATCCATGAATCTGTCTGTAAACTGATCAAAACAGCCTGTTCTAAAAATAGCACAAGATCTTCACGAGACTTGCCGAAATGATGAGGTCATCACAGAAGGAGGTCTTAACTGGTTTGCTGGCCTTAAACACCAAGGTCTGCTCCATGGCTCCTCCCCCAACAGACCTTCAGAAGGCCAACCAATCACAGGGGAGAAGGTTGTGGAGCCTTAATGAAACACAGCGTTTCACACAGAGGCTGAAATAAAGGTTTTCTACAACACCACTGTAAAAAATATGGATTTTTTTGCTGTAAACAGAAACATATACTACAGGGATACCAGAGGGGATTTATAAAGCTGAAAAAAGCACTATACCTCCTCTTTAAAACCTCTTCTGACTATCCTGACGTAGCACATACTTTGAACCACACCTGTCCGTGACACATTTCCCTGCCTATCCCCCCTCAAAACAAACAAACAAACAAACAAACAAACAAACAAAACAACAACAATATAATGCCTAATGATTAAAAACACCCCATACAACTTGATACTTCTTCTAACAACGAGTTTTCATGGATTTGTTGACAAAGGTGATAATAAATGAACTAAGGTGTAAGTTTAAAGTAGGTTAGCGAAACTCCAGAGAAAATACTATCAAGTGTTTACGCTCAACCATGCTTTGAGAATTACCAACATATGTCCACTAGTTTGATTAGTCAGCGGCAATTTATAGCCAGAAATGCATTACCTGGTCAGGTTGCTTTAAACGTCAGTTGCAGTTACTCTAAACTCTTGTACACTCATTGATATTATCTTGTCCTGACCCAGGTTTATGGCACCATGGCTTATTTCAACCTCACCAAACATGCTCTTCTCCATCTTGGTCTCTTGTACCACCAGCATGCTGCCCTCTTATTTCTCTCCTGCTGTCATGACCTTTCCTGCAAGGCACACTTCTGCTCTCTTTTTCCCCTTCTCCTGCTTCGTCCTGGTCTTTTTACAGGAGCTAATCTCCCTCTACATCTGTCCTTCTCCCATAAAACACTGACATGGACTTACCTTCTCTGTTTTTCTTCCTTTGTATCTTTTGAAGTGTCTTTTATTCTTCATCTGCCCTGAAACCCTCACCTACTATCTCTGAAATCTTTTTCTGTCCTTCTTGTTTCCCCGTCTGTCTTTATCTTCTCTGTGTTGCTCTCTTTCTGTCCTGCAGTCTCCTGTGACCTCTCAGACCACCCGGCAATGTTCTTTAACCCCGGCCAAGATGGTACCAGCCGTCTCTCCAGCTCCTTCCAGCCCTGCCCTCCAGACCTCCTCTTCTTCCACCTCTTCTTCCTCTGCTTCTTGTCCTGCACTCCGCCCAGTGAGATAACCCACCTTACTTTCCTATTTTTCAGTCTTTGTCCTTCATTTTCTTTCCTGAGCTTACCTGACAAGGGATGCCAGTGTCCTGTCTCAGTGATTGTCCTGAAGATATACCGAAGGTTGTAGTACAGAATCTGGGTGGGGCTAAAAAGACAGACAGCTGTTTTCTACAACTTCAGTTTTCACTGAGCCAGAGGAGATGATTCATCTTTGCAAAGTCACTCCAAAATGACAGGAGCTGACAGAAAAGTGTCTTGCCCACATGCCCACAAACAAATAACTTAAATAAACCGTAAATATTAACCTGTTACTTGCATTGTTTTTCCCATCAGATTCCATACTTTTTTGTTCATTTCAAATCAGTGACAGATGTGGTCACTTGGTAAAACAGAAAAATGTCAATGTTTCTCATAAAAAAACTGATATTGTCCAAAAAAGTTACTATGAATATTATTTTAGCAGTCTACTACACTGTAAAAATGAAACATAAAATGATTTTTCTCAACCGACCCAAAAGTAGAGAAAAAAAATGGATGTCTACGGCATTCTGACTTGCTCAGTACAAAAAAACTTATATTATCAAGTTTAGAAATCGTCCAATACCAATACCGATTTGATACCAGTGTTAAAATAATAACCTGCAGCCCTACTGTGGGATAAAACTGGTAATGTTTTGGGTAAAAGGACAAAAATTAGTACATATGGATTGAAGTTATTTAAACTATAAAGTGTTTAAATGTTAACCAGCAGTTTGGTGAAAACAATGCTTCAGAACTTACTGAATTTAATATTCAGTTGTAACCTCTGTGGACTGATAATGCTGCAAAAAAAAAACCAAAACAAAGAAAGTGCATCAGAGGTGACCTCAAGTATTAGTAACAGGTCTAGACCTGTTAACGCTTTTGGAAAGTATCTTGAGATAATAATTGTTATGAATTGGCGCTATAAAAATAAAGATTGATTGATTGATTGAAGTAAAGAACTGTATTACACAACTGTTTGTAACCACATACTGCAAACAAAGGGTCAATTTTATGAGAAAATAATGCAAACAACCTTGTTTGATTTAGTCATGATTTAACTTAAGCGTCAAGTTTTTAAGAGAGAACAAAAATTCTAGTACAAAATGTGAGAGCGCTGGTTAAAACAAAAAAAAAAAGGCTTAGAACTGGTTGCCTAGATTGATACCACAGAACTGGCCTTTCCTACCAATACCCAACCCAGCTTTGAGGGGCTCAATCCCAATACCCGCATCAGGAGTCAAGACGTCACCGTCTCAAATAAAAATACATTTGTTAAATGCTGATATGATGAGCATTTTTTAACTCAACCTTTCCCATTTCTGAGGCTCTGATCAACTCCGTATCTCCTTTTTAAAAGCACTTTAAAGATCCAACTGAGAGCTTTTCGCTCCATGCTTACGTTTGAATTTGTGTGAATCGTTATTTTTGTAAAAACTGAAAACATTATACATGATATGTGCAATTTGAAAACACGGTCAGTGTTGAAGTTTTATTTCTCTTCTCTTCAGGCTCACATATCTTGAAATTTTGTGTTTTAAACATCCAAGCTTAGCCATCTTTTAATTGAGCCAGCTTCATCACAAAAAATAGTGTAATCATGCTGATTTCCATTTGTGTTTTAGTGATTAGATCCCAATGTATGTTCTATGCATTCTGGGGGCATTTACACCTGTATTTAGAGCTGTCTGCTTCTTATCTCGTCACATGACTTGATTTTTATTGCCACGTGTGAACAGGCCCCTAGAAATTTCGGAGAAGTGATGAGGGCCTGCGAGTGAGAGACCGCTGATGGCACCTTATGTGTTGAGCACAATGTGTTGCGGATGTGAGATATTTTCTCGTCATTCATCCTCTCACGTTTCATCATTAAAGCAGATATACTTGGTGGCTCATGTTTGGCATGACCAGTAACGAGTCCTGATAGGAGTTTTCCCTTGTCAGGTAGGTGACTATGAAGAAAAGCTTTGATGGCCTCCCGTCTTTCTCAGCCTCCAGCTCGTCACCACCTCCCCTTCCTCCTCCTTGTCTGTTTAGCAATGTCCACTGAAGTCAGGACACCAGATGTGACAGGAGCGCTGTGGCGCCTGCCTCCTGTTCTCTGTGGCCTTGCTGCGAGCGAGGCGTCACGTCCTGTTTATCTCTCTGTCTCTTCCTTGCTCTTCCAGAAGGGCCCTGTGGCTCCAGCCGTGGCTGTGACGGCTCAACAGCAGACCCCCATGGTTATGGCCCCTCAGGCTCCGGCCCAGGCTGCCTCCCAGCCTGTGCAGCCTCCTCAGACGGGAATTGCCCCGACCCCTGGAGCTCCTGTCGTGTCCCAGGTCTGTACTGTCTCCATTCCTCCTCTCCTTCCTTCCTCAACGCCCACACTCCAACCTCAAGGGCGTATGCACTCTCACATCTGCCAGCAGGCTGGCTGTGTCACAAGCTCAGCCCCGGACCCACAGCCTCACCGCCTCCCGCAGCTGGCCATACTCTGAGAGTCTCACACATGCCCACACACGTTTGCGCTCATACATTCACACAAGTGCTTAACAACCCAAGGACATGCAGACAGAGACATAACAGCACAGAGTCATCGTGAACACATTCAGGGACACAAGGATTTATAGATACACTACTATAGATGCCAGCTCTTATACACACGCCCAATCACAAACCCTCACATCTCTGTATTAACAGGCCTGGAGAGCTCTCATTGGGGACTACGGCTTGTTGCCATTGGCAGTTTGAGTGGACAGGTGCCATGTCTCATTTGGCTACAAAGATAACTAGGCAACATGCTCAGTTTGCACTACAAGCTGATATTTTAATAAAGCTTGGCAGCGTCTTTGTCACTCAGTACAATCGGTAAGGGCAGTAAAGAAATTGTGCATGTATTTTATGATATGTCTGCGCTAGGCTGAGACTGATGGTAACAAAATTAATTTCCTCCAGTGTTGCTCAGCACTTCAGAAATAAATTGTTCATCCTAGAAGTTTCTGAAGACAAAGCAATTCACACTTTAAAGTTCTTAATTGTTTGCACATAAGTTAAATGTCTAGTGTCTTATCTTTTACAGGAAATGCAGGAGAATGTCAAGAAGTGTAAGAATTTCCTGGCCACACTTATCAAGCTGGCGTCTCACAATTCTCCGTCCCCTGAGACCTCCAAGAACGTCAAGGCTCTGGTTCAGGACCTGCTGGTGAGCTCCAAAAACCACCTCACAATTTACTGCTTTTGGATATTGTGCCTGTTATAGTTTCTTAAGAACAACTTAAATTTTACTTGAAGAAATCCCACTTAAAGAAACTATCCTTCACCAAGTTTGAGCAACTTTTTGCAGCTTCATTTTTCAAAACCTGCACCCTGTCATCTACTTTTTCCCCCTATCTCCCATACAAAACTTTCCAAGCAAAAAAATCTGCTTGACTGGACAAAGTCTTAGTCCTCTGTTATTGTATTGATTATTTTAAACCTGTAGGTGGCAGCATGAAGCTCCTCTCCAAAACCCTCCCTGATCCGACCAGAATCTTCCTCTTCTACACAGTCAAGCAATAATGAACTGCACCCTGAGGTGCCAGCATTAATGTTGAATGGTTGATCATCAGCTCCAGTGATGTGATTGTAGCTTTGTGTGTTTAAATCAACATTTTGTAAAATGCTGTTATGACACCTTCCTCCTAACAGGATGCAAAGATTGAACCAGAAGAGTTCACCAGCCGGCTGCAGACTGAGCTCAAGTCGTCTCCTCAGCCTTACCTGGTGCCCTTTCTTAAGGTGTGGTCCTTCTTTTAACCTTCTTTCCAAGTTGGGCTGTTGTTTCCCACATTTGGTCCCTCAGGCTTACCCCAAATTTGCCTCTAGAGCTGACTCTGCAACATAAACTTCTCCTGAACAGATCCTCTTCATTTGTCCTCATACTCTCTACAACACTTGTCGCATAAAGTTTTCCTCCTTGTTTCAGCCCTACAAGGACAATTAAAACAGCCTGATATCTTTCTAAATTGACCTCTAACACAAAAGCGCTCCCTGAACTACTTGTTAACCTGCCCCTTTAATCCTTCCTTAACTTGACTCTCTAAGCTGGCCCTCTTATGTATTTTTCTAAAACTGCTCCCCCTAAAGCAGTCCTGTCCCTGAAACTAGCTATGGCAAGGCCTGACATTAGAATAATACACACAACCACACACACACACACACATACGGCCCTCTGGCCTGACTTCTGACTGTGTGTGACAGTGGCCCCCACAGCCGTTCCTGCCAGTAGCCAGCAGGTTCCTCCAGCCAACCGTGATGAGCGTCACATCAAGGCGCCCAACCACCCATCCCGGCCACAAACACATGTTGTCATGCAATGTTATGTCGCTTACGTCAAAAATCTGCCAGAAATAGTCTGTATAGAGCCACGTCAGCTCCTCAGGTCGGCTCTGACAGTGTGTTATCCGAAATGCCTCATGGCCATTTTCATGTATTTCGTTTACAATATGTAATGTACTGGTGGCTATCGGAGTTATATTTTCCACAATATATTCAACAACAGTAATAACTCTGAGTAAAAATGTAGGTGTCCCCTAATGTACATGAAACTGTCACATGTTTTATTAACATCAAGCTCACTCAGCCAGCGACCACAGCAGCATTAGTGTCTGCAGCTGTGTAAGCTGTTTTCTCCTGCATGTTTGTTTTTGCTCTGTGACTCCAACTCTGGCCTCTCTGCCCGTCAACAGAAGAGCCTCCCGGCCCTCCGGCTGTCTTTGCTGAATAGTCAGCAGTCCCTGACCCAACCCCCGCAGCAGGGAGTCAAACCAGCGCCCGGCGGCACCCCTCCTGCCATCGTGGCTGGGCCAGCTGTCCGCATACGCCACCCCAACAGCGTCAGCACCACTTCGGGTGCCAGTGTGCTGCCCGGCGGGACACTTGGACATGCAGCTGCTATGGTATGTATGCAGTGAACCAGCTGGAACAGAGTGCTGCCACAGTTATTGTAGTGTCAATTCTAACAGCATAAACTACAGCATGAACCACATTTATAGTTAACCCACGCGTAAATCAAATGTTTGTGTATATGAAGGTCCCATCCACAGATGAGTAATCAATCCTCAAGAGTCTCACAGTTTCACAGCTGAGAGTTAACCAAAAGTGAGCCAAATTCACTCCTGTCCAGGACTCAAACTCAGTTTTCCAGAAAAATTTCATGAGCGGTCAGGACTTGAAGATTATATTTATACAATACTTTTTAAGTTACATTATCAGGCTTTTTGTGCCTTTATTTAGAAAGGATGCGGGCAAGAGGCCACAGGTTGGAATTGTGCCAAGGCCGACCACTTGAGGCCTATAGCCTCATGAGGCGCACAGTCTACACCTTAGCTATACCAGTGCCCCATGTTATTAAATACTTGACTCTAACTTAAAGCTTTCCCACACCACAGAGATACTGAGGATGACCAAACTGTGTTACTGGCCACTGATCAAAACAGTTGGTCCTTCGTATGACTCAAGGCACCATTTTAGTAGTTATATACTCCTGTCCAGCTGATGACTGCTGATTGGAAATATCTGATCCAGAAACTTTATAACAACAGTCCAAGACCATTATGTGCCTTTAAAATGCTGCATTTTACTCACCAGGTGATAAAAATAAAATTCAATGACTACAAGTGTAACAGTTTACCAGGCCCATGTAGAAACAGAGGGCTGTAAAATTACAATTATGTCCAGTCTTAATTTTACTTGTTCTTTGATATTTACAAAAACTATGCAGGATGATGATGATAACAGGATATTTTGTTTTCTGTGATACAAGACTTAAAGTGAAAGAACTGACTTCAGTAACTGTTTACTTTAGAGTTTTGAAGACGTTTAGTTGAGGTAATTAACTACTTTTTTAAGGACACTTTTTTTCCATCTGTGTTTATACTTGTACTTAATACAGTTTTCCTTAAGCTGAATTCTCTCCCTGTTTCATTTTTTACTAGTAACAGGATGAAACAAGATTAATCCAGACTTACAGCTGACAAATTGATTATTATTTTCAAGTTAGAAAGATATGACCTCTGAGGGGTTTCCAGTCTTACTTTACACACACCATCAACTTTTTACTAGAAGATAAATCTCTTCATTGGATGGTCACAATAGCACATTTCCACGGACTGTAGTTCAATCTGCTGAACTGAGCAGAGCGGGACCCTTATCCCTCTGTAAATTACATTTATTCACTGCTCTGTGTGTTGACCAGTACTCTTTCACCTCATGTTATTAAGACTTCTAATAGTTTTGATTGGACTTTACATACATCAAACTGCATATAGTACTCAAAAAAAGTTAAATTAGAGTTCAGGAAATATTCTTGTCACATCTTTTGACAGAAGACATCCACACGCCCTTATGCAGTTGAAATTCATTCTGGTCGGCCTTTCTGTTGGCATATTGACAAGTAGTACCAGAGGTTGGGAGCACTTTACTCAATCTTGTGATTTGTTTATGGCTGAAGTTAGGCCAGGTAACCTGCAGGGTCCAGCACTGGACACTGACAGCCTCACTCCAAACATGGAAACATTATTTTACCATGTGGGTGTGTGGATACACTGTGTGTGTGTGTGTGTGTGTGTGTGTGTGTGTGTGTGTGTGTGTGTGTGTGTGTGTGTGTGTGTGTGTGTGTGTGTGTGTGTGTTTGCACAGGCATCTATGGATGGGTCAGTGAGGTCAGTCTCAGAGCAGTCCAGGCAGAGGTTTGGGAGAGCTGGAGGGTCCTCTCTCTTTTTTTTTATTTTTATTTTTTTTAATAAATTTCTTCTTCAGTCTTTTTTTTTCTTTCCTCCCTCATTCTCCTCTCTCTCCTTTTCTCTTACCATTTTCCTAACTATTTTTTTTCACTTTAATTTCTATTTCCTTCTCTCCTCTTTTCCCCCTTTCGACACTCTCTTTCCATCTCTGTCTAACAGTTTTTCTCACTGTATCTACCCCCGCATCACTCGCTTGTCTCACTCACTCCCTCTCTCTCTACCCGTTAACCGTTGAAGGGTGAAGCGAGGTAACTAGGTCAGCCCCGGGTCAATTTTAAAGCAATGTGGCGGCCGCAGTCTATGTCCAGAACATGCCTCTGGTCTCTCTCTCTCTCTCTCTCTCTCTCTCTCTCTCTCTCTCTCTCTCTCTCTCTCTCTCTTTCTTTCTCTTTCACTCTCTCTCTCTCTCTCTCTCTCTCTCTCTCTCTCTCTCTCTCTCTCTCACACACACACACACACACACACACACACACACACACACACACACACATGCATATAAACACCAACATAAGCTATCACACAAAACATTAGTAAATGATTGCCCCTGGCACAACAACAGTCTGAAACCAGACAGCTAGCTGAATTAGGCTAAAAGATTCTGCTCTTTGCACAGCAGTATGGGTAACATTTCTTTCTCCAGTGTAGAGAATGCTCACATGTAATTCTAAAATATCTTTAAAACTGCAGTAACTGTTACGTCTGTCTTCAGATGTGGAACTGTATCAATAGTTATTTCTTATCTAAATATCTTTAATACACAGGAATTGTTAGTGTGCAACACATACTCATATTTGAAATAAAAAGATAACATAACACATAATATAACATTATTTCTATAAATATACTTTACTTCATATATCCATTAAATATTATGTATCTTAAAATGTATATAAACCATCAATAGGTGATATTTTTATTTATACTTCAAAACATAAATCCTGTTTGCAAATCGTGTCATCAATATCAGAGGCCAGATAATCAGCTATAAATAGCTGTGACCTAATGAACATGTATGCAGTCATTGATCATTACCAAAGGTTAAGCCACAGTTCATGTTCTTTTTATGTGCATACATGTTTTGCAGTGACCCACACACACACCAGCTGTGTGTCAGGAGTATGATGCAATTTTAAGTCAAGGATGAAACGACTGACGGCAACATTAGCAGATGATTGGCAGTGTTTAGTTTTGTTTCATTATCCTGCTTTAATTTCTTCTGCAAAGTCACTGTAAAGCACACATTAGTATAGCTTCACACGAAATGTACAAACTGCTGTTCAATCGAATGCTGTATGCCAAGAAGTTGTTTCTGAGCTTCAGGGAGCAGTGACTTTTTTTAATGATACCTCTAATATGTATTAAATGTAAGCAATCATTCAAAAAGTAATTGTTATAACACTTTACATTTGAATATGCTCCAATAATTATTTTGAGGTTAAAAAAATAAGATTTGAATTCACAGAAGAACATTCAGTTCAGTGTGTCTGTGTCTTCTTGAGCCCTCTTGATTCGAAAACTTTCTACCTGACTTTTCTTTTCCCTCTTAACTGTGTCGCCGTCTGGCCAGAGGTGGTAGCTATCTCTGCCTGTGCTGAATGCATTTTTTTTCCTCCCCTCCCACTCTCACAGGCCCCTGCAGTGGATCTCTGGGAAAAATGGCCTCTGTCTTTTTTCAGTAGCTTGAACAGTAATATAGCATGTGTCAGGGAATGGAAAACAAGGCTAAAAAATATGCAGCAAGAAGCAAACTGGTAGGAATGGATGGTTGAGCTCGAGGCTCGGCCTGTGGCTGCTACCAAGGAAGGAAGTGACTCTAATAGCCCAGCACAGCCCCCCCAACTCCCCACCCCCACCTCCCCTACACCCTGCTCCTTGTTCTTCTACCACCACCGCTTCTTCTTCTTCTACTTCCAACTACTTTTTCACTGCTTTCTTGACTTCTTGTTTCCTTTGTCTTATCTGGAAAGGCAAGCAAATGTAGGTCATGTGCTGTGACAGAAATCCATCCTACCAGTGCATTTAAATTGATCTCCTCTTTCTTGGTGTCATGTGGAGTGAAAGCCATACATATGAAATACATTTTTATATATTTGTTTGCATCTGTCCTACATTGCTCTGGCAGATGTTTTACATTTGCAGCAGAAGAAAAGCAATCAGTACACATAGTCAAAGTGTCTCTCCGCCTGCATTTCTAAGGATCATTTCTTGCAACAAACTGAGTCTGAAATGAGAAGCAAAATCAAATTTTCCCAAAACAATTTCTCCTGGGGATGGTGTCAAAGTGGTGAAGTTTGTGTTCTTCGTTCCTTTCTTTTTTTTGTTATTTGCAATCTTATGGTAAAATAAATCATTTTAATTGGATTTATTTTGCTTCCTCAGGGTATAAAAACGACAGGGACGGTTGGGGGCCAGGTCCGGATGCCTGTTATGATCACACAGTCTGTCAGAGCGCAAGGTAAGACATCTTCAGGCCTCCCCCAGCAACTATTAGATCTCCAGGTTTCAGTTACATGGATACTGAATGCAATCGTTCGTAAAGCCCTTCAGAAATGTTGTGTCAAATTGTGGAAGACAGTAGCAACAAATTGAGCTCCAGTATGTTTTAGTTTAATCTTTGATGAAGTCATCTCACTCAAGTCTTTTGTGTCTAGCTTCCAATCTTAAAGTCCCACCTGTAAGGCTGCAAGCTGAGCCAAAATGATCTGTAATTTTTCAAACTCTCCCTGACCTCCTGGCTAAATAAACAACCAGTGAAATGGGTTTAACAAAGATCGCCATTAGTGAAACCCTTGGTGTTCTCTCAGTAGGCTGTGAGATGTGTAAACAGGCAGGAACCACAGAGAGAACAGGTGTTTTTTTCCTGTCTGGTTATAAAGCCTTCTCAAACATTTGCACTGCTGCTTACTCACACTGATTCACAAACACTCTTCCCACAGAAGCCCACAAATATCGCCCCCAACACCAACCGGGCGTAACACTCCCTTAAGAGAGTTGTGTGCTCTCAGGTGGTGTGTGTAATGTGTACGTGTTTGTACCTGTTTTTGCTTGTGTGTGTGTGTATGACTATATGTGTGTGTGTGTGATCTGAGGTGCATACAAATTTGATCTGCCCCCTTCCCTAAGATTGCCTGCAGTGAAAGATCTGTAGGTTGTTTTATGCCCATAAATTGGAATGCGGGGATAGTTCTAAAAATACTTTCTGTGCCTCTTGGCTAGGAACATGCCTGTTAAAATCAAGTTTAAATTCACTCTGGCAGTCCTTGTGCCTCTCTGGAAAACGTGTCTCGGAGCAGGATGCGGTTTAGGAGTGTAAGGAGAGCCGGTGAAGCGCAGTGATATTGACAGAGCGACGCTCTCCGCACCAACCTGGGGAGAGCGACCGTACCGCTCCCCCATCCCCCTCCACCCCCCCTGTGAGGATGACAGGCACAGTTGAAGGTAGTCGTCAGACAGGAGGATATTTGACGCAGATAGAAAGGGACACTTCAATGATAACATTATTCCTCGTATCCTGTTTTAAGTGTTTTCTTCTTTGTTTTTTTCCTCCTGTTCCTAACAGGCACAATGGGGAAAGGAGCTATCATCCAAGCAGGCAAAAGTCCCATGGGCTTAGCTGTTCAGATCTCTGGGAATCAGAAAAACAAGCTCAACGACCCAGGAGGAGGCTCTTTCAGGTACATCTTGCCAGGAGACCACGCTGTAGAGGGCCTGATGTTACAGGCTACAGTCACATGGGGGCAGCATTTCACTAAGCTGCCTCTGCATGACTACAGGCTACACTCACAGCCGTAGCTGAGAGTGTTCATCCCAGTTGCCTGCCTGGCCACCTGGCTGCCTGCCTGCCCGGCTGGTTGATGGGCTGTCCTTTCCCTCTTTGCCCACGACATAGCAACACATCTCCACCCGATAGATCACCCTCACCATCGTCCTCCTTGTGTCAGTGTCACAACCCATCGTCAGTATTACAAACGAGCGAAATCTTAATTTAGAAAGAAGGTAATTGTGTCCAGATGGCTGGAATTTCTGGATGCGGTTCTGAAAATACCTTTCGGTTAAGTCAAACATACGGTATTTTGCCCGCAGCTTTGCTCTCTGTTTCTCTCTGGTCTTTTCTCTGCTTCAGCTGGGCTTTTGTCTCAAACATAAAAGGTTCATCGCCCACATGCTGGCCCTTGCGGTCCATGTCTGTGTGAGTCTTTGTGTATTTGTGTTTGTCAGAGTGTGCAGCATATATGTGTAAGTGTGTGTGTGGATATGTTTGCATGTATGTCTCTGCAGGATTTCTCTGTTTGTTCGTGTATCTGCTTGAGTGCACGTGAACATGTGTGTATATTCTACAAATCTAAAGAGTGCTGTTTATGTTTGTGTCAAATGTGTGCATATGTGTATTGACATTGACAGGAGTTGGGCTTGCCCTGGTGTGACCGGGGCGGATGGAAGAAGAGTCTGGGTCACATGGGCCAACGGGTTCATGGTAATGGCTGGCATATCCTGAGGGGAAAGGCAGCGCCTGAGGCTCTGATTGATAAACCAATAAATCTTTAGCTGCGTTGGTAATTAAGCTGTCAGGCTCGCTTGTTACTGACGACCTTTTTCCCCCTGCGGTGATCACAGTGGCGTTCTACACACACACACCAACTGGTTCACGTAAGCCCGATATCACACAGTACCAGTGTCACGGAAGAATCATGTCACGGACATTTTGTAGCATATTTTCCTTTTATCCAGGTCAGATCTGCACTTATGTTAAATACACTTTTTAATGCTTGGTCCAATCACATTGATCTTCTTTCTGTGTGTGTGTGTGTGTGTGTGTTTGTGTGTGCCTCTAGATAGTTGTGTTTGAAACCTCTCAGTCTTATTCACCGTTTGCTGATGTTTTCTCACCTGGGGATATGGACATGTTGAAACTGGCCTGTCATTACAGGCGATCCTGCAGGCGTCACCGTGTCTTCTGCGTCCAGAGACTTGCAGCACATATTTAATGACTTAACCTGCAAACAGAGGCCTGTTTCCTGCAGAAAAAAAGAATGAAAAATATTTACATTTGCTTTAAAGTTATATACTGCAACAGTAATTGAGTTATACCAAGTCAGATTTCTCCATGAAAAAAAAAAAAAATTGGCTTCATTTTTCTGAGTACCTATGTAAAGACTACTGGTATCACCTAGCATCAAAATAAAAGGGTGAGAAGTGGTCAAAGAAGGACAAAATTATCAAGCAGATTCAGTCTTCCTGGTCAGTTAGCATCCACCAGCCCCTCAACCCTTCACCCTGCTCCACACTGGCTGTATTTGGGGACTGATGTGTGTATGGCTGTCACTCAGAGCCCCTGGTCCCAGCGGGCCAGCTGTAGCACAAACATACACATACACTCTGCAGGGCTTGTGGGGTTTCCAGTGCAGCCACAGCCTCCTGTGTAAGTGCTTGTGATGGTGTGTGTGTGCATGCAGTTTACAGTACAGAGTGAAAGCAGCTGTCTCTGTGCCCCTCTCTCCTCCTCCTCCTCAGCTCTCTCTGTAAACACTCAACATCCGCTGTAATCACAGGCAAGCCAACCGAGGCCCTCAGCCCTCTGCCAACCTCCAAGATCAGCCTCAGCCCCTCAAATCCAGCACTGTCCTACATGCTGAACACAAATGCAGAGATACACAAACAACTGAGGGAACAGAAGTATTCACCAATCAATGAAGCTGACTGTAACCTTCAGCAGCCTTCCTCCATCATTTTCCAGCATTTTGACTTTGCGTTAACATCCCTTGTTGCTCCTAAGTTGCTATTACATTAAAAGAAAGCTTTACTAATAATTGTGGCACAATTCCAACTCAGAAGTTACAACCCAAAAAACTACTGATGCAGAGACTTGGGGTTATGTTCAGATTGGGTGCTGTGCCACATCAAAGATGCTCCAAAAATTCTATAAAGGTACAGTTTGCATGCCAAATTACAAAAACAGAATCTCTGTAATAGAAAATATTTTGTTGCCTGCCACATCAAACCAAGCTCTAATGGCACCTTCCTAGTGCATCATCAACATAACACCTTGCCAGGGTTTTGAATAATTACAGCCTGAGTGTGGGTGTTCCATTGATTTAATAAACATCAAGCAGCATCAAGCTTGTTGTTGGATTTATTTGCCTCCTTGTGCCAATACAGCTTCAGTGCTGTCATTCGTATAAGTCACAATCACATATCACATCAGCTGCCCAGTGAACCCAGTGCCTGGTGGCTTCTTTATTGGGAATAGTTCTCCAGTGGTTTGTGTCTCTCTGTGTGGGTGCAACAAGCCAGCATGGCCATGCTATTAGTCACAGGGATCAATCACGGCCCCCTGCCTGGGCACAGAGACCTTTATCCACGGGGGTGGGGGTGGGGTGGGGGGTGTCTATGTGATGGGGAAGGGGGTTGCAGGAGATCTGGATGCACCCCCATCTCCACACCATCCTTTAAATGGCAATGCAACGCTCTCACCACCTATGGCGTGCCCTCTCTGAAACACAGGCTTGATATGGAAACGACATGCATATGTATTCATGTGACCGCCGGCTCCATGTCCCCAAGCCAACCCAAACCAATAACTGAGAGGCTGCTCTTTAGCTTCTGTGGAAGCTAATTACATCTCTGCTTTATTAGTGCAGAGGTGTAGTCAGGAATGTTTTGCATTTCATATCTCATTCCCTCCTTTTAATGTCAGACCTGTCTTTGGATTCTCATTTGATTTTGAGCCCGGTGGTCCCAAGTAGGTAGAAATCAGACCATCGAAGGAAAAGATATATTTATTATACTCACATACTAGTTGATGTTTTATATAGCTGAACAGTGGTTTCCAATGCAGTTATCACTCTACATTGTTATTTCCTGGACTATTTTTTGTTACCTTAATGTTTCATTGTAGTTTTTGTATAAATTCTGAGATGTGGAAATAAAGAAATTAGGGATGTTGATGGAGATCTTCACTCATAATTAATCACATAATTTCAATAGTTCTTTGCTATTAATGTCATTTTTAAAGCTCTTGTGAGTAATAGGGTTAGTATTGCGAGTCCTAATGACCTAAACTGCCAATAAGACCTTTAACAAAAAGAGTGATCCTCTCGGTAGAGTTCTTTTAAATGTAAACAGTAAGACATTTGGCTGGTTGCAACAGGCAAACCTGTGAGCCACAGATCTCCGGCAACTTGCACATGCTCCAACATGATGCTCTGCTAGCTTTTGGGATACAGTTGTCCTCTGACATTAGCTGCGCCTGTATGCTTAGCTTGTGGGTTGTAGCTCAGACACAAAGTGCTTTGGCGGTATTTTAACTCCATTTGACAGAGGTCATGTAATGCTGCTTTCAAAAGGACCAAGATTATTTTTCTATCATGGCATCAGTATTAGTGACACAGCATAACAACAATTTGCAGAGAAGGAAGCAAAACATACAATTAAAAGAAAAGTGACTGAGATGTATGACAGCTGTCGTTGTGCCAGCGCACTATGAAATGTCTTTGTGTTTGCTTTTAGGTCATTGAAATATATACTGGTGCCTTCAAGGACCATAAAAACAACAACGACATAAAAAAAGACATTCACTAAAAGCAAGCATACAGTAAAAGTGTGTAAATAATTGTTGCCGCCACCCATCACATGGAGGGGAGACAAAGAATAAGCAGCAACCAACCAGCTGGCTGGCTGACACGGCTGTCTGAAAGATGGTCAGATTTTTGTAAATCCCATGTTTCAAAATTTACAGGGAACATAAAAGAAACAAAATGTACTTCATTTCATTTCATTTCATTTCATTACCTGGAAATGGTAACAGCAAAGACATGAGCTCAACAAGATAGCATGTTTTTACAATACAAGAAATAAAGCAACCCTAAACTGTAAAAACATGTTGCAGCACAAGTGTTGACATTAACTTTGTTCCTCTTCTAACTTTTTTTCTCATCAGTCTGCTAACAGTAACATTCTAAACAGTTCAGGTAAATTTAGCATCTTATTTTCCTCCTTCTCCACTTTTGTTCCAAAAACAAAGAAAAGTCTGCTCTGCTCTTCATCTTATCTTCCTGTCTTTATCTCAATGGTTCTTTTGCATTTCTGCTGTTGCTTGCATAGCTGCAAGAACTTTTAAAGGCAAGAGTCATGATTTCTGACACCTCTGGCAGCATGTGTTAACAGGCTCACTCTTTTCCAGCCTGAATAAATTCTGAGGGCCTCTTAAGTGGCGTTGTAGCAGTGATGAGACTGTTAGTAGCTGACGCCGCTGGAGTCTGGCGGGTCCACAGCAGCAAACGATCCAGAGGAACCAATGAGACAAGGGAGCTCAGGGACTCCCAGAAAGATCCATGTTCAGCAACTTTAGTGTGACATAAGGATGTAAAGTTAGTGACAGATGGGTCGAGAAGAAAGGAGAAGACAGGAGCTCATTGTGCTCTGAACCCTTTCATATCTCACAAAAAGAAATGAAGTGACAAACCATACTTCACCAAAAAGGGTTAACTCAACCTGTTGTTTGAACTGAGAGTTTTAGGTGTCTTGGTTCAATTTGAATGACACAAATCATAATATCAGTTTTTAGACAGTTTCTTTTCACGATTCCAGTTTTTGATATGAAACACAGGGATAATGTAATATTGCTGGTGGATAATGTAACTGCATTAGACCCGGTGTGTTGCACTTGTTGTCACCATAACTTAACTTGTGAAAATGAAAACATTGTATAACAGTACGGACTGTGACTTACCTCCCGGAGGCAAATCCCCATAATTCTGGCTTTAAAAAAACACAATTGTTTTATTCAATGTGGATTGTATTTGCTCCTCTTTTAAGAGTGTGTTATCTATACAGTGTTTCACTGATGACGAGGCCATCTGCCTGGACGGTGCATATAACATGACTTCACGTGTAGTTTCAAGCTGTGAAAGAGTAGGGTTTCTTCTTGACCTGAGTGAACGTGGCCGTAGGCATGTTTCTCTTTAGGACATGTTAAGTTATCCATGAGGACGGGATGAAGGAAGGTGAACAGCCTTGGGTGCAGCACACAATGTAATCCTATGTATCCATGCTTGTATTGTTGTGTAGATTCCCTCTGTGAAGGCATAATTAGACTTAGATGCTGGAGGAGAAGAGGAAAATAAGAGAGAAGGTAGAGGTGTGTGAGATTCATGGAGTTGCTCTAATCATCTTTGTCAACCTCCCGCCGTGGTGTCAAGTTTCATATCGGCTCTCTCTGGCCGCACCAAGGAGCAGGAGGGCCTCTGCAGGGTGTACTGTTAGTGTGTACGTACAAAAGCACAGCATCACACTCATAAACCAACAAACTGTCGCAACCAACATTAGTGGCATGAATGTAAATGACTGTGGAGGTGAGCCAGTGAGTGGCGAGAGGCCACTCTGTGTGTGTTCTGTGGCTCTTTGTTCCCTCCGTCAAAGCCACTCTGAAAGTCCTCCTGGCCAGACCTGTAAGCAAAACACGTCAGCGCTCGGTTAATTCAACCCAGAATCACAATCATTACTTGCCAAGTACAATAATTGTAGGGGAATTTTTCTTGGTGACACTCACAGGGAAAGTTACAGCCTCCTTAGGATGTATAAACTCCATTGGATGTCAAATGCAATGACCCAAACACAAATTTTCCATGTCCCTGCTAATGTGTTATAGCATGTAAATAAAATGAATTTGGCTTTAGGCTTGTGACAGATGACCAGGTCATGAAGTAAATACAAAGCCAGGCCTTGTGCAAATGGAGTTTGTTTACATTACGATATAACCTGATTCATCACAGCTCTGTGACGATCCTCAGGAGCTTTCTTGCGGAGCTCCATCTAAACACAGCGACACAACTGCCGACACAAACAGACTCTCTGATGGGAATTCTGCACCATTATGACCAAAGCAAAGCACTCTTTTGGAAATCTAATGCATATTGTTATCATGGTAATACAATATCTCAGAGTCCATTTTGTTTAAGTGAGGACGTGAATACATGAATAATAAAAAGTATGTTATAGAGCTTGAAGACAAGCCATCAAATTGAAACCTTTTTGTAGCATGTTAAGCAGAGTTGTGAGGCAACACTTTTTGTTTTGCTATGCTTCTAATTCCCAAAAAACTTTTCTCCTGCTTACTGTTGTGGTGGAGATTGAAGAATACACTGAAGGCACAATAGTTAGAGTCACTTGTGACGTAGCACAGGGGTTACCAAACTTTACCGTGCCAAGGCCCCCCAAAAAACATTAGCTTCTCGGGACCCCCTTTGCAAACCAATAGACAATGCTTCAAAATATGAAAGAAACAACTTTAAAAATGATTTTTTTTTTCTAGCTTTTCTTCACTTTTCAATAACTATTAGATTTGATTAGCAAAGAAAATTATTTTAAAAAATGTGTTTTTAGCACTGTATATTCCCAATGAATAATAAACTTTTCAACAAACTGTTGACAGATAAGACCAAAACAAAACGAATAAGACTTCTCTCTTGTGTGTGTGTGTGTGTGTGAGTGTGTGTGTGTGTGTGTGTCTGGGAGTGACAAATTACACCAGTGGGAGGGATGGGCTTGGTAGCCTCATAATTTCGGATTTTAGTTGGCCATGAGTTCTTAGGGTATCTGCAGCAGGATCCTCCATGGCTGTTGGACTGCTACCTCGGTCTTTTTCCCTTTCTGTTTTGTGCTAGCTCGCTACAAGTGAGCTTGATAACAGGCTCAAACCGCCAGGTCGACAAAGATCATCATCATCATGCCCAAGTTGGAGATGTCACACAAAGTGCGGTTAGGGACAATCAGAAACTTGAGAATATGGCAATTACAGCAGTTTATGTGTTGTACGTTCAGGACAAACGGTTATATTAAAAGAATAAAAAAATAGAAAAATAAAAATAATTTGATGTTCAGACCAAATTATGTTTATGACCAAAAAATGTTTTTCCCTTTTCCTTCAATTTTCTGAGGCCCCCCCTTACGCCCCCTAGTGGCCCCACTTTGAGAACCACTGCCATAGCAAGTGCACAATCATCTATTGATAAAGAGCGAATGAATCACATATCACATTAAGATAGAGACATTCTTCAGAGGAGAACATTTAGTTGTAATTAAAGAGGAGTAGTATCAAATCTTATCCATTGTAGGTTTCATGACTTTTCCAGACAGCAGTGTCATCCTAGCTGACATTTTTTGTCCATCTGAAGCTCATCTTTGAAAACACCAAGCTGCTCTTTCTCCATTGAAGACTTCTTCCATCCTTGGCATTTCCACGACAACTGAGAACTTAATGTTCCTGGCTTGGATTGGGAACTTAGGGATCTGGGTCATCAGTTGTACTTTGCTGCTAACATCCTGGGATACTTGTCCACTCCTCACTCAGACAGTATTTCATCCTCTGGCCTAGGCTATTGTTCTGTTGGTCTCCACTCTCCAACCCATCTCACCTCTGTCAAGGTGCCCGATCTGATAGGTTTCAATTTGAGTCAACGTGTCATCTCTTACTGGATCTGCTTCGTTGCATTCCAGCTCCGCCACTGCTCTGGCAAGTTGAAGCCCTTCATATTGGGGATGCAAGGTTCCTTTTTTTGCTGGATGCTGATTGAGTGGAACTGGAAGTTGTGTCCAGTAAATACTTAAAAACACCCAGTGACTTTCAAAATAAATCAAACTGTGTCAGAACAGATCACATTTAGCTTGAATATAACAACAAACCAGGATCATGAGCACAGCCAGAACAGGAGTCATTTGGTTTGAGGTTTTACAGCCTTGATGAAAGAGCACGCAGTCACACAAAGCCAGGGCCGGACCGGCCCTAATTTCATACTGCTAGTTTCTCATGCTAGCAAAGACATGGTCTAACCGTACACTGCGAGCTGTTCACTACTACGAGTCATCTTGTGATGGGGGCAGAGAAACTACACAACATACTGCAACATGGACATCTGGACAGCAGAAACACCATGAAAATTCCTTTCTGTTCTGCAAACTCACCTGTTCTGATGCCTCCTTAATCCATTACAAAAATGAAGGACTTGAAGTAACTCAAAACACATATAAATTTTGATGCATATTTGTAATCCCTTATCTTACAGGGATGATGACGACATCAATGATGTCGCCTCCATGGCTGGGGTGAATCTGAATGAAGAGAGCGCCAGAATACTCGCCACCAACTCTGAACTCGTAGGAACGCAGATCCGCTCATGTAAAGACGAGGCCTTTCTCCACCCGGGACTTCTCCATCGACGAATCCTGGAAACAGGTGAGACAAGTTTCTCTTTTTTTTTCATCTTGCAGTGTAGAAAGATTGAAGCACATAAACAATTTACCCTCGTGCTTCCACTCTAAACACAACCCAGAGCTAAAAATCCAGGCTGCTGAAGTGATGAAATCCCTTTCTGTTGTCTTCTCTGTTCGGAACATGTTGTTTCTGTATTTATAGTGTCATCACTAAAGACAGTTTTGATTTTCTCTCCTTCTGTGGTTCAGACTGAGCCTTTTCTTGTTTGGCCTCGGTTTAAATTTGATACACTTAACAATTCTTTCACCTCCTTTAATGAATTCTTCAGTGGCTGTCTGAACTCACTGGACCCCAGGCTTGCACATAAATACTTTATGGGTTTGTCTTTTGAAGGCTGGCTGTCAGATTGTCCTCTGGACTAAAGGAACAGAGTTTAGAGGAATGAGACTTGGCAGTGAAATTTTGATTCCGTCTCTCTTTATAGTGAATCCTGACACTCTGATAGCACACAGTATTGCGTGTGCTAATCGATACAGGTGGAGAGTTCTTGGTTTGTTTGCAGCATTACATGAGAGTGATAGTGTCTTCATTACCTCTTTTTGCTGCCGGCAGTCAATTTTATTGCTTGAAATATACTCCAGGCTCTCACTGCACTGGGAAACCTGTGAAAACGTATAATGAGTAATATTACTCAAAATAAAACTGCGCCTTAGTATCTTGCTCCTGTGCACCAGATCAAAAAACACACAGCATAATTCCACGTGACGGGGAGTCTAGCGCCCTCATCTCGTTTCATCTCAATTAAAGTATCTTTAGAGCGGAGCACCGAGGCCTGCAGGTCATGTTTTGTTACGTGGACTCTTGGCGTGGTTGTTATCCCGTCACCTTGGGGCAGAGGGGTTGTTTAAAAATATAAATCTTTCCTTAGGGGGGGCACGCAGCACGATACAGGGCAGGAGGCTAGGGTGCCCCCTGCTGGGGAAGTGGCACTTCTGCAGCTTTGTTGTGTCAGTGATTGGCCTCTCTGCACTTTCAGCTGACAGCAGTCCGAGGGAGGCTCCCCCGGCCTGCCAGCTCCACTCAATCAGAAAGCCTCGGCTGCTCCTCTTCACTGTAAATGCACCACGTTGGACTAAGCTCTGCTTCCTCGTTCACTGTTAAAGATCCTGCCCCAACTTCACTCTGACCTCTCCTGACCCCTGTTTCCCTACAGAAAGGTGGCTCTAGCATCTTTTCTTTGCTGCTTTATTTTAAATCACTTAAGCCCTGATCCCCATTTTTTATTCCTTTATTCCTCTTTTCTTCTTTTTTTTTTTTGGTAATGGTTCCAGGAGAGGTTTTTGGCTTCCTCTCTCTATTCCCGTTTTTATTTCCTCCTTTATGTCTCTGTGTCTCGTTTCCTCTCCTCTCTTATTCATCCCCTCTGAACAAACACTTGTGCCACCCTTCTTTCCCAAACCACTCTCCCCCTCTTCTGAAAAAACTCTTCTGGCTGGTCCTTTAGCTGTTTAGGAGGAGGAGGAGGGGCGCAGTTAAATTTGTGAAGCTGCGAAACTGCGCTCCACTCTCTTCATCTCAGGAACAAGAACACAGGCACAGCTGGAGCTCTCAAGAAAATCTCCTCAAAGTAATGATAGTCCACTGATGTCTAAAAGGTCCGCACACACAAAAATGAGCACACATACAGCGAGGCATAACACATCAGTTTATACATGTGGATCAACATGAGATGACTGAAATGACAATGAAACACAGGGTACATATACATCACAATCCTCAGAGAGACTTAATGAAATCTTTAGTATTTTCTGTATTTCTGTCATGTTATACAAGTAATTATAATACCTGAAAGTGTGATCTTTACATACAACAAGAATTTATGTGTGGAAAATTACATAATGATGCCATCTTCTTAGAGAAGCCTCACAAAAAGATACAGCTGATAAGATGTAATGTGTTTCTGAGCACATATACATGTGGCTTGGACATAATTCGCTTTCAAAACAAAGGTAGTGCCTCACACTGCGCTCACATCAAATCAGTTACACCAGAAAACAAGCTTGACCTGCAACTGAGGAAAACACTAACATGTGAGCCTTCCTACGCGGTAAAGCGTTAGGCGGTATTACTGGTCTAATCTGACATAGAAACACAATTTGTGCACAGTGTTATTATCTGATGATTTCAGAATCATCAGAGCAGGTAGTTGTGAAACTGAGGAACATGAACTAAGCTGGCTGGTCAGTAAGAAACACATGACAGCGCAGTCATGTATCCCAATGTGAAAATAGATTTGACCTGATTCGATTTGAACTTGATTTTGTGCCCTGAATATGACCTTTTAAGGCAAAAAGGGCTGCCAATTTTAATTCCATTAGTTTATACTTCTACGTTGTCAATGTGTCTGCGTAGCTCTGCATTACTCCTCCGAAACACTTGAGGGCAGTGTAGTCTGTCACATCACCATTTTCTTGTGTTTATTTTTACTGCAATTTTCAGCGTAGTATGTTAAACTGAAGCTGATATATGTTAACATATAACATAAATTTATTATTACAAGGGAGAATAGAGAAGGGACATCAGAGGAGAAATGTGCGAACAATGTGCAGCATTTCTGGAAGTGTTGTTGATACAGACAACACAATCCTAATCAGTGAACCAATAACAGAGCTCGCGGTCTTCGCCATTTCGTTGTGCATTTTGAAGGAGGTGCACGTCAGGCTACAAGGCCTCTTTTTGATCCATGGCGTAGGCTAAGGACTGTGCAAAAGGTTTAAAGCTCCACAAACCACACTGCAGAAGGGTCTCTGTACCTCTTGTTTTTAACTTATTCATTTGGAGATAAAGAGGCCCTTATCTATTTAAATAAACCTCATGGCAAATAACACATCGAATTTCCCCTCTTCAGTGTTATCTGACATTAGAGGATCCTGTATGATGTGATGAGGACAACAAAACAAACAATGTCCAAATAATACATGGCCTAAACTTTCCCAATCCAATCTATCAACAAACTTTTAAACAACTATCTGGATTACTTGGATTGATCAATAAAACTAGTCTGACCAGTATTTTATAAAAAACTTTACTTAAACTCTATGATGGTAAAGTGGTTAGCTGCACCAGTTTCAAGATCCAATCCCTTCCAGGAGTCTCTGTGTGGAGTTTGCAAGTTCTCCCCACGCATGTGTGGGTTATCTTCATGTACTCAGTCTTCCAACAGCCCATAGACATGCTTGTTATGGTAACTGGTCACTTAGAATTGCTTGTACTATCCATCTGTTTCTTCAGAAGCCAATGGGTGTTGACTTCTGCCTCTGGTTATCAACGTGTTGCTGCCGCTGGCAGTTAGCCGGTTATTAGAGCAAGTATGACAGCTAGGCTAACATCATCAGCTTTGTGGTTTCTATGGCGACGTAAACAGAACGTTCAACCAGACGAGCAAAACTGGCAATCGCGATGAACTGTGGGTAGTCAGGAAAAAGGTAGATAGGTGTGAGTGTTTGCATGAATGGGTGACGGTCTCCAAAGTCATTTGTGTGATTGACTAGCTAACAGTTCGGGTTGCTCCACCTCCCGCCCAATAACAACTGAGATTTTCTCCTTAACAGAACTGATAAAATTGACTCTGAATGAATAAATATATTTAAGATATTTGAAAAATAATTTAAAAAACAATTGACCTGTAGGAGGTGCAAGAAACCTACAGAGGACATAATAGAATATTTTGAAACCATTGTCATACAACAAACCTCATTACGTATATTCACTCTCATCCAAACTGGCAGACCAACGGACTTACAGACTATGCCTTCCATGGAGCCATCATGCTTGCATGGATTGTAAAATATCCTATTATAATAATGCTGTAAAGAAGCACATTTCTTCAGAGTTGTGTTCATCCATCTCTTTCTAGCTGTGTTAACAGCCTTTTTTCCAAGGTGAAAAACAGTGATTTGTTTCAGTTTGAGTTGAAAAGCAGTTGTTTTTGCTCTTGGGAGCGTAGCACTTCAGTCTCTTAAACTTTCTTTGAAATATTAATGTCCCTGAAAGATCTTATTTTGAGGAAGAAGAAGCCTATTAGTGTTTTTCTTTGACCTTGTGACATAGCCACATGTGTTGCCACTGTAATTATGAGGCTAACAGGGCTCCCACCATCCATTTCAAAGCCTGAGCGAGTGAGGAGTATATGTATTGTTCAGCTGATTTAAATAATTGGTGTGGTTTACTTAAAAGGGTGCCAGAGAGAAAATTATGGTAATGGAATAATTTAAAAGGAGGTTGGAAACTGATAGTAACCCTACCAAAGTCTGTCCTCCTCTCTTTTGTTATGACTTCAGACGAGTTTTGCTCAGAGGAAACTAAATTATCCTTCTGCTGTGAAAAGACATGGCCAATGTCGTTCACACTCTCAGAGGAGCTTAGCTAGTAAAGCCACTCTGGAATTAGCACTAAGACTGTGAAACAAATTAACTTTTTCCTATTTCTAGGATTTGATTGCATGTATTAATCCAGACAGTTGTTCTGTGTGAATGTGTGTTTGAGTACAGGGAGTCTAAGAGTAGAGTCACTGAATAAGGAAAGTGTATTTGTAGTGAAACAATTATCTACTTTGTGTATAGCTGTTTACATTACAGTTATGTAATTGTGTATATACTCTGTTGAAATCTGTTTTTTTTTTTTTTTATTTTGAGAAGAAAACATTAACTGTACCTGCTGTGTGAGAGAGATGCCTTTGGATTGAAGAAGGTGATCACAAAAGATTGGTCCCGTTCTTAATGCATGTGTGCGTCTCTTACAGCTAAGAAGTTTGGAGTCACGGAAGTCCCCATGGAAGCTGTGACGTTCCTCTCACACGCAACACAGTCACGACTTCGTACAGTGGTAGAAAAAGTTTCGACTATCGCCCAGCATCGACTGGACTCCTGTAAGGTAGGAAGAACCCGAACTGTCCCTCCAAAACACAATCACAAACACACAGACAAATGCCTTTAAAGCTCTACTCTACAGCTTATAACATACCCGTTATGAATCTTGGATCCATTCCGAGAAATCATAACCTGTTTTTCATTAATTTCCTGTTGTAACATGCGTCGAAAGATACTGCATTTTAACTCCTCTCCTCATTTCACTTTCAGTTATTACAAAGAAGAACATTTTTAGATGCAGTCTGACTGAACAGAAATTGCATATGTTGTGTGACAAAACTGTGCCAATAGTGCATTGATGCATTATTTTAGCAAAGGACCCCAATTTAAAAAAGTTGTTAGATTTGTGTGAGTTCAAATGATGTTTACTCTTTGTTGACTATGTCACAATGACAAGCGTCTTGTTTTGAAATGCATCAGCAGTGACTGAAAAAAATCTTTCTAAAACATAATAACATTTGCAAACATAACTGAAAAAGTATTACTTTTTAAATCTGCATCAGGATGTAAAGTTTCAACTTGTCATTCACAAATAAAACAAAAGAAATCTGACCTTTTGCGTTTATAGCTCTGTAGTAAACTAGACATCTGTGGGACTTACGATTTACTGTGAAACTGAGACCCAAATGAAAGAGCTGAATGAGTCCCTTAAAATTGCATAAAATGTTTATTTTAAAGGAATGCATAAACTTGAGTCTCCCTTTTAAATGTCTTATTTTTGAGGATGCTACAATGTAACTCCAAAACAGAACAAAAGTACCTATGCAGCCAGGTCAGAATTTATCGAGCACAACCAGCTACTGTGCTGAGCATCCACCACTGTGTGGTGCGTTACATTCTACAGTCTATGGTTACAGCGCAGATGCGACTAAATTCACATACTTTGCAAGTAATTCTGTGCCTCTGACTTTCCTTCATGTCTATTGTACTTTTTTCGCCAGTGTGGATTTGAAATGGGTCTTGAATTGTGTTCATTATGGTCTTAAAACAAGTCTTAAAAAGTCTTAAATTTGACTTGTTGAAACCTGAAAATCTGCAAAAAACAATCCCTATGTATTAACTATCAGAAGATATATTTTTTTTAATTTTGTATTGATTTTCAAACTTGTAAAATTTAGATTTGGTAAATACAGACTGACACACCACTGTCGTCAGTGTAATCTGTTATTTTTTATGAGATATGGGGCTGCTCCAAAAATGTTTTTCCTCTGCCCACATTGCACCCCACCAACAGTTTCATGAAGTTTAAGTCAAATTTCTACCAAAGTCCTGCTGACAGACAAACAGGTGATTCCAAAACTCCATCGTAAAATAAAATGTAGAGCATCAGGACTGAGCAGGTAGAGGAATGATTGTCTAAACTACTTATCCTCGATGGGCAGTCAGCCCTGTCTATAACCCACTGAGACTGCCATTCTGTTTGGATTTACAAGAAAGGAGAATGAGAGCGGTTGTCTTATGATGATAGGTTAAAGGTTCGATCCTGGGTCCTGTCCACATGCTAAATTGTTCTTGGGCAAGACACCTAACCATGAACTGCCCCTGATGCTTTGCCATATAAACAGAGTCTGTTTACCATTTGATCTGCAGGACAGAACAAACCACATGATGTCAGCTGTCCTCAGTTATCCTAATGTGCCCATGTTGCAAATAGCTTTTCTAACCAATGAGCAGACAGATACTATATACGCTGTAGAATCAGAACTAAAGTTTGGAAAGAAATTTCATCAGGACTTCAGCAAACACAAAAACACAGAACCACAAATTTGAACATGGTCATACATTTATGTCCCACACATAAACACAGTGGCATGCTCACATATGCTCTGTTATCTCTGCGACACTGTATCACTTTGCTACCAACATTAAACCCTAAAAGTTGAGGAATCTTTTTTGCCCTTAAGCCTTAAGTTGGTAAACAGGAGAGCTTCGACTTCCTTCAGTCAGCTAAAACTTAAAAAGTACAAAGAACTTTAATGTTTGCATACCTGCATTCTTTCTCCGTTGTTGGTGAGTCTACCTCTCACCGCTCTCAAATGTAACCATAAAACCACATTTAATTGGTTTACATTAAAGCACAAACCCATCTCCAAAACCTTGGCATTGTTGGGAGAAATGGAGTAAACTTTGAAAAGGTGTTTTTCCTAAAACCAAGAAGAGAGGAAGGGGAGGAGGGATGAAGAGCATCACTACTGCTGTCCCCATCTTGTTTTGCACATCTTCTCGATTCGTTCCAGCTCTTCCTTTTTTGTGGTTTTGTAAATGAGGTGTGTGTTAGAGAGGCATGAAGCTCTGTGAAGCCACTCTGTTGACATCAGCGAAAAAAAGGAGGGAAAAAAAAAGAAAAGACCAAAAGACAAAGCGGCCTTAAAGAGCATACCCGGCCTCGGCAGCAGCAGCAGGAGCTACGGCAAGAGTGCAGGCTCAGCGCTGCAACAAAGAAGAGGGAAACTGGATGAGAGAGGCAGAGAGGAGGGGGCGGAGGGAGGCTGGCGATGAGCCCTCTCTGATGTGTCTTTGTGCTCTGTGCCACCCAGCATCTCTCATCCACTCATAGAAACACACTCACACTTGCACACTCACACACTTAAAAAAAGAGATTGGTGAAAAAATCAAGAGCAAAGAAATGTAGAACGATGTAAGAGACAATCACACGCTCATAGAAACACACAAACATGTAAAATAAGCTATTATCCTATTAACTTCTGATGACCTACAAAAGTTGTTTTTACACTTTGTCTTCCGTTTCTGTTTGAAGAGGGGATGCTGGGAGAGAAGTTAGTCTGCAGAAAGAAGTTAGTGTGCCTAGTTCTGCTGTTCAGATATGTTGAATGAGCTGTGCTGAAAGTTTGTTCAACACAACATACTTAAGTAAAGGTGCAGTTTTCACTGTCTTTCAGCCAGGCGCCCTGTAATCATTGAATCAGAAGAAGATTATTAATGAAGAAGTTGATCCGTCTAAAACTTCAATTCCAATAAAGTTAGGACGTTGTGTAAAACATAAATAAAAACAGATTACGGTGATTTGCAAAACGCTGTTTAACTTATATTCAGTAGAATGCACTCCAAAAGCAAGATATTTATTGTTCAAAATAATAAACTTATTATTATTATTTTTTAATATTCACTCATTTGAATTTGATACCTGCAACACATTCAAAAATTTGGGACAGGGGCAACAAAAGACCTGGAAACGCTAAAAAAAACCCTGTTTGGAACATTCTACAGGTGAACAGGTTCAATGGAAACAGGTGAGTTGGATTTTATCATCTACAGTCCATAATATCATCAAAAGATCAGAGAATCTGGAGAAATCTCTGCACGTAAGCAGCAATACTGAAAACCAACATTGAATGCCCGTGACCTTCGATCCCTCAGACAGCACTGCATTAAAAACCAACATCATGTAAAGGATATTACCATGTGGGCTCAGGAACACTTCAGAAAACCATTGTCAGTTAACACAGTTTATCATTACATCCACAAGTGCAAGTTAAAACTCTACCATGCAAGCCAAAGACAATCAACAATACCCAGAAACACCGCCAGTTTCTCTGGTCCGAGCTCATCTGAGATGGACTGACGCAAAGTGGAAAAGTGTGCTGTGGTCTGACGAGTCCACATTTCAGATTGTTTTTGGAAATCATGGATGTCGTGTCCTCCAGACCAAAGAGGAAAAGGACAATCCAGATTGTTATCAGCACAAAGTCTCAAAGCCAGCATCTGTGATGGTATGAGGGTGTGTTAGTGCCCATGGCATGGCTAACTTGACCATCTGTGAAGGCTTTATTAATGCTGAAAGGTACATACAGGTTTTGGAGCAACATATGCTGCCATCCAAGCAACGTCTTTTTCAGAGACGTCCCTGCTTATTTCAGCAAGACAATGACAAGACACATTCTGCACATGTTACAACAGCGTGGCTTCGTAGTAAAAGAGTGTGGGTACTTGACTGGCCTGCCTTCAGTCCAGACCTGTCCCCCATTAAAAATGTGTGGAGCTTTATGAAGCGCAAAACAAGACAACAGAGACCCCGGACTGTTAAGCAACTGAAGTTGTGCATCAAGCAAGTATGGGAAAGAATTCCACCTGCAAAGCTTCAAAAATTAATGTCTTCAGTTCACAAACGCTTATTGAGTGTTGTTAAAAGGAAAGGTGATGTAACAAAGTGGTAAATATGCCCCTGTTCCAGCTTTTTTTGAACATGTTGCTGGCATAAAATTCAAAACAAGTGAATATTTGCAAAAATAAATAAATAAATAAAAAGTTTCTCAGTTTGAACAATAAATATCTTGTTTTTGTAGTGTATTCAGCTGAATAAAGGTTAAACAGGATTTGCAAATCATTGTATTTTGTTTTTATTTTCATTTTACACAACATCCCAACTTCTTTGGAATTGGGGTTGTACAGTTTGCTTTAGGTTTCTATATTATTCCTGTTATTTGTTCATTTAATCAGGAGTGATAAAAAATGTAGTCGTGCATCACAAACACTGAAATTTGAGGACACTCACCACATTTACAATCCACCTATTAACAACTGATCATATTATTTTTTTGTATGAAACAAATGCATCCAACTGTTAAAGTGTCAGAGGGACTGCAAACTTCAAATCATGCACATTTGTTTAAAATGTGTATTAAATAATGTTTTGTTAGAGCACACACAATTTCAAATTAGCTTTAAATTACTTGGCATTTTTGTTACTTTTTATTTTCTTTCTGCAAATTTGCGGCTTAACCTGTTCTTAATTTTCTCCTCCAATACTGTGGCTCCTTGTAACTCAGTGGCTTTTTTATCACATGAAAGTATCTCTGAATTAACAAGACACAACACAATCTCAGAGTCAGCTTTTAGAGGAACTTTTGGCAGCGATTTGAATATTTGACTGTCACTCTTCTCTTTTCGCATCAAATTAAGATATTGTTTGACTTTGGATGTTTGGTCTTTTGCTTTTATTCAATGTGCAGCTGAAGAGAGAGGGGAGGGGGCATGGGGATGATAAAGTGTAGTTAACTTGGCAATCAACCCTGAAACTGAAGGATATATCTGTCACTGAAGTTTATTAAGCTGTAGGTCTACTATTAATAACCAGTAAAAATCAATTTGATTATCAGTCGGCTGTTCTGCAGGGTTTTTAACTAACTGACTTAGTGGACTGTGTTTTATTAGACTGTAACTATGTTTTCACTGAAAAGTAGAGGATGACTAATCTTTTACATTTTTTTGTCCTCAGTTCTTCAATTTTTGTATTTTCTTTCATTGAGCTCAGGCCTGAATTCTGTTTTGGTGCTATAAAGACATTCTTGCTCTTAGTAAATGAACAAAAGTAATTTTTATGTATGTGTGCTTAACGAAGCATGTATGTAAAACCACTGTGGCCAAACCCACTGAAGTATTTGAAACAATTGTAGTTGTGTCCTCAGCTTTTGCCATCACAGTGATTGCGTCTCTATCTCCTTGCCAGGATGATGAGTGCTATGAACAGACTGCAGACGTTCGCTCTCAGCTCCGCTTCTTCGAACAGCTGGAGAGAATGGAGAAGCAGAGGAAGGACGAGCAGGAAAGAGAGATCCTTTTGAAAGCCGCTAAAGTAAGTTACCTAAACTGCTGTGAGTGTGTGTTTGTGTGAATCTGAGAGCGACCTGAGTAATGTGGCCATGCAACAGTGTGTTTTTTATACGTGTGCTGCTGTGTGTTGCTCTTGTGCGGGCCATGGCAGATGAATTAGAGTGTGACACCAGAGGATGAAGTGACCTCCCTGTGTCCTCCTAGGCTCCTGGCCCCAGGGCTCCTCTGTCCTGACTCTTCCTTCCTGGACAAAAGGAGTAGGGGGGACCTCATGCACTATGCCACTGTCATACACCATAGAGTTGACACACACAGACGCTCAAACAGCTTTGCACCATGTACAACCTGCAAAACATCTCTCCATCACAAGCTCTGACAGCTCAGGTGAAACACAGCATCAGTTTGAAAAAATGAGGCGTCAAAGAGTCCACCTTTGGATTGCTGTTTTCATTAAGCCTTTATTTAGTTTTGAGCATCTGGTGCCATTACATAGAGAGTCTCATATTCCACAGACAGTAAAATAAATTTCTGTGAAATCAACCACATCAGTCATCTTGTTTGCTGTATAGACCAAGCGTAAAAATAAAGGTTCCCAGAAACGAGCAATAATCATTTTACCCAAAGACTTAACCATTTACAATTTCATAAATGTTATAGTATGAGCATTGTCATAAAACACATTTAAAATTAGAATTTGTCAGTGAATAAAAAAAAATAATTGAGTTAACAAACGATTTCCCAGACTTATTCTGTTTAATTTTTTTTTATCATTAAAATGCCTTCCTTAATGGAGTGCAGATGGCCTAGTGGTCTGGGTCGCACTCCATATGGCAAAAGCCCTTGAGCGAGCAGCCCGGGTTCAAGTCTGGCCTGTGGCAACTTTCCTGCATGTCACTCCCCACTCTCACCCTGCTTCCTGCTCTCTCTGCTGTACTGTCCTCTCACATTGAAGGTATATAAAGCCTGAAAATAAAACTTAAACAAAAAAAAAAAGCCTTCCTGTAAATCAGGGGTCTCAAACTCGGATTACCAGAGGGCTGCAGAGCATCCAATCTTGTCACAAGGGGGGCATTCAGGTGTCCAACAGGAAAAAAAATGTTCAACTGTTCAAACAGTTGTCCAACTCAACATGAATTATTGTACAGTCATATTTGGCGTTTCTTGCAGAGTGCTTGCGCCAGACACCTGAGAGCGCTTCTACCCAGACAGCTGGGCCACATGTGCTCTGAGGGAGGTGGTAGTAGAAAACCCTCTGTATGGCTTGAAGATGGACATCACTAAGTCCAGACTCCTTCTTTAATTTGCCTCCTTTCTTGCTCTCTGGAATATATTTTGCTGTGCTGACAGCTCTTTCATTTGCCGTGCAGCTCGTTGTGTCCGCTCACTTCTCTGGTACTTTGCATACTGCTCAGTATGTTTAGTTGAATAATGCAGCGTGAGGTTATACTCCTTGAGAACAGCAACTTTCTCTTTGCATATGAGACAGGTGTAATTCACCTTAAACTCCACAGAAATATTTATTATCCCACTTCTCCTGAAACACCCCATGCATGACATCCCTCTTTTTTGGACTTATAAAGAGATTTATCTTGCTTTAACAACATTTTGAGGACGTTACCAGCATGCTAAATGGTTGATTTTTTTTTCCTCATATAGTGATTATGTTGCATTTGGGTTGAGCTCAGAAAACAGCCATATGGAATGGTTTTGTGGCCGGCTGTAAGTTTGAGACTCCTGCTTTAAGTCATTAATATACAGTTAGATGAGGCATGAGCTACCTATCACCTACACTCAGAGCAATGGAGTATTTTATCTGTGGAGGAACAGTTTCCAATCAAGTGATTGTGTGGAACACACACACACACACACACACACACACACACACACACACACACACACACACACACACACACACACACACACACGATTTTGAAATGTGGCATAGTGAATTAATTAATTCTTTGATAACTTTTTTAATCACACATCATTTTGTTTTTGTAATATTGGATGAAATATATACTGAACACACTGAACTCATGCTATGCTTAATGACTTCAGCTTGTAGCAAGATAAGAAAGTTTCTTGTTTTGAAACTTTAAATACAAGAGGAAGTCAGAATATCTGTTGTTATTTAACACAAATTTGATTATTTGACAAAAGTTTAAGCACAAGTTTGTCCAGCTCAAGAAAAAGCTGTGTTGGTCTCCATGGGTAAATACCATAAACTTTATTTAAAGCACTTTTCTAAACAACATTACTAAGTGCCTAAAATAATACAATAAAACCAGACGGAGCAGATAAAATGGGAAAAAGGGCCAAAGGGCTTGAGCACAGAGGAAATAAAGCAAAGAAAGAGGGTCAAATCAAATAAGTTAAAAAAAACAAACAGTATACAAAAAAATGACAGTTCCCAGAAAAGACTTCAAAGACGCTAAGGATTTGGAGTGACAGAGGGAGACAAGGAGTTGATGTGGTGGTGCAGGGGCTCAAGCCTGATCAATGTTCTTCACCAATATATATATATATATATATATATATATATATATATATATATATATATATATATATATATATATATATATATATATATATATATATATATATACACACACAAATATATGATGTAGGGTTTCCTGAAAAACAAGATAATGAAATAAAAATCAGCATGTTGACATTAAATTGAGATGATGGTAATTGCAACTGCCTTAGTAAGTTAATTGAGAAAGCAGATTTTATTATAAGGAGTAAAAACACTAATCCAATTCACTTATTTCATACAAAAAAGGTTGGATTGATGTCAATCATACTGAACGCAGAAGAGTTTACAAATAACTGAGTATCATCAACATTAGAGAGCTCAAACTTATGAAGAAAAGGCAGCTTTTAAACTGAAACAGAGGAGAGCCAAGGACAGAGCATTTTTGGCCCACAACCACATTCTGTGTTATATACGTCTCAGTGATGTCACTCCTCTGTTCCTGATGCAGAGTTGTTAGGCCTATCATGGCTGCATTGGAAATGCTTAATTCAAACTAAGTTCTGTCAAGGTTGTGTGAGGAAAAGAAACGGAGTCAAGGCTGGCTTTGAGACTCTTTGCTAACAACTAAAGCGTGCTTGCTTGTCATTCAGGTCAGCTGTGCCTCTGGAAAAACTTAAAACCTTACAGGGAATTAACCTCGGTACAGTGTGCAGTTAGAGAAATGAGCTTTCCAGACTGAAGTCATTTTGAATCAGACTGGAAACATGTTTATGTTGGATGTAAAAATGTTTTCAATTGACAACAATGACATTGTTTCCGGTATTTCTGGTCTCACCCTCAAGCAGACTTACTTTAAACTTTCCATGAGATGTATAGGATACTGTAATGACTTGTATAAAAGATAGCAGAGTTCATAGGTTTGGACTCTTAAACTGGAATAAGTTACAAACTGAACCACTGATATTAATTGATAGAAATGTAGATTATCTTGACTACTTCCCAAGTTGATTTAAACATAACTTTAGGCATAATTTTTTCAATGAATCTTGGTAATTGATAAAGGTCAATACATTAAAATGAAATAGCTTCATTGTTTTCTTAGTGTCCAGCTGATGCTGCCATAACTAAAAGCAGAGAATCATAGTACCCACCTGGAGCAGAGCCAGCTTCACGTCCAGTGTTAATGGGTAAACCTCAAAACTTGTTGAGGTCTTACAAGAAGGCAAACGTTTGCTGCTGTCTATTGTTACATGTGCCCTTATCTATAATTAGCAGCTCCATGTCAGCCTAAGCAACTAATACTCCTTTCAGGACAGAGGCAGGTCAAAACATTGTCAAATTTTGTTTTATATAAAATGTACCTGACCCTTTGTTCTTTGAAAAAACACTATAAACAATGATTAAGTAACACTTAATATTTTCATCTGGTGGCTAGATTAAATAGTTTTGCATAAAAGCCATGAAAGACTTGAAAAACAGGAATACTTACAATTAACCAGTTAAGTCTTTAATCTTCCTTTCTCTGACTGGGTGAACACATTGATACCTGTCCACCATTGCATGCTCAGCCCTTTGTGTTAAGAGACATTTGTTTATCATTAAAAATAAATAAATAAATAAATAACATTTTTAATTTATAGAGATCATCAATGACCAAAAAAAGAGAGAGAATCTTTTTGCAAATGAAAATGCCCCGCGGCGGAACATTAGCAGAAAGCTAGGTTAATTTAATTAATTTTGAATGGAGCCAATGTCCCTCAGTAAAGATTCTCATTGCAGCACACCTCACTTTCTTAATCGCATTATTACGCTCTGGTCCTGCCATGCAGGATATTAGAAATCCTCTCGCTGATGAACACTGGCCACCAAACCCCCTGACCGGCCGTTTTTTTTGTTTTGTTTTGTTTTTTTTTTCTTTAAGAATAAATAGAATTGCTCTTTGTTGTGAAAAAAAAGACATTACCTCAGCCAGAAAGTGATACTGTAAAGTGTGTTGTTAAAAAACTGTATAGGGACTCTTTTATATGCTTTGTCAGTGCCCATAGTTCTACACGGTTTAACATTATCTTGTTTTTACTACTCTCAACAGTTCTCCTTATTAAAAGGATTAGTCAGGAACTTTTGCAAATTTAGCCGAGTTCTTGTCAGAGGGGCTCACCTCAGGGTGATGTGGATTTCTGAGCGTTGTGGAGGATAGCTGCACCTCAGAGCCATGTCTGTGGCTTCTTGCTCTTGTTGCCATGGCGTTTCAGTACAAGAAAAGTTTGGAAAGCAGATTTTTGCCTCGTGCTGGTATGATATATTTCAACACCACACTGTCAGAGAACATACTTTTAATCCAGCGACAAGATTGTTCCTCATATTTAATCATGCTTGCCGTATCCTTTTCAATAACATTGATCCAAAGAAGCATCCCAGCTTATTCCTGTTAAACAATGAAACAAGAAAAAATGACTCTGAATAAATCCTCTGGAAGACTCTTCACTGAAGAAAAGAAGTTGCAGCTTATTTAACATTAGATCTGGTGTCGCTCCATTTTATCTGCTCCCTGTAGTTTTATGCTGTCTGAAGTCTGACTTTTTATGTTTTTCATGGTCCCATAGATAACTGTCCAAATACTAAAAGTCATGTTGGACATTTGTCCTCTTTTATTATCGTTTTTCATTTATAGAAAAAATTTAAACATTTCACTGGAAGTAGATGCGTAGATGGCCTGGTGGTCTAGGTCACACCCCATGAGGCTCACCCTCAAGCAGGGGAGCCAGGTTCAAATCCAGCTCGTGGCCTGTTAAACATGTCATTCCCCACTCTCACCCTTTTTCCTGCTTTATTCACTGTCCTTGCTTATCTAATTAAAGGCATCAAAAATACTTAAAACATAACTTTAACTGTTACACTGAGAGAAAACTCCGCAATTGTATACAGCCTCATACTGATAATGAAAAACATTTCAACTTTCAGCCATTTATAAAGCAAAAGAGAAAAAAAAGTTAACTACATGCATAAGGGATTGTTGCATGAAGGGTTTTGGTAGGGCAGTTTTACCCACTAGTCTTAAAATTTTCTGAATATATTTACAAAATATATAACATCAAGTTGGTATCATTGCTTCCACATTCAATCTTCAGCTAAATAATAGAAGAAAAGCCCTCAGAGGCTTTAGGATATGAAATAAAAAAAAGCTAAGTAAAAAAAAAAAACAAACCTAGAACACAGTCCCAGAAAATTATTTCTGTAAATGGTTGAAATACATAACTCTTTGCTTATGTTTCATTAAAATGTTCGTCAGACTGCTATCTGGTCCTCTTTTACTCCTTCCCCTCTCTTCTCCCCTGTAAGTGGGAAAACCAAGGCAGCTGACAGAGGAGATTTAAAGCATGCCAGTGGCACCGCTGCCCTTTGTAAACAGTCCATCTGTACCAACCCTCCCTCCTTGCTGCCACCCGCCTCCCTCACTGCCTGCCTGCTTCTCCCCTCTCCTGCTGGAGCGCCCGCTCATTTAACCTCTTGAACAAGAAAACACCCACTAAAATAATCCCCTGCATCCCCATCTCCTCTCTCCTCCTCCTTTCACAACAAGCCCTCCCCTTCTCTTCTACTCTGTCCATTTAAGACATGACTCAAGTCTGGAGGGATGCTCTGGCCGACTGCAGGGCAAACACATTAGTCTTAGTTGAGATACCGACCAGTACGTGAACCGCCTGATATATTTAAAGCCAATTAGCAGGAAGGCTAGAAGGAGCAACTCCACGATCATGAGAAGAGGAAGGGCGGTAGAAGACTGAGGCTCCGTCTCACTCTGAATGATACAGAGTTAAATAGACATATGAAGCATAAAAACAAAACAGGTGTTAGTATTAGTTGTTATACTTTTTTCAATTATTGTCAGGGCAAATTATATTGTCTCTTGAAGTGTGACAGGATTTTGGTATCAGAAGATTTTCTTGTATCTGTTTTTTGAATGGTACAATTCATCTGACTTTGACTGCACTTGGGAGAACAGCGTGTGTGGGGAATTCTTCTGTAATATAGTCCAGAACCAACCTGAAGTTGCACAACTCTAAATGACTTCAATCAAATGCCAGCATGTAAGTGGAGCCAGCAATCTACTACATTCAGAGGTCATTCATTGATAACAAGTTAAAATTCACTTCTTGAGACAACACACTATACACTATAAAAAAAAAAAAAAGGAATATTTATAGGACTGGGGATTACATAAGGCAGATAATTGTTAGCCACATGCTGGACATCAAAAATATCTTGAATGTTTTTCAAGGCTCTGACCTTATTTAGTGTACAACAAAATAAAGGATTACATACTGTACTTGTACCATGAAGTTACAGCATTTAGTATGTGTAAAGCACCATATTCCACTCATACTGCCTGCAGTGGTCAGCCTACATGTTCTCTACATTCGGCCGTATGGTGAAGGATTCCCAGGGACAAGCACATTCACCCAGATCATTGCTGCTGATTAAAATAGCAGTGGCTACACAGGGACACACAAGCACACACACACACACACACACACACACACACACACACACACACACACACACACACACACACACACACACACACACACACACACACACACACAGAGAGAGAGCATTGAACAGCCTCAGTGGATCACAGCGACACACACTCACACCCACTGTCACTGATACTAACCACATCCCTTGCCCTGTGTGTGACTGTGTGTGTGCTGGCTCGTGCAGAATTTTTAATAACCTCTTTTGATTAGAATCCCCCTCCAGCGGCTTATTTAGGGCTGGATTTGGAGCGGGTTTAAAGGCCAGCGCCCCCCGGGGGGCGCTCCATTGCACTTCTCTGAATTCAAATACGATGTCCTTGACACCTCTGTATCCTGTTCCCATTTTGCACTATTTTTGCTGCTCCAGCAACAGATGAGTTGGGATAGGGAGGGGGCAGGGGGGGCTCCTTAAACCAGCTGTTAACCTGTGTTTTTCCCCCTTTACTCCACAGAGTCGCTCCAGGCAAGAGGACCCAGAGCAAGCTCGACTGAAACAGAAAGCTAAGGAGGTAAGCTGCTGCCGAGATCATTACCCTTGACATTTTCCCGACTCTAGCGTATTAATTTTTCATGCTTCACTACATATGTAATGCCATTTAAAGTCTGACTTAAAGAAGTTTTGAGGAATTATTTGCGCCAATTGGTGCCCAAGTGTGAAATATGATATTTTTAAGCACCAAAGACACCCACCCTCTCTCTCCTCCATCCCACCCTTTTTCTTTTTTCCCAGTTTGGACTTTGAATTCATTGAGCTCCATTTTGGTAGATTGGCTGTTTTAGAAAGAAAGACATTAAATATATTCCCAAAAGTGTTTATAGACCTTCTGCATTCAGTTTTGAATTAAATTCCTCTTTTGTTACAGATCTTTGTTGGGAAATACAAAACTAGAGTGTCTGTCACAGGCCTAATAAGAGATCATTTCTTTTGCGATCCTCTTTGCACAGATTTGAAATTGTAGCTATAGTTCAGTGAGTGCTGTGAAGGTTTTTGATGCTGCAATTCATGCTTTACCATTAACTTTAACTGCGACAAAGGAGCTATTCCCCTCTTAAAGTTATAAGTCAGTGCTTAACACAGTGTGGCAAATAGGGAAATGTTTTACTGATGTAGTATACTCTTCAGCATCTCCGTCTTATTTGAAGTGCAGGTCTTGTATATGGAAAAATTCCCTGTGGACCACAGAAAGTAGACCACTCTTCTTAGCGGTTGGTTAATGTTGTTTGCGCAAACAAAATTGTTCTGTCACAGTGGAAGTTTGCATTTGTGTTTCTGTTTTGTTTACTCCAGAATAACTTCACTGGGTGCTTTTTCTCTTTGGCTCGCTAACAAGGATCAAGAGGACTGTGTGGAGCTTTCAGAGAGTAGTCTGAGTAGGCAGGAGGATGAAACAAGCTCCGTTCACCTGTTGTTGTTGTTGTTGTTGAAATAGAACTTAAGGAGCAGATGGGGTTGCTTCTAAGAGTCTCATTCTTTTAAAAATCTCTCTATTTAACTGGGTAAAGTTTTGTGAGTATGTTTGCACCTCTCTCACTTACGCTCTAATTTTTACTTACACAGTTGTATGAATTTCCTATAAACTGCCTCCCAGTACAACCAAAGTCTGTAAATGCTAGTTTCTAAACCATTTACAAGTAGGGATAAATGCTCAAGGACAAGTCAGTATTGTTGTTTAGCCAAAGTATTTAAATTTTGGATTTTCTCAGCCAGTGTGTGCTGTTGAACTTCTGACCTTCAAGTGACAAGTGGACTTCTCTTTCCTCTGGCTACTGGCAGCGCTCTGTCTTCTCTCTGCTTTTCTCCTGGACATTTTCTTTCTAGCAACATTGAGCCCTGCTGCAGTTTAGAACATTTTCACACGAGAGCTCAGCCTACCCATAAGCCCCACATATGCAAATGAAGGCGCGTAATAGGCAGCGCGATAGGTTTGCCCCAGGGGCCATGTGATCAAAGTGGATCTCCTCCCTGTTAAGTGGCAGTCCGCTCGTCATCTGGATACGGCCAGATTAGTGCCTCGTGAGGAGGCGCCGCATGCACGTATGCACATATTCATTTTCAACTGGAATTTTAAGAAGGTGCTTTTGAAATTGTTACTTTATGTAATGCTTTCTCCTGCTAGATAGAGACTTAGAAGACTCAACTCCCCCTTTCACCCACACACACACACACACACACACACACACACACACACACACGCACACACACACACACACACACACACACACACACACACACACACACAGTACCCCCTTTTCCATCTTTCCTCACCTTTTTCTTTTTTCCACTAAATGGCCCCTGTTTCTCAGTCCCCATGCCTCTCTGGTTTTCATCACCTGAGCTGGCTGTTTGTGTCATTGCAAAGTCTGTCAGCAGCTCACACATCTGTGCAAATTTCATCAGGATAATGAGCCCAACATCCTTTTTCAGGCGATGTGGCAAAGGAGCCAGCCTCTTTTAAGACTCTTTCCCCTGATAATACACACAGAAAACAACCACAACCACCTAACCATAATCATTTTTTGGAGGGATGGAATAGGAGCTTGTTATGCACTTGAACCAAGTGTTGGCATATTAATGAAGCTGGCAGACAATTGGTTTTAAAAAAGGTAGGTGCAGGCCTGGTCTAATGACCAAGTTTTAACATAAAAACAGCAAATAAACAGTATCAAACTTAGTGGTCAGGCTCATTTTGATTTTCAAGTGAGCTCGGTTTCATCAGAAGTCTGCATGATATGGATTGTTTGGAGCTGATATTAAGTGTTAGGTTTAGAAAGGCTAAGATTTAGATAGCTGGGATGCATTTATTGTTTATGTTTATAAACATTCTCTGCTTTGACTTTATTAGCACACAAAACCAACAGAGAGCTCTGAATCTTCAATCGTTTTCTTACAAACCGAGTAGCCCTGTGTTTAAAACAAATTATTAGAATTCATTTTTAATCTTCAGGTTCTTATCCAGCCACTAAGTCGTCAAATTAAACAGACTAACTGGACTAATGCCTCTAATGCTGCATGGTAGAACTGAGTCTGATCACTCTTGACACTGGTTATGGCACATACCTGAGCAGTTAACCCCCTTTTCTAGATCTTTGCATGTGTTTTACTCAACATACTCCCAATACGTTCCAGTAAACAAAAGTGAAATGCCAATGAAACATAACATCATATTGGGCTATGGATATGTTTACGTTGACTTAACCTTCTGTCTCAAATACTTCAGTGGCTGCTGAAGTCATTGGTCTTCTACCCTTGACAAAGGCAGGACATGACATATTGTAAACTCAGTGGTTTTGTCATTAAATCACTTTAGCTTTGAATCGTCATAAGATTTGCTGAATTAATACATGGAGATATTTTTTCTCTCCAAATACCTATGTCACATTTTACCAGTTTTTATCATCTGAGATAGTGAAAATCATTAATACCAATGATGCCATTTTTGCTCTCTTGTCAGCTTGTTGCTGCTCCCCTGATGAATTGGTGGACTGGGTCCAGTGAACTGTTGTGTTGGAGTGTGTTGGCTTGTTGATGAGTAAATGAAAGCAACTTTTATTGTTGCCTATTTTGTAAGATTGTTCGTACAGTATGATGAATAATACAGTTGTCTCTTTATAGGCTGCTAGCCAATTGGTACAATATGTATCATGCATCATCATCTTTTTATGCTGGACAAACTAGTAAATAAGCTTAAAGGGCCTATGAAATTGAACATCTAAATCCATGTGCTTTTACATACATAAAAACCACAAATACAGTTTTGTCCGAGTCAAATTATATCATTTGGGTATTTGATCCATACATGTCACTCATTGACAGCACCCACAGTATTTCCAGCCTTCTTATCCCCACAGTAATTTACATTTTAACATGTAGCATGTATTTCACTTTAAACCTTTTCTAAAATCTCAAAAATCATCAAGGTTTCCCTAACGCTCCACTAAATCTAACACTTAGCACACAAAAATTAACCCTTACACACAAACGAGGACTTCTCAGCACAATGGAGTGCAGGCATCAAAGCTCAAATCACCGATCTTCAGCTAAAAGATGATCTGTTTTCCCTCTGAGCAACAGCTCACGCAGCTGTTTCCTGACAAGCCAACATGTGTTGTTTGCTGGAACCTTGATTTAACAGCCTAAAGTCCCAATTTTAAACAGTTTGTTGTCTCTCTTTCTTTGTTCAACCATCACACTGAAATGTTCACTTTTTAAAATTAGACAAAATCAAATTCTCAAAATATTTATTTAGCTCATTCATTCTTACTCACCAGCAGTTTAAAACTTTCCTCTGTGAATAGTCAAAGAGCTTTTAGCTTTTCTCATGCAGGGGGCCAAATAATATCTGTGAACACAAAATAAAGTGCAAATTTCTGTTAAAAAAAAAAGTCAACCATGAAGTTTAAAGAGGAGATTTGTATGCTCATTTTGAATTAGCATGCTAGGTCTGTCTTAGGTTAAACTTGGTGTCAAACCCAAAAATTTAGACGCAATGTTGCTTTTCTCTAGCTTTTATCTGAATTTGTACCAGAAACCAACCTCTAAACCTCATCAACTGCAGAGCATGCTGTTCAGGTATACACTGGCAGAGATTTTTTGTTTGACAGAGAGGCAGGGTGGTCTAGCGCCTCTGTTTCCTCCTTTCTCTACCATTTGGCCAAAAGGTCAGATGGGCTATTTCAAAAATGCCCCCAGTGAAAATCAATGGGCAAATCGTGGAGCTCAGTTCCTGTTTGTTATTGTTGTCGGTGGTGGGTCTGTGTGTTCTGTCTGTTTCATCACGGAGGCAGGAGGCCGGGTGATGCCTAGTCATTAAGAGTGAGAGAATAAGGGAGAGAGAGAGAAACTGCAGGAGACAGAGGGGAACAGAGAAAGAGAAAAGGAGACTTGGTGGGGGGGGGCAGAGAGATAGAGAGGGAGTTAAGGCCAGTAGAGATACATCACAATGTCAGACACACAGACACACTGCAGCCACAGATTCATCATCGCAGCTGCGTCTGCAGGCACAACTGGACACAGGAAACGAGTGAACTGGAGAAAGGGAGCAAGGACAGAAGAAGAGAGACAAGGGACGAAGGGGAAGACAAATGTAGCTGGACAAAAGCTCAGCTGCTGCAGAAAATCATGTCAGGCAAACACTCATACTTCCACTCTCCTGCTTATTGATAAGTTGGTGGAATATAAGACATTACAATCATTCCTTCATACCCTTGCATCTCCACCTTCAGCTAAAAGTTTCCAAGATTACAGAAAGGACTGGTTAAACTTGCTTTTGTCCAATAAGAGTCTCAGAGATTCTGTCAGACTTTTTTTACTTAAATATTTTTCTTCTTCAGGCATTAAAAGATGATTTTGCCAGCTCTGATTTGACCATGATTGCTTGAAATGTCTTGAACCTTACGTAATTAATTCTGCTAAAGCTCAACTTTGAACCTTGCATGGCTCCAATTAAAAGCACCAGTTGTACATCCTTTTCCAGCTGTATGAACATATATGTAAAAATCTAGTGGAAGAATTTGACCGTTATTCAAATGACATTTGCACCACCTTTGTCAAACTTAGCATTTTTTGCTTATTTCCTTGCTTGATAATAACTTATTAGCATCAAGGTTTTGCATGCTGTTGAAGGTTGAAATTACAGCCCTGAGCTCAGCTTCGTATGCACCAGGCGTTAATGCACATACATGTTTCCTGATTGGCCCGACATCCTCCACAAGTGGCCAGGTCAAGGAGAGGCTGGAGTCCGCCCACACCGAGAGCTCCTTAGCCGGCGCTTCACACTTCTCCAGAGAGGAGAGGCTCCTCTGTGTCAGAGGACAGCGGAGCAGCCCCTTCGTTTTTTATTAGGCCAGTTATATCTGTGAGTTCAGAGGCTCTCATCCTCTGCCCCTCCGCAAAACTGCTATGCTCAAAGAGGCGCTCTCCCCCATTAGGCAGGCCTGAGGGCAAAAGCCTGCTACCCTCCTCCACGTTCTCTGCCTTTTCTGTGCTGACTTTCAAAGAGAATTCCTGCTGTTCTGTGCGTCCCAGTTCATAGTTGTTATATTCTTGTCTTCTGGCCTTGCAGATACACAATACTGTCATATGAATGGGGCAGTAGTTTTCATGGTCAGCCTGTGTGATTGTGAAGAGGAGAGCAGGGTTTGGTGTTGTTCTCAAGCTGTGAGATAGAGTGTTTTTGATAAATTAGATGATCCATTGATGTTATTTTATGTAATATCATGTCAACAGGATTTTTATGCTTTTTGAAGATAAACAAGGGCTTTATACAGATAATCTAATTATCACATAAGAAAGATCTGTTTTGTAGGTCCTAAAGAAGTCCAACTAAATAGTACACTAACCCTATTTTTATTTGTTGCTTTGTTGTCGGTACTTTTAACTTCAGTTTTTTCTTCACCTCAAGACATATTACAGGAAAAAAAAGTAGCAGGCTTTAAAAGTACCTTTGGTGTTCCTGTGTGTTTTCGAATATTACAAAGTGCTGTAATGAGAAGGAAAACAACAAAAAAAGGAGATTTTTTTTTGCCTCAGAGGAAGATAGCGACTCGTCTCCTCGCTGTACAAGCCTGTAGGTTCACTTTTCTCTTTGTGCACCAGAGCACTCCTTGGGACTCGAGCGACAGGGGAATTGGGCATGCTGAGCTACGCTGGTGGCGAGGTGCCAGCCTCCTGTGCCTGGGATATAAGTGAGAGGGAGGCAGGAGGCAGGACACGTTTCAATTAGGCAACAAACACCTCACACAGGAGATAGGAGAGGAGAAAAACACCCTCACCTTCACCAGCTAGCTTCTCCCTTTTGACCTCTCCCAAAAACACACTTTCTTGAACTTCTAAGCCTCACCTTTTCTCTTCTTTATGTTCATATCTGAGGTGTCATTTTGTGGTATTCATAAGGGAAGGACAGTACCGGGGTCTTGGTGAGGTGATGCTAAGTGTGCCAGCTCGGCCTGCATGTTTCCATTAGATTGTCATGTTGGCTAATTAGAGAGCGGCAGCATGATTCACCTTGTTAATTAGGAGGACTTGCACACCATGTGCCCGGGGGCGGTGTGGGGAAGAGGAGCCCAGCCTCAGAGCCTGCTAGTCGCCTGCTGCCTATGAAGATTCCCCTTCTCATCTACCTTCCTTTTTTTTGATTTGGAAATGAATAAATCATTGAGATCGTCCTCTCTCGGAGTGTGAATATCTGAGTTCTCATCTTTTCCTGGATGCAAATTAGGCGTGATCAATAGAAGGTGACGAGCAGTGAATCTAAATGTTTAAAAAAAAAAAAAGAAGACAGGGATAGAGAAGAGTGCTAGACGAAGCACGGCGGCATAGAATGAGACAAAACGAGAGAACGTTTAAAGTAGGAAATTTTCCCTTAGATAAGCAGTATTTTTAATGATCACCACTCTCCTCCTGACGCTCCGCTGAAACATCCTCAGAATCTGCTTAACACTGATTTCTGGCTCCCTCATTATAAACACTATTCCTGGGCAAAATGTGTAATACAAATGTTATTATTGATAAAAATAATACTTACTCCTATGTAAAATCATCTCCTCTATGAGATACATTCAGCTTATCCACATATTTCTCACAGTTTCCCTCTGCACGGTTTAATTCCTGCAAATAAGTTGCAGATGAGAGGAAACCGTGGGGTCATGATAGTGACACTCACATAATGACCTTAGCTCCAGGGGCAGCTCTGGGCTCTGAATAATTGGTCCTTGGCCCTAGAAACACTTCTGACATACTCAGCTTCAGAGAAAATGAAGCACTCCGAGCCACAGCTATTAACTCATGCATGTATTTTGAATGAATCTCCATAGGTAAAATAATATAATCACAAACAGAGTCACTGGAATATTCAAGGGATGAGATTTACGTGGGTTAAGAAGAAGGATGAAACAGAATTCTGAAGCTTGTTTTAAACCTCATCTAATTTATTATCTCTCAAGGCAGGTATCAATACATGTCTGATGAATATGGTAAAGGTTATTTCAGTAGGTGTCAATTTTGGATTCGATAAAGTCTAACTTTACCTCTGTGAGACTTCCTAGAAACAACTGCTCATGACAGCACGTGCCATACTATCATAAGATATTTATTTTCAAGTACTAATTCAATGTTTCTATAATATTTTCCCATGAGAGCAGCTTCCATATTAAATCATTAAGCTCCCTGCATTTCTTTGTCCAGTTTTAGCAGAAAGATCAGCCTACATTAGCAGTTTGAGTCTGAACTCATCTCTTTGTAGTGTCTCAGTGCAGATGGAGAAGTGAAACCTGATTGGTTACCACAAATGGCCCTTCTCCCTGCAGCAAAGTATCTGCCAGGCACTTCACATGAAGAAAGGCCTCAAGATGCAGCTCGCAGATGTTCACGTAATGTCGGCCATGTGGGTGTCAGGTGAATGAGATCCATGGATACAGACATACATAAAACACATACGTACAATGGCAACACACTCTTTGGGAACAGGGAGGAAATTAAGAAAATGGTGCACGTAAACTGGCTGTTTGGAAGAGCAGCTTTGGAAAATGATATTTAGAGTACTAAGATTTTTATGTTCTATGAAGTCAGAGAAAAACTTTTGTTCTGTTACTTAAGTCCATATATTATGATGGCCATAATGGCAGTACTCAAATGCTAATGTTTATACCTTGCAAAGTAAGGGCTTAGCATGGTCTCAGCTCAGTTTAGAGCATGTTTCCAAACACTCAGTCCCATCAGCATCACAGATCAGTCCCTGCCTTCGGAGTACATAAATAGGCAGATCCAAAAACAGGAATAAGCAAACATACAAAAAAAAATGCCAAAGATACTTAACTAAGAAGAAGCTGTAGAAATGTAAACTATCTTTTTAAGTATTTCGGTTTCTTTAACAAGAAACATTTTCTCTTTTCATGGTTTTAAATAAAATTTAACTAATACTTTTTTAAGATACGTTAAAAACTATGGATAAAACATGCAATTGCAAATAGTTTTTGATTTGGAAGGCATTTCCTGACCCCCATTTTGGGAACCACTGGTTTAGAGGGTAGACATACCCACATTTGTAACAATTAAATAATTGATGCTGATTTTCCTTAGATTAGCTTTGCTGGTATCTCTAAAGTAACATGGAAATCAGAAAAAAAAAAAATAAAAATAAAAAACTTTACCTGATTTTGGCACTCCATAATTAGTTTTAGTGTTTACAGTTGTGACGTGTATCCACACGTATGAAACTTGGCATGACATCTATTTGATTTATCCTGAGTATCATCTTGGTTTTATGACATCATTCATATTTCGGTCTGGCTTAAAGTAGTGTGTTGACACCATTCGACCAATACCTCTGGGTAGCTGTTGAGATGCCAGTATCTAAGGCCTGTTGTCTTGTCCTCATTGCTCTGCTTAGATATTTTAGACTTTCTGGTCACAAAAGCTGTCACTCTTTACTGTCATATTCAGAGTTTAAATCAAGTCTGATTTTGGCAGCCTTTGTCTCCCACTGCTGACACTGAATATTATTAGAAATGGTGTTAATTGAACACTGGGCTAGTGTTTATATATACTTTATCAGCAGAGCTGTCAAAGTGTTTGCTCACAGACTTTGACTTAATGAAAGCCTTTTTTTATGGAGTGACACTAAGAAGAGAGAGATTTTGAAATAGGATTACGATACCAAACATCTTATGGAGAAATAAGCTAGCACTAAAAGTGACATGTTTTTTTCTTATGCTTAGACCCCTCTCCTCTGTGTCCTTTTGGACAAGAGCTTTTAGATGGAGGGTAAGAGACAGAACCCATGATCTGTCTTTCATTCTGTGGTCTTTGCAGGGCAGAGAGCCCTTTCACTTCCTTCACAGCCCTGTAGCTGCTTGTGACGTCAAGCAGAGCGTGTTCTGCTCTACCAAGGACATCTGTCTGTAAGCGTCTGGGGGGCCGCAAGCAGCCCCTCCGGCCAGAGAGAGGGAAGGGGGTGGGGGGTGATGGCGGAGAGAAAAGCCTTTGTTAAAAACAGCAGAGATGGAGAACGGCAGGTCCATCATGGCTCCTGCAGCTCATCCTCCTCTTCACTCTTGGCGTGTCAGAGCGCTCTGAGGTTCTTGCTATGTTTTGGACATTTTTGCATCATGAGGGAACACGCTGTGGTTTCCTCTGTGTTCAGAAAAAAAATGTTATTTGTTATTAAGGTCTTGAAAGACCCTTTTACTGCTCTATTATGGCACAGGGCTTGGAGCTCAGCAAAATTTGGAATACTTCCAACTGAAAATCAATGCAGAAAGAGGCAAATTGAAATTATTATTTGAGATTCACTCATTTGAACCAATGACTCTTTTCCCACTTTTGAAATGTGTGATTTTGTAGTTGTGCCAATAAATATAGATTTAAAACATACATTGACTATTGATTTATTCTTAATTTTATAAAAGGAAATGTCTTACTTGTTCTTACTTGATAAAATAATCAGTTTACTCCCAAAGGATTAATGTTAGTATTAGTACACAAATGAAGTATAAGTAAAAACATTATTTGACTTTAAATTCAACTTTGACATTCCTTATGTTAAGGCTAAGGCTAAAAAAGTAAAGTTCTAATGAGATTGAAAATGAAAATCCTACAAAGGTTGTAAATTGGCTTTTTTTGGCTTGTTTGCAGCTGAACTGATTCAGCTCTTGTTTGTTGAACTGACAAACCAGCTGTCTACTCAGCTGATAAATATTTACATCTTCTCCACTAAGCTGGAGGTCCTGGTGTTATTTCAATATGATTTGAAAAAGTCTTCCAGGACATGACCCCATGACAGAGAATGATCTGACAAAACCTTGTAATTTGATATCCATGGCCTGGGTTTTTCTAGAAAATCAAACATTATATATTCAGATTGGAAGCGAGAAAACATGATGTGTTTTGGAGGGTAGTAGGTATTTTTCTTTTTACTGTAGAGGAGCACCAGTGATGCTTGACTTCATGTGGAGAATGTCAAGTCAAATAAAGTCACTGTACTTGTATTTCACAATTGAAAACAAGATGAACAAACTCAGAGGGCTTTGCATTGTGGTGCTGCTCTTTGGAATCAATGAAAGAAAAACTATTAAATCAAATGTACATTATATGATAAAAAAAAACATTGGAAATATTAATCCATTGGCTCTTCTTATAACTCTTAACTTAACTTGACAAAGAGTGATTCAGAAGGGTTTGATGAATACCAGTGATTGTCTGTTTGGGGTGTCCCTGTTTGGATTTAAGCACCTTCATATTGTCAGCTGACTTGCATCAAGCACAGCTTCTAACATCCATGAGAGAGAGGTCTGTGCAAATGCAACAAATGTTTCCCCACCAATGTACGCAGACACACTTTCCACATTAACAACATCATCCCCTGACATTGTGCTTCTTGCATCAAGACTAAAACTATTTTCTAACAAAGCTGTAGATTGATTCTGCTGGGTATCTTGAAATTGTTCTACATCTCCTGACCTTTGCTAATAATTTGACTTTACAAGTTCTAGCTCCCTGCTTTAAAAGGGCATACAGGCAGACTGGAAGCACTGGTATTTACGTGACTTTGGAACAGCAGATATTTATGTGGTACCATTGATTGGAGTTGGCAAATGTATGCATCCTGCCAGCTGGTTGTTCTTCCAGTCTGGGATGAATCTCTGTAGTGACCTTTGCAGTTTTTGCCTGTGACTGAACCTAAGGCTTAACATTGCCGACAGGGTGGACCAGGAGCTAGAGAGAGATTCTTGAACTGTGGGTCACAGTTTCGATTTGCAAAAACAGGCTTTAAAATCATGTCAGACACTAATAACATTTTAAAACTCACATTCAGAGATGGGAGCTGTGCTGATAGTTCGAAAATGTGGCACCAGGTGTTTCTCCCAAAACTCAACGTTTCAGTCCTTTTTATTGTGACAAAACAACAACAACAACAACAACAAAATGCTAGCTAGGGAAGAGTTTTAATGTTAATCAGGCTAGAAAAATGCCAGCATTATGTGTCTTGGTTTTCAAGTAGGAATTAGAATTTGTAATGGGAAGAGAAAACTACAATATATTGAGTTAATGCAATCATCACATCTAGACGTCCAGGGAAGTTGAAGATGGTTTTAGTCCTAACTCTAGAGGCAACTCATGTACAAGATCTTTGGTAGCTGCTGCCTGTACTCAGTGGGCTTCATGTCAACATACATTTGTGAGTGTTTTAATCAACTTTCATCTCCATCAACTTCAAAGACATTACCAATGATTGGCCTTCCCAACTCTCGGCATGTATCAGAGCGCAGCCATTAGGAGGAAGGTACAGTTGTCACAGTGGCACCAGATTGAAATCAGTCTCCTAGTGTCATGGCGGCCTTTGTACTGATGGGAAGCGCAGACTGGAGGGATGCAGATGGTCAAATGAAGTCTTCATTTATCATACAGTCATAAATCTGAAAATGCAGGCAGTAGCTTTGGGCGCTGGGAGCCCATGCCTGGTGCCAACTGCCAGGCGGAGATGCCGGCATCCTGGTGCCATCAGTGAGATAGCGGACCTCTCTCTCCCCCCTCTCTCTGCTCTATTGCTCTCTTCTAGCTCTCTTTACTGTGGGATTTTTAAGGTCACGCCTGGAGAGATTTGTGAGTTGTTTGTGGTAAAGTCTAATATGGTTAGCATTGATAGCATTAATACTAAGTTTGTCATGAAGACAAGGGCAGAAATCATCTGTATCCTGTTAACTACATTCAGCATTGATCTCCAGTTCACCCATATACTCTCTTTATAAATGTATGTACAGTCTGAACCTGTGATTACCAGCCCTGTCTCCTTTGAACCTCTTCAGATAGTTGTCCATAACACTGCTTTTAGTCAATGTTTGAACTACTGTATATACATTTTCACCTCTGTATGTACATTTTCACCCTTTGTGAAAATGAACAAATAAATGTGCTTCAAATATTCAGCTGCCTGCTACAACTGTTATTACTTCCCCTTCTCTGTGTTGTCAGCGTGTTTGAATCTTTCAACAGTTCCGCTGTGCTAAATGTGAAGTGGCAACACCCTAAAGGGCATGCCTTGCCATCGGGGTTTTAGGGAAAAAATCAGAGGGAGCTGCATGCACATTTTAGATCAGACTTTCTACACCAAAGCAACCTTTTAAAGAGCGCCATCTGAAAGTAACATGAAATTTTCCCTCGATCAGACAACATACATGCCTCGCACAAACACCAGCGCCCAGCGAACGCATGCTGAGAGATAACATAAAAGAACATGAAAGACATGAAAGCGCACATTGATTGTCCCTGTTCGCTTCAACCCGGGCCTCTCTCCCCCAGCAGGCAGGCACGCAGGCAAGCTGGTGGGTAGGCATTCCCTGTGCTGTGGCCAAGATTGATAGGCACGTGTGTGTGTGTGTGTGTGTGTGTGTGTGTGTGTGTGTGTGTGTGTGTGTGTGTGTGTGTGTGTGTGTGTGTGTGTGTGTGTGTGTGTTTGCATGTTAAAGGGAGTGCTGACACCCTCTGTGCCATGGCCCTGGGCCCTCACACATCCACCCAATAGAAAGGGCAGCTCCCAGCGACGCTGGGTTACTCTTCAGCCCTGCAGCTAGACATGACATTACCTCAGGCACTACTTCCACAAAACCTCCCCCTTTTACTTCACAAACTGCAAAAATCACAATGGGACCATGTGACTACACGCAGACTTGGTCTATGACAGGAGCTCTGTTTATGCCTGACATCAGATTTCCATCTTTTGTGACACAGAGGCTTACAACACATGAATAGACAGATTATAAGAAGAGAAGGGAGACCTTTGTCTTTCAAAAGTTGGATTTACACTTCTGATTACTCCCTCGTCTCATCTTTCATGTGTTATCTTGATGTAATAGAAACTTATAAAGTGAAACTTTTGGTTGTAAACATTAAAATCATATTTTAGGGTCAAAACTTGTGTTATTACAGATAACTGTGGTAAGCTTTATGCTGTTAGCACATTCACTAGAGAAGGGTAACAGTATAATTACACAGTGTTATTTTAATGGACATGAAACAAACATGAGATAAATCAAAGATTGAAATATTCAAAGAATCCCTCTGTGTTTGGAATAATACTGATCTTTGATGCAGATGCCATTTCAGTATCCTAATACCACAAAATATAGTGTAATGGCTGCATTTACATTTCTAAACTTTGTGTTATCGTCTCCAGATGCAGCAACAGGAACTGGCCCAGATGAGGCAGCGAGACGCCAACCTTACAGCTCTAGCTGCCATCGGACCCCGGAAAAAACGTAAAGTGGATTCACCCGGGGCCACTCCATCAGGGACTGAGGTAAGAACAACACCTGTTTGTTAACTATGCTATCAAATATTTTGTCTGTTTTCAGCAGTTAATGTTTTTTTAACTTATATTTTGTCTGCTTTTCTTGATCCAAATAAACACATTATACAAAACTTTGGTGTCAGTTAACAATAGTCAGTTTAGCCTCTTTTTGAATCATCCATCCTCACACTGTTTTTTCCATTTTTCTTGGCAGACAGGTTGTTGAAGTCTTAAAATGTGTGTAAAATTCTCCATGTTTTGTAGTTTAGCAGTTTATATAACCCATAACACCCCAGCTTTTGACAATAGTGCATTTATAAACAATCAAACGGATGTGACTGTTTTGATAGTCAGTAAGTTAAATCATATTCTTCTGGCAAACAATGCTACAAGAAAAGAAGACTGAACGTGACGTTTTATTTTTTGAACAGCCCTGAAATGTATAAACGCCTGCAAAATAAAAATCCTGGTTAAACAAAAATGCATAAAACTTTTTATAGTTTGTTTTTACCTGAGGATTTGACTAATATATATTTCCCAGCCATTCATGGTTACAAGGTTTAGCAGAGATCTAAATGCACTTATTTACAAGCTGCTTTCACTCATCTTCACTGATTGTATAGTAGCATTAAATAAAATGACACTTAAAACCTGCATTTTCTATAAAGAATTCTGATATCCAGAAACCAACGTATTTTTTGTATTTGCATACAGTATATTTTTTGTGAAAACAGCTTTCAGTGGTAATTTTCATGTTCCTGTCTTCCCTGAATGTGCAAGGTTCACACAGGAAGGTTTACTAAATATGCAAAACATGAGTCACTGGGTATGCATCTGCCAAACTGTGAATATGAAATAGGAATCCATAACTGCAGGTAAAGTTATGGTTTTCATTTCCAGCTGCTGGTCAGATATTTGTGATCCCTCCTGAGAAAGACAGCTTTTGTTTTAAATACATAATTTTACATATTAAAGGTCTGTTTTTTCAAATACTTTGGGTTGCATATTGCTGAGAAGTTATCCAGACTTTTCATGTGTCTATGTGTTAGGGTTTGCAATATTTTGTCTCTTAATTGTTTTGAGAATCTGAAATGATTAAAGTGAGTGCAGTGAACCCCCAATCTATGATATGCTAAGATATTGTGAATGGTAGGGATGGGCATTTTAAGTGAAAGTGCTATATGGTATTTGCTGGTAACTTTCCAAAAATTATTTGAAGACTGCCACCCCCTAGCCCTCGCCCTCCACCCACACACACATACCTGCAAACATTAGACTGTAACAAAGAGGAGAGGGCCGTTGCTTGCTCTGCATGGTGATCATCAAACTTACTTCTTTGGGTGATGAAGCTAGCCATCGACTGTTGTCCTTTCTGCTGCATGCCTGGCTCTCAAGTCTGTGCATAGTTGTTGTCAACTTAGGCTAGCCTGGCCTTGCAGCGGTTCCACTGCGCCATTGATTTTCCCAAAGGAGCTCCCGTACTACCCGGTCCATGAAAGAGCCTTTCCTCATTCTTGTTGGGGCTGTAAAACCTCGACTTGACTCCTCTCCACTGGCTCCACTCATTATGTGTTTGTTGTTGTAGTCAAGTTAAATATGATCTGGGTTGGACATGGTTTATTTTATTTTGAAAGTCACTGGGCATGTTTAAGTGGTTTCCATGCACAGCTTCCTGTCCAGCCTGATCTGCTTTTTGTTAATTTGACACTTCACAGCTCTGGCATCTGGCCAAAATAGGATTGTTGCTATATGCTGCGACCTCTTGCAGCTGGACTGCAACAAAGTGTAAAACTTTTTTTTATGTTAAAGACAAAGCCATGGTTACATGAATTGTTCAATATTTCAAATGTTAATGACTATTTGAATACTTGAAAATCATTGTCCATCCATATCAGATTGATATTAGATCTGGACAAAGTCACTGTTTCAATTTGCTAGTCACCAAATTTGCAGACTCATTTAAGGCTGAATTCACTTCTGCATCATTGTCAGTTTAACAGTCAAACAAAAAGTTAGCATAACACTGCTAACTGCTGATAAAATAAAAATCATCCACACAGACACAGCCTGTTTATGCTGTTATCTGAGCCTCTGACCTTTTCAGTCACTGTTGATAAAATAATGTGGCTTCTTATGGTGAAAAGTGGCAGTTGACTCAGGGAACTGCTGTCATCCAGCAGGCTTTAAGCTTAAGTGCTTTCTCAAGCTAATCTTAATTAACACATCAAAGTGATCTTCAAGTCTTAGTTGACCAAGAATGTTTCAAAGTGCAGAAAAAAAACAGTCTTCAAATAGTTTAAGTGAGTAATTGTTAAATGTTATGCAGTATATTTGAAATAAAGTCAAGATGTCAGAATGCATGAGAGGACATACAAATGCAAATTGGAAATGAAAATAAAGCTCCCTGTGGGAGTTTGACCCAGACCTCTGGAAGAGTTTTCACTTTGGCTGCTTCTCTAGTTGTCTTGTAGGAAACACTGACAGCTTGAAATATCGTGGGCTCCCAAGTTTAGATGAACTGAATGAGAGAGGATTTAAAATATGCAACTATGTGATAATCTGCCTTTTTTTTCTTTACACAAACACTTGTGACACATAGATACAGAACTGATGGCTTGATGATGGAGTCTCTGACAGGTGTGTGTAGCATATTTTGGGTTCAAGGTGTTCCGGGACCCATTCAGAATTCTACGACAAAACCATAACATATAAAAAGAAAACAGATTTATCAACAGACACAACATTTCACAAAATCACAAAATCACTCAAAGCTACAAAGGCTGGGTAAATATCAGAATGTTTAACTTTGTGTTTAATAAGTTGTCTCTGTATTTTTTATTATGAAAAATTGTTTAATAATTTTTTTGGCATTTTTTTGTGTGTGTGTGTGTGTGGGTGTGTTTTCAAAGCATCTTAGTGTTGTGTTAGATGTTCTGTTTTGACCTAACAGGTCACAAAAATATAGCTAAAAATCATGATTCAGTAGATAATCATGAACGCTATTAGACAAAACTCGAAAAAAGGATTGGTGAAGTTACTGTAATAGTGCGGGAGGAATAGAATTCTTCCAGTTATGCAATGCCAGGCATTATTAGACATCAGCGTAGTCAAAAAAGGGAAGAACAAATGAACTTAGAGAAATAGAAAGCCACAATTATCTGCTTTTTATAAGTTTACATGAGCAAGTAGGGTTGCTTTTTTCTTGCATTATGTAGGGGATATTTAATAGTGAGCAGGTGATAATGCAAATCAGAATCCTGACAGGGTGAACAAGGATTTTACTTAAGCTTATTAAATTGGGGGGTTTTTTTGGCTCTAAAATGACATGCATACAGCTTAGAAATATAGACCCCCCAAATTCTTGGTTGTTAGTGCTGTAATGGCATGACTTGTAGTTTGTGACATCGATTTCAAAGTTTCATCCTTCCTTCCTCCACTTGCATCCTTCACTTGGGCCTTAGTCCCTCTCACCAGAGATGCATGGGAGAGATGGAGGAGAGAGGAGACAAGGAGATTTGTTTTAAGAGAAATGAGATGTCCTTTCTTTGGAGTGTCACATGAAGCGGCATGTTTTGACGATGATGGCATCAGCTGATCACTGCTAGATCAAAGTCAGCTCTAACAGCTATTTATGTACCTGCAAATGTGTGCTGTAAAAACTCTCATAAAATAAAAACAGCAACACAACTTTGTCTGTGTTTTTAACCTGTTTAACAAACATTTTCATGTGAAGAAAACCTGACCTCTGTTTACTCTGTGTCCTGTTTAGAAGCACACAGATCACTTACCGCTAAAATGCATCATAATTAGATTATTTATCAGTTATTGAGCTTTTATCTAAGAACATGTCTGATCATGAACTCTGAAACTTATTCATATAAATGAGTTTATAATGTCTCAGGAACACTTGATATAAGTTATTTATTAGATCTCAGGGAAAAAAGAAATTGTGTGACTCTTTACAAAGCTCATGCTCATGAATGAAACAAGTTACAGGTGTTTTTTTTCTCTCAGACTTAAATTCTCTCCACAAAGAAAACAAGAATCAACTAGAAAATAGACAAGAGGACTAACTGATCATAAACATTTATTTTCTATCTTTTTTTATTGCACTTTATGAGTTATTTTTTGTTAGATTTTGAATTTGACCAAAACAGTTGTATAACTCGGCAGTGATCCTCTGTCATATTGATTTTATGACGGCTGTCTTCAGTGTTTTGTGCTTTAAACTCACATCAAACACTTTTTTAAATTCTGGCTTTATGACCTGTTTCAGGACTATGCTCTGGATATTGACTCTTTTCAGAACTGTGTTTTCACTCTCATTAAACTCTAAACCAATTTAAACCAATCAGTGAGTGATGTCCTATATGGGGGTGTGTCTGTCAGTGAAAAGACTTCTGTGAAACTTGCTCCCGTGTCTCCTCGCTCATCGCTCCTCAGATCAGTCTCCTCTCTCCTCTCTCCTCTCTCCTCTCTCCTCTCTCCTCTCTCCTCTCTCCTCCAAGCACAATTAACACTTTGAGACCTCCTTCAATATGGTGCCTTCCAGTGAGGAGAGAGGAGACTGCAGTTAAAGACACACCCTTTTGAGACAAGCCCTATAAAGCGATCAGCGCTGTAGGGATGATCTCACCAGATCGGTTGCTGTTGCCAGAATTGCTGGACAGGATCTTGTAAAAAATATGTCCTTCATGCTGTGGAGCCTACTGGTTTAAGAGGCTAACTGAATATAATTTTTGCCACACGGTCAACAGAGATAAAACATGCCAGACTCGTTTGCTCCTTAACTTAGCGAGTGACCAGGATGCCCCTTTGTTCCCTTTTCCCATCCAGAGTTTATTGCAGTTATTTTGGAGTTTAGACCAATCAAAATCAAGATGAAGCTGCTTCTTTGACAGTGACTTATGTAATGGTTCCGTGTGCACTGACATGTGTAAGTGGTCACAGTGGTTTCCCTTTCATCTTGAGATCTGTAGTATACCCCCTCTGAACCATTGTTGTCCTGTTTATCTGTCTGCTTAGTGGATACAGGTGAAAAAAGTTGAAATCTATGTTTAAAGTCACCTCAGCCTCAACCTGTTAAGCATTACCTGGTAGTTAAGGAATCTATCTAATAATCCACTCATCACATTATCATTTTAACTAGACAAAGATGGTAGGAACAGGTTGTTATATTCCTATGTGACCGGCCTGGTCTGTTCTTAACTAAGCTAACAGTGTTTTTATAAAGAACCGTGTTCTGTTTGAGCTTCTATAAGCAGCGACTTGAGTATCATATTTCTTCTGCAAAGGGTCATACATGAAGTCATGCACACTGTCTGTACGAAGTCACATTTCCCTTCAGGCAGCAGAGGAGACATTTAAATTCCACATATTCATCCGTAAATATGATGAATCCAAAATAAGGCTGAATTTTGAATGTCAATTGGTCATTTTAATAACCTGCTTATCGAGTTGCATCTTCACATCCTTCGCTTAGCAGCAATATGCTGCAGAGGAGCATAGTAATGCACCCAGTAAAAAAGCATAAATAACAAAATAAAAGCATTACTTCTGGTCCTTGAGTGCAGTGCCAACCTCTTTCAGAATGGTTTACCCTGATGGGTATTAGCCTGCGACCTTCTGCTGCATTAAAAAAAAAAGCTGCTTCCTCAGACTGCTCTCTCAAATGCAGTTACACAACATAAACATGAATATACATTATTCTGGAGTTCTTCTCTTTCTTGCTTTTTTATCCCTTTGTTTAATGTCCTGTTCATGTTTAATTAGAGGGGCATAATGAAGTGAAGTCACAGTGTGCCCCTCCTCTGGTGATTGCAGAGGGGGCGGACAAGGAATCTTAACTTATTTTCACTTCGTTTTCACCTCCTCACATTTCTTCATTTCACATGGGCTGGAAGCGCCTGCAGCGTTCTCTTTCCCTTCTCCAGAGCAAAGTGAATGTGACTTTTCTAAGGGGGTCACAGGATGCCTGGAGGCCTGTGGGTGTTACTGGACTGTTGCCTGCTCTTAGCTTCACTGAGGGGCTTGTCATAGATTTCATCTCCACAGAAATGAGCCGGGGGCCCTGGCCAGGAGCACAAGCAGCCAACGTTATGAAGGGCCCATGCTGATTATTTCCCTCTGACATCGCATCCTGAGCTTTCCGCATTAATCCCAGACAAAGGCAGCCCTTCAGTGCTGTGCCAGAGCTCAAATTAGGAGCCAGATAATGGCCTTGTTGAGATCCTGCTCTGTTCACCGAGAGGCACAGCTCCTGTTCAAACCCTCCTCTTCAATATTCATTCCCTCCTGCTCGTTCTCCTCCTCACCGGACAACCTTTCCACCATGTTCAGACTGTGACGGAATTCAGGTGACACAATTTCACTCCACCTCCCCAAACCTGACCCCCACCCACCACCCTTGTTCACCCACCTTTAATTTGAAGGTGGCTTGGCGGGGCTTGGGTCTGTGCCTGGATGTGGATGGCCACGGGCTGTGAAACTGATAGCCAGTCAAGACTGGAGTGTCTGTCTCCAGCCTGATCTAGTCTGCAGGAGGGAACAAAGGGGGCCTTACAGGGCTCCGCAGGGTGGATTATTTCCAAGGAGCCAATGGCTGGGGCTGCTGGCTGGCTGGCTAGGAGAGGGCCTGCTGCGGCCCCAGCAGTGGGTCACTGCACAGGCAGGGGCGGCACAGGCACACACACACACACACACACACACACACACACACACACACACACACACACACACACACACACACACACACACACACACACACATCACAACCAAACCCCTCCGGCTTTATAGTCTTGCAGCCTTAAACCTCCAATCAGCACACACAGGCTTTTGAAGTTCAGCACAAAGTCAAGGGTGAGCTACCTTGAAGAAGGTGGAGGGATGGAGAGCAGTGACAAAGGGCGAGTGAAGGTGGATGAGAAAGGCTCAATACATTTTAGAACATGAGCTAAGATGTGGACAACAGTCCTATGGTGCTAAACAAGAAAGTGTTGACACATGGAAAGAAGATATTTTAGTGCCATGTGCATTTTTTCTCGTTTTAATGACTTCAGCTCTGCAGAAACTTTGCATAAATGTGGATCTAGAGGCTGATTGATAGATGGTGTGATAAACTTGTTTGTTTGGAGCAACAAGGAAAGATAAAAACTGTTTGCTGGTCATTAAAGTGATTTTTATAATAATCACTCCAACCATATATTACATCCTTTCACACATTTAACATTATTTGAACACTTCACTCCTCTCACTGATTTCCAGGTGTTGTGATTTCGTCCTTCCAAACTACAGTGTTTTTGAGTTGCTACCTTATAAGAGAAAGATAGAAGCTCCTCAGTACATCTTAAGTTAGCATTAAAGGCTCTGCGATGGGAAATTCTCCTCGGCGCACAGTGTCCTGTAGTGTTAAACATGCTCACAGCTTTGAAACATCCTTGACACATTTACGAGCTCATAGTTATCATCCCACCACTGAGGCCATTTATCACATCAAAGGAAGAGCTTTGTTTGTTGACGTAAAAACGACAATAGCAGCTAAATTGCCTCGGTTTTGTACAGCCACACTGCCATCCTCGTATCTGCCTCGACCAGGCGCAAATGCCAGGGACAAAGGTAGGCGAGCGATTTAATAGTGAGCACAGTCTATTTTTCCATTTGAATTCATTTCACCTTCTTTCTTTGAGGCTGTAGATCAGAAAGAAGGAGTGAGGCAATAGAGTGAGAGGCATGGGGAGAGAGGGGGGAAAAGCACAAGGAAAACTGATGCCCTTTCCTCCAGCTAAATTAACAGGAATCACGTGGAAAACAATCTGAGTCTCCAATGAAGGAGGGAGGAGGAGGGGGGGACCATTAAAATTAGCCCCAAGCTATGGACTGCACCCAATATCACTAAAGCTGCACTCACTACAGATGTGGAGGCTGGCTTACAGGCAAACTATGCTCTGTTCTATAGCTACAATTAAAATCAACCTCGCTGCCAAAAAATAGGAGGGGGAAAGAGGGGGTAGAAAGGCAGACATGGAACATCAAAGACAGATTGAAATGTGTAGTCAGTAATAAGAGTGGTCTCCAAGCCCCGAGGTTCTCCACGGTCCCCTTGTTAATGAGAAATTTTGACCTCTGGTTTGTAAGTTAAACTTGTAATCTCGGTTAATGAAGTAAATCAATCCCAACTCGGGAGTGTTCAGTGTCTCTCCCTTTGCCTTCTCCCCGCCAACCTCCCCTCTGTCCTTCTCCCTTGTGCTTTTCTTCCTCTCCTTCTCCTCCTCCTCTTACGTTGCTCCCAGTATGCTGCCTGGGAGTAAAAAAACGGCCAGGTCTTCAACCAGACAAACAGGAAACTCACAGAGCATGAGAGTTCCGGAGCCAGAGGCGGGGGTGTAAGGACTCAGAGGACTACGACCAACCAGGCTGTTTGGTTAAGGAGGAGAAAGGCCAACTGAGTGCTAGCAGAGGGGACAACATGACAGAGACCACTGGCTCCTCCTCCTTGTCTCTTTTTCCTATCCGTCTTTGCCTTTCTCTGCCTGTTGGGGGTAATATTTGGTTTTGCCTGTTTGTTGGTACAGTAGGAGAGAGGGCAGTGCTGGTTTGAGTTCTGACTGCAGCTTCTTGCTGTTCTTTCTACTAAAACATCCCTCCTGTCTACTTTCTCACCGTGTCCATGTCTAAACCAGAAATTCATTGGAAATATGCAGTAAAAAAAGGGGACAGATTTTGCTTCCTTTTTTAGTTTTATTAAAAATCTGTAGCTTTACTTTTGCTCTTAACTATAAGGAAGTGTCTCTTAATTCCATGGGATGCATCCACATTAACCTCAAATTAACTGTTGTCTATATTTATGTATTTCAACATACAGCTTTTCAGCGTGGGATTATTTAGCGTGGGATCAGAAGTAGAGTGCAAAGACTTTAGCATCACTTATGTTCGGCGGTAATGAAGCATAAGGATTCCTCTACTTCTCTGCATACTACATAAATATGATTAAAGAGGGCACAGAGAGGCTGCTTTGGTTTCATAATGTCAAGAAGATTGTAATATTTGTTTGACTTAAAGTCTCAAGGCAGTTCCGCGCTTCCTGCGAAGACACAAAGGAGACAGAGTTGAGTCTTCAGAATGGTTACAGGGGCTCCTTGGCCTGATGCCATACGTTCGTAGAGCTTTAACACAGTGCACTTTGCCAACTTTCCTTCCCCAGCACAATACAGAGCACTGCGGTACCACCACGGTTATTGCAAGGTGCACTCCGGGTTAAAGCATTTAGAATATGGCTATATCATTAGTGTGTAAAGATGAATACACCTGTGGTTTCTCAGGTTTTGGGGAATTCTTTACGCATCTTTGTTTACTTCTGTGTTGAATTCACAAAATGTAACAGATGTTACAGTTAAAGCTACTTTTTTAAGCAACACATTTGGGACTGAACACAATAACCAATATAAAAGTGTTAAAGGTAATCTACACGAGTAAAAGTCAGGCATATTGTCATGCAGCAAAACATAATATTACATGTTATTTTGAAAGTTTATCCTTTTTTTAATTCATACAACTATTAGTAAGAGATTAAACCCATGTTGCATACATTGAAGGTAACTTTGTATGCTAGCCAACTAAACACTCAAGCCAGCACATTCACAGACAGGAGAGCAAATTTGTAAAAGAAATAAAAAATAAAAAACCTGATCTAGAGTCAGGAGGTGATCTGGATATTATTGTCCAATTCTTAATAAGTTACAGCAACTGGCATGAAATGGTACATCATAGCACATTAATAGCAAATATTAGCTTTGAGTGTCAACACTAACATGCTAACATGATCAAAATAACATGATAAAATTCCAATTAGTTTGCTCTTCAGAGGTCACAATCATAATTGAGTGTGTTAGTATGCTAATATATATTAACAGGGGCTTGACATGAGCAGACCAATGTTGTTACTACTTTGTTTTATTATGGGTCAAAAAGATAATTGAGTTTCTCAAAAAAAATCAAAGCGTTGGATGAAATTGCCCAAAAATCTGAAATATAAGTTGCACCACCATCTAAGATGCAATCTGTGTTTAGCATAAATTGTTTAATTTATGGACGTAGTCTGCATGACATCACCCGTCTGTTTTCTATACAGTTTTGCAGCTTATGATGGCGATGGCGGCCATATTGCTAATGCTGAACTCAACGTAGCTTTGGTTTGGATGAAGCAAAGAGGCGGGCCTATAGCCTCTTTATAAACAGCTACAGGGTGCCCATCTGCCAGTAAAGTCAGTCATGCCCTTATATGAGAAAACTCACAAGTTCAACAACTTTAAAAACCATTTTTGAACCAGAATGTAAAGATGTTTTCATTTGATATAAAACTTAGCATCTTTGAGATGGCATGTATGTGGGTTTTTTTAGGTTTTTTTTTAAGCTAGCCTTAGAGAACTGTCAAAGGACTGCAGTTTTCAGCACTACTGCATATATTTAGCTTGAGGTTGCAGCTTAGTTTTGAGCGGCCTCTCAGAAGAAATAGATTTAAAACTTCTTCAGCAAAGTTCACAAAGCCATAGGAACTTTGCAGTCCTGCTAGTTACTGGTGGTAGTTGAGTTCAGAAACTGCTGGTGATAAGTTTACTGAGAATCAGCCACCTCTGCCAGTCATGCATTGTCTTCAGTTGAGGAGTCTTTTCAGTTAAATCAGACCAATCAAAATGTTTATTTTCTTTATAGTATACTGCAGTGATGCAGATCCATCCTCTGGGAACCCTGCAGTAGATACATGCTCCAAGCTTCATGAAAGTATTTCCATGAGGCGTCAGGTTATTTGACTGGAAACCTGCTCATTGCTGTATGAGAGGGAATGTAAATGGGATTTATCCTCTGGGCACCATGAATGTTTGTACAACACATTATGATGGTTATATAAATAGTTAGTCATACATTTTAGTCTGGGCCAAAGTGGTGCACTAAAAGACCATGAAACAGATATTGCCTTGAAAAGATTCATGCAACAGATTGATGCTGGTTTAAAACATATTTTTCTTGTAAAGATACTGAGCAGCTCAAAAAATACAGTTATTTCCAACATAAACATAGTTTGACAGAATGATTCATATGTTCCATGTATTCACAACATACATCTCCAAATTGTTTACCATCTAAATCAAAATCCTCAGGGACAGGAGACCCAAGAATTGAAGTTCAGCATGTTTGAATTAAAGACAATCTCAGAGGTTGTTCCACTGTCTCTGTGCTCACAACCGAGCAGCTTGCATGTAACTTGGAGTGACGTTTCTCAACCATTACACTCACATGAGGCTTAAAAATATTTGTAACTTGCTTCCTGCACATGAATTTAGATATTGAATGAGAGAGCAGGGAGATACTGTTTGTCTTTAAAACTTGAATACCTGTAGGTCTTTAAAAAACTCTGATTTCTGCAGGTCTTTGTACCTGTCAGCTTGACTCAGCATCACAAGTTCAATGTCTTCATTCCTGGAGAGGGCCTCAAAAGACTCATAAACCAGTAACACAGACACAAACAAACATACAGAAGGGCTGTCAATGTTTCCCAACCTCTGTCATTCAGATAAAATTTTCTTGGAGGTCATATTTGAGAGTGTAATCATATACGCTTGGAGTTCTTTAACCCTTATCAAATTGGTGTGTGACATTATTGAAGAGGTGGTTAACACAGTGTTGTTTAAAAATCTTATGAAGACCTAAAATGTATGAAATATAAATAATGTACACATTACTATTAACAGTGTAATCTTCCTGTTTAGATAAGAAACCTTCTTTCCATATTCATGGCGAAGTAGTGATCTGCCTTATTCCTGCCTTTAAAACTTTGCCCTGGAATAATGGTTAAATATACAGTTTTGACAACAAAGTTGAGCCCCAGGCACTTAAAAGATATCCATCTTAAAGAAATTAATTACCTCCCTTGTTAATCTTGATATAATTAAATTTCTGAAGAATGAAATTTACTGCCTTTTTTCCCCTCTCCGCCTCGCTGCTATGGAGGCGGGCCGTTAATGGCTGGCTCTCTAGCTAGCCTGCTGGCCAGGGACATGGGGACAGCCTAACAACCCGGGCCCCCATGCTGTGTGCTATACCGCGCCGTTCAAACCCACTCGCCTCATCCTACGCTTATTCCACTCATAGGGATAAGCAGAGAAAACGCCTCAATCATCGCTTTGCCTATGTTTTGTTCATCCTGGAGGAGATGGAAACTCTGGGCCTCCAGATTTGAGTCTCATCGTGTAATCATGTTGTTGAGTGGCTTGAGAGTTTTAGCGCGCGGGTGCTGCTAATGAAGTTGTCAACACAGATCCTCTGAAACTTACACGGTGGAGCCCTGGAGAGCCTGAATAGTTCTCTTTCTGTTATGGCTCACTTAAGAGACTCCTGTGTCTTTGTGTGACTTACTGTCGCTTTTATTGGACCTCCTGCTTTGCTGTTACATCTAACCCTGATTGCTTTGAAGCATCATGGCATTGTAAGGGAGCTCTGCATTCTCTTGTCGCAGTGTGTTTAAGTTTGTTTTCCTTTGACTATAAGTTTTATGTCAGCTCCATTGTCAGCTGTCAAGGTCTGAGCCTGGGGAAAGAAAGGAGAAAGCTGGAAAGGATCTTTCATTAGGAGCTGGTAGGGGGGCAGAAGAATGCCAAGGAGGCAGAGGAGAGGTGCTAATACACACAGAGTAGGCAAAACACTACAACAAGATGGCAGAAATGCCAACATCGAGATCAGTTTGAGTTTCCAAAATCTGATTCAGGACTTTCTCAGGAGGAGGTGTGCATTCTGCATCCTGTAAGCAGCAGCTTTGTGCTAAAAAGTCAATACTAAACAAGCCCAGACTTAGCAGTCTGCATTTTCCAATTTTCTTTCAAAAATAAGGTTTTTATGTAGAACACACACACATTAATGTGCAGTGATTGTTGCCTTGCACTTATGACCTTTAAATCCTTTTCAATATAGCGTGTGTGGGAATCTATTGTCAGTGAATGCCTGACATTTTTGACAATACTGTAAGGTTGGTGAAACACTGACTGGTGAGTTAAATTGATTCATTGCCATAGAGAAGAAGAATATGTTGCAAAGGTCACACATTTAATAATACATTGTGGAATATTTTAAATGTCTATTCAAGTCTTGAAAAATAGTTTTAGAAACGTGTGACACAAATTTACAAATCAAGGCTACAGACTATCAGATTTATGCTTGATTTGATAAGTGGCACAGACTTTTCTGACCAGTGGGCTAAAGCTCAAACTGACAAGCGAAAATATAGCTGTGTGGTTCAGCAGCAGGTGATGAATCAGTCAGTGGTTTAATTGTTCCCAACCCTAAAAAGCTCTGCTGTTAACTGCCTCCTTTGCTATTCCTCTCTAAGCTTTTCACTACAGGGCTCAGAAATGCCTTTTCCCCTCCGTCTCCCACAGAGAGAGGCTGTGTTTTAGCTGCCAGTTACACTGAAGCTACTCCTCATAACCTGGACCAACCGCTAGCTACTTTCCTTGACAGAGATGGCCCGTGTTATTGAATTGCTTAAACAATTCACTTCATATCTTTCCTTCAGTCAGAGGACTTTTCATTTCATTGTTTTGTGCTGAAATATTGTTGTGATACATTGTCCTCTACTTTGTCTTTTAACAGAAAAACAGAACATCTAAAATTAGCTTCAGAGAATGGTGAAAAGAGAACAAACAAGGCGATCCATTAGTGAGGATGGGTTATTGGCTGACTTGCCTCTTCTCATGGCGGCCCATTAAAAGTGGTAATGTCTGCCTGCAGCAGTGCCGGGGGAAGAAGAAGGAGGCCATGGAAGGCATATTTCACATGCATCAGACACTGGAATTAAATAGACCAATGTTCCCTAAAAAGACTGAAGTACATCTCTTTCTGATGTGCGTCCCGGGCAAAAATTCATTGATCTTAGAATGTCCCTTGGCAATTATAAAATATTAAATCCAAGTCGCACTTTTCGGCTCGGCTTAATTTTTTTTTCCTCGCTTTCCACTGCTTTCCATTTGACCAATTTAGAAAAAAGTTAGAAATGGATGGCCGTGAAAAAAAAACTGATAATGAAGCCTGTGCCCACTTTTAGATATCTTTTGTTATGTTTCTGTATTGTTTTTGCAGAACATCTTGGATCATTAATGGGAATAAGTCCCAGCGTTGCAGAGAGAGCCTCAAACACGTCTTGTTACAACATCAGAGCCGTGCAAGTCTGGACCATAAACGACTGGAAAAGAAGCACACAAGGGAGTTTAATTCCTACAGTCTTTATTCCTGGGCAAAGGTCTTCATAGATGCTGATATCTTTTTCAGCACTCTAGGGGTGACAAATATTTGTCAGCTGTTTTTCATTAGGTCTCTGGCCCTGCTGCTTGCCTCCCTGGCCCCTCCATGTCCCTCAGAGATTACAGAGGGGTCCACAGTTAATTGTCCAAATCATTAAATTTAACCTATATCTCAATAAAAATAATCAGCCAGCTGTTTGACAAGGTACACAGTTCATTAAGTCCCCTTGCTTGTTTGTCGTTTCCCTAATTAAGATTTAGAATCGATCATTGAGTGTGTAATGTACAGTGCAGCTCGGCTTGCACTGGGAGTCTCTGTGCTCAAATGAAAAAAAAAAAAGGAACAGCATCCGCTCGCTAAAGCTTTACCATTTAACACACTGACTGCAATGGGAATTAGACATCCTGTGCTAATTAGGGAGGCCAATTAACTGTGAAATTCAGGCGTTTTTGACAAATAATCTCAGCAGAATACAGACATCATCATGCACATGAATGTTATCCGTCCTGAATGGAGAGAGGATAAAGGCTATTGGCTGCAGTGCTGCGGTTTTAGATGCTTCTTTATGTTGCAGAAAATCCAAGTGGTGCTCGGTTAATGTTTCTTAGCAGGCCATCTAACTTAATGTAACGCATGTTTCCTGGTTGAAACTAACATACATATTGTATGTCCATAAAAATCCATATACCTGACCAACATGTTTGAAGCTATAACATGGATAATGAAAGAAACAATCTCTTCAATGCGACAGTGTAGTTTTGTAAAAAAATGGACTTTAATACTAAGATATTAAGATTCCACTGTTACAGTTCTGCTCTGGATGAGCCTCTGAGTATCTGAACAACTGACCTGTATTCACTTTCCCCGAAACAAAGATTCAGCATCACCAGAGAACTCAATGTTTCTGTGTCTCTCATTCCCGTTTTGATTCATGATCACATGTATTTTTCAGATTGCATAAATTATGTATTTGTTGGACTAATGAACGCCTTCCTCTGAGTGAACTTTTGGGAGAGTTGTGAATAGCTGGATATGGCCTCTTTCACCCACATCACTGTTCTGATTACATGTCGTGGCAGCCGAGAGTAATAGATGTGGTTTTGGCTGGAAAAGACCTGTCTGGCCTTTTGGAGAGATTCTTATATACACACACAACAAGGTCCAGAGAGCCACAAAATGTAAACACACCTCCTGGGCTGGCCTGTGTCACTACACCAAAGCTTTGTTGTGTGTTGGTGTTTGAGTGTGTATTTAGGTGTGTGTAGAAGTGCGTGTGTGGTCTGACTTGTTGACAACCATAAAACAGGCCCCTGCTGTCTTTATTACCTGTCCAACCTATCCGTACCTCTTTGTTCCTGCAATACGTTGGAGCACATTTACCCATGCTTGCGTTGGCGCTTTCTGTTCAGTGAGAGTGTAATAGAAAGCCACCATTACATCGCGGAAGGCAATGGCTTTGGGTGTGAGCTGAAGCTGTTTGGATACCAGGCAGCGCCGGAGGTGTGTTTGCTGGGCGCCAGTGGGCAACTCCTGCAGCTGCCCGCCTCAGGTGCAGCAAGAATTGAGTACTTCCTTTTACAAGATGTGTAATTATTATGGCAGACAAGGGTGTGGGTTTAAACCAAGTCAATATGTAGATAAGTATTATATACACACACACACACACACACACTCGTGCACACACAGCTGCCTGGAAGATGATGCTGTTGTATGTGGCATAATAAAGCAGGTTGCCAAAAAATGCTGTGCAGGTAGGAAGGAAGCCTTCTGGGCCTGTGGAAGAGAAACCTGATGGGAGGAACAAGGCCTCCAGGAAAGCACCAGAAAATCTGTGAGAAGGAAATCTCTGACTGAGGCCAGATTTAGAGATGCTGCCAGCTATAATGACCCTGAACTCACTCCAACCACTAATTGACAGATGCATTTATGATTGTAATAAGGACATTAAGTAACTGGAGCTTCTGTGTATTAGGAAATAGCAGTTGTACCAGTAGTGGTAGTAGTATGTTTGTTCTCAAGGTGATATACTGGCCCCTCTGATACCCCTATTGAAGCTTTATCTGATTAACAGCTCAAAAAACTGACGTTTTTCTTCAGCTTTGGTCTGAAAGGTTTGATTTCAACACCGTCTTTAAGGCCCGCCCCCTTACTGCCACTTTTGGCAGGCTCTCTGGTAGATTCTCCTATATTGCTTTTTTACAGAGTCCTCATCATTGATCTAACCTCTGTTCCCCAACTTTATCAGCAACTGGCTGTATGTTCATCATCCCAAATCTAGCCTGGACAGTTTGGGGAGGGAACAAGAAGAAATCCCCAGCAGCAAAGAATACAAAAGAACATTTCTGGGTTTTTTCTTTTTTTAAGTCTGAGTATTTCTTCTCCTTTAAAGAGATCTTCTCTTTTACAGATCTCATGTTCCTCTCACTTAATTTCCACATGATTTTTGTGGACAAGCTGTTCAGAACAGCCTGAGGTCTCATCCTAAGATTACACCAACAAGCAATTTGAAACTTAATCCATGTTTTGTATTGACATACAACATTTAATTTAGTATTTTGAATATGAATAGGATAAAAGCCCCCTCTAATAGTTTTATTAGCAAAGTGTTGTGGAGCAAACTTAAGTTATTTATGTCCCAAATAGTGAGGAAACAATTGTTTCTGTGTTGCTATTAAACTTCTCAAGCCTTACACTTTTGCAGTTTTTTGATTTAAAAAATGTCACTTTTGGGTCACAAATATTCACAACTAAATAAAAAAAGGAAAATCCTCCAGTAAAGTTTCTGTTCGTCTTTCTGGGCCATCTATATAAAACATGAAGCTCCACTCTTTCCCCAGTAGAGCCTGGAATTTAATCAGACCTGCTCTTCAGACAGCCGTTCTCCTGCCTCCAACACTTAGCATGCGTCACATCAGGTGCATGGGGACCAGTGACAGCAGCGCTGGAGCGGAGCCTGTGATGGCTAAGCGATGTCAAAAATGGCCCCATTTATGTCAATTTGAGATCAAGGAGCGATTCATAGTGTGAACCTCCACCGTAAATGTGCTTTCTAATCTCCTCCATCTGCATATCTGCTGTGGCCCCTTGGTGTGTTCTCTTTCTTGTGAGTGAAATGTCTCACTGCTCATGTGAGGATTTGTGTGAAGGCTCCCGGTTCAGCACACAGCACATGTCTGCAGAGCGGCAGGATCTGTCGTGCTGCCTTTTCGGTCTCTTATCTCATTCTGGAGTCAGTGTGTGTTAGCGTCCCTGTGTTATTCACTGCTATGCTATTTTGCTAGCCTACTCTTTGCCTAATTAGGCCATTTGCAGGATATGCTCCCCTTAGTGTGGTCATTTATGTTCAATGCCACTCTGAACTGATCTTCTTTTGTTAACTGGTTGTTTCTATTTGGAACATTTCGCAAAGACATCAAAGGGCGGACCACAAGCCTCATTTGGCAACTTCTCCCAGCTATCCATCGGCTGCAAAACACCCCAGTGCCTTGATTATTAACTCAGTCACCACCCTCTCATTCAGCTTGAATTAAAAATTAAAATCCAGCAGAAATGACAGTGCCACACCATTGAAAGTAAAGTGTGTAAAACCAACAAGGGCTCATTAGTGAGCAGTTCTGAAGACAAGTATTCTGACTTGAGACTCATTACACTTCTCCTATTTTAACTCTAATTGGGTTCATTTTATATATGAAACGCCTTGAATATTTAATGTTGAAAAAGTTCTACTTTTGATACTTTATGTAGGCAAAGATACTTGGCCTGTGATAATTGTTCAGGTTAACAGAGAGGCTGTTAGCCATTCTTCTGTTACTCGCTCTCTTCACAGAAATCTGCAGAAAGAAGAGACTCAGATAAATCAGGATCTGGTCTTTTCCTATCTTTGCTGCTGTTGTCATTCTGTTAATGGCAAATAACAACCAGTATATGAGCAAATTGTGATTACACCACATCCTGCATGGTGTTGCCAACCTAAGCTACAAAGACCCAGCTAATAAAGCCTTTGTACTATTTAACAAGTTGCTCAGCTAGCCAGGCTTGGAGCATTTTAATTAAACAGATTAAAAACAATGCTATGGCTTCTTCATCTGGTTGCCTTCACACAATCTTTTGTTTCTCTCGGGTGGAGAAGAAAGAGAAAGAGAGAAGGGGGAGAAAGGCCAAGATTGTGTTTCCAGGCAGGAAAGTTTGAAGTTCTTTGTTTGGGAGCAAGGTTCCGGGTGCAGCAACACTGTTTAGCTCGGTGACCCTGTGACTGTCTTCTGAGGAATTGTATGTGCAGCCCCGCAGAAAACTGCTCCAGGGTCAGCTTTCATCTTAGCAGTAACCTGTGGACTTTGAAACTGAGGGCGATGGAATTGCAGCTTTGTCAGTACACTACTAATTAGAAAATTCCTGACCTCGAGCAAGATGTTTTAATTATGTGTTGTGTCAACGAGTTTGCAGATTTAATCCACCGTTGATACACACTCAAGTGTGCAAACTGTGTCGCACATTGTAGTAGATGAAGTGGAATGATGAAGGGTCTTTTTTTGCTCCGTCTTACTCTGCCCCGTATAACCTTACGCCTTCCCCTGCTTCCTGTTTGTAAAGAGCCGTCACACGCCTAAGTAGCTCAATTAGACGTGCAGTTAATGTGTGAGCTCGTGAAAAAGCTGGTCTGATTTGCCTCGGTTTGTGCGAGGCTGAACAATGTGACAGTATTGTGCTGGGTGTGAGCTCTCTGTTGCAGTGAGTCAGTGTGAGGGAAGGCAGGAAGGGGTTAAACAGAAATTGAGCGGGGATGCTGGGGGCAGCAGTGCTGCAGAACATAGCAGTGTTCGTGCGAAGGCAAGTCATTTCCCGAAACACTGCAGACACATGGCCTGCGGCGCTCTAAAACCTTTGGAGACCAAAATGGCTTGCAGGAGTTAGAAGTAATAAGGTGTTTTTTTGCCTTCTTTCTCCTTGACTGAAATTCTGCACGGTTGCTATGCATTGCCATGGAGCTGTGTAGCTGTTTTTATGGTTTATGTGGGTATTAAGATGCTCTGCAACTGGCCATTTTTGAGATTTGTTGTTCTTTAGCTGTGAAGCAAATGGAAGTTGTTTGTTTTGGAAGTAATTTCCTCATTTTTTCTGTGATCAGAATGCCAGACCTCATTCTTATTTACCCTTTTGTGATTTTCACGTTTTTCTTTCTGCTGTACACAAAATGATGAATTAACCAAAGTGTGTATGAGGCATTAAAAAAAGGAAATGTTCTCAGTTTTTTTTACAAAGCTCAGTGACAGTTTCTCTCTTTGGGTTCGAGTCTTGGCAGAAATGGAATCTGTGAAAGAAACAAAGGCCATGTGTGTCGGCACATAAACATAAAACTGTGGTATTAGTCTGCCCTGACCTCTCTGATTATCAGTGGGCTGAACCAAAACCCTTTTCATCCTTTCTCCTGGTTCTGTTAATCTTGGCTGCCTTGTCTGCTTCAAAGGGGGCTCCGGCATATAATCTGACTGTGTACATCTGTGAATTATTATTCTAATTCTTTATACGTTTATTAGAGCTGAATAAACTCCACATCAAATGCATCACTCGGGCAATGTCAGAAAGCCCGGGGCGAATCAGCCGACATCTGTTAACTCTTTCAAAATGGCCTCATCCAGCATGTCTGTGGGCGTAGAGGAGCAAGAAAACAGGGAGGCGAGAGAGGGAGAGAGAAAGTCTCTGTTGCTGATTAATGGCGGCCGTAGGAGAGGCGTTTGAGGCCGAGTGTGGAGATGAAGCGGGGTTGCACTCCCACGGCTGGGCTCCATACTGTAAACACTGTGAAGGGACAAGGCAGCGTTCCCTAACTGAAATGCAGCGTGCAGGAGAACATGTGGGAAAGCTTTCCTCTCTGGCACATAGTCAGTCAACCAGCCAGTCAGTCAGTCAGTCAGTCCTCCAGTCGGTAAATTAGTCAGCCAGTTAGTGAGTCAGTCAGGCCCTCAGCCAGTTCCTCACGAAGTCCGTCAGTCAGCAAATCAGTGAGTTCCTCAGTCGACCTGCACGTGAGCCAGCCTATCAGGAACACCTGAGTACCTGGGAGCCGTGTAGGAGTTTCCACCAGCCAACTGCACTCACATACAACCGGACCTCCAAAATAATGGCTGCCTGCCTGATGGAGAGGCCAGCATTGTGCACAGAATCCATCAACATCTGACAAGTGACTGCTGTTAATTTTCACCCTGGCTTCAAATTGTTAAAAAGAAACACCACCTGGTTCAGCTTTTGCTTCACTTCTTTGTTTGGCTTGTCAACAGTCTGTCTCTGTTGTGCTATATATGTCCTCCTTGCCTGCAGCACAGACATCAGAGTTTAAAAGGATTTTTCAGCATCAAAGTAATAACAACAAAAGAGTAATGTTGCATCATGAACAGCTTATCTGTTTCTCAACCAACACTGGGCTAGTCTTTATCCTTTAACATGAACACTGAGCAATGTTTCCCCCCAAGTTTAAGTTAACAAAGTGTGTTAGCTGGGATTGTTGTCGCACACGCTGGTAGGTATGTAAGTTTGTGTGTGTGTGTGTGTGTGTGTGTGTGTGTGTGAGTGTGTGTGTGAGAGAGAGAGAGAAAGAGAGAGAGAGAGAGTTCTCCTCCCATTCAGCTCCTGTCTAACCCTTCATCTGTGAGCAGCAGAGTGCTGAGGCAGCAGGTTGGCCGGTGCAGGGCCGAGCTGCTCTGTGTGCCTGGCAAAGTGGGCCATTAACCCACCGCCCTAAGGTGTGACCTGGGCCAAATCCAATATTGGCTCCAGCATCAAGGCACAGGTGCCACTCAGAGTTCAAAGCCACAGATCAGCAAGAACCCCTCCACTGCTCACGCCCCGTCCCCACTGTCCCTCTCTCTCTGTTCTCACAATAAAAGGACTGAGTGTAAATTCCTTAAGACACCTACAAGCCCCACTGCTGCCACTGCACAAACAGAGAGATGGAGTCAAAAGTAGGAAAAGAGTAAAAGAGAATGAGAGATTGAAAACATGCATTATTAATCAAAAGTAAATTTAGTAAAATGGAAATTAATTTCAGGCCTCTAGAGCTTCAAGTAAGCATTGCTGGTAATTGGAAGGTCGAGAACATGAAAGGGTGACCTGCTGACTTTGTCCTTTTACTAAAACGCTCAGACTTCCTCTGCATTGACGAGTATCACAGATTTTATCATTCAGAGTGCTGTCTTAGTCTAAGTTCCCAATTAGGGACATGATCAGAAGAATTTCATTTTACTTTTACAGACACATTATTGAAGATTGGTATTGAATAACCTTTCATAGATTCAAGCGAAAGATGAAGCACAGATAGAGTAAAGCCCACTCTTTCCATGTGTCGTTAAACTCAAGTGGTCGTTGATTGACCAGAGCAACTCAGGTCTGAGTTTTGAAGAGTGGTTGAATTTTGTGTTTGTTGCACTGAGTGAATTAATTGTACTGTCCCTTACTATACTGTTCTTCACTAATTATCTAAAGTGATTTTTGACGGTAAGAACTTTCCCAAAGGACAGGGGTCGTTGAGAATGCATCTTAGCTTGGATTTGAATAAAAATGTCAAAGTATCCTCAGCTAAAGCTGTTTGCTAATGATGCATCTATCTGAAAGTCATCAATTATCAGGGAAGCTTTTTAAAGTAAAACACCGGTTGATCTCTGACATGGCTTTTAAAATCTTGAAATCTTCAGTCTTGCTTTTGAGTCAGGAAAGCTTCTTGAAACAGCTCTGCATATCGTGCTCAAATCATTTTAATTGTTTGGTTAGTTAATCCGTTTGCTGTGCCATGAAGTGCGATCACATACAGTACCAGAAGAATCTCCTTCAAGCTAGCAGGCTGTATGAAGTGTTAGACATAATGATGCCATCTTGTCTGTTACCTGCTATTATGTCATTTTGTTGAATGACCTTCGTGTTTTTCTTACTGCCACCTGGAGGTCTGGCCGTGTAGTGCAGTTACTTTCATTGCTTCTCCACGTCACTAGCCTGATTCGCATAATTTTTACGGGACCTCAGGCTGTAGTGGAAACAACGGACCGCGGGAACCATTTAGTTTTTTTGAAGAGAAGTTCCTGATACCTCTGGTTAAAAAGCACTTTTACTTATTTAGCTCATCACAGACACAAGCCATGCTAATTAACTAAAGCTGATGAGAGATGTTCAGCCTCCATGCTGTTTCATTCTGAGCAGGTTCAGGAGCATGACTTTGTGAGAAGTTGTCATCAAATTTGAAAGACTGACAATTGCAGCGATGCATTCCTACTTCACAGTGTTCACAATGTGTCAGCACATTGTCATGTATGTTTGAAAAACATGGCTGAAGATAGGAGCCTGCAAAGAGGCCTTATTACATGCAGACTCTCCTCCCTCATCCCCACTCCTCAGGTTCTCTCCCTCTCTCTGTTTTTCTCTCTGTCCCCCGCTCCAAACAAGTCAAATGTCTGAAGAGATGTATCGAAGTATCCCTGCGCACTCTGTACGATGGATATGTCATATGACATAATGCCTCGGAGCGCCCATCACAGATAAAATGACAGATGCTGTTTTTTGCCTCATGGATCTTTCTGGGCCAAGCTGATTTTGAGACTTTCTGTTTGTCTCTCTGTCTTTCTGTGCCTCCTGCCTTTTTCTCTTCTTTTTCTTTCATCCAGCATGACCTTACAAAGCCTGCCATTTTGTCTTCCACTGAATTCACGACAGAATTACTGTGTAATTGCCGGCGACAGGGAAAGCCTGCTTGTTGATGTCTTGCTTTCCTTTTTAAGTGACACTCCACCATCTGCTTTGTTTAGTGTTGGTGTTTGCCCCTCCCTTCATTGCTCCCTCCTCCACAACATGATTTCCTCCATGCACTGACGAGAAGAATCTGTCTCCATAGATACCAGCAACAACATATCTGTGTTTGGGTTACTGGCATGTGGAGGGCATATAAAAACAGAAAGAGAAAGTAGAAGATGAATTGAGTGAATTCCTGGACGAGTGCTGACCTTTCTACCTCGATTTGGATCACTAAAGGCTTGCTCTGTCCCTGAAGGGAATGAGGCATTCTGGGAGCTGAGGCTGACTACCTGGGCAGCAATATGTGTCTGTCCTTGCTGTCTCCCTCCTCCCTCAACCACTGCTTCCATGGCACCACCCCACCACCGACTGCCTGTGGCAGTACCACTGCCTATCCATCCAGGTGGATGGATGGCTTTGATTGGTAAAATCTGTGTCTCTGTTGTCCAGCTGACTTGTGAGTGGCAGTAATTGGCATGGCAGCAGGCAGGCCCATGTTTCACATGTGGTCAGCCATGATTGACCTGATTAGAGCAGGGTTGCTTCCCAAAGTAAGGGCTCTGGTGTGCCGCAGGACACAGGGGAGCTGGCTTGAGCCTCTACCCGTTGCCCTCCCAGCGTGTTGTTATTGACCAAAGAGCAGAGCCTGACAGGTGAAACAATACAGGCTTTGAATCTAACATCAGGCAAAAGTTGATTATTCTAAATGTCATGTATTCATTTCGAGTCTTATTCTTTGATCGTCCCTCATTATGGCAAGTGCACAACTCAAATACACGCAAGGACGTGTACACAGACAGACAGGCAGACAGACTCACTACTGTTGTTAGTCACTTCAGTCTCTTAAACTCAGATACCTTCTGTCTGTCAATCAAACAATTGAGCGCATTTATATATTTCTTTAGCTCTTATTGTTGATGTTTTTGTCACTGCCTCTTTGTGCTGCTCTCTCATGTTTTATTCATGCATTTATCTAAGGCCGTTTATGAAAAAGGAAACAAAATAACATCAGCCAAAGAGGATCTGAGCACACGTTAGACAGAGCAGATACGCTGCAACAGTTGTGTTGAATTCTCAATCTTCATTGTTGATGCCAGCGATATATCTGACACGACTCCTTTAGAACATCTATCATCTGCCTTCAATTACAAACATACAACATTTATTTAAAGAAAACCAAAGATTTTCAGTCAGCTGCACGTTTTTTTTTTGTTCATTTCTCGATACAGCATCATATCTACGGAGTTTGTGATACACCCTACATTTCCCCTGAGCCCCAATGGTAGTTGTGTTTATAATCAAAAACACCATGCTTACACCAAAGATGCGTTAACTGCTACAGAACATTACATTTAATCACAAAATTATAGGTTATTCTAAACCTTGAATATCCTGCCCTTGTTCCCAAACTTTGCAAGGAAATATAAATACGTGTACGACTTTTATTTCTATCAGATGTAAGATCATGTGTTGATGCCAGGCAACCTTGTAAGCCTGTTTTATTAATACAGTTCCGAAACATTAAGTTTATTTTACACTTGGTTCTGTTGGAAAAATCCCATCTTCTGCCAGAAAGAAGTTTTGAGTAGAAACTAATTATTTTCTCTTTGTTACATTTATTCCATGTTCCTGACACTTGTCCTAACACAGTCCAGGCCTGCCACAGACAGGAGAGGTGGTTGAAGCCGGTTGGCGGGAACAGTGGCCTGGCTACCTTCACGTATTACAGCTACCAGGGGTCAGAGAGTGTACAGAGGGAAATCTGAGACAAAGCCCGGCAGTACAGAGTACACAAAGACAAGCGTATGAGGGGGCGGGTGCTGGAGGGACTTTGCTTTGCTTCTTGTAAATTCATACCCATCATATGTTTGCAATTAAGGCCTGTCTGTACTGTGTGTTTACAGAGCGGTGCAATCAATGTAATTGTGAGAGGGTGTTCCTGACTGAAACGTCTGTCTTATTTCTCTCTGCCTGGGTTCAAGTGGGCACTTTTTGGATTTGTCCCTCAGTGTTTCTCATTTTCCAATGTAAATGCGTCTCTTGATTTGTATCGGCCTGTATATACACTCCATTTTATCATACTCGATTTTCCTGGATCAAATACAAACAATGAGGGCTCCATTTCAGAGTGGGACGTCAGCTCAGATCCATGTCAGCATTGAGCCATAGAACACACTTAAATGAAATGATGCTTTCCTTTGCTGTCAGAGCAAGTAGTTGATATTTAGCTCAGCCTTGATGTCATAATTTGTAGAACACCTGAAAATCTCAACCATCTCATTGGTGCCCTGCAAGAGGGATTGTTTTTCTTAGCTGGAGTTGAGGACCTTTACATTCCTTACTACCAGTAGTGTCAGTCTGTTGGCTATTCAGGAGTGATTACTTAATTCCCGGGACATGGGAATACATACTGAATACTTTTCAACTATTCTTCATGTTTACTTTATATTTGATCCTTTCTTGTGCAATATTTTTGTCCTCAGAAGACTGAGGACAAAATCCACTGGAGAGAAAGTGGATTTGTGAAGGAGGAAAAATGAGTTAATGAAATCCAAATAAAACAGCAGTAATGTGGTAGTGCTGTTAAACACCATTATCCTTTTAATTTTAGCAATTTTTTACCTTTTCTGTCCCGAAGTTTAATACTCAATGTTTTTACCATGACTTTAATCTTAAGGGATTATTGTTGTTATAAGATCAGTGATGGTGGCCACAGCTGAATAACATCAAAACCTTTGCAGTTTGAAAGCTTAAACTAGAATACTTCCTGTCTTGTAGTAACTACATGAAAACCAAGTAATGCTAACATTTAGATTCTAAGGTGCTTGATTTAGGTCAATATGATAGCTATGCTTACATGAGTAAAGATTTGTATCATGATATTCGTGGCCCACATTTTGGTGGTATCGAGGTATATCGCTTTTCTTTTTCATGACTGAACTAAACACTAGGTTTACAGGGTTTAATTCTAATGTCAGGAATAAATTTATTTTTTGTATAAAACCCTAATGCCATTAAGTTTATTTATTTATTTATTTTGACTTTGAAATCCCAACAAAATGATACAGTAAATGAAGTAATGAGAGTACATGAAACAGTCGTAGAATGTAAAACATTTTATTGTGCAAAACATGCATTTAAAGTAAAAAAGATAACTTCAAAATAACTGGCAACAACCAGGGTGCTTTCAGTGCTTCTTTTTCAAATTCTAAAACAAATATTTGGAGTCATGTCACGACTAATAATATGAAAAATACCCTGATTAGAACCAAAATGTGTTATGAACATACTGGTTTGATTTAACCTCACACTAGGGACATTATGAACCAACCAACATAAAAACCAAATATCCAAATTCACCTACAAGAGATAGATAGATAGATAGATAGATAGATAGATAGATAGATAGATAGATAGATAGATAGATAGATAGATAGATAGATAGATAGATAGATAGATAGATAGATAGATAGATAGATAGATAGATAGATAATGCTTGCACACGTCTTAAACAGGTCATTTCATTCAGTGAGCATGTAAACACTGAACTGGGAATCTCTAATTGGCCGAGATATTTTCATACACCACAGCTGGGAAATATTTAAGGTTAGAACTGTTTCTCATGAAGTTGTAGTTCATCTCTGTGAGAAAATGTCTATCAAACCTAACCCCCTGAATGTCACCCTCATGATAGAGCTGGAGGAAAGTCATCTGGGTTCATCCTCTGGGAACATGACTAGCAGAAATACATGGAAGCACATCAGATGAATTTTTTCCACCAACATTTTAATCTTTAACCCTTTAATGCCAAACACATATCTGATACATGAGTTTCAAAGACCTCTATCTCATCAACAGGAAAAGTAGTTTCCTTGAAAATCTGTTCAACATTTTTAAAACATGTGGGAAAAAAACTTATTCTACCCCCTTGAGGATTATCATTCCACTACAGGCAGCTGAAGATGTATTTTGGTCCTTTTCAAAATGGCTGCTCTCGTGAAATCATCCACTCTTTTTTTCAAGAAAATAATTGCGAACTTTCAAGACATTGTGGTAGGAATAACATGTAACTTGGTACTGAAAATAAATATTAGCTGCATTGAAATAATACAAACCGCATTTACTAAAAACTTTACAAAAAAGTTGCCCAAACAACCCAAGTGTCAAATGTGACACACGCGCACAAAAAATTATATTGCAGTATTTTTTGTTGCTTTTGTGAAAAGAGTTAATAAACATCTCAGTTCCAAAATATTAGAATTTTCTGACTATTTTTTGATGGTCAGGGGGGTTAAAGCTTTTTGATTTATTGTGGGAGATATTAGATGGTGCTCTAAAATCAAACAAGGTAAAAAAAAGATTTCCTTTTGGTCGACTTTAACTCCCTAAAAGTATCCTCAACATGGTTTCAATTTTTTCTATCTCTGTATGTTCAGCCATCCAGAGTATCATAATGTCTGCCTCTGTGTTCTGTTATTCAGAGCATTTCTTTATTTCTGCTGTTGAAACCAGTGGACATAAACTGAATCATTATCACTGTAAACTGGAGTTAATGTCGATCCTTGAAAATGATGAACTTTGCAAACGAAAACATTACAGAGCAGCTGTGTCTCCCCCCCCTTCTCACCTTTTGACCTCTTTCTTGTCTCAAGGTTACAGGCAGCTCAGCGGGCTCCCCGGCCAGCTCCTCCACCCCGTCCACCTCATCACGCCAGTACACACGGCAACGCATCACCCGCGTCAACCTCAGGGACTTAATTTTCTACATGGAGCAGGAGAAAGAGACCGCCCACTCCCTCCTCCTTTACCGTGCCCTGCTCAAGTAGCCTCTGCTCCACTCAGCGCCCACCTCAGCCTCCACCTCCTCCTCCTACTTCCCCCTTTGCCACGTGCCTTCAGATCAGGTCTAATGTTTCAGCTGTGTGTCTCCATACGTACTCTAGTGACGTTTGATGTAGCTTTTCGTAAGAACAGGGAGAAAGAGAGAGAAAAAGTATAAAAATAAAACAGTCGTTCTGCGTCTTCTGCGTTTAGATCCACAGTGTGTAGTTACATTATTCTGTTTAAAGGCCATATCAAGTTCTTTGAGTTGGAGATGGATTCGATAAAGGAACAAAGGGGATTTTGTTTAACAAAATTCCTGTAGGGTAGCTATTTATTTGACATTACTGGCAGTAGCTTCAATGAATCACCTCAGAAAAGATTATTTTGAGAATAATTTTATGTTCACACCTCAATACAGCCTACGAGATATTCTCCACAACCTATTTGTTGAACATAGTTCAATGAATGTAGTTTAGCTGAACACAATAAATGAGATTTTACTGATTTCTATACTGAGACATCGTTTTAAGTCATTAAGATTCCAAATAACAGCACCACATTTAGTTTCCTTACGTGTAAATAGTTCTTTTTGAATTATTTTACAGCATGTATATTTTTATCACATGTAAGCTTTGTAAGAAAAGGAATAACTCATGTGTCAATATTATGAAACCTGATGTTTTGTAAAATCACGTGCTTTGAATGAGTCAGAGTTAGACGGTTTATTCTGTTCACCTGTAGAGTATTTGTAATGAGACAGAGTCCCCATGATCCGTCTGCAGAGATCTTTAAACCATGATCGCATTATGACGACATTTCCTGATGGTCACTCTTGTTGTGTGAGTCAGTATTTTTTTTTACCCACAGATAATGTGAACATTGTTTTTTATGACTTGCTGTTTGTAAGCTGTCTTTGGGGGATGCAGCAACTCTGCCAGACTATGGTTCAATACGTAGCCGGGATTTATGGTCACGGTTTATCAGGTTTGCAGGCCTGAGCCAACGTACTGTTTTTTTTTTGTTTGTTTTTCCATTTTGCATTTCAGGTGGAGTCACAGGAACAGCAAAGGGAGGAAAAAAGGCCGTTTTTAAAAAGCCAAATGGATTTTTTTATTTGTTTCTAACAAGAAAAAAAACCCATTTTTTTAAGACATTCCTGGTGTGTTGTTTTATATATAATCAGTTTAAAATTGTTATCCGTGGTCACTGGGAGTGACAGTTCAGCCTCTCCATTTCCATAAACCTGCTCATGGGTTTGGACTACTAATCTGACACAGAGTGAACTGTCACAGTGAATTCACTCTCAGGAGTTGTATGATCGAGGTCAGGAGTCACCTTTGTTACCTGCTCAGCTATCCTGCTCCCAGACAGTGATATTTCTGCTGGATAGTGCTGTGCATGTCCAGTCCTGTAGGAGGTCTACCCAAATGTTTGCAAACAGCCATTTTTTTTCTTTTTTGGGTCAAAAGTTTACCTCGCCACAGATCTGAAAGACGACGGTGCTTCCTCACGTTGCTACCTCTCCTCAGCCCACCATGTTAAAGTAATGTGTAAAATTCTGACACCATTATATTCAGCTTCCTCCAACTTAGACACGATGATTTGATATTTACTCATGAGCAGGAGTCTCCTCATCCAGCAGTGTGGACTTAATGGCACTCGCAAACAGAGCAGATTCAAAGAGCAATCCAAGCTTGTTACACACAAAACTGAAGACTCTGTGATTCCCAAGCACGTATTGGACCATGGTTGCAATACAGAACATGTTTAAATCATAAAGAGAGTTGTTGCATCCCTACTTTTTACTATCAAGCTCACATCCTCTTAAACTGACATGTGAGAGTGAAACTTAATGTGTAGAGATTTATATCACAGGTGGTGACCAGAAAGAGGAACGCTTGTGATCAAAACAGACATTCCTTCACCTTTTCCTGTCAATGTACAATCTGTTCATGAATTATGTTTTATAAAAACTACATTTCAGATATTCTCACTATGGCTGATGGCAACATGGAGCCTCTTGAATTTAAGTCAGCTGTGACTGAACGATAAAAGCTGCCATGTTTGCTATTCAGTGCCCAGCACTTACACTACATTATATATTTTTTCCCAAATTTAAAATCACCCAGTGAAGACAGTGAATTATTATAAGAAGTATTGAAATCCAGCCTAAAATGATATTTAAAAAAAAAAACCCTTTTCAATTCAGTCTTTGTAAAAGATCTTGAAGAGAGAAACGGGACGAAACGCCTGCTTTATATGTAGTATTACATTGTCGCCTTGAATCCTTTGTTTTAATCCTTATTTGTGTTAATTAATGTTGTCTGTTACATTATTTTCTATTTAACAGAATATCTTGGCCTCTATGCAGCTTTTCTTGTCTTTTAGAGATTTATTTAAATTTGAAACGTTTGTGCATTTTACATTTTGACAGCACTTTTTTTAATATCTCTATTACCTGACACCTGAAAGCTGTCACTGTATTATAGCAAAGAATCAACTCTTTTAATTAGTCAAGACTATTTGCCAAATTCTCTTAAGAGACTTATTTTTAACACTTAATATTTCTTTTTTTCCCCCCTCTTGATTGGCTTTTACGCTTGGCACATTTTCAGAAATTTTATCTCCCAGTCAAACGTTTTAAAAACAAGCACAAAAATATTTATTGTGGTGATTCCGAACGATTTTATTAGTGTTTTTTTATTTTTTTCTGGTGGTTTCACAGGAGGACATTTCTACTACTACTACTACTACTACAGCTTTTTAGCCAAAATAATAGTACAATATAACTGTAAACAGATTGGGAAATCACATTTCAGTGTATGGATGATTTGTAAATATTGTTTACAAAACTATGTGTTTATTAGAACCACGTTATTTTTGGTAAACTCTTGTACATATCCTGAAAATTTCCTGTTTGTGTGAAAAAAAACAATACTTATGTATTTGTACCTATTTTGTAAAGGAATAAATGAGCTGTTTACTAAACTGAGCAGATGTTAACTTTGTCCATTTTTTTTTTTCTTTTGTCTCACTCTCACAGCGTACATACCAAAATGTCTGGAGGTAATGTTGGAGTCTTGAAAGAGAAATATCTTAATAATTAAGCAATAAAGCTTCCGACTGTTCATTTCTCTCCTTTAAAGGAAAAATAAGCTGTTATGTTTTTTGCAAGACATTTTTACCAAAGTCAACGACTTATTCAGCCGGCTTCATTTCCATTTCTAACATCACACATGCTAAGTAGAAACTGAGTCAAGCGCTGCAGCTCAACTATGAAAAGTCCCCCAGGTTCCTGCTGCTAATTAAGCTGAAGCATTTTCGGAAAGACCAAACTGTTTAACTCCGTGCAAAATATTGGGGTTTGGGAGCGTATTGGTTTTTTGAAGATCTTGGCCTACTCCTCAGTCTCTTCGGAGAAGCACGCTGCTGATCTAGATTCAGCCCTGAAGACGACCTCGCCTCAGCAAACGTGAACCCAGAGTGGGAAAAATGCCATGGAACATCATGCTGGGTAAATTTATCAGGTTTCATCAGTTCACTCACAGTCCATGGAGATCAAATCAGTGAATACAAAAGCCAAATTCATACTTGAATGTTTGTAGCTTGTATCATCTGGGAGTAATGCTTCTTAAGATTGTTAATAGTATGATGAGAAGCAGGCTTGTGCATCTTCGAGGTGACTTTTTGAAATTAGTGGAACAACATGGGAGCAACGAGACACAAAACAGAGATACAGTACATCCTTTTATTATCGCAAATATGCAAGAAAAGTCAAACGGAGACACTGTAAATGAACACATGCCCTTTAATACCACAGTCTAATTGTTTTAAACACTTTAAATAATATACATTTGCACCTTATGATACCCTTTGAAATGTTTTAATCCATATGTACACAATGTAACGCTTTGAATTCTTTTCATTCTTTTTGTGAAGAAGACTGAGCGGTCCCTTTAAAAACACGAGGGGTCCCGTAAAACCCGGAGTACTGATATTTCAATATACAATAACTGTACAACTGGACCCGCCTCAGAGGTGGAGTGAATGCCATGTGAAGTGGCTGAAACACTGACCAGTACTTCATCTGAAACATTGGCACATGTGGACACATCTGCTGAGTTTCAAGTCCTGTCTCGCTCTGTAGTTAACCTGACACTTGTTTGTAGAGCAGGAAGGGGTTGTGCCAGGTTTGCTTATTGCAGAGCTGAACCCAAACCTGCAGTTTTTGTTTCTTTTCCCTACATCATGTCATGTCATGTCATGTCATCTTGGTTGTACAACCCCTTTGCTTTGTAAAGCTGTTAAAAGCCCATTTTGTGATTCCAAAAGCCACATCAGTGAGAAAAAATGCCTTCTTTCCTTCCTCCCTGAAGAAATTAACTCTTGCAGATGTGTGGCTCGAGTACAACACTTTTTTTTTTGTTTTTTTACCTCTGTTTCCTCAAAAGCTAACCCAGATGAGTTTCCACACCTCACATGAACTGGATCAAAGATCTGAGGATCAGCAGCCACAGAGTCTCCTGGCTGTACAGTGTGTTCTCAGTACACTCACATTTGACTCATCAGTTTGTTTGGCTTGTTGCGGTGTGGTCGAGCGAACCACAGCATAGAAGGGCGTTTTTGAAAACCAGGGCATGGGGATGACACAGCAGCAGGGGGTGCAGCCCGAGTTTCTACTGGCACCGCTGAGCTGGGAGCCTTCAGGGAGGCAGAGTTGAGGGGAGAGGAGCGCTGTGAAGAGCCCAACATGCCGCAGCACATGAAAGACTTGGTTGACCATTCCCTTTGAGGCGACTGGATGCAAAGGCGCAGGCCACTGGCAGGTCAGAACAAAGATGGGCTTGATTGTGAGAGAGACCACCCCCTCGGGTGGGAGAGCGCTGGACTGGGAACTAAACCGAGCTCATCTTTATCCACTCATTGGCCTTGTTTAATCAGCAGCCATCCGGGGAGAGCAGTTATCGGGACAATATGGTCAAAGAGAACTACCAGCCATATTTAATGAACTACCAGTTTATAAAAAACAACCACAGCTCAATTCAAACAACCTCCAGAGCCTGCAGAGATCAGAATGGGCTTTTCTTTTTTTTTTTATCAGTCTTTTGGTATGGAAGAAACAGCATCTGTAAGTTACACACAGATATAAAGCATGAAAACTTGGCCTTTCTTGTTTTTGTCTTTGATCCAGAAATGTTGAGAATAAGACCAAAAGAATGAGAGCAGGATGGAGTAAATGCCACCCACTCGCCTCTTTGTGAACAAAGCTCTGATGCTGGGTGTACAGTTCACACTGGGTTCTGCCACACATACATGTAAAGACGCATTGAAATCATCTCGGCTTAGAAGTGACAATATAGCAACAAACAGAGACTTTGTCTCTTAAACTTTGTCTGAAGGTACTGTGAGCTCTTCTCAACACAACCGTCAAGACTGGAGGCCTGAGGGAACGAGTGCTGGTGCCCTTCAAATCTTTATTGTTTCTTATTTAGCTTTTAACTGCAGAAGGAGTTTAGGCTTTTATATTTGTACAATCAACAAAAGAAGCACCACGTCCCCTTTGGTACTTTAACTATTTGTTCTGATGTAAGTTTCAACTTTTTCAATGTTCTCTATTGTCACCTGAAGTTGAACAGGTTGACCGGGGTCACTGGGTTCAAACAGGGTAGATTTAAGTGCAAAGAAACGTGGTGCATTTAGAGTACATCTCACACTTATCACGAGACATACTGGTAAACATCAAACCTCCACATCAGTCCTCATGTCTTTAACATTCTTACTCAACAAAACTGCAATTCACTTTGGGAGCTTGTGCAACTTCAACCTGAATTTTAATTTCATGAACTTTCTTGAGCTTCTGCTAAATATAAACAAAGGTTTGTGCTCGTGAGAGAGAAAGAGAGAGTGAGCCCAATCACACACGAGATATGTTTCAGAGCTAATGAACCGAAATTTAACTGAGCACTTTTTTTTTAATGTGTGCTGCACATTTGACAAGAGACAATTTCGAAACATCCAGGTTTTCTTCCATCTCGGTTTGAACAATGGGACTTTTTCCGGCTCTGAATGCATTGCCAGCCAGATTGCTTTAGCCACATAGCCTGCAGACATCTGAGTTTCTGCATCTACTGCCAAGAAAACGCTCCCTCACAGGCTCACGAAGCCTAATGAATACAACGTTCATACATCCTTCATATTGGAGAAAGGAAAAAAGAGACAAAAATAATCCTATTAATAATAATTGTTTACACCATGTCATGATAAGAACAGCAAGGAGCAAGAGAAACATACTTTAGAAACAACAATGAAATCGTAATAAACAATCAGTTTGGCAAATGATGCTGTTTTTGGCGAAGCCCTCCTGTAAAAAACAGTAGCGCGAGGAGAGATGGGCTTAGAGGGTTCAGGAATGGGGGCCTTTTGAGGGACTCACAAAACGGGATTATGTCCTTTTCCTGTTGTCTGTCTGTCACAGTTTCCAAAGCAGGCCAGACTCATCACCAGTGAGATGAGACACGGGCTTCATACAGAAACAGAACTGGGTGATACACTGTGGAAAGAAGTTGTTTTTGGGGGGGAATTTGTGTTTTAGGGTTTAAGAAATTGGCATTTGTGTATCTCCAAAAAGATTACAACGTCTCTTTCATAATAAAATTAGGAAAAAATCAACCAGTCTTGGTGCTTAAATGCTTCAAGTAAGCTGCTGATGAGTCCATTAGTCGATGTGTTTCCTTTCGTCAGAGTCCCATATTCTTTGGGTGTTATCTAACATAATCAAAAACCTTTGCTGCTGATGTATTTTTTCCTTTTTTGGTTCTACATTCCCCTTAGAGTTCTGCAGAGCTGGCCAGGTTAACAAGCCTCTGCTAATACTTTAGTATCTGGAAGTGGTTGTGGTTCTGTTGGGGCAGAGAGGGGAGGTGTGGGTAGGTCTGGGTTGCCGTGAGAAGATGGAAGGATTATCAGGGGTTGGTTGGTAGTCCCTCTCCCAGAACGCTCTAGTCCAGGGGTTCCTGTTTTATCCTGATGGGAGTGTTGATGGAGAGACTCCGCCGGTCCTCACGACACAACACGTACTCGCTGAACTGGGATGAGTCCACGCCGCCCCCACATGATGCTGCCACGCTGAAACCCTTCTGGAAAAGACGCTCCAGAACCTGAATACGGAGGAAACAGAGAGAAGACGGTAAAGTGAGGGACAGCAGTGACATATTTCATAAGGGAAAATCAAGCTTAAAGGTTTACACATAGACCTCTTTTCTATAATGAAAGCCTGCCTCAGCTTAACTCATCTTAAAGTCAGGATGAGAGCACTGATAACACTGAACTCATGTCTGTATGTGAAGCTAACACCAGCTACTAGCTCATAGCCTGGCAGCTTAGCCTACTCTCACATTTGTGTTTTTTTTCTGAGGGTTTCGACCAGTATAACAAACAGAACACAATGCTTAGTCCTGCGAATTTAATAGTTAACACTCATTGCTAACAAGCTAGTTTTTCCTTCCAGTTTAAAACCTTTTTGTTAGCTAGCTACTGGCTTCAGCTCGATAACAACCTGTGATATGTAAGCACTACAAATTTAGTTTCTGTGAGCAAAACTTTTTGTGGTGCTGTTTATGGTAATCTTTTAGCTATATCAAAGCACAGCTTGTTGATTTTCCATAAAAACGACCATTTAAAGAAAGTTGAAGAATATCTCCTCATCAGAGCTAGCTGCTGATGAATTAGCAGCAAATAAAGAGGAGACTGTGATAGGTATCATTTTTCTGATATCTATTCATCCTCACGTCAACCTCAGATCTTCATCAGCTCTGACATACACCATGTGTCATTAACCTCCCTCTCTTCCAATCACACGTAGTGATGGAATAAAACCAGAGGGCCCTCCGACATCGCACCACTTCTGCAATATTCATGCCGCTTTCTCTGGATTGGCTACTGAACCGAGGGCCATGAGCTCAAAGGGATGAGGAGAGCCGAGTGTGAGTGAGGTGTGTTAAGGGGCTGAGTGGAGCTCAGCGTGGTGATTACTGGAGCTCCTAATTTGAGTAATGAGGCTGGGGTGAGAGGAGAAGTGAGGTCCGTGAGCAAAGAGGAGAGAGAGACGTGTAGGGAATGAGGATGGGGAGTTATGGGTGATCTGTGCGAGGACAAAGTGTCAGAGCTGCAGGGAGAGAAGTGGAGATGGGGATTCATGTTGGCCCGCCTGTCGGGGCATTGATGCACACTTTAGCCAAAATGCAGATACACGTGAACCCCGAGACTACTTTTCTTTCTGTAATCCTTCTGGGATGTGTTTTTTTTTCAGGGGTATATCTAAATCCCAGTGCAAGGAGTGCTGTGTGTTTACTTATACCCCCTTCCTTTTTAATGGAGCGTGCAGTGCATGGAAATGAAAAGTTTTGCCAAAGGCCAACCCCCTCTCCTGATACAGAGCCAGAGAAGTTTTGATCAGTTTCTTCAGACTCTTTTGCACACATGCACTCTTGGCGAAGGATGACCTCTCTAATTACAGGAGCAAGAACCCCATCGGAGGGCTGAAGTGGGGCGTTTAGGCCTCCAGGTCACCCAGCTGCAGTCTCCCCTGACTAACAGAGACACAAACACACAGAAAGTCATGATAACCCATGTGTAGGAATGCAGACTTAAAAATGCAAATTCCAACATGCATATTCACTCGCAAACTTGTTGAGCAGACCTGAACCCCCCCTTCAAAACCAGACATCCTGATTAAAACTAAAATATGGGCCGACGTGCAGCTTGTAAGCAGAAAGGACCACTTGGAAAAGTTGCCCCCCTCCTCTTCTTCCTCCTCCTTTTTTGTCCTCTGGCCATACGCCGACGACAAACTCTGTAATTTGTGAGACAGAAGGGGCGGCAGACAGCTGATGGTGAGGATGGCTAATTAAGAGACCTGCCCAAGCATCAAACACTCCCAAATCCATGACAGACGACGGAGGAGCCTAACGATTATGGAAATGATATTACATAGCCTTCTTTGATCATTGCATCACATTGCATTTTTCCCCATCATCTCATAACGCATGTGGGACTCTGTCATGTTCGGCAATGAATTTGGTCACAGAGGAGAATGGCCCGATCAATAAAGATAGTCTGAAAACACTTTTATCATTAATGCCTGGCAACAAAAAGACTTAAGGATATTATTACAGATAGCTGTAACTGATTCAAGAGTACTGTAATGACTATAAGAAGCCACAATAAAAACTTCACATCCAGTTTGATACAGTGAATTAGTGCCATGGGGGAATAAACAATACGTTGAATAATTAAGATAAATCCAAGCAAAAGGTTTCAGTGTCCACAAGACAATGTCCTGAAATCAGTCCCAGCTGACAGCAGAAAGTACTGCACCCTCTTAAAAAGCTAACACATGTCCTGGTGGCTCAGTTCAGCTCTACATACTTTTGACTGCAGGCTTTCAAACTTGTGTTGTACTTATGCAGACTTCTCTGCTTACTTGCCTGCCTCACTTAAGCGAAACCATAGCAAAATATACTAACAGCAGGGTTGCATGAGAGCAATCTGATGGGTCCAAGTTTCAATCCAGGCATGATGCTTTCCATGAAAGGGGAAAATAGCTAACTAGCATTCCTTGTTCTATTTAGTTAAATTTGTTTTTATTCTAATTTACTTTTTTTTTCATGTCAGTGATTCATTTCCTTGTGCAGTTTTCCAGGGATCAGATATGAGGTATGTTGCTTTTCTTGCTTAGAGCTTTGTCCATCATCATGTTACAGTATTAAACCTCCTTTTATTGTAAAAGAGGAAAAGCAGAATTCAACTGTACAGATTTGACACCACTGTGCTTAAGTTTACTGCTTCAACCTGAACTTCAGCACTTCTCCTCATCTTTCCTGTCTGTGTTAATAAAACAGAAAACTAAATTAAAGCATCTCTTCATCCTCTTCATCCCCAGTGATCCTTCAACATTTGAATCATAATAAACCAGTCTTACATTTACAGGGTCGACTTGGCTGCACTGGGATCTGCCCCCAAAACGCACACACACACACACACACACACACACACACACACACACACACACACACACACACACACACACACACACACACACACACACACACAGTTTATAACCGTCTCTCTGAGCTGCCAGTCAAGTGAGGGTCACCAAAGGGAAAACTCGCTCCTCTAACCTCCTAGCTCTGTATATTTCCAACACAGGCTGGAATCAAAGTGGATGATTCTCGTGGCTGGAAACCGGAGCACGATGTAATATTGATGGCCACCAGAGTGCAACACACACTCGTAACTCCTCTCAGGAGGTGCTGGAATACTCTGCTCCTCATGGCAGAGGATTTAAAGTTGAGTGACACATATGACACACACACACACACACACACACTGGAGCATATGATGGGCGCTGCACTCAGGGGGTCGCCTTTGTTTAACTATGCATAGTCTTTCGTATGTGACAAGAAGCGTTAACTGCAGTCTCTGCATTGTATCCTATCACAAGCATCTGGCACAAAACAGCCGAGAAGAATGACTCTTTCTAATTCTTTGAGCCATCTGCCAGATATTTTTAAGGAATCATAAACGACAAAAACATTCTGACAGTAAAAAATATTCAAGCTTTTGTGGCACATTATCAAGTGGCCCTGTTTATAAAACTGACAGGACTGAGCTTTGAGTTTCAGTGACCCTGGTGAAAACACAGTTCTTGACCCAATGAATATAAACACTGCCCACAGTAGTGAATTGTGTACCTGCGTCTCACTGTTTTTTTTTTTGTTTGTTTTTATTTTAATCATTCTTTTTTGGACAATATGGTCACCAGTGGTAAAGTAAAACAGTTTTTATTCTTCCACATTTTGATCATTAAGAACATTTACAGTTTTAAATGAGTGGTACTTAGTTTCTGTTCAATGCAGCTATATTCTCTTTTACATTTTAACAGTATTTTGTGCACTGTTCATCCCAAAGTCAGAAAGTTGGCAGTTTGATCCCTTATGAATTTTTATGACTTGGATTAGATAGTGTGGATGGTCCCCTGGTATAGCATTGTTTGCCATCAGTGTATGAATAAAGTGTAAACGGTTGATTGTGACTAAAACTACAAATGTGCTGTGACTGAGCAAAAAGGCAAGAAAAATGATATGGTTCAGAGAGGAAAAATGTTACCTTAACTTCAGTCAGGATCAATGAAGTTCATGATGTAAATATGTTGAATTAAAGCTCCTGTGAGAAACGTTTGGTTTGTGTTGATTTTGGCACCCCCCATGGACAAAAAATACCACATATATACCACCTATTGACTGAGTAGTTTAGAGATAAAATCAGTGCTTTTTAATAAAAATAAACAGAAAAAAACTCAACCTGTTTCTTTCTAATGCTCACCTGGATTGCTCATCGATCATGGTAGAAAATATATGAAAGACTGTTTCAGCCGCTTATCATTTCATCTGACTCCTACCCCTCCTAAGACCAGATTCAGACGTTAGAAACAAGTGTTTAGATATATCAAGCTTCATGCTGACGGTCTCTTTTGCATTTGTAGGTCAAGTTTCAGCATCGCTATTAATGTCAGTTTGTTTCATAACCAGCTAAAAAGAGATACCTCGCAGAAGCTTTAACTGAATTTGAAATACATATTAAAACTTGTAAATGACCTGCAATACTTTTTATTATTTTCATTATTTTTTAGTTGAGTGGAAAAATGCCCATCTTCCTTTTGTTGTAAACACTGTCACTGACACTTTCATTTGTGATGGACAGATAAGGATACAGATTTAGGAAAACTTCTTGTTGAAAAAACACTTGTTTGTCTCAATGGAAGGACCAGGAAATAAACACACTAGCTAAAAATATGGCACATCTCTCCTCTGTTGTAAATTATCAGTCAGCAGTTCTAACCAGTATTATAACTGGAATAGTGCATCATATTATGCAGTTTTCTTTCTTATTTTAATGAATTAAATTCTTTAAGTTGTATTAAAACACCTGATAAAATGACAAACAAAGAATAAAAACTACAAATCAATATTTAAACTTATCGTGTATCATGTTTCTTTAATGCTTATTTCCTTTCTGATAAACTGTCTCTAAACTTTCAAGAGTCAGCTGGTTATCCTATTTTCTAATTTCGTTACCTTTTGCTTCCAGGTTTATAACAACGCTGACTGACTGTAGCCCAGCTCACTCTGAGAAGATCTGCTTCTCACATGCTAATCAAGTCTCGTCCAACAAAAACATTTGACATTTTAAAACCCTTTCTGGCACCAGCTGCTGAAGCTGTCAGCAGTTTCTCCTCTCCTGACTGCATGTAGGTTAAAGCTCTGCCTGTTGATCCTGAGCTCGACACACGGACACTCTGAGACCTCAAACCACAGCCGCGTAAATGTCTCAATGTGCCACTGAGGAGTAGAGTGGAGGTGTTTGTGTGGCCTCGTCTGCTCTGATGAGCTGTGCTTTCTCCCTCCACCCAGCTCAGGATTGATGGAGTGGCAGTGTGACATGTAAGAGAGTGTTGCGACGTGTTTCGTTCCCCGGCTGGGCGGCAGGGGGACAGGGAGGCCCTCTCTACGACCGCCTCGGCTGTCACATTGATGAAGGACGGATTGGCTCTGGCCTGATCTGAGTGCTTCATCATGGTGATGTATGGAGCAGCCGAGCTGGCTCCAGCTCTGGGACGCGCGAGTGTGTACACCTCTGTGGCTCTTTGGCTAAATGTTTTCCCTCTTTTAAGTGGCGCTGCTGCTCTCGGTTTCTCTCGGCTGGATCTACATCACAGAGCAGGTGGTTTGCATTATTCCCTAAATTCCTTTCATGACTTCATGGAGAATCACTCGCCAAGGTGGGGCTGTTTATTCTCACTCTCTCACACTGGAAAACACACAATGAAGGACTAAAGAAGGGACGACATTTTCAGCTTGCACTTTAATCTTCTGAGACTTTCCTTTAAAGGAACTTTCTGTTGAATCAGAGGTAAGTATTTTCCTATATTTACATTCAGTGCTACAACAAAGGATTATTTTGTCATTGATGAGTCTGTGACTGATCAGATATTCAGCTGGGTTCCAAAAAGCTATAAGTTTTGAAGATTCTCATTATAAAATCCAAGGACCCACAGGGACATCGTCAAGGCCTATTTGGTAAAATTAGAGATTTAAATTTTAACCAAAAGCATTTACATTGACTTTAAAGAAGTCAAGTGTGATACTTTGGTTCAGAGAACCAAAAAAAGGATATTTATTATCTTGATATATTAAAATTAGATAAACTGATATTTATGACTGCTAAAAAAAGATTATATAACAATGCTTCCATTATGCTCCCTCTTGAAAGAAGCCCTTGAAATAAAGAGAGGCCTTAAAATCCTGTAAATATCACTGAGTAAATGAGATATTTTACTCCAAAGTCGAACAAATTCCACTGACCTCAGGGATGTTACTTTATCTTTCAGTGGATAAGACGCGAATAATAAACTGGAAAATCTGGGTTGCTATGCCTGGTGTACGGTAAAGTATTGAGAAATGTCATGTTATCTCATTGTGACCAACGTATCACAAGGTCCAGCAGTTTCCAGCCCGGGGCCACACAGCAACAGTACCTAAGCTTCAGTAAAGTCATTTGAGACTAAAATGAATTATCCCTGCCTGTGACATCATAAATTGAAAACAGAGGGTATTCAAAAGTTTTCGCATATCCATCTCTTTCTTGTCAGACCCTCAAAATTCAGTCAGATACTCCGTTCCAGACAAAGTTGTGTTTCCTGGCCTGCTCTTCCTCCGTGGGCAGGGTGTGGCTGTGTGTGTGTTCCCCTGGGTTGGGGTCCAGGGCTGAAATCAGATCAGAGACTCATTGTCTGGCGGGTAAGACGAGGATTACTTTCCTAACCTTCTCATATCTTCACGCAACAATGAGAGGGAGGACAGAATGAGTAAGTTGTTTAGAAAAATCTCCCCTTACACCGAAAAACACCTCCATCTGCTCCTCGTGTCCTCATCTGCATCAGCTCAATGAGCCGGGCCTCTGTGCTGTGTGTGTGTTTACACTTTTTCACATAATTTTGTGTGTCTTACAGGGGCCAAGAGGAGACACAGACACACACACACACACACAAAAAAAGCAGAGAGGCCATACTGCCAGACAAAAGAGAGCATCGCTTACAGGAAACCTGGAAGATCCAGCCCCTCTTCCTCTGAAGAGTTCGTCTGAAAAGAGGATTTCAGCTCATCTCACCTTAAAAACAGCAGCCCAATAAAAAGCCAAACATTAAAAACTCATTTCAGACCATGTTAGCCTGACGCGCTCACACTCCATAACCAGTCTCACTGGTAAACAGAGTGGGAAAATGTTGTGTTAGTTGATGCGGCCAATTAATTATATTGCAAGTCATTTAAAAATCTATAAAAGAAGTATAAACCGGTTTAGGCTGTTTGAGAAATTGTAAGTATGGTATTAAAAAATGCAATACGTGTATTTCAATTGCCTTGAGCAGTGTTATATTGGAGTCTTTTTAAAAAAGGAGCTGTGTCTTAAAAAGGAGTAAAGCGTAAATTATGCATATCATTTCCCCCCCTCTCCATTCCTCTTCTTCATTTTTTCGCAGGAAAACATGGCCGCAGTCCACACGTGCTCTGTCCCGCTCGCTCGCCTCTCCTCCCTGGAGGTGGTCTCTCACACTGGCAGGGGGGAGGTGGAGGTGTCAGAGCACACTAGCCTGCCTGGGAGAGGCTCCCTTTGGGTGCTGGAGGGGGGGAAGGCTCCTCTATGTGTTGGCCTGTCCATTGCTGTGGGCACCAGAGTGTGTTATATCGAGCCTGTGGTGTGAGGCTGTTATGTTTCCTCCCTCTCACGGAGCTGTCTGGGTAACACAACTGTAAAAATACTTTTCTGAAGTTTGAAAGAGTTGGAAGTCTGAACACATTGTTCTTATGTTTAAAAACCAAAAAATTTAGATTATCAAAATCACTTTTTTTGACCAAAGAGTTGAGTCAGAATGAAACAGGACACACTGTACACCTGTCTTCACTGATCCCTCTTCTTCTTTTAAAAAACAAACTCTAAGTAGCTCTTCAGAGCAGCTTTTATCTCTAAAGTGACATCAGACTGTTATCTGTGCTGTGACAAAATGTAGCACCAAGGGTCACAAATCATGCTAACAGCCTTAAAGCAACATTTCACAAAATTATTTAGCAGCTTCTAGCTCACATCAAAACAACCAGTGTGTGCTAATCCTTATGAACTCTGCCTCTGATACCTGAACTTGAGAGCTGGACGACACCTTCACCACCACTGTGCTAAAAACACTAAATAAAAAGTTTTTTTTTAACAGATGTGTACTATGGATATGATCATTTTGTAACCACATTGTTTATGATCTGGCTCAGTACACCTAAAAACATGTGACTTGAGAACAACCTGAACTGTGCTAGCATTAGCAGCCTCTTGGTTCATAGCCCTTCCTTGAATGAATATATCATATGTGACACATAAGTTTCAAAGACCTCTATCTCATCAACAAGATAAAGAGTTTCCTTAAAAATCTGTTATAAAGTGTAGAAAAAACCCTGAATAAAAATGTATTCTACCTCCTTGAGGATTATCAATCCACTACAGGCAGCTGAAGTTGTATTTTGTCCCTTTTCAAAAAATAGCTACTCTCATGAAATCATTTTTTTTTTATTTTCAGGAAAATAATTGCTAATTTTTAACAAGTTGTGATAAGAAAAACATCTAAATTGTTAGTCATTTTTAAAAATAAGTATTTTCTGCACTGAGAGAGTGCGTATTTACCAAAAACATTATTAAAAAGTTGCCAAAACCTCCCAATGTGTCAAATTTGATACAAAAAAATATATATCATAAATTAAATAATATAGCATTTTTTTGTGGGATTTGTTTAAAGGGTTGATAAGCATTTCAGTTTCTAAAAAAAAGTAATTCTCTGGCTATTTCTTAATTGGTCAGCCTTTTGTTTCATTAAGTTTCATTATCTCTTCTAAAATAACCATCTCTAAAATGTGTGATGGTTTCACATCTGCTGACATTTAGACTATGACTTGTGTTATTCTTTGCTAGCACAGCTGTTTGCTGTCTTCATATGGTCAAAGAAGATTTCCTTTGTAGCCCTGAAACAGGAACAGATACTTATGTCAAGATGATTAATTATTTCCGAGAGGGCTACATTTTTGTTTGAAGAGAAACAAGTGCAGTATTTTTTTGAGCTACTGAATTATGACATTATTCCACTGTACTGACTGCTACCACATTGAGGCCGTGCCAGGGGCATTACTGGTGCTTATATATGTACCAAAACAAACTCTTATTGTGCATTGAAATTTAAAAATGGATACAGAGCATCTGATCTGAGAAGTTACACAGAGATTTCTTTACAAGAAAACACTAGAAGGGCTTCACGGTGTCTTTCAAAGCTTGTGCTGCTCATTCCAAATACCAGCCAAGCTTTTAAACAGGTATGAAGTGTTAATGGGTGGTGGTAAAATACAGTTTGCCTACTCAGCAAAACCCTTTTCTGGATAAACAAAGGTTAAAAAAAAACTGCTGTTGCAACATGCACAGCATGTACAATGCAAAAACTCAGGTTTATGGAATCATAGCAAAGTTAGTATAAGAAACCTGCATCCAGCCTCATGCTGTGTGCTCTGTGTAACAGGGATACACTGCAGGATCCCAAAGAAAGCTGTGAGAATGAAAAGTCTTTGCTTGACATTTTGATAATACTATTTCAGTCAAAACCTAAAAAGTGGCACAATAATCAACATATACAGCTGTAATACAAACTGTCCAAAGGAAATATTCAGCCATGGTGTTTCTGTTCAAGCAGAGATAAACTTCATAACTTACTTCACTCACTGTGAATGTAAATTAAGCTGTTAGCAAGATAACTATTCAGGTTTATGTTGACCACAAGAGATCCATTTGTACAATTTGTTGTCTGAACCTGCAACTGGTTCTGGGCTCTATCTTCATTGTTATTATTCCTCTAAGCAAAGGTCAGCTACATGTGTTTGAACAACACGCCTCTTCTACCTTAAAACTACAAAGATGATGCAAATCATTCACACCATGGAACAATCTGGAGTAAGACACAACAATCAACTTTTAATGAAACCACTGGCTTTAGTCTAATATCCTGAAGCCACCATATTAACATGGAAACAAAATAACTGGCACTAAAATGTGAGGGTTGCATCAAACTTTTGGCAAGAAAATAGATCTTTTAAGAATAAAAAGGGTTGGCTCTGTTTTTGTACGGTGCTATAAAGTGATTACAAATTTTCTTTTACTGTATACCTCTTGACTTAAAATTTGATCAATTTTTCCAAGTCAGCCTTTCATTATATCTTTCGATTTTGGCAATTTCTCAAACTTTGATTTGTGTTTGCTGTCAGAAGAGAAAGTGATTCAACGGTAACAATAAAAAACATTAATCCAGATTCAAAAAACTATGCATGCTACTTTGTCCAAAAGAATTTGAAGAGGACTCTTATTAAACTGTGAAGAGATTATGCTGTCCAACCCAAACACAATGTTTATGTCTGTATATTCTGAAGTTACGACTAAATTTTATTGGGTTTTGCGTGAATTGTCCAGTGTGTATGAAACACGCCACATGAAGAGAAGGTGAGTGTTTTTATTGTGTTACCTGGACGGAGTTCAGTCTGCAGTAGCCATTTAGGGGGAAGCGGATGACGTGCGTGGGGTCCTGGTTCCAGCCGGCGTTGACTGAGTTGCACATGACGTCTCCAGTCTCAGGGAAGATCTCCTCGATGAGGACTTTCTCCCCACTCAGAGCGATCCTCTCGCCCAGGTCTGGTGTGACGCGCACTACCAGGCAGTCGCAGGGCTGTGCCATCCGCCGCTGTTCACGCTCCTGCTTCCAGCGTTCCAGCTCCTTGATCATGGGCGTCAGCTGGTAATAACGTGCCTCCTCATACAGCAGGTGGAAGTCCTATACAGTCAGAGGAGCAGGAGATGAGTGCAATTAATTTGCATGTGTGCAGTCCTCTTGGCTATATGTGTGACTAACAGGCTGAGTTTCACTGCTGTACAGTTCATCACCAAGGTCATCTAGACAACATACTTTACTTGAACAGTACTGTACAACACTGTGAGGACAGTACAAGTATGTTTACAGGGTGTCCTTATGGCTTCCTCATAGCAAAGATTGAAAAAGTGTCCTTGAGCAAGACACTTAACCTCTAAATACTCCAGCAGAGCTGTTCAGACTGCTTCTGCTCTTTGAACTCTCTGCTGTAGTGAAACAACCGTGTGCTGCAGCATGCATGAGAGAGCAAACAACTTATGGCACAGTTATGAACACACACCCATATCTCTCAGGAAAAATACCCTTTTGAGATGCAACTCACTCAAATGTCCATCCCAATATCTTTAGACTCATAAACTTGGGACTGAAGCTTCTAAAGCAAGAGTACGATTCTTGTTCTAGTCCAACTAATAATATGTTATCGACACAAATTTGGAAACAGAGCCGTGTTTAATGTCTCACTACCATGTAAAACATCATCTGGAGAGAAGAACAATAAACTAGGACTAGCGACACTCCATAAACAAAGCATAGCCATGCTGCAGTTCTCCTCCACAGTAGCTCTTGGCAGAGCTGTGCTAGCCCTTAGCATGTTTTCAATGAGCCGACTCCAGAAAGGCCGTGAGTAGGACTCCACTGAAGTGGGATGGTGCATTCCTGTGTGCAGACAGTCTGCAGCAGATTGTCTGCCTCTCCCTCCTGGGCAGGGCTTGCTGGGGGCCATTTGCCCCGGCGCTCTTGCCTCTAATTTCCCACAAGACCAGATGGCACCATCATTCACTGCTACCATAGCAAATACAGGGAGGCGGAGGTTTCACGAGACAGGAGGTGAGGAAAAGATATTTGCAAGTGAACATGAGGACGATCATCAGCCAAGGAGGATTTTAATGTATTCCTCACATGGAGGGAGTTTTATGTTAATGAGGTTCGTGGCCCGATGTTAAGCTCTTATTAGAACAAGATTTAATTAGGTTACACCTAAATGCAGCAAATCTTTCAGCTAAACAATTAGTAATTAATAAAATTGTTTTCTGATTAGTGTTTCAATGTGACAAAGAATGACAGCTTCATTCATTCTCCATCTCCCATCACTGCAATTCAGAGTTAGATGAAGCTTGTGTTTTTTGGCTAATGGCTACTGTTTGTTTCAGTGAATACACTCAAACCATTCTGAAAGGATTCTGCATGTCAAAATATGTCTAACAGTCATTGCACAGGGAGAAGCTGCACATATTGGTGCAGTGCAAAATCTAAATGCCCTTGAAAAGTGAGACTCTGTGTTTGTGCTGCAGAAACAACATATGTTTGGTATCGTCTGCATCATTGGAGGAGGTGGGTGTTGGAAGCCGGGATCTAAAAGAGCGTTTTTCCCCTTCCCTTCTCAGGACCACTGCCGGGTATAGAAACAGAGCATGGAAGCAAACAGCATATTCATTAACCCTGCTGCTTCTGTCAGACTCTTTAGCCTTGAAAAGCCTCCCTGTCTGGTTCACTCCGTCATCTAAGCCGTGCCTTCATCTGAGGCGAGCAAACGACACCCAAATACAACTCCATCTGGACGAGCGTTGACGCAACACATCTTAAGCTGACGGTCTAATATTTAAGATTTCAGAATGCGAAGAAAGGAGGGGAGTGGGTCCTTTTTTTCCCTTTTTCTCTCCCTTTCTCCCTGTCTTTTTCTCTCCCGGCCCTCTTGCTGCAGCTGACAAAACTCATACTGAGACGCTCCCCTTCAGGCGGCTCTCTGTATCAAAGTGTAGCTCCTCATCCTTCACAGGTCTGAAGCCATGGATGGATATGTTTTTAACAGGGGTCTGTCTGCAAGGCACTTTAGTCATCCTGAGCAGCGCACAAAACAACAGAGTAATCCTAAGCGCTGAGGTGAGGATGAGAGGGAGACGGGGGCCAACAGCTCCGTCCTGGCTGCTGGAGCTGCTGCTACTGCTGCCAGCTCTACGAGACAATTCATCCCCCAATCCTGTGTCCAGACAGCCCGTTTGAGCTTCAAAATAATGATCCGACCTGATCGCCCACCGGCAAGGCAACATCTCAGGGAAGGACAGAGGGAGGGAGAGACAGAGAGGGCGGCAGAAAAAGAGAAGAAGAGGAGGAAAGTGATAGAAACTGTCACTATGAGAGAGTCTGAGGACTGAGAAAGAATCGTGTGTTTTGGAGGAAAAATTAGGAAAACTGCACAAGAAGGCAGGCCATCAAACCGGCCTGCTCTGAACTACAACGCAGCACAAAAATAAAAGCAAAAACTCTTTGGTATTATTTATAAATGGATTTGAAAATAACAGACATTATTGATTTAAAGTGCAATAGAAGCCTAAATACACCGCGACAGAGAGCAGTAACTCTTAACACTTTAAAACGTGCCCTCGATGTGACTGAGCATTGCTTACACTCTTGTGATTAATTGTGGTTTGAATAATGAGATGAGGGAGGATATTAATAGTGAATATTTTGTTCCACTGATGTAGGCTGAAAAATTTCTTTTCCTATTCTGCTCAGACTTTCACATTGATTTAGCAAAACACACAGCGCCGTGGCTGCCAGCAGCAGAACAGAGCCAGCCCTCTGGCGACGGCAAGCCTGATTGTGTTCAGATAAGGACATGCTCAATTCTGCCTCGCACTATTTGCATTTTTTTCCCCGGCTTCACGCAAATTGAAAGGTATGCAGATCAACACAGGCTTATGCGAGGGGATCGTAATGAGCTGAAACAATGAAGTCCAATGCATTTCTTCAACTGCTGTGCCTGATTGGACTGTCAAGACTTCACGGAAAAGGGAGGGACAAGCATGAATAAGAAGGGGAAAACTAATCGCTCCTGAGTAAAGCCATCATTGCCGAAAATATGCAGGGCTTTCATGTCGTGTTCTGTTGTCTGAGGTTTGGCTCTCGTTCAGACTATCCGTGAGGCCCGGAGAGTTTGCCCCCGGCTCCGTGTAGCTCGGCCTCGCCTTGTTCCCTTGTAGAGAATGATGAACAAGCAGCAGCCCAGTGGAAAGGTCATGCAAGTTAAGGTGGAGTAGAAGTGAAGAATAGAATACACCTAGGAAGCAGTGGCACTGAATAAAACCTTGAACAGGAAGGGGCTGTAGGCAGAATATATAATGACTCTGACAAAACCACTCAAGGTGTGTGGACACCTCTGTGCTGTGTGACTAACCTGCTGGTAAAACCTTAAGTTTGGTCTGAAGCTGCACTAATTTATATTTTTATGTCAACAATGGATTAACTGACTATGAGTAATCTGAAAAGCGCTGCACACAGGGACGAAGAAACAGAGAATAACCCGACTTAATCTGACAGAAATACGTGAAATAACACGTTGTCTTAACACTGCATTATCTAGTGACGACAAGTCTGGATAAAATCATGTTGGCAGCACACAAAGACAAAAACAAAGCTACGGATAAGCTACGGACTTTTGGCTTCAAAACCGTACAATGGTAAAAGAGGAGCCATGCTGTCCACTCTATATACAGTCCATCAGTAGGAAATACTGAGACCAGAAGGAAATGATATGCAGAATCCATCATGGCTGGGAGCTGAAGCAATAACTACTGCAACAGCAACTGTAACCTCTATATACATGGTGCCTGCTCTTTGCCCACAGATTTAAACTGGTGCCCATATGTCGTGATCCTACAACACAAAATTTTCATTATCACAGAATTCTGCCATTTTCCTTATTTCTGAACATTTTAGCTCCTTTAAGCTCATTGTTCTGGTTTTATGTTTCTTAGCTTTACTGTCTTTGTTTTTCTCTCATCTACTCATCATATTGAAAAGGATATTATAAAAGAGCATATGCTATCCACTAAGAAAAATGACTTCGACAGACAACATCATTAACTACTGATGTAGAATAAAGTGGTGGAGACCAAACCAGAGGTAAAATGAGAGTAAATACTGTTTTTATATTTGACTTCAGAGTGATGCAAATTTTGCTGCATGGCTAATAGATCAGCAACATCTTACGCTATAAGTGAAATCTTTTAATCAATCAATCTTTATTTATATAGCGCCAATTCATAACAAACATTATCTCAAAATGCTTTCCAAAAGCGTTAACAGGTTTAGACCTCTAAATGATAATAAATTTTATTAAGAGACCCAACCTCAAGACAAGATAAGAAGTCTTATCTCATCTTAACCCACCATTAGTACAGCACTTTGCATCATTTAGCAAGTTACAATGGCAAGGAAAAACTTCACTTTAACGGGCAGAAACCTCGGACAGAACCAGACTCATGTTAGACAGATATCTGAGGAGACTGTGTTGGGATCTTTCAAAGCATTTGGCATGGAAATACTTCAGTTTCTATGATTTCTTTAGATTGGATGCTGCCATTTACTTTGCTTTGAAAATCTAGGTCTAAAGGCATTTTTCATGACTAGCCTCCTAACATTAGGATAATAAGGACATTACACTCTATGGGCTCATATATTTAAGAGTGAATTCTCCAGCGTAGATGCTCATTAAAGAAAGGTGTACTTTCTCTGTAGTTTTAAAGACCAAACTGGATTCATTGGCCCACCAGGATCAAAGATACACATACACAGAATCAGTAACACGCTGGGTGCTGCTCCCCCAGTGACTGCCAGAGACACTCTTTGTGTTGGAGTTGGCCATCAGAGTGCTGTGCATCGCAGGGAGAGTCCAGGCTATTTCACCTGGGCTCACCTTTATACAAACCACTCTGAGTGAAAAACAACAGCTCAGGGCTTTGGCATACACATCATCAGGCCATGCTCCAGTTAGCTAGTTAGCATTTTACCTCCAGAGCACTGCCGTCTAAGTCTGTCCCATATTCCAAAGTTTCCTAATTACTCCTCATGCTTACACTACAGGTAATTAATGTGTTGAATAAGAGGAGAGGGAATCTATGTGAAAACAAAACTCTGTTGTGGTTAATTTTTGAAAACATCCAACCCCTGAGAGGACAAAAAACAAGAATAAACACAAACATATTCACACATTGGTGTATTATCTTGAGAAAAATCAGAAATTTCACACAACACCACTGTGTCGCTGCACAGATGGCTTTATGTACCCAAGCTTTTTTTTATGTTGTGAAGTGTGAGCTGATGGTGCTGTCAAGAACACACAATACAGTATGTTGTGTTGTGTTGTGTTGATGTGTACCTTGAAGTCATCTGGAAGGAGCAATTTGCTGGTCCTGAGGAAACTGAGAATGTAGCGGAATATCTCGCCATCCCGATCTATGAAGTAGTGCTGCTTCAAGCTGTCCAACACGATGGGCTCGGTGCCATTGAACAGACGACTGATTCTGAAAATTGAAATACACACACACACAAACACACACACACGCAGGCAGGCAGGCAGCAGCACGCACAAACATACACACACAAAATGGAATGAGCCAGCTCCCTTCAAATGCATGAAACAATTACCCTCCATTTATTTTTCAATTTTATTAGCACTAAGCTTGAAATGCATTAGCATCCCAGGTTGAAACAAGGGGCTTAAGGCATCATTCCTCCATTCCAGACTTGTTTGAAGTGTCCCTTTTGCAGAAAGATTATAACAACACACACGCTCGCTGCTTGTACTTACAGAAATTAATGGCATGAATGTAGTATTACAGCTCTATTATTCCATCTGTCAGAGGGCTGGAAATGAAACAGAGGCAGGAGACGGTGGAGGGCTACATACTAATGTGCGGAGGACATCTGGAGAAAATGTTTTACTTTTACTGTTTGCTTTTGTTATGAATGTTGGAGGGATGTGGACAGCTGCAGACCTACTATGCCATACTTAAAACACAGTTATAGTTAGTGGTTATTTCTACCACATGCTCTGCATTTGGTTTATATGAGACACAACCTCTCCACATTATTTAGACTAATTATGACAGTTTGCGTGAAGATAAATACCCTCCAATCCGACTATATTAAATTAACATTTCAATCATAAGCAATCAATAAATCTCATTCCAGATACGTATTTCGCTGCAAATCAATGTGTTTGCTGTTAGGGAGCCCTTTCAGGAGAAGATACATGACTCCTGTCATTGAAAACAATGTTGAATTTTGACATCTTTGGTTTGATGTGGTTGAATTTAATGACTTTTGTGGTTTACTTTTCAAGACAAAGAAAAGATTAAAGAGCACCAAACTTCAACTGCTTTGTTTGAAACATAACCCAAAGTATATATCACAAATGTTTTCCTTTAAAGAAAGACAATCCTAATTTAACACCAAATTAAAAGTCTGTGTTTAAGCTTTTTGTGTAACTAAGAAACTTGTTGCTGCCCTCAGTGTCCAAGTTTTAACCCTTTCTGCCATCCTACTGTAAGACTGAGGGTCTTGCTACAAGGGCTCATCACAGCAAAGAGTGGGAATTGCTGCTATCTTGAAACTTTGATCACACCGCGTTCATTCTGCGCCTCAAGCAATCCTCGGACAGATATTCATTTCCCTTTGTCTTTGTGAGGGTTTCCTGTCGTTTACCTCCAGGTCCCTCATTCTCGCTGGTGAACGAGTCTAATCAGGGCACCTCCACTCTATCTGTTGTTCATTTGCACATGCTAAATATCTGTAATAAATTATTAAAGACACGTTTGGAGCTCTTCTAAAATATTGAAGATGCAGTGAAGTGTTTGTAAAACTCCAGAAAGCTTTTATTAATGTAACTTTGGCACACACAATTTTGCTTTAATGTTGTGACTCATCCTGAAACTAAATTCTCCCTCACCAGAGGAACCAGGACTGCCTGTGCACTGCAAACATTTTTTAGCGCTGATTTACACAAGAAATCTGTTGAAGTAAACTCCTGAACAACACATCGCCATGTCTCCCTGAGATACAGCTCTTGGCAGAGCGCTGCTTCGCTGCTATCGTCATTACATTGATGCAATCAGCTCTTTAAACACCGTAACAGCTTCTTCGGTGACTAACAAAGTTGTGTGTAAAAAGAAATGTTAAACTTATTTGCGAACCAACACACACACTTTCACCAAGCGACGCCTGAGCACCGACAATGTCAGACTCTATTAGAGGACAGACTGAGAGAGCCACAGAGGGAATGTCAATGAACACACCGACTCATTTTACTGGATTTACTACTACAACATTGTTCTTGGTCAAAAGCGTGTGAGCTTGTATTTAAAGCTTGTATCAGGTATGTCCTGACCCCGATGTGTCGGCTTCATGCACTGAAGTTCTCATGTCAAATCCAGCCTGATTCTTTTTCTTTGACTTGACTGTGTGAAGAAGCAGAGCAAAGATGGCTCTCTCTCTCTCCCTCCCTCCCTCGCCTCCTGCCATCCTTCCTCCTTTTCTGTCTTTCTTTCTTTCTTCCTTTCTCTTTTTCTTTCTTTCTTTCTCTCCCTGTCTCCATCCTTCTCCCTTACTCGCTTTCTCTCTGGAAATCGATGCAAAATGCTTTATAAAAAACCAATACTCATCTCCCTGTTTTGCCTGAGGTGTTCCTTTCTCATATGGTCTTGCAATTCTTCCAGCTAGAATTTCACCATACCCCTCCAGGCTAACTCTGTTTTTCATCTCCACTTTTTTAAAAAGCAATTAAAATGCTGCCTGTTTTTCTTTTTCTTTCCCTCTCTTCTATTCCCTTCACTCTCTCTCTCCCCACTCTCTCTCCTTTTCTCTGTTGGTCTTCTCGTGTTTTTTCACACTTTCTGTTGAATTCCCGAATTGAAGGGGTGGGGGTGTTTTTTAACAGGTAGGGAGAGAGAAACGTGTGTTTGTGTTTGTGTGAGTGCGTGTGTGTGTAGGGTGAAATGATGAAAATTAAGAGCAGATACGTAAACAGACAGGCCAAAAGATAAAGAGAGGAAGGATAGAGGAGAGTTAAAAGATGAACGACAGACAAACCAGAGGAGAAAAACAGAATGAAAGTAAAGAAAGAGAATCTGATGAGAGGACTGAGAGAGTGGGAGAAATAGCCGGGATGACAGAGCTACATAGAAAGACACAGAGTGAAAGGTTTAGGGAGAGGGGGAGGTGGTGGGTGTGGGAGGTTATCGAGGACAGGAACAGCTCAGATCTCCCACCCCAGCCGTGCCAAGTGAGGCCAGGCAGCAGGGCAGGGTAGGTGGGCATTATCTGGCAGGATGCTCTCTACAGCAGCTACAGCGGCTCCGAGCTGCTGGAGATTCGTGTCTGCAGGAAGTGAGAGGGGAGGGTGAGGGAAGGGGGGCGTAGCGCAGGTATCTCTGACTCTAGAGCAGATCTGATACTGACAGAAGCTGCTAAATACAGGACACACAGCAGATTACTGCAGAGTGAAACAAACAAACACACACACATATATCTCTGACCAGCCTGATGTCAAGTGTGTTTTTAAAGAGAGGGGGATCCCGAAGTTCAACACAAGGCCATTTTAGAGCCTGGCTCTGATTGGCTGAGACCTGTTTGAAGATGATACATAAAGCATCACAAAATCTCTACGATTCTAAATTTAACAAATAGTTGTTTATTAGTACTCCTAACCCCTTTCATAATACCAAGACTTAATCTGCTTTAAAAATTTGAACAATGTCTTTTTATGATGAATGATTTCAGGCATTTCTCAATGAAGAAAGATCAAAACCTGCTGAGTCCAGAAAGTGATGTATTTTTTAATTCTAAATAAAAAAGTTTTGAACGATCTGTCTTTTAAAACAGCAATTTAAAGATGTTCTCTTTCCCCATTTACTCTGATACTTCAAATTATGAATTCATTGACCACAAAACTAGTCAGCGGACTAGTTGAATGGATTGTACCCCTATGTGCGTGGATACTAAAACGTAAACTTTACGTAACATCTCCACCATCCTATTCACTTTATGTAACACTATTGTTGACAGAACTCTAAACTAAATAACTTAAATCTTTTTGTGCAACAATCAGTTTTCTCTTTTATGTCTTCTTATTCCATTGAAACAAAAAGTTTTTAATGAAAATCTTCAGTTCCATTAAGCCTCTCTAACCTTTTCAAATCTGGATCGCAGAGTGACACCGCACACCAAAAACTCACCTGCTCCCTTACAGTCTGGCTCACATGTCGGAAATTTTACAGAGGTGTGTTCGACATGATGTTTAATTTGTTTGGTTAATTTCATGGTTTTAACACTGACAAAGTCTTTGTTATTGCTACTCAAATATGAAGTAGAAAATAACAAATTTCCTCTATATTTGAGTCAACTGTTGAGGTTAGGTTTTATTCCTAATAATATTTGCACAAACTTAAGTATACTGAGTTTAAAAATGAGTCCTCATGTATGCATTCATATTGATATTTCTTTGGTTATGAGCTATTTGTGTCCATGATGAGTATTTTAAATACTTTGAATTTAAAAGGGTTAAAAATGGCCCCAAACCCCAGAGGCCATGTTTACACCAGCTAAAAGGTCTTTAACAATGAAATAAAATCCAAATTAAGAAAAGGGACTTTTCTCAAAGTTAAATTTAATAAACAGTTGTTCTCTGTTTGCTCTGCTCATGGTGGTGATCACAGCTGGCAGCAGACGAAGCTATAAGAGGAAGGGGAACTCTAAATGAAGGAGAATGAAGTCAGTGAAGATCTATTGTCTCTGGACACAGAAGCTCATCTTCAAAGAGAAAAATGTCCAGTGGTCCTTTCAAAATAGTTTCCTTGTCTGTGGAACATTTCCCCCTAATTTCCCCAGCTTCTGTTCAAGTGACTGCTGCGACTGTCCTCTGTGAGAGCCACACAGAGCGAGCATCAATGTTTCATGACCCCTGTCCCTTAATATGGCCTGCACAGAGGAGGATGAATCACCACACATTAGTTACTAGACTAACTTTCTCTTGGCACGCTGCATTATTTAGGGGACAATCTATTAAAAGTAATCATCAACTTTAAACTCTTTAACCCTGCTCTTTTTAGCCGTCACGTTTCTTATGTTCTGTCAGTGTGCCCTGCTTGAGCAGACGGGGCCGAAACGCGGCATCTATGCGGCGATGCCAGTGTAATTGTTTTGCTTTCTGCTGTCAGCCATTATCCTAATTCACACAAAAAGGGCCCCTCCTTCCACTGGCTCCAGCGGAAAGTGGAGCCCCGAGGCCAACTGTACACTGAGGAGGCTGAGAGAGAAACACTGAGTGTATGTGTGTGTGTGTGTGAGAGAGAGAGAGAGAGAGTGAGAGAGAGTTTCAGAGTGAGAAAGGAACAGAAAGAGACGGAGAGAGAGATAGAGAGAGGGGGAGCAAAAGAGCATGTGTGAGAAAGAGAGAGAGGGGAAATAGAGAAAGGGAGAGCACTCACACTGGTATCTACTCTTTAGTCTCACAGTAGAAACACTGTTTGGTGCTCTGACATGACTGTGCTCCAGCTGCTGGTGGTGCTCTATGAGTGTCCCCCCCAAGAATAACAGTTTAGCAAAGTGTAACGCTACACGAAGGTGTAAAAAAAAATACATAAACACAAAAGTTATTATTAATTATGAAATAAGAATTATCATTTGAAGTGCAGTTTACACTAAAACCTTCATGAAACATGTGTTGAAGCAGATGAAAATAAGCTCTAATGGCTTTGAAAAATGGGATCTAAAAATCAAGTCGCTCATTTTGCTGTAAAAAAAATTCTCTTGGCTTGTGGAAACTCAACATAGCACCAACACAGTGGGTAAAAATCTGAATATGAAACAGCGTTGTCTAAGTGAAGCTTCATTTTCCTCATGATGTGTTACAGTCAGGAATAAAAGCAGAACTGTCAGGGATTTCCTGTCAGTGGACTCTAACAATATCAAGCCTTTATTACCCAGGGATTATGTGGATTGTTTCCTGTAGCCAATTTGGCAGATTTTCTAACAACCTGGTGAATGTTTACCTTGGCCCACATGGGACTCCTTCAGCAACGCACAATCGAAGGCTGCATAACGTCATGAATAACGCTCTGCGTTCGAGAAAAAAGTCTACAAAATGGGAGACATTCAGAAACAGGGATGTTTTATCATTTTATCAGAGGTGTGTTTGTTTTCAGAGCTACCTCCGGTGGTGTCACTCTGTTTGTGGATGGAGCTAAAAACGTGAATAAAGTGGGAGGGCGGATTAAATAAAAACAGCTCTTACACAATCTGAATCATCATGACAACAAGTTGCAAAGTATGTGCAGCAAAAATAAACACCTGTTTCTCTGTGTGAGAGAGAATCAGGAGGCCGAGAGAGAAGGAGTCCCTGTTACCTCATTTAAAGTTTGACTGCTTGAGAAGCTCTGTTTCAGGCTCATGAAAGTATGAAAAAAAATGTTCTGTTAGATATGTATGGTAGAAAAAAACAAAAACTTGTATCTTTAAATGTTTTTGGTCAGAAAAACGCTTAGAAGAGATCTAGTTAAGATTATTATCATCAAACTTTGATTGATATTTTTAGATTAATACAGTCACATAACTCATGTGACCCCACTGGAGCTAAACGTTTACGTCACTATTTTTCTTCCAAAGTGTCCAAACAGTAGCCTCAACAACTGAACAAAAATAATTTCAGAAAAGACTGTGAATGTGGGTGTAGAGCACACAGACACGTTTGTGTGATGTGCAAATCCACACCAACATTTAAATCAACATCTGAGCAGCAGACTTTGCCAGTTTGACAGCTGCTGAATTTTCAAATAGCATGAGAGGAGATAACAAAATAAAAGCCCTGGAGGTTTTTATTAAACAATTAAAATAATCAGGACACAAACAAACAAAACAAAACGTCAAATGTATCATTTTAATGTTGTGAGAGTTTGAGTAATGATTGGAGATAAATGTCCCCACATGGTCTGAACCGATATTAGCAGTTGTCAGTTTGGAAGTTGCCTTGATGTTGTCCTGATGCCAGCCAGCTAAATGACTTATAGCATCAAAAATCCAATTAAGAAAACAGCAGCCATATAATGACAGAATGAATTCAGTGACAACAGTGTTGTCATAAGGCACTAAAGAGATGTTCACTGATTTTTATTTTTAAAAAAATAGAAATCTGACGTTAATTTATTTTTAATCTTTACATTTTTGAATCAAAAGCAACAAAATGTGAATCCACCTTATCATCTGTAAACTTTCATAAAAATCCAGTAATCCTGATCTCTGATACTGAAGATAAATCAAAAAGTGCATTTTACTCAAACAATAAGGTCCAGGTAGGAGTCTTACCTTGAGTCAGGAAACTTGGTGAGGGTCGCCAGGCTGCTGGTGTACATGTGTCCCCCGACGTCGATGTGCACCGGGGCGTTCGCCTTGGTCAGCTGAGCCGGCAGAGGGATCCCCTGAGCGGCCAAGGGAGAGACCGGGGACCGGGTCAGAGACAGCCGTGACATGCTTCTTCCCTCCTGAAAGCAAGTGTAGAGAAAAGCCATGGGAATGAAATAAAGAAAAATAAAAAAAATAAAAAAAGTCGCGGAGTGATCCTACACAGAGAAGCAGGTAGTTTCCTCTCCGAGTGCTATCAGATCACTTCCATGTCTGTCTGGTCGCATATTTAGCCTGGAAATTATTGCCACCGCTCTAATTAAGTATGTTTGCATCTTTTCATGCAGCACCGGAGGCGAGGATAGGAGGATGCTTATTAGAGAGAGGGAGGGAGGGAAAGAGGGAGAGGGAATGGACAGATAGAAAGACACGGTGAGGGGAGAGGAAGAGAGGGAGGAATGCTAGGTGTCAGCCTCCAGGCGAATAAAACAAACTGCTGCTGCAATATTCTAATTAAAGGTCGCCTTATGTGTTAGACGTGATGCACCCAGACACACCAAGCACCAATCTGAAAGCGAGGAAAACACGGAGCATGGGGAGACGGAGGGGGGCAACTGTTCTCCTCAGCGCATCCAAAACAAAAGAAGGTGATAGCTTGTCATGTTGACTACTCACTTTTGAGTTGTACTGTTGGCATACAAGAAATGACTCAAATCATACAGGGGAAACGGCTTTTGTGACACACTATCATAGAGATAATCTTTTGATGCACTTTTTTTTAAAAAAGAAAAAAAAAAACCACATTTATATAAATCTCTAACATACAAGGTTATACAAGAAGTTTTATGTGCTCCGGAAGAGAAGATTAGGGGATTTTGGAGCGCGCCGGAGCACTCTGAGGTCAACACAGAACTGAGTTCGACCAGAAGCAAAGAATGTTTTGATAATATTTTTTGTATTTATATTTTGAATCATTTTGGTTATACTGCCATTTGATTCTGTTCTGCTCATAGAGGGGAACAGTGAGCGTTAATGTTCAACTCACTCGTGCGTAATTTGATTTGCCAGCAGCAGCAGTCAAACCACCTTACCTCAAATTGATCGCGTTTTATTGTACCTCTCTTCTTTTCAAATACAAGAGATGGGAAATACAAAGAGGCAAATACTGATAATGTGTTGTACAAAGAGAAGAGATGTAAGTTAAAAAAAAAAAAAAAAAAAAACTAAACTAAAGAAGATCTCATCTGTTACTGGTGATCACGCCCCTTGAAGTGAGCGCAGTTTCCCCTCAGGCTTAGCGCGAAAGAAAGACCTTTACTGGTGAAATGTACGAAAAATAACTTGAAATGATAACTGACGTTTTACTGTTCAACTGCACAAGTTTAAAGCCAAGCCTTAAAACTATACTCTTCTGAAAACAGAATTATTTTTTGCGCATTTCGTCTGTTTTACAGTCGTCAGTGGTTAACTAAAGGCCTCTGTGAAAGTCTGGATCAGTTCTCCGGCCCTGAGAGAAGAGCCCGGTGGGTACACAGGGAGGCTGAGGCTCTTTATTCACACGGTGTTTCCTGCCTCGCAGCAGTATCGTGTTCGTTTAATACGATTACAGGAGGATGGGATTACATTTCAAATCCCAGGAAGGGAAAAAAAAACTTGGAAAGACTTGAGAAGTTTGGGTTCATAAAGCGCTGTCCTGCAGCCGGTGACACACACACACACACACACACACACACACACACACACACACACACACACACACACACACACACACACACACACACTCTCTCTCTCTCTCTCTCTCTCTCTCTCTCTCTCTCTCTCTCTACTTAACATCCTTGTCTCATTTTCTTCTGACCAACTAACCAGTGAACCTAATAAATGAAGATTAACATAAATATGGAACGAGAAGGACTCTCAAATCTCTGAATTTGCCAAATCAATCCCATTCCAGTCATCTCAACTTTCGTTCTCCTTTAATTCCTCTCTCTTCCTGCCCTCCCTGCCACACACAGCAAACACAGAGGCATGCACACACAAACACACACGCCATGTATAATAAATTCCTCCACTAAGGCTCAGCCGTTGACGAGACATCAACTTTCTCCTCAGAGCTGCCGTGTTCCTGCCCCCCTCACCTGACCATGCTCAAACACTGAACCTGACACCAGACTCGTGAAATCCACACGAAATACCCCCATCGTTTGAAAGAGAAACGACCACAAAACCAAAACGTTTGCATAGACATGAAAACCCTGATGCTACATCCTGTTCTACACGGCCACTACAAGCCTGCGCTCTGCCTTTTAATTCTACCAAATACTCAATATGGCGTCTTATTCCTGCGGTGCAATTAAAAGAATAATCCCGACACGTTTAATTCGCCTTATTTTAGATTAAAATCAGTACGTATGCAGTCCACATTATGGGGGACTAATGAAAACCCCACTTAGGGTTGAACTGTATTCACGTTACTCTTCGGCACCAGTTCACTTATCGAAGACTGCACAGATTGAAGCTTAAACCGTCTGTGCGTAAAATAAAGCATTCCGTAAAGATAAATATTCCACCCTACCGTTTCAAACATTGTAGGGAGTCCAGAAGAAATCCGTGCCGGCGGTCAGTCCCAGCTGCTGCTCGCGTAACCCCCGAAAAATTCAAATATTATCTCCCCGAGTTTGTGGTACAACTACAGCAGCATCCAGCTCCAGCACGAACCTACTATCTATACTGCCGCACGGTACAGCCAAGTCTCAGCTCTGTATCCCGAACTAAACTGCTTTTAAAAGACACTACAAGGCTGCGGTCGGGATGGACTGCCTGCTAAGAGTCTCTGTGGCTTTAAAGGCTCTATTGCGAGGCTGCCTCGACCTGTCCTCAGCAAGCTTCTTTGTACCAAAGCGCACAGGAAGCGTCCTTACCTTGTACATAGATGAGATGATCTCCTTCCCCTTCTGTGCTCTTATTTGGATACGCGTAAAAATGTGCGCTCTTGTTGGAATCCTGCTTCGTATTTCGACTTCTTGTCTGCTTTTTTGCCTAAATGAAACTGCCCCTGTGGTTTGTTATGAGAAGAAGAAAGCCAATAATCCGTCTCTAAATAACAGAGCAGAGCTAAAAAAGAAAATTCTCGCTCCGGGCTGCCCAAGCGCCTCTGGGCCAGGGATTAGGCTACAATTAGCTCAACTCCACTCTCTCGCCCAGGCAATTTTCCCAAGGAGGAAAACGTGATACTCCTCTATTCCCGAAATTATGACTGTACAGATTTAATAACTTATCTTGTTTTTCCTGTACAGCTAAAGTAGACCGTTGTGAAGTTGTGATTCAGAGGGGGTTAAAGAAACCCAATTGGCAACTGTTAATCGCTCAATACATTTAGAGCAGCAAAAAGCAGATTTGAATCATTGTCACTTCGCCTGATGTAACAGCTCCCCAGGCAGTTCCAGTTAGTAGGCACACATCTCCATCTCCAACCTGAATGTAAAGTTTAAAACCAGGCGAGCTGCCATAGTCCTTCACTCAGGCTACACGCAGTAAGGGCGCAGTAACTTGTTGATAAAGTCCCAGCAGGAAAAATATGTTGAAAATGAAGAGATATCCTTGAACCAATATCTTTTTTTTTCATGCGGTGATTTTTTCCCCCTGTGTCCCCGCTCCCTCTGTCTCTCCCTCTCTCTCCCTCTCGTCTCTCTTGCCTTAATGTCTGGAGTTGTAACGCCAAATTTCCTGCAGGCCATTAAAATCAAATGACGTCCGTGGACATGCATGCATGCTGCTGCAGAAAGCGCCCTCACAACCTGCCTGCAGCCAAATGCGCCATTTCAATTATAGCGCAGGGCTTAGATGGAGATATCTGCCCAGAACACCCCCCTCCCCTCCCTCCCCTACTCACTCTCCAGTGAAAGAAGAAAGCCTCCGGACTTTTTCGTTTTTTGGAAAATAAGATTTCGGGCTGATCGTCGTGATTTTTTTTTTTTTTTTTTGTTAACACATTTAAGACAGTGCAAAGTGATGACAAACCAAAGTGGCACGCCAGTTTTGGCGCCGAGAGAAAAGGAAGTTAAGAGTCAAGCAGGTGCTCACACCAAAGAGATGATTATTTATTTATTTGCACGTTTGTTTATTTGCGGGTAAATAACTCTGAATAATTGATGCAACATTGAGCCCAGTAATTTCTCTGTAACAGCATCCTGACAGAGGTGGAGGATCGTTTGTTGATATTTGGCGCCAACCAGTGTAGGAACTTATTATTGGTCCTCGGCTGATAGTTTTTAATGCCATTTGTTAATCAAACAAACTTCAAAATATGAGATTTTTAATTCTTTTCATGAAGATGAAAAATTTTCTTCTACATCCAAATCAGATAACAATGAAACCCACTTTGTCCTCCCAGGAGTTTTAGAATGTTTCCAAAGCTTTTCCTCATGAACAAGTTAAAGCAAAATAAAATAAAAATATATACAGAGAAAAGAACAGACACGTGATTTGACAGCGGGACTGGTAGGAGTGTGAGGATGTATCTCTCACTGGAACCAACCCCTTCTCATAATTAGACAGCCCTGCGCGCGCCTCTCAGCACTCTCATCGTCCCCTCTGGCTCAGATTTGTTGTTTCCAGAGGTACAAAACTGCAGGGGAAACTGGATTTTTTTTTCTCATTAAAGGAAACAAGCCCGGAGTGAGTTCAATTACATGAAGTATGCAGGGATGTTGTAAATTTAAAGATTTAAATAGCTTACAAAGTGGCCCCGGGCCACATCAGTTAATTTCCTTAATTTATGGATTTTTGCGGAGTGTCTATGTGGAAGAAGGAGAAGTAGGTCATCTTGGGGATTTGAATAAAGCTTTGAGATCTCAAAACAGACAAACGTGACCCCACAGCTCACCACACCTGAACACGTCGAAGGATACCATGGGACTTTACATTTCTGTATTTGTTTCATTCAAACACACTTTACTTTTCATTTTCAGGGAGGACAGAATGTAGATCAGACATTTTTCTGACGTGATGACATCATTGATATTTTCATACAAGATCAGGGTGAGATACCTGCTCTGTTCTTCATTCTATTAAAATAATATTTAGCTAAATAACCTGTATAAAAATACTGGATTTATTTAAGTCCTGTTAAGTCATTATTATATTTTTATTTTAAACTGAAGCTTAACTTTGAGTTATGATGTGTAAGTGGGAGCCAGAAACATCAAAGGTTAAACATCAGCCCATATGAGTCAAAATGTGACAGTATCAATGAATAAATGTGTGACCCCATTAAAACAAAATCATAGCCCTTAGGATTTTATTATGTCTTTGTCATGGCTACTTTGTATTATTGACTAAAAACTCTTAAGTGCTTTACATATCATTTTCCAAAAGTAATATGGCACCACACAAACCTAATTTAAACTGTCACAAACTCATTTGCTTTTTTGTTTTTCTCTCCTCCTTTTTGTGAAACCCCCTATTGTTGAAACTATATGGACAATGTGCCTCCATCTCCTCCCAGTGTGAATGGTGCATCATTCCTTTAGATTACAGATAAACTATTATAGTTTTACCCACATTGCAATTATTATACTGGAGGAGGAAATGTGTAAAAACTACTGCTAAATACTATAGAGAGCTCTCACCACCACCACCTACTATACCAGCAGTCTGTATTGATTAGGCTGAAGTGTTGCATAAAGTAAGTAAATAAGTACAACCTCAACTCCAATGAAGTTTGGATGTTGTGTAAAACGTAAATAAAAACAGAAAACAACAAATCCTGTTTTGTCCAACAAATATTCAATTGAATGCACTACAAAGACAATATATTTATTGTTCAAACTGATATACTTTAATGTTTTTGTTTTGTTTGTTTGTTTTTTTTAATATTCCCTCATTTTGAATATGGTGCTTGCAACATGTTCCAAAAAGTTGGGGCAGGGGCAACAAAAGACTGGGAAAGTTAAGGTATGCTCAAAAAAATACCTGTTTGGAACAATGCACAGGTGAACAGCCTCATTGGAAATAGGTGAATGTCATGATTGGGTATAAAGGGAGCCTCCCTGAAAGGCTCAGTCATTCACAAGCAAGGATGGGGGGAGATTTACCACTTTGTGAAAAACTGGATGAGCAAATCATCCAACAGTTTAAGAACAATGTTTCTCAACATAAAATGGCAAAGAATTTGGGGATTTTATCATCTACAGTCCATAATATCATCAAAAGATTCAGAGAATCTGGAGAAATTTCTGCACGTAAGCAGCAAGGGTGAAAACCAACACTGAATGCCCGTGACCTTTGACCCCTCAGGCAGCACTGCATTCAAAACTAATATCATTGTGTAAAGGATATTACCACGTGGGCTCAGGAACACTTCAGAAAACCACTGTCAGTTAACACAGTTCATCACTACATCTACAAGTGCAAGTTCAAACTCTACCATGCAGAGCCAAAGACATACATCAACAACGCCCAGAAACGCCACCGGCTTCTCTGGACCCGAGCTCATCTGAGATGGACTGACGCAAAGTGGAAAAGTGTGCTGTGGCCTGACGAGTCCACATTTCAGATTATTTTTGGAAATCATGGACGTGGTGTCCTCCAGGTCAAAGAGGAAAAGGACAATCCGGATTGTCATCAGTGCAAAGCTCCAAAGTTCAGCATCTGTGATGGCATGGGGGTGTGTTAGTGCCCATGGCATGGCTAACTCAACCATCTGTGAAGGTTCCATTAATGCTGAAAGGTACATACAGGTTTTGGAGCAACATGCTGCCATCCAAGCCATGTCTTTTTCAGGGACGTCCCTGCTTATTTCAGCAAGACAATGACAAGACACATTCTGCACGTGTTACAACGGTGTGGCTTTGTAGTAAAAAAGTGTGGGTACTAGACTGGCCTGCCTAAGTCCAGACCTGTCTCCCATTGAAAATGTGTGGCACACAATGAAGTGCAAAATACAACAACCGAGACCCTGGACTCTTGAGTAACTGAAGCTGTACATCAAGCAAGAATGGGAAAGAACTCCACCTACAAATCTTCAACAATAAGAGTCTTCAGTTTTTGGGGGTTGTAAGTAAGGAGTGTAGACCAGAGCTGTTACCAAGCAGCAACCTTGAGTCTTCAAATATGAAGCCTTTGTGGAAGTGGTAAAAACTACAGTTCATCCAGTATACTCTTGAGGCTGGTTGCAGAAGCCTTGGAATCACATACATGCAAAAAAAAGCAGATTGTTACTGGAAGAAAAAAAAAGTTTACAGCCTGGTTCAACAAACAGCTAGGGTCTGAATTTGTCCATTTCTCTGTTGGCACACACCGTACAGGGTGTGAAAATTTTCTCATGAAAAGCTAACCCAGTCAGAAGAGGTGACAGCTGAAACAAAGAACAGTCCCACTGAGGAGTCAAAACATTTTCTCTGTTTTACATTGTGTAAAGAGAAATGCTGGATCAAGATGGGACGTGGTACCATCTGCTGTTTAGCAGAAACACTTAGCATGAACGTTACACTGAGATGACTCTGGATCGATGTTTTGACAGTCTAAAACTTTTATTTAGACTATTGTTTTGATGAAAGATGATTCATGTATGATGTAAAAGGTTAAGTTTTCAACTTGAATTCAAGTTCGCCTATTATGTTATCCAGTCAAAGCCTTCAGGGCTTCTGCCTGATATAATTTTTTTATGACACATAAAGTCCAGATCACCCGCACACTGTATATATAAAATGAGCTGAAAACAGAGAAACAATACAGTCACATTTTCCCCTCTACATGCGGGCATTTGCAAGAGCCTCTTTCAAGCTTTTCTCATCAGATCAACACTCCTGCTTCCCCCTCGGGCATGTGGGGGGGAAAGTTTGAAAAGAACATTCAGAACTTGCTTTTAGTAATCTGCATGCCTTGTGGAGCCCGGCTGCTGTCAATCGCTCCGTTCTTCAAGCCATTTGACATTCTGCTTGATGTTGGTGTGTGTCTGAGGTGCAGCAGCGACACTTATTGTTCATTATTTCAGAGAGAGAGAGAGAGAGAGAGAGAGAGAGAGAGAGAGAGAGAGAGAGAGAGAGAGAGAGAGAGAGAGAGGGTAAGAGGGTGTCAGTGTATTAATAGACCGTGTGGGGTTGTGTTGCACACAAACACCTAACAAGCTCAGTGCAGAATTCCCTCAAGTGTTTAATGCCAGCAATTAAGTTTCCCAAAAAGCTGAGCACAGAGGAGTGTGCTCTCTCTGTGTACCTCTGAGAGTTTCTGTTATTAGTCAGTCACACTTTCACAGGTAAAACTGTCCTGACCCAGGTGCTGTCAGGTTCACTCTTTGATGTATTCATATTATCATTTGACTGTGAGATGTTCTGTAAGTATCAACCAACAGGGTGCTCCTGAACAGTCGACTTTAATCCTGTAAAAAACAGTTTGTATGTTGATATACGTTATTGGAAAGTAACTGTAACAATTAGGACTGTTCTCCAGGTAAGGATTTCAACACATATGCGTAAGACTGTTTATCGCAGACAACAATTTCAAGTGAAACAGGCTGATCACTCATCTTTCATTCATTCATCTTCTATACCGCTTATCCTATTCAGGGCCCCGTTGGCTGGAGCCTATGGTTGTTGATCAGTATATCAAAAATTTAAGATCACAACCTTTATAAAAGACAAAATCTGTGCAAAAATGTGAATTTAATGGGCAGTATCATTTATTGGTATTCACACTGTCATGACCTCCTGAAGGGAAAGGAAAAAAATATTTCTCTTCGAACACTGTTGGATTTCTGCATAAGCAACACCTCACTTGAATTTCTTAAAATATCGCGAGGGTTATGAGAAAAAAACGCCAAGTGGTGGACCCAAAAAAATGTTTCTGGCGCTGAGCCAGAGGATCTGATTGGCTGTCCATCAAGATATGGGATGATCCTGGATCCAAATTAAGGCCGTTACTGGTGCCCACTGCATCCCAATAACCATCAGACGGCGTCTGAGAGAGAAAAGCTTCAAGAACAAAAAGCCATCTTCATCACTTGGAGCAACGTTCCCACCAGCCTCTTGGAAACACTCGCAACAAGCAAGTTTTAACAAATTTTTGAAGTGATCAAAAATAACAATGGCGCTCGTCATTACTGAGTCCTTTTTTGAAACTTTATTTTCAAGTATTATTTTCTTTCTTTTTTTTCCTTTTTTTTTGGAGCTGTGGTCTTAAACTTTTGATCTGCCTATTTCAGTTTAACTGATGTTTGCAAAAAAATTACTCAGTCAAATGTTTTTTTTTTTTTTTTTATCTCACCTCAACCTTTTTAAGATCCAGTTCAAAATGTAAATTTGTGCAATTGTTGAACTGGTCTTTCTTTCAAATAACTGAAGAGTACTGAGACCCTGAACTCCATAAGAGCTGTTCTTTCTCTTCTACGCCTTTTTCCTCAAGAGGGTTTGTTGTTGAGGCAGTGTTGGCATAAATGAGTGGTCATAACAACAGGACATTGTCCAGACGTTTGATTTGTCTGACAAAGTGCAGTGTGAAAGTGCAACAAAGCTGCTATTTCAGCTCACTCAGTCAAACCCAGGACTCACGTGTGAAAACATCTTTATAATCACTTGCATAATTTTAACATCAAATAAACATGTCTCGTATGGGTTACAAAAATAAATAAACAAATTAATAAATAATGGATAAATAAAACAAATCAAATGTAGAAATGAAAAACCTCACAAGAATTAGACAGTGCTGTACACTCAGATTATAAAAGGGGGGAAAAAATAATTTCTTCTTTTGCTTTCAAAAGGAACACACTTTGGCAGTAACCACATGTTTATGGCAGTGGGTGATGGTGCTCATGGGAAATGCAGTTTTCATTCCTGAGAACATTGCTGATTGCACCAAAGAGGTTCAATAGAACCAACACTACATGAAAACTCCTCACTGTGCCTTTAATAAAAGGAGCGGATGTATGACCGCTTTGGGCTTCTGTATCATACAGCACACTGATGGTATTACTGCTACACCACAAATTAAATAAATAAATAAATAAATAAATAAATAAATAAATAAATAAATATCTTGTCTTTGATGTTATCATTATTTAACAAATATTAGGAAGGAAACTGTCATGCAAAATATAGACTGTACAGACTATAATGTTATGGGGCTTTACAGAAATACTTTTATTTTGATATTCCAGTAAACTACTAGAACAGACGTCCACATTTTCACATACACAGATAAAGAACGGCATCATTTAATTTATTTATTTTTTTCCAAAGGATGTTGCATCAAAATCTTTGCATTAATAAATAAGTCTTCAGTGTTGACAGAGCCCAGACAAAGATCAGATAAACATTTGAAAACACATTTATTCTAAATGATGAGCAGCAGTAGCAGAAATATTTCTTTTTCTTGCTTATTTAATATCCTTTGAGATAATTATACTCTCAAAACTCCCTGCAAGATGGCTCAAAACAGAGGCTAGAAACACTGATGAGATTTTATTGAAAAGAAAGTGTATCTGAGTGACAGCGCAGCTGTTGATTGAAGTGCCAACAGCCTGTTTTCACCTGAAATGGATTCATTCATGGTCCATGTCTACCTGGAGGGATATTTTTTGCATGAACTTCATCAAATATCTCTACATTGCATCATTTTTCTGGTCCTACATATCAGGCAAAAACAGTGTTAGAGATTTGGTTAAAGAATTTGTTTTGCTGCCATCATGTGGTGTGAGCTTTCAGGTACAACACTGCCTTTACCATCATATGCGTTCCTGTATTCCCACCAAATGTCTGTTTGTGTGTTAATGGTTTAATTTGTTGCGTGGATTTATAGGTTTTATCAGCATGTTCTGTGTCCAGCTGTGAGCGCTATAAGATGTCTTTATATTGTGTCCACTTTGATATCCACAGACTCGGTTATTCACAGTACATCCTCTCTGAAAGTCTAAAAAAATAAAAAGTAAAAAAATCCTCTGAAATGTGTTATTCTGCCTCTGGCTCCGACCAGTCTTACACACATCCAGCATCATGCTTTGAATGTGTGAACAGAGGAAAAATGCTCTTTTGCTTTTGTTGCTGCGACTATTTACTTTGCAGTAACAACGTGAACAGTGTGATGTCGCCAATCACATCTGGTATGCATCACATGGCATTCCCTCTCCGCTCAGCGTGCCCAGAGGGTGAGAGTTCCTGGCACCATGGAGCACCAACAGTCCTCATTAGACTGCATGTGTCACTGTGGCATCAACTCGCAGCCTTGACTTAAGCTTTTATATTTACAATCATCCATCACAGCTCTGTCATCACAACAGTCAGAGAACACGGAGCCCATCCTGAATGGTTTGAACTTGTGTTTGTAACTAACTCCTGTTACGTGCTGCCTCTTCAGGGACCTGTTTTTGTCTGCGGCCATGTTGCTGGGACTAGTTATGGCCCCAGACCCCAATCAGAGTCCCTGTCCTCCTTTTGTTGTCCCTCTTAGTGCAGAGGAGGGATAGAGTTTGATGTGTCTTCTGAAGGCCTGCTGCTTTGTCAACACTGAGGCCTCTGCTCTGACACTATAGAGTGCCTCAGGGTGACAGAGAGGGAAGGAGGGGTCACTGGTAAAGAGAGACAGACGACGAAAAAGAAAGAGAGAAGAGAGGGAAAGAGAGAGGCGACGGGGGGAAGGGTGCCAGCGAGTATGGCCATGCAGTGCCTCAGGCTGGAGGAGAGTGCTCTGTGCAGCAGACTGCCTGAGAGGGACTCAGGCTGCTGGCTGATGACATTTTATGGTCACAACATGCAATCCCACCAAGTTTTAGTTGGTGAAAATCCACTTTTCATGCACTGAAAGCTGGCGTTTCTTTAATTTTTGTTCTTTCCACACAAAAAATAAAGTGCTTTTACACGTCATCATGTCCTCCAAGTTTTACTTCTAAACAGTAAACAAAACAGCAGGTGTTCAGATTATCTCATAATTCATACCAGATGAAGGATAATAGATTAATCACAGATTTGTCAACCCTTCAGCTTAAAAGTAGCAAAACCAAGATTCTAAAACATGTTGCATGAGTCCACTCATGGACTTTTTATTATTTCTGAAAAATGTGGATGCCTATGTTTTCTCCGGTGTGAGGTATAGGTGCGTGCGTGCATGTGTGTGCATGTGTGTGTGTGTGTGTGTGTGTGTGTGTGTGTGAATTGTTATTCCTCTCTGCATGTTGGCCCTGTGATTTTAATTTTCATTCATTTTTATTTTTATGTGGTTGCATCATAAGCATGCCAATCACATACTGCAGATTAGAGTCATACAAGGTCACAAGTATCCCATACTTTACTCTTGTATATGAGAAAAATTGAATTTTCAATGAACCCTATACTTAGGTCAGACAGCAATTTCCTTTGGGATTGTGCTTCTTTCTGACTATAAACATATTTCTACACACACCATTTATATTGTTCAAGCTTTTGGGTCATAACATGCCACTGCCAGTTCAGATGAAAATTAGATCTCTACTAGCGAAACATTTCACGATTAAGGTCATGTCATGTGTCACTTTTTTGTTTGCTCGTTTGTAATTGCTAAACATTCTTGAAAAATAAGAAAAGTGCCAATCATGTTTTCACACTGTCTTTGAAAGTTTTGTTGTCATTTAACTTTCCAGAATTTTGTCATAGACTGTTTTATACATGGGTGCAGTCCCTGTGATGTCACCCATCTCTCTCCGAAGTGAAGTTTTGAAGCCCATCATGAGTGCTTGCGATAGAAATGTGAACTTAACCTTGCTTGGACACATCTGGTTACAGAGATGCAGTTTAGTTGTACCTTTAGCCTCTTTAGGATTACAGACACTGGAACAGCATCAAATCTTCTGGTTAATTTTCAGAATAAAACACTGTGTTGATGAATCTAAATTGAGAGTATCAGCTGGTTAGCTTGTTTAAAACCTTCGAGATGAGATAACAGACATACAATTAGACTCAGAAATATTCCTCAAAAGTTCTTTAAAAAACAAAAACCTGTACTCAAAGAATGTTCTACACCCACCTTACATGTGGGGGATGAGTTTAGCAGGTACATCTGATAACATGGATACTCCAACTGGAATGAGTGGACTTCTCCCAGGCCTGCCTATGCATTCATAGGCCTGTTATGTCATGAGGTTAGCAAACAGCTACAGGTACATGTCATGTCATGTTGTGTTAAGTTGGCATCTTTTACTTCAGTCTTGTCTTTCATGTTTATAATATCTGGTTTTATTTTGTAGTCACGCCTCTCCTCTCGTTTCAGATCACTTCACTTCCTGCCCTGGTATTTTCCAGCCCTTGTGATTGTGAGCCCAGCCCCTGATTGTTTCCACCTGTGTTTAGTTACCTCATGTTTAAGAGTCTGTAGCTGTGTCCAAATTCAGGGGCTGCATCCTGCAGGGGCACATCTGAAGGCCAATTACATCATAGTGCTGTACGAAGGCTGTCTTATTTGAAGGCTGCTTCATATGCAGCCTTCTTCTCCCTCTTTTTGGAAGATGCACCGCTACTATCCTTCACAGGCTCCTAAATACCAAGATCCTTTGCCCACCGCTGCTGAGTCCTGAAAAAGAAGAGGGAAAATTGCATAATGGTGACTTCAATTGGTGCAGACATGACTTTTAAATGTAAGTATTGAGTTTATACTTGGTTTTTACTCACATATAGGTACGTTAAACTTCAGGGGAATAGGAAATCCTTTGAATTTCAACTTTAAGTTAAAATATGTGAGGCTGGTAATGCATCAGCACATGGCATAAATTAGCATTATGTTAAGTTAAACATTTTGATTGAATAAAGAAGTTTAGGATGATGATTAGGTGGCAGAAATCATGATGTAAGCATAAGGGCAGGAACATTTGTTGACGCATACAGGAAATAATCCAAAGGCTAGACTGTCCAATTTAACAACGGTTGACATGGCCTTTGCGGTCTCCAAGGAGTTGCTTTCAGAGGCTGTAAGGGTCTGTTGGAGGGTCCTTCAAAGGATGCAGCTCCTGAATTTGGACACATGCATTTGTCAGACTATTGGGTCAAGTCCACACTGTTGAATGCTATCTAGCCTTTCAAGATCCAGCCTTTAGTTTTGCCAGGTTAAAGGCATGGTTAGTAGTCACGGAAAACTTGCATGTATTTGATGTAGTTTCTCCTCAGGACTCCGTTTAGCCTCCGCCCTCCCACACTTGGAGTTCTTCCAAAATGACGCCTCCACTCACAAGCACAAGTGCCACTGATTCATGGCCATATGATCGTGACTGATTCAAAACCACAGACTCAAAACTGGTCCTCAGCACATAGTTTTTGTTTGAATAGGTAGTTTTTCTGCCATTTTCCAGCGTACTTGGATCCCTCTTGGTTATGCACATTAAATCAGGGCAAGTGCACGCCAACGGAGTGTACGTGCAGGAGGCGGGCAGAACAGGTGGGCGAGATTTGATTGGTTTAACATTACCAAATTTCCCCCTAGGATTACCACATTCCCCCCTGGGATTAATAAAGTGTTTCTGATTCTGATTCTGATGAACAATTTGGCTACCAAGTGCTAGGATTGGTTGGTGTATTCCCAGGTTCATTCCTGCTGTAGACAGCAGGTATTTTTTGCTCTATTTTAAACATTGATTGCCATCAGGACATAAAGATCATTTTAACAAGTATAACAAAAAGTGTATCTAAATCTGATTATCAACACTACCTTTAAGTGTAGATTTAGTTGATGCCTTTTCCCAGCTAGTTGTGATTTTTAGTTCTTTCCTGAGTTAGTTTTCCAGCCTAGATGTAACTTTTATTCTTTTTAAATTAGATTGATTAAAATAAAGAGTTATTTTTTATTATGAAGCCGAACATCAGGGTCCTTCCTGCCAATTTTGTCAGTACAGACTGGCAAGAATACCTCATTACGACCAGACGGCAAAAAGGTAATGAAAAATTGTGGTTTAAGTTGAACTCTGTATGGCAAAAAGCCCTTCAGCAGTCAGCCTGAGTTCAAGTCCAGCCTGTGGCGACTTTCCTGCATGTCACTCCCCACTTTCACCCTGTTTCCTACTCTATCCACTGCCCTGTCCTCTCACAATAAAGGCATAAAAAGCCTGAAAAATTAACTTAAAAAAAAATCTTATTAAACAAAGTAATAAGGCTTTGTTTTTAAACAAAGTAAAAATAGTTTGACAATCCAAAAATCATTACATGTCCCCAAATAAAGAGATTTTGAAGTATATTCTGGAAAATATATAGAGAAAAGTTAAAATTTTTTAACTGTGGCCTTATAAATCCATGGCTTTTGAGACAATCATTCACTCACATTAAAAGATTTCAGTAAAATAAAGTAATACACTCCCACATCCTCTGAGTTGTATTTATCTTCATGATTTTGACAGAAAAAAGAAGGCCCACAATTGCAGTGTTTGTTGTCCATGCAGAAACAGGCCTGTTATCCTGTGATATATCTGTTCTGTGCAGTGAATCATGCTCTGAATGTGTTTGCCGTCCTCCAGAGGGTTACATAGATCTGAGGCCTGGGCTGGCCTGAGGCACAGATCTCTCTACATGCCGGCCTGATGCAGGCTGAGGAGCCTGTGCCCCACGGTCATCGCTTTCTTTTACCGACACTTTGTGTTAAGTGGCCATAAGTAACACTAGGTTTTCACTGTATATGCATCCGGAGAGTTGCTTCTCTCACACATCATTATGGTTCACTTGTGTATGTGTGTGTGTGTGCGTGTGCGTGCGTGTGGTCTCCCCCTCTGTTTCAGCTCTGACCTAATCCTGTCAGTTTATACCTCTGATGCGCAGCACAACTCAATGTCTGTGTAGACAACTAGCAAAGCGCGTCAGCTGTAAGATACTTCAGATCCTCTTGACTTTTTAGTTTGTACACGCAAGTTTCCTCACATATGCACCTCTGTCCACTCTTTGTCCGTTGGTATAATTTTTCAGACATAAATTGAGTTTAAAGTTAAGTATAATCATAATTTTTAAAGGTACAACATTTCTTTATTGATAACCATTAACCCTTGCTGTGCTGTGCGATTTGATCAAGTGATTGGTACTGCTCTGATTACATGACAAACAAATATTACTTTGCAGTCACGATTTCCATCAAGTTTTTCATTATTATTACTGTTTGTGCTCTTCGAGGTCACAGTAAGTCTCAAATTAATTCAGTGAGTTATAAGAAGTTTGTGTTGAAGCTGGTTGATGAATTACAGGCAGCTCTCTTTTGTGGCTAGACGAAAAACAGGGAAGATGATTCAGGCTACCTCAGATAAGGAAGCTAATGTGATGTGACAAACAAAGTGGAGACATTGTGATGCCAAACAGATGATGACTGCCTGAATAAGAAAAATATTATAATGTTTTTGTAAAACAGATGTGTAGCTACTTTGGTGCCATGCTGTGTGACCTAAGGTCCAACTAGCTGGCAGCTAGGCTTCATGTTGAAATAGTAAAGTGCTGAAAATTTCCACAATACAGTGTAAATTTACGCTAATGTTAGTGTTTGGGTTGGAGTTCTTAGAACTGGCTTAATTACAGCCATTGATAGCCTTGCTTCCATACTTGTTCACCTCTGGTGGTAAACTGTATTTTAGTAATGTCTGGATCTTTATCCAGATGCCTCAACCAATCTTTAAAGGGAGGCTTTAAAAGGTAACTTTTTCCGTATTGCATATTTTTTCGAATCTATCAGAATTAAATCACTTCAATAAACTTTGTTATTTTGACCCCTTTTCTGATCATTTCCTGCCCTCATAGTTCTGCTAGTAAAACTCTCTTTTTACAGCTTTTGAGATTCATCATCTCCTGAGTCTAATGAATAACACCCAGTCCTGCTCTGGAATGAACTGCTGTGAGCTGGCGCGGTGCACCTGCCTGCTGCCAGGCCGCCACAGAGCTGCAGCCACAGCAGCCAGCCTACAGGCACTTCTAGATAACTCCTGTCTGATTAGCTCCTTAGGAGGACATTGTTCCAAAAGCAATTCACTCGACTCCCAGTATTAATTTAGTCCCGAGAGAGGGGCCCATCCATCCTAGGTAGGACGGGCTGTGCTCGGGGCCAACCCTGCGGCCTGCTAATAGCACGGCACCTCCTGGCCTGTCACTATAAGTGATAGTCTCTGCAAGTTTGTTGCCTCGTTGTATGTTTCTCCCATCAGGCAGTGCGCCCCCCTCCCTCCACCTTTCTCCACCTCTCTCCCTCTTCCTCTCTCGCTCTCTGTCAGCCATGGTTTGGGCAGGTGTCTCCTCTGTCACTTCCATCACTCACGCTGTTTGACGAAGAGAGGACACAGTTGAGAGCATGGTGGGAGCAGCCAGTGATTCATTGGAAGCTCACCTCTCTCCATGAAAGGGAGCAGGAGAGAAAAACACAGAGGCTGCTTTTTTTGGTTGTTTTTTAAAGCTGCCAGGAACGAGGAAACGGGGGGGGAGAGAAAGTGGAAACGCTTTCAATCTCACTGAAGCCGTGAGTTACTCCAAAGTTGTTTTAAAAATGATAAGCTGACACAATCTCTGATGTGTGAAACACTTGTTGATAAAGAGCCCAAACTGCTTCAAACTGACAGAGGGTCCCAGGTGGTTTGTGGAGAGAACTAAGAGTTTCCTCCTACATGTTTGTAGATTTTGTTTGAGATGTAACACTGCGTAGTGGGACTGTAGTGCTGCAGAAGCTGTTGAAAAAGACCTTCACAGCTGAAGGTGGTTGGAGGCCTGTTCACCTTCAGGAATCCAGTCATTAATATTCAAGGTGAATTTCTACTTCCAGTGGTGACTGTTATATTAACATGTTAAGAAAAGTATGTGATAGATTAATATTTTGTCATCATGTTTGTTTGACTGATATCTTTAAAGGACATCTCTTTGCATACATATAATAGCTGATTCTGATTGGTTAAAACCTCATAATGACAGTGACCATTTTGAAGAGCAGCAGTAAAGCCTCATAAATGTCATATATAACCAATCTGTGGGAAGGACTCTGGCAAATTTTTGAAGTTCATGATTTCTATTTCTGTTCCCAATGTAGCAAATAGGTTAGTTTTCACCAGAATCTGTAATCAATTTGAAAGATATACTCTTTATTTTTTGGAGGCACCGGTCACCAATAGAGGAAACATGAGAGGAGGAAAGTAACAGAAAAACTAGTGAGAGATGTTTAAAGACACAAAGCTGAGGGAAGGAGACTTTGTCCAAACTGAAGAAAACACACAAAGCTTCATATTGAAGTCTCATCTCACCTTATCAGAATTCTGTTTCAAATAACCACCCACTCATATACATCATCCCTTACCTGCTTCTTATATGAGGAGAAAGTTTTCTTTATCTGAAAATGTATATGCCTCAAATTATTTTGCCCCCAAATGAAGCAAAACTTCCAGATTCTCAGTCATTGTTCAGCAGTTTTATCTATTCTGAGCCTGTCCTCACGTTTTGAAGTCCTTGGTGGTTGCTAAAAAGCAGAATAGAATAGAATAGAATACCTACTAATTTTGAACAATGATTTATATATATATATATATATATATATATATATATATATATATATATATATATATATATATATATATATATATATATATATATATATATATATATATATTTATTTATTTATTTTACCTTTTTGTTGGCTTTTGCTATTTTTTGTTTTAATACTTTGTTCTTTTAAAAAAGTAACAAAAAGAAATCACAAACCAGTGTGGTGTATGTTAAGAGGGAAATATCAAGATGTGGTTTGCCCTTTAGAAAGTCTGCTCCGTGTTAAATCGCATTTTTAGTGATAAGTGATGAAGTGTGAATCACATCATCAATTGAAAAAGATCACTAACTTAAATTTGGCTGTGGCGAGGTGAAACCTTGCTGTGGTAATTCAGTAAGTATTTCCTAAAGATATACAGAGAGTTGAGTTGTCTCTGTTATTGATGTTGTGTTTGAGTGTTTTTGTTCAACTGTAGTGTTAATTTGTCTGGAAAAAAAAAAAGAACAGAGGTGAAGGTAATGTGCAGTACATCCTTACATCCCTTTTTCCTCCTCCCGTCCATCAGCACCACCACACAGATGTTCTCCTCAGCCCTTGACGTGTTTCCACATTAAAAATACATCCACAATATGCTGTCATTAGATCTGGTGGAGGGTATGGTGGCATAAATATAAAAAAAGAAAAGTGCAGGATTATTTTATTCCTTCAAATGTTTCTGTCGTTTCCCTCTGGTGGTGTCAGAAGGTAGAGATACAGCCTCAAGGTTAAAGCAGCACTGAGCCCAGCAGCCTGTGTGACTGGCTTCATTATATATCCCGTGTTTATTGATTCAGGTTCATTAAAGCTGCTGTATAATTCATGTCAATACCAGTGTATAGCGTAATTAGACAATTTCATGGGTGTTTTAGTGTCAGACCGAAGCATGACAGGTGGTGGCAGCAAATTAGGGAACAAAATGCACATTAAACTACTTCACATATCTTGTAGTGCTTGGAAACGCATATGTGGGCATCACCGTTTGAAAGCTGAGCCCGTGTTGGAGGTTGTAATATTTCAGACGCAGCACTGCCATCATGTGGCAAAATACAGAATGTCTACATTATCAGACAATGCACTGCAGGACTATCTGCTTTTATTTTAATGAGCAGATCAAACCTTGGAGCATTTTATCTCTGGGTGTCCTCGGAGACAGACATTAAAGAAGGCTGCTACATACTTGAATATGATCATTAGAAGAAATACTTTTAGTTTCTTGATATATTTTAAAGCATTGTCGGCTGTGTAGTAGTAATATGATTGGATCAACTTCCATTTCAAATTTTTTTGTCAGTATGAATGATTTTTTTGGTTATTGTGAAAATTTTATAACACCTTTTTACAGCCTTTAAAATTAAGTGAAAACTGAATCAAACAGAACATTTAAAGACTTCCTACTTTGTTATGATTGGTTGTTTTGAACATGATTTGTCCCTCCGCAGCACACGTGTCAATCTTGGGCTCAGTCCAGTTTACCAGAAGGTTTCACCCAGTTCTAATAAACTATGTAAAGTAAGTGTAATATGTAATATGATTTATTAGTGAAATGTGGGATAAAAGCAGTGCATTCCTCCTCATTCATCAGTAGCAAACAGCAAAGACCCTCTCATTTGATCTGTTTATTGTTGGACTAAGTGAAATACTTGACTCAGATTGGTCAAAACTACACAAAAACTGTAATGAACATCCATAAGCAGAAGTGATGCCAGGGACAACATAATACAATACAATGTATGCAATCAATCCAAGAAAATGGGTGTAGCACATTTCCCCTATTTCTGCCTGTTGACACCTTGGCAAAACATTTTGCTTCTATGTAAACCAGTAGACAAGACAACATATTTTTGAGATTAGATCTTGTCCTACAGTCCTGACAAATGGCAGCAGAACTGGTAAGATCATCTCTAAATTACTGATCCCTACAAAGTATCTTAAACTGCGAGTGACAGTGACTTTAAATGTTGTGAAAATGGTCTCATTTATGCTTAAATTTGTGTTAACTGAGAGGTTTAAAGGAGGAGGAGAATTTAATACAGACAGAACTGTCAACATAAACATTTCTGCAGCTGTCCCGTTCACCTTGTCCAACATTACTGTTTATAAATGTTCAGTTTAATTAATATCATAGAAAATGAAAAAAGCTCTTATTTTTACAGTGAAGTAAAATACTGAAATATTCACTGTAATGTTATTTTGTCCTGCAAGTGGGCTGATGAGAATTATTTTAGTGCTTGTAAAATGTATTATGACATGTTGATGGTATTTGTGTCTGAAACTATCTTTTCTTTTCTTTTCTTCTTAACTGTGAACCATCTCAGCCAGTTCTGCCTTAAGAAAGAGACTGTAAATTATAGTTGGACAATCTTGTTAAATAAAAATGTATATGTTGAAGTGGTAATCATAAATCATTTTACAATAAATTTTGAAGCAACATTTGGGCAATGAGACAAGGAGTGTGTCGTGAGAAGATGATTAAGTGAATTAAAATCCCTTTGTGTCAGGGTTCTTCTCACCCTGTTGGTATCCTGATTCTCATAACCACCTCCTCACTATACACAAACTTGTTCTTTGAATTTTAAAGTATAAATCAGCCAGCAGCCGACATTACTGCATGCTGAACAAAGTTGATGGTAAAACAAAACTATTCTGGCCCCAATAAACCCTCGATGAAACATCTGGCCCCACATAAAAAAGGAGCCTGACAACCCCTACTCTCCTCCTCGTGTTGTAACCACTGCCTCTTTCCTGCCAAATGAAACCAAAGTGCTTGCATTCAGAATGAGCAGCATATTGATAAAAGGCCCCGGCTAGTTATCCAAATGGGATGTTCGTGCAGCACGTGTGCTCAGCAGGGCCTGAGTTCAGAAATTTCCAACATAAAAATTATTTCCCACTCGTCATTTTGCTTTGCGTGATTAATAACAGAGCTTGGGTAAATCATTTTAATGAGGTTTATTTCTCTGAGAGAGGAGTCTGGAGCGTGCTACTACACCAAAACAAACAAGAATTCATGGGAAAGGGGAGAATAAACCTGGCAAGCATGTAATTCAGACAAGTTTTGTTTGACGTGTGGGGAAATATTTTCCGCGTCTTGAATGTCGCCCAAATGAACCGAGGAATCGACCTCTCAAATTGATTTCGCTGTGCTAATAAATAAGAGTTTTTGCTGAGGCGCTGACGCAGTTGTTGCTATTGTAGACTGTGTGTGTGAACAGATCAGAGTCTTAAATCCACATGTGTGTATGAGCTCTGTCACCAGCAGAAAGCCGTCATCAGCCATGTTAATGCTGGCTGAAGGCAAACATGAGGATTAACTAAGTAACCTACAATAGTAATACTTGAAAAATGGAGCAAAGTCTCTATTTTACACTCCTCCAAACCAAGGCGAGGTTGTTTATCACTCCGGGAAGATGTTTGGTTGCCTCCCTTGCACGTCTGCTCTGGGCCCTAAAGCTGATTGAGCTACACAAGCACGTTGTCTTCAAAGCATGTCAAGATTTTCCACGCACACTAATGAGGTAAATGGATGGCTTTTGTTTTCCCTCACAGTTTTAACTTCCCCCAAAGTGCTTTCATGATTTATACAAGACATGTTGCGGAAACCAGCCTTGAGCATTTAATCAAATTTCTAACGCTACAGTGATCAATTTGTGCTGCAATATTCATCCACCACACACACACACACACACACACACACACACACACACACACACACACACACACACACAGAAGCCTATATACATCAGCGCGACCACAAAAGATGCAAAGCTGTTATTCATTCCTATTGAAATATTATCATAATGAAGACAACATGAAAAGACTGCAATAACGCTGCTGTGACAGATTTCTCAATTTCTCTTCATTCTTCAGTGTAGGTAGCGAGAGTGAGAATCATGCAAATGACTACATTTAGAAAGCATGTAGAATCTATCTCTGATTTAATCACGGAAGGAAAATGAAGAATGTTTATAATGAGAGACAGTCAGTACGATATGAGGGGTACATTCATTTTCCAAAAGCCAAAAATATGCACAACTAAAAAATCTCATTGTCTGTCAGTGAGAAGGGTTAATTTGTGGAATTCTTCTTCTGCAGAAGTTAAAAAAATAGTTCACTGGTAAAGCTCAAAAGACTACAAGAATCATTTGGTTCTGAAATACACCATAGAAAATGTTAGTTAATATTACTATGTTATTGTGCACCTTTTTCAAATTATTATCAACAACAATGCATCAGTATTGTTTTTGCTATGCATTTATTTGGTGATAAGAGGTGTAGGTTTTAAATAATCTTTGCTTCAAGCTACACACTTTCAGTTACAATGAAAATTTTTAAGGTGCAGGCTGTAGTTGATAGAAAAGCTGAGGCCTGGACTACGAAGCTGGATTAACACATCCGGGATTTCTCTCCATTACCTGGGTTGACTTAACGAGACATCCACAATCCTGATAAGCAGTACTACGAAGCTGGATATCAACTTCAGTGAAGCTGACGCAGTTAATCCAAGGTCTTCCAGCTGTGATCAGTGTGCCCTCACATTAAAAGGGTGGTGTCTGCACGTCTGACCAATCACAAACATGGAGGAATGGACAAACCCTGCAGAGCAGCCTACTTTACCAAGGAGGAGTAGACAATTATTCTTTAGAAATACGAAGAATTTAAATACATCATCCAGGCTAAAAGTGACACTGTTGCCGCAGCAAAAGCCAGGAAGGATTGCTGGCAGGATATTGACAACTCTGTTTATGCATAATTCATGAGCTTATCCAACATTAATTCATTGGACAATATAAAAATTGACAGCACTCTGATCACTGTTTGATTTTATTATGGCATAGACATTTCTGAGGCTCAGCAACCAGTCTGAGCACGTTTTGTTTCACTACATTAAATGAAATTAATATTAATTCCTCAAGTCCCACTTAGTTGTGCGTTCCATAAATTCCTGTTTCTACAGTTCTGTCATGTGGGACCATAATTACTAACATTATCATTATTTAAGATAATCTTCTAAAAATGGGCAGGGATTTTTCCAGAAGAGCTGATTGGTCAGGAGGTGTTGTTTTTCTACTCATTGATCTCTTATCCAGATCTTAACCTGCTCTGGAGCAGGTTAGCCATTCAACATATGTTACCACGGTGATTCATCCCGGTAAGAAGTGAATCGGCTTCGTATTACAGAAAATCCAGGGTCAACCCAGAAGTTACCTTGCTAAGAGAAAATCCAGCTTCGTAGTACAGACCTCAGCTCTGAGGAGCTGAAATTTGACGTTTAACCCTTTTGTGGCACAGAGAGGATCCATGAGCATCCTTGTGAGAAAACTGGCAGAACAGAAATATGCCCTCTGGCTTGAGTTTATGTGCATACTAACAAGCAGAAGTAAAGTGTTGAAAATATATGGGACTTATACAACATCTAGCAAAGGCCAAACAAAGATTGAGTGGGTTTTGAGGCTAGCTAACAGGTTTTCTGGGGTAATGGGTGTTTTCCTGCTTGCTTGGTTTCCCTGGTCTCCCCTGCTGTGGCTGGGCAGCTCCCTCACTCCCCTGCAACTGATATGGCAGATAGAGGAATATTACAAACAGACAAACAAACAAACAAATGGACCTAACAGCCTCAACATTTTCCAAAAATGTCCACTACTTTAAGTGTGGAGACGTGCTTGAGTGCAAAAAGGTTTCAAGACAGATGCAAAGATGGATAATTTTCTCCAGAAAACTATTTGACACATGGTTGGTAAACCAACAGCTAGCTTGTCAGTGTAACACAAGCTAATTGCTAACACTAGCCCGATTGGCCTCAGTGGTGTCATGCAGTGAAGACGCACATCAGTCCGTCTTTAGGAGTCATACAGAGACCCAGGTTTTTATATACTTTACCTGGTATCTGTTAAAGGGGGTACATTATTCACAGGATCTGGAAAACACAGGCAGACCAGAAGCTAACATTGAACAGGCAATAAAACAAATGGCAGAGGCTGGTTCACAGTTTGGAAGCAATAAGTTCAATGCAAAAAGTAATTAACTTTATAGACTCATGGTGAAGGGCCCCTTGCTTGAACTTCCAAGTAGAGTTTTAGCTTTGACTTGCACTTCTGAAGCTTTAGTAGCATCAGCTCCAGAGTGACGGGACAGACAGCTCTCTTATATTTTGAATTTAGACTGCAGTACACATTTTAAACAACTGATGTCAGACTTACAAGGGCTGTTTGATAAGTTGTGAGCCTTGTATTGAAGAAATTAAACAAGGATGTCTTTTTTCAGCTCTACTATTCCCTGACTATTTAAGGCTGTGTACCTGCAGCCTGGTGTCATTTGGTCAGTTTATGTGGAAGAGGTAGCTCTCTATAGTAAACAAGACAAGTGGCTTTTGCAAAATGGACAAAATCCCTGAACGTGCAGCGATTCAATATTTGCATAAGAAAGGTCAAGGACCTAAGGATATTCATACTGATATGGTAGCAGCACTAGGGAATGATGCCCCTTCATATGATACAGTGAAAAGGTGGGTGGAGGAATTTGAGTGTGGCAGGCAGAGCCTTGGGGATGACGCCCGTCCTGGAAGGCCTGTCACTGTTACAACCCCAGAAATGATCAATAAAGTCCATGATATTATTTCTGGCTGAAGGGACAAACAATCAATGGCACATGTTATGCATCACTTCTTAGGCAGTTAAGAGAAAATATTAAATTCAAGCACTGCGCAACACTCAGTAAAGGTGTGTTGTTCCACCGGGACAATGCTCCTGTTCACAAGTCTGTCATTGCCATGGCTGCCATTAATGATTGTGGCTTTGAATTGATTGAGCATCCACCTTATTTGCCTGATCTCGCTCCATCAGACTTTCATCCATTTCCAAAATTGAAAAGGGCCATTTCCGGCCACTTTCGATCAAATGATGACATCATACATACAGTGGAGGACTTTCTGAGCAGTCAAGAAAAGGACTTCTTTAAGAGTGGAATTGAGACCCTTAAACATAGCTGGCAAAAGTGTAAAGATACTAAAGGGGATTATGTTGAAAAGTAATGCAATATGTCTGCCAAAAGTCAAACCCTTAAATATGAGGCTCACACCTTATCAATCAGCCCTCGTATAAAGTGCTACTTAAGATGCTGATGAGATGGGTTACACACAAATTTTGTACTGGAACCTGAACAGCTGGTGAAATTATTATGTTTATATTTTCTAGTGTTGTTTAACCAAAGATGTATTAATAAAAGATGACACTGATGAAAAATGGTTAATGTAGTGACTGGATGACAAATGTTTTTTTTTTTTTTTAATTTTAACTTTAATTTTGAAATATTAATACTCCAGTCTTGTTGGTAAATAGTCCATTGTAGCACTCTATTTTCTAAATAGCACAATGTTATCATTTTTACCTGGAGGACTAAGTGAATCACATCAAGGCATTGAAGTCTGGTTGATTTGTTGAAGGCTTGTTTAAAGTGTAACAAAGGAAAATGAATAAAATAGCTGAGAAAGGAGAGGTTATAGACACAAAAGCTGAGGACAAAAATTGATTAATCTACCAAATTGAGTACGGCTCATGAAGTAAACAGTTGATGGATTACAATATGGGATGGGGGGTGTTTAAGGACAGATTGCAAAGAAAGAGTCAGAGACTGACAGTGATATGACGGACAAAATGAATAAAGCACAATGCTGATTCATGTGGTCCTGTCCTGGAAATGTTGTGTTTAATGTGAGTACTAAAAGCTAAGTTTGCTCATTCCCCAGAAGAGTTTCAGAGTTAATAGTTTGTATGGATAAAACAGGCTGAGTTACAGGCTACTGTCAGTAGATGTTTAATCATTTTTAAATAATTTCCAAAGGTTTGGTATAAAATTATTCTGAGCAAATAGCCTTGTTGTATGAGGGAAAAGATGTATTCAGTTGTTTTATAGCAGCTGAACCCCACCTGCTCACTAAATAATAACAAAATAAATCAAGAACAAATAAAAGCTATGTGTATTGATACTGCTCAATTTACAGCCACAACCTTGTATGTACTTTTGATTTCAACCACTTATGAAAAATATTCTCTGAAGATACCGTGACCACAAGATGATAATTGTTGTCAGTCTTGAGTCAGATTGGTTTTGAGCCCTGTTTCATCCCAAAGAGGAGTTAAAATGCACATGAAAGCATGAACTGTTGAGCTTTGTGTTAACAAACCTTTCAAAGGCGGATACGGGAGTAGGGTAACTCTAAAACCTTGTATGGCAAAAACATCCACTGTTGATCCTGCTGAGAGTTAACACCTCAGTCTTTGACTGAAAACTGCAGATTTCCAACAGTGTCAGCTAACTGTGACACAACGTGTTTCACAGAAGAGACAGGAACAACAGGAGCTTGCAACAGTCAACACAGCCATTGGTTTGTTGTTCCACCTCTTTGTTCTGGACTTACAGAAACTCTATTTATAGTTTCCAGATAATTCCTTACTCCTTATTGGTTCTCTGATTGTTCACTGTAAAATAATGCTCATTCTGAGTGCACAGGGTCATTTACATTCATTGAAATTTTGGTTGGAGCTCATGTCTGTGGGCCCATCTGAAGGTAGTAGTTAATGTCTTTGTAGCATGGCAGTTACTTATTTTCAGATCATATACGAAATGTCTATATGTTAAAACACTGTAATTATAGACAGGATGAGCCGGAGGAACTCCTTTGTGATTATTTTGGCACCACCATGAGAGCAGAATTTTACACTGTCCTAAAAACAGACACAGTGAGAACTTTATAAATGAGTTCAGAATAGTCTCACTTTTTAAAATTTACCTGTTTATAATCCACAATTTGAAATGAGGTTATCACCAAAATTCATTTTTCTTAAATTCTCTTACTCAGTATCTGTGGTCGGGTCGGATTTAACATAGGGTAGATGAACCCATTTATGCCATGAAGACCAAAAGTTTAAAAGTTTATTGTTCCTTCTAGCTGGGACAACCTTCAAAAAGACTTGAAACTTGGTGAACTGTGCTCAGCAGACACTTTTAAGCAAATATTGAATGATTTGTAGGTAGATGCATCTGTCTGCAGATGTTTTTCTGTAATGAATCCTGTGATGTTTTGAATGGAGATGGTTGTTATGTATTGTTACTTGTGTGGAATAAATTTTTCATGTAACTTCGCTGCTGTCTGTCTTAGCCAGGACACTCAAGAGATTTTTAATCTTAGCGAGCCTCTTCCTGGTTAAATAAGGTTAAATAAAATAAAGCTGTGTAACAACAAATAAATATATTATCACGTCAATCTGCATCCCACAAAAAGTTGTCAAAGAAAATTAGCATGGAAAAGAAGTTCTACTCTCCATTCATTTGCTTCAAAACAAATGTCCTGGCAAAAGTCACCTCTTGAGTAGATTTAGTGGATGATGGCACTCATGGGAAATGGAGTCTTCATCCTGGAAAAACACTTACAATTCCAGCCAAAGGTGTCACTACAATCAATGCCAGGTAGAAAGTCCTCACAGAGACTTTATGATAAACAACGCAACAACAACAAGGAAAAAAACCCAATACAAAGTTGGAAAATGCTAAAGACAATTTATTAGTAGACACTCATCAGCCAGAAGTGAGAACCACCTGAAGAATGTCTTCCTGAAATATACCATTTGATTGGCAGTGTAAAATAAGGCAAAGGGCTTTAGATAATGTTTTTACACTTTTGCACCAACGATTAACAGGTATACATTCACTTGTTACTGTAGTTACGCTTTTGATTAATCTGTCCATACACCCACAAACCAAGAAAACTTTAATTGCAAGGAGCAGGGACTGACAAGAGTATTTGCAAGATTAGTACTCATCATAATGCGATAGCTGTGTTGGTCAAAGCTTGGCTATACCTACATAGAATCTGACCACAACCTAAACAAAGATTTAATTTTGTAATTGCAGAAGCCAACACACTATACTGACAATAGCTCATACAGTTACCATCACCGTGAAAGGGTTATACCACCAAAGATGTTAAAGGTCCTCAAAGTAGGTTATAGTGTGTATAGATTTTTATACCATAATATTCCATCTATTCATAGGTAAATATGTCTCTCTATAAAGAATTCTGTTACACAAAACACATTTCCAATTAGCTGCAAAGCATATAGCTGAATAGTGAGTGTTACCTTATAGAAGATTAGTTAGAGGTTGTTCCCTGCATCACAATTCATTGTGTTCACACAGCAGCCATTGTTCCTTTGACAACATGTTCAGGGTTTGTAAATCAGGTGACCTTATAATCTCACACCACTGTGTACCAGGTTGGCAGAACATTAACTTAAAATATCTGAAGAAACATTGTTTCATATTACCAGATTGATTAGCAACTGAAAAGACAGAAGAGTACACTCCTTTGCTAACATTGTTTTTCATTTTTAAGGCTGCATCAATCAAATGGTCTGTTTTGAAGAACAAATACAACACAGCGACACTTTAAGGCTGCTTAAGTTTCTTCCAAATACATCCTAAATCTCTCGATGGTGAAAGTGGTTCTTTGTGCATTAACTCAAATGAGGTTGCAGACTCAAGTTAAATATTAGTATCCGATTACAATGATATAGCAATCAGGTGCTAATAAAAAGACAGATGCCTCAAAACTTTTAGTAGTAACTATCAGTAAAAAGACGCCAATAGCAGTTCAGTTTCATGACACAAGCTAGGTTAGGTAGTCAGCCAGCTAGCAAACTGTTGCTAGATGTGGGCAGGGAGAGCTAGTGACACGAACAGGAACTTCTCTGTAGCCCATCTTGTTTTAGGTCAATTTGAGTAGTCCACAAATAAGCTACAAAGACTGGATCCTTTGAAGGATGCTACCCTTATATTAGAAAACAGTCAATAAAACTGTTTGCAGTTAGGCAGCCAACAGCTGTGAGCACTAACAGTAACAAACACTGCTTTTGTGACCGGGCCAACAAGCAGAGATATATTGTTTTAAATGCAGCCTGAAGACTTCTGAGTTTTAACTCTTTGTTAGTTCAGTTGCTAATAAATCTGATGTATAATAGTTCATACATTTATGAGGTTTTCAAACAGTAATAAGCTTTAAAACAAAATTATTTGGACATAGACCCAGGGGGAAAACGGTCAAAAGCTCCTCAAGTGGATTTTGCCCTTATAAGAAATATCATGTCACCCACTTTGGATAAAATCAGACTTGGTATTTTGATTGAGTTTTTGTTGAAATTTACTTTGTATATAAAGAAACATTGACTCAGGTCTCCATTCAGTAAATCAAACTGCATGACTACTTGAAGTGCAGCTTTGTTTTGTTTCTTTTCCCCATGTTTGATGTCTAATTGGAGACATATTTTATTCTATACAGAACAGTAAAAGATCTTTATTTGTAAAAAAAAAAAAAAAAAAAAAAAATGTGCAGTGTCCATTAGTGCATGGGTATAAAAAAAAAGTTAGTGGCTTTAGTGCAAGCTGGGTGGTGTGTTAGGAATAAAGCAGTCTGTAAATGTTTAAAACAGAATACTGTACTGTTAGTGTGAGTGCGCTATAACTGTTCCCAAACAAAGCAGGACCAAGGATTTAAAGCATCCTTACACACACACACACACACACACACACACACACACACACACACACACACACACACACACACACACACACACACACACACACACACACGCAAACACACACAAACACACACAGTGAAGTAGCCGTGGTTAGAAATGTCATTAGCCTGGATGGGTAGATAGGAGAAATGCAGCTCATCTGTACAGGGTCTATTATCCTATAGAGAGACCAAACAGATTAGGGATAAGTAGTAAAGAGCTAGTTTCCAAAATCTTCTATATCCATTGTGTTTTAAGAAAAAAATCATTAGTAACTCCAAAAAGTGGTTTTAATTAAAGTCTCAATTTTTTTAGTCACTGAGCATCTTGAGGGTTAGACTTGTAGTTTTCAGCTGGTGGATATTTTGTTTTGGAAAAGAACTCTTCAGTTACACAACACTCTACACTGGTATCACTGAAAGAACAATTATGACATCAAAAAAGGAAAAAAAAACATACCTTCACCAAGAAGCACTGAATATATAGATTTTAGAAATACATAGAAAAATATATATTCATCTGAATGCCCATTATACAATTTTACACAGTAGTGTCAGAAAAAGCCTATATGGTGGTGTACAATAGATGTGTTATATACAAAGGGTTACTGTAGGATACAAATGCTGTGAGTGTGTTGTAAGTGATGGCTGTTGATGGTAGTGATAAATGTGACAGATGAAGAAGTTAGGGCACACATTTTCCTCTTCCTTACTCCAGGAAATTGTCAAAAAACACACTTAAAACCAATTTTAACATTTCTTACTTCTTTGTTACTGTTTTTTTTATTGTTATGTTAATCTTGACCCATTTGCTCACCCCACCGTCAACAGACTCTGCAGATTGAATGATTAGTAACTCAGCAACACTTACAAGCACCAGAAAATATGTGCAGCTCATTCATTCCCTGCAGGAGCCTGGTTTATCCTGCTTTTAACAGCAGCATTTTGAGTATTCCCTGTGACGTGGGACCTGCAACACATGTATGTATGTGTCAGACTAAAGCACAAACCGAACCGTCCGAGTTAGAAGTAGAAAAATGCTACAATAAGTGCACATAGCTTACGAGTGGGCAGCACTTGACACATTTAAATTTTTCATAATATATATCGAGTTTGTTATGGTTTTTGTTAAAAACCTTTTACACAAAATACCTTTGTTAGTATGCATTACATCGAGGTATACTGATGCCTTTCCTGCTGTGAGTCAGATAGTAAATGCAGATCTTTCATACAGTATGTGAGGTCTTTATCTCAACACAGTGCAGCACAGTGCTGTGATCGCTGCCAAATTAACAAGGATTAAAGTGACAAACATCCAACATATTGGTGTTATAAATCTAGATGTAGGTGGTAAGGACTCACATAACTCACTGTAGTGTATACTGAAATCAATTTTAAATATAGATATATGATATACAAGCCTTGGTTAAATCCCACTCATGTGGTGCTGTGGGTGAATCATGTGCAAATGCTATCTGACTCACAGTATGGCATGATTTAAAGCCTGTTCAACAATAATAAACTTTCCTTTCCAAGCATTACATTTATAATTTGAATATTCTACCTCACAATGTGCCAGAAGTGGATAAATAATTTCATTTTAGAACAGGGTTCAGTACACTATCACATGAACCTTCCCATCTCATGGAAATGCTGAAAAGGAAGTTATCCTTGTGGAAATGTTTTCAGAAAAAACAGCTTTTATGAAATTCTGAGGGAGGTTGGTCTCTGATCAATCTGCTCCGATGCAAAGATCCATGTGAGTGTGTGAGTGAACCTCGAGATGTTAAGATTTCTGTCACGGGGAGGATGAAGACGTAGTGGAATGTGATTCAGGCATCATGATATGTGTAAGTCAGTATAAATCTTTAAAAGGTTTGGAATAGTTAAACATCAGATAGTCCATGTAGTAGAAGTCGTAGACTCGCTGTCTCTCCAACGTGCTGACCTGTGTAAAGTATTTCTGTGTGATCTGCATAGAGGTCCTCTTGTCTGTGGGGTTCCTGTCTTTGAAACTGGGCAGCGTGAGGTTGGCCGGTGCTCCAGTTAGTCGCAGGAGAAAGTTGGACTCCTCTTCCATGTTTTCAAACTTACCGATGAAGTCGTAGCCGATGAGACAAGGGTTACACAGCTGGTTGGCCTGTTCCCAGTGGATGTCCATTCCCACTGGCCGGTGGACGTCCAGCAGGTACTGGACAAACTCCTTAAATGTGACCCCACTGCCTGTCTTCAGAGCCGCCCATGATGGGTTCACCCTGTACTTAGAGATGATAGGTTTCCCAAACAGTGAGTGGTAGTAGTTGTTTGGATTTTCAAACTTGTCTCTGTATGCTGACACCATTCTCTCCAGCGGTTCTCGCACAAACATGACTTTTGTGTACGTCTCCAGGCGGTGCATGATTCCCTGACGGTCAAAGCTGTCCAGCTTCTTCAGATGGTGGCCGTAGTGGACTGTGTCGTGTTTGATGCTTTGAGTGTTTGGGGCCTGACCCGCCAGCACCATCAGGGTCCTCTTCCAGTTGGAGCATCCGGCTTTTGGCACCTGGCAGTACAACAGTTTGTACTTGTCCTCAACAAAGAGGTGTTTCACATGGTGCCGGGTGATGGTTCTGGAGATACTGCTTTTGTACTTGGCACACATCTCTTTCATTAGCTGCCGGCGTACTTCTAGGGTTTCAGAGAGCTTTTTCCAGGTCTCGGGGGAAAAAGATCCCATGAAGATTGAGGAGGAGGAAGAAGCTGAGGAGGAGGAGGAGGAGGAGGAGGAGGAGGATGATGAGGAGGAGGAAACGCTATTGTTGTTCTGATGGACTGGAGGGCTGGTTTTAAGCAGTTTGCGATGTCTTTTGGAGACATGGAGAGAGCCGATGTCCTGCTCATGGGACCCTGGGGTGGCTGTCTGTCTGCTTTCCTCAAAGTGTGGAAACTGCATGGGAGGGATCGGGCTGGACAAGATGCCTTCTGCTGCTGGATGGTCCTGAAGACGATCTGATTTGCCTCTGTCTCTGTCCTGTGTTGAAAGAGTCTGTAAAACAATGAGAACGATGATAGCTGTCAGTTGGAGACATTATTATTATTATTATTATTATTATTATTATTATTATTATTATTATTATTATTATTATTATTATTATTATTATTATTATTATTATTATTATACACAGAGAGCTCCTTTGGATTATTATTGGTCTACCTATAGGAGGATTGACAGTATAGTGAAAACTCAATGAGTTGGTAAATCTGTGTTTTAACACTGGGAATGATGACATTTACATTTGAGTCATACAGTGCTAGGCCACTTGATGGTGCTGTTTCACTACTCCTTAAACAAAGGTCTAACTGTGTTGCATGTAAATGTCACACTGCCTAATGCCATCTCTGACCTATCAGTAAACTGTGCTGTAATGTCATATAAATGTCTTATAAACACTTAATGGGGAATCTAAATTAGAATCATCTACTGCTTGATTAGCATCATTTGATGCCCTGGGCCATCATGCATTCTGACATTTTATTTCAATTAAATGCTGTAATGGCATCATAAAGCCAATGGTCTGGATGTAGAATTTTAATTTTACAACAGACAAAGTGATGAGACCATCATGAATCTCGGCTCATCCTCCTCATGACTGAAATGGTCATTTTGTTTCATCTGCAGGGACATCTGGAGGGGAGTAGAAAGGAAGGAGTGGTTCCTCCCTGTCTGTTTAATGAGAGGGGGGAGAGCAGGGCAGCAACCTATTCGCCAGACAGCACGTACTTCAGGGTTTGCACTGATGTGAAGCTTTCATTGGTGCTGACGATCTCAGCAGAGACGAGAGCAAGCAGGGGTCAGCTCAGGAAGGATACGGTCATATGAGGGCTGCATGTCCGACATAGAAACCTCATTCATAGCTTGTTTTAAAGTCACACATGATGCAGCTCTCTGTTCAACTATTTAAACTTCATAATATACTGCATCCAAACTCAGCTTTTTCATTCTGATAAGATAATATTTAAGTGGATATAAATGAAATATTTTGGCTGATTTTACTTAGTATTTATAATTCCAACAGGCTATCAGAGAAAGCCAGTCAGTCATCCATTTTTATGCGTGCACAAAATCCAGTGCAGAAAGAATGTACATCCTCTGTTAAAGAAAAGAAGGAAATTCTTGTTATCCTTGAACTTTGTGAGATAGCTGGCAATATAAACCCTGTGGCTCTCAAAGTTCAGTAAGAAAGACCTCAATACTGGGTTTGTTTGTTTTGAAGAGGGGAAGACCCCTGCACAAATGTCTGCTCTTGTTATAAAGTTTTCACTAAGGACTGAAAGAAAGCTACCTAAAAAATATGTGTGCTGGTGATTTTAAGAGTTTAGTTTATTTTCTGTTCACAAAGACAGCCTGAAACTCAAAGACGAATATAACATGAATGGCTTATCATGAAAATCTCTTTGAAAAGATTCATCATATAAACAGAATCTGCATTGAGATCTCTGGCTTGTAAGGATAGTCCAGGGAGCGGTCTGGTTTTGGTTTGTAGTACATATGTATGCATATTTATATTTGTGACTAATCATATATTAGCAGGCTTTGGTGTGTGCAGACCAAACAGTCTATGTGCAGAGTAAAAGCAAGTGGGATGCAATGTATGGTAATGACATCCCAGCTTTCATCGGGGTAATCTGGCGTTGAAATCTGCTTGAGGCTGTGTCAACAAAGCCAGTCAGTGTTGAGTCTTCCTGGAATACTCAGAATACTGCTTACAAATCTGAATCATGGTGTGTTTTTTTCAGCAAATTAAGGATGCATCAGTTAAAATGAATCAAATTGGTGGGGTTATACCAGGGGTGTCCCACATATGGCCCAGGATGGGGCCCTGTGACTTTTCAGTGTGTAAATAATTCGTATGATGTGATGTGGTGTGTTAGTTCAGGTTGTCAGGATACTACACAGACATGAATATGAATATAGATTGTGAATAATTTTTAGATCTTGATGAGTTGTTTTGGTCATTAAGTAAAATACTTTATTGTTCAGTTCCAGATACATTTGACAAATTGTTTTGTACCTTTGTAGATACACTGTGTAATTTGGTACTATGTAATGCACATTTGTAAATGACAAAATGAGGCATACAGTTGTTGAAATTTTTTCTGTTTTATAAAACCAAAGTTTATTAAGTGTTAACACTTTCAGGATGTTGTGTTTTGCACTAAAACAAATGCTTTGCATTGGTCATTATTTGTAGGTTATTATTCTATAATTTTCCTGGTTAGCTCACTTCTCTGGCTCACTTGAGATGATCTGTATGTGTATGTGGCACCTGAACTAAAATGAGTTTGACATCTCTGGGCTACACCTTGGAAGAAATCTTGAGTGAAGTGTTTCTGTGAATTCCTGTTTTCTGAAACTAAGACTAAGTAAAAACAAACAGATGAACAGGTGCTGCTATAGCTTTAATCTTGCAGACATTGCTGGAGGTGCATATTTTACTCCCCTTTACATCTTAACATCTTACTACATCAGTAACTGGACCACTGTATTGCAGAACAAGCAATTTGTATGCTGACTTCTCCAGAACAACACTGAAAAAGTTTTGCCATCATTCCCAAAGCGATATATTTTCATCAGATAGAAGCCATCATGTTCTGAGGTTGTTATCAAGTTGAAAGAATTTGTGACCTTTTTCTTTTGATGATACCCTCCTCTGTTTAAAGGCCAAGGTTGATGCTGTATAAATGCTGCTCGACAATTTCAGACTCTTTAACCCCATGTTACCGCACTTTTAAATGTCTCAGCTTTATTTTGATTTTGTTTGATCAAAGGACAGCAAACTTGAATTGATGTAAGTGACTCTAAAAAGTTGTGTGCATGAAGGTTAAAGGACAGTCACGGTTAGTTGGATAATCAAGAATTTTTTTTTTTATAAATATATCTGAAGGAGCCCATTTCAGTGGCTTTTCTTTGTTAATAAAAGAAACAATCTAAAAAATATAAATACAGGAAAAATGTTTTGCTGTAAATGCAGAAGGATGATTGAGTCACACCCTGGAGGGTTTGGGTCTGGTTGGACTGGGACAGTTTACTCTGTCAAGTCTGAGTGTCTGAATCCACAGTTTGAGGTCAGCCTCTCCGCGCTGATGCTATCAGACACGCTGAGAGGTACACGGCCAACAATCACTTTTTAGCTACAGATAACAGTTGGGAACAACCTGTGTATCAGTGTTTTGGGAGAGGTGGAGTAAACACTTACCTCTCTGGACTGCCGTGGAGTACTTCCAAGCTTCACGCCTGGGGACACAGAAGGGAAAAGAGACAGAAAAAAAAATCAGTACTTAAGTAAACAACATGGTTTTTATGTCCTTGTGGAGGAGAGAGAGAGGAGCCTGAGATGCATCAGAGGCTGCGATAATTTAACACCTCCTATCACTTAGCATGTCTGCTTTTGATCTGCAGGAAAACCACAGCTGATCAAGTAGTCCACAGAGGGAAGACAGGTATATCTGTGTAATGAGCTGCCACAAGCATGAAAAGCTGGCAAATGAGTTGTGTGTTGGTAGCAAGAAGTGAGGATGAAATCGGTGGAGGAAAAAAAAAAAAATGCACAGGAAATACTGAGATGCTATTTGTTTTAATTCTGGAGGAGAGATAAAGAAAGAAGGTAAAGAAAGAAATTAAACAAAACTGAGGGAAAAGTTTTGAGGATAGCAGGAGAGTGATAAAGAAATACAGATTGGTTTTGTGGCAGCCTCGGGGACAGGTGGGATGCGTATCGGCAGATGTGTGGCAGCAGGACAGACAACACATTTAGCGCTCTGTCTCCAGCTGGACATCTCCTTTCCTTAGGTCCCCCCCATCCCATTGATAGATAATCAGGCTGACAGCTCTGAGTGGGGCTGCATTGCTACTGATGGGGGGAACGCAGACACCTCTGCCTGAGTGGCCTGTCACTTCCAATTCCTGGGTTGGAAGTGATAGGAACCTGCACACGACTGGGGGAAGGGGGGTTTAGATGCAGGCCACAACCTTCCCTAAGTAATGAGATCTGTGGATCCCTATCTCGCATTTAACCACGCTTCGCTGGGGAGAGGAATAAAATGTGCTGCCCAGATGCAATGTTGTTTTAGATTAGTATGCGCTGGAGAGCCCGGCGTTGCTGTCTGAGTCTTTGCCTGTCTTCATTCTTCTGAACGAGACACAGAGGAGGCAAAAAGGAAGAGGAGGGGGGCTAAGGAGGTGGTGTGTGACATTTTCTAATCTTGTTTGGGGGCGGCTGCGCTATTTGATCTTCTAACCCTAATGGTAGCACATGGAGGATGCATATCTGTCATATCAGTGCGCATGTAGAAACAAATGAATATTTATCACAACATACAGAAGCCACCGCCAGGGTAACACATCCAAGCACAACGATAGCAGTAATCTCTGTGTCTGATTTTCTAAACTGATGGAGCAGTACGGTCCCCTCGTAGCCTTGGCCATCCTGTCAGGAAACATGCTTAGTTATTGATGTTGAAAGCCCCATCAAGGTGGTAATTGAATTTTCCAAAGGTTTAATTGGTTCCGTCTGAAGGCTGTTTGGTCTGGCTGTGGTTACGAGTTTGTCACAGCTGCTGGTGTCATTTCTGCCACACTTCCCCATTCCGTGTCACACCTTTAGTTCAGCTTTAAACCTTTAGAGTGGCAGTCCCCTGAGCCGCTAACAGTGAGGATAGAAAAAGAAAAAAAATGTTCACTGGTTTTAAAAAAAATACTTTGAACATGTGACCTTCATTTAAATAATTTGTTCTTTAATTCAAAATAAAAACTGGATATACGAGAAGCAACAAATTAGAATCAAGCATAACCTGATTGAGCCTGACATTCTTCTTTACTGTTTAGCTAATCGTTTCTTAAAGGGTGACCCAGCGAATTCAGGATGAAATATTTTATAGTTTATTCTATAATAAATTTACATAGAAACAACAAAATTCCAACTCTGGCTGCAACTCTCCAGACTCTTCTTCATTTCTTGTTCAACATCAATCTCTTGATCCCTCTGAATTCCAGTCCTGAGGTTTTGTTTTTCCCTCCTGAGCCCTGCTTGCAATCCAAATTCCAGCCATTTACAGACTTCTTTCTGCTGAAGTCAATGAAGCTCCACAGAGTCTTGACATTGATTTGAGAGAGGTCACACTCATGTCTGCCATCCAGAAGAAACTTACAGAGACATGTGCGTCTCCTTTTCAACTTTAGCATACTTCTACAATTGGAATTCATTTTGGGTGGCAAAGGAAGTACTAATACCATAAACAAACACTTCTGTGTGGAATGAAATGAAAATACACAAAATGTACACACATCTAATTTATACCCGAGTGAAGAAAATTTACATTTATATTTATTATGTGCTGAATCATGAAGTATGTCATCCTGATTTTTCCTGGGTCACCCTTTTTAGAGGTCTGTTAAAGCTAAAAAACAAGAAGAACAAATACAAGGTCAGTTATGTTTCTTTGAATGGTTTCACTCATGGTTTCAATGCCATGTGAGGTTACTGTGTCATCTCAGCCATCTTTTCTTTCGAAATCAGGTAAAGAAAACAACAAAAAACAAAAAAAAAAAAAACAAAAAAAAAAAAACAGGAACTAGTCACTGTATAACATTTTGTTGGGTTTGAAGGCTTTAGTTGATACATAACTTATGATGGATACTGATTGGTTAAGCCATGTTAGAAGTCAAGATGTTGACATTTTGCTGGACAGGAGGCCGTTTATTATCTCTTTACTGTGCGTTAACCCACATCACTGGCTGTTCTGGAAACTGTCTAATTCATACTACTTGTAAATATGGTTTGCAGTAAATACTGCTTTTGAAAAAAGTTTGTAGGATGTTCATCGATCAGCTATCTCTGGTTTTTGGTTTTCAAAAGGGAATGTGAAGCTGATAGCGAAACTACTTCTGTAGCATCAACTTCTGGTTTGAAAAAGCTGATATGTGGTTTATGTGGACTTCATTTTTTTTTTTAAATAGAAATGAACAGTTACCTATGAGATGGGTTGCACCACAGTAACGACCAGAAGTGACAAGAATCACTGGCGTTTCTTTCTCTTGTAAATGTAAAGGACCGCTAAACGTTAGCATTGTAGTATTGCAGCATTGTATTGGTAATGTACTTTAAACTGAGTGCTACTCACCACAAATGAATAAAAGACTAAAGAGAATCGACATAAGTGCATTGGGATAAACAGTATGTGAGGAGCAGCATACTAAGATGTTTTCCTCTAATCAGAACATCTGGGTATTTTGGGCATACTGCAAATTTGCTTTTTTTTTCAACATTCTGCACACTACATCTTGGTAAAATCAGTAAATGCTGCTGATATAGGTTAACATTTCAAGAAACATCCAATGGTTGCCTGGTGAGTGTATGGCAGAGCTTACGGTTTTTGATATTTTTGTTTCTGTCTTTTAGTTTTTTTTTTTTTAATTTCTGATTTATCTGATATACAAATTAAAAAAAAATAGATTTGAATTAATCTAGAAAAAAATTCTACATCCCTTTACCCATGAAACAGAAAAAATCAAGGCATTTCAATTTCAATTTTTAGATTTTATCCAAATTAAAATGTATGAAAATGAATAAATGAATGACTCATTGCCTCTTTATTGAGATTTAATTCCCATTTTTCTAAATGAAAAGTTTGATGGCCAAAAGATACACGGAGCAAAATGCACCCATTGTCTGAGCAATTTTGAATATATATATTTTTTAATTCATCATAGAGCTTGGTTGAATCTTAACATTGTCAAGGCATCTTTGGGCCTGCAAAATTCCTGCCCAAATAATACCTTGAGACAAAAAATTCCAGACCTAACCAATCTCTTTAAATCCTGGTTACGGCCCTGGTTGCTCTTTATCCATTTTGTTTGCTAAATTACATTTGAGCAAGCTGAAGAACATTTTTCCATGATAGAGCGTAACTGAAACAAGCAGTAAAATAATGTAAAGTGAATTTCAGAGGTATTTGTAGTACTAATTTGTATCATTTATCTCCATAGCGTCTGTTCGGTTGAAGGTAATAGTTGCTGTTTGATTGCAATTTCACACTCAGTCAGTTCCACTCAGTATAACTGTGTTATTGATTTTTACTGCTCCAGAGAAAAACAATGATAAATTGTTAAGACTGAGGTTTCAGAAAATTCATCAAGTCCCATATTAAGACGTAATCACTAAATCAGAACAAGAGTCTTTTTCCAAAAATCATTCTATAACTTATCCAAAAGTAGATTTTTCTCACATGGTATGTTTTAGAAGTTTGATTCAGAGAACTGGAAACTGTTCTGAGATTTTATCGCTGTTTCCTGCATGATTCAGAGAAAAAGATCCTCTGTGGTACAGTGATTTAGAGAGAGAGAACATTCACTGGTTTATTGATGAGGAATAGCAGCCTTAAATAGCTTTTTAAAAAAATCTCTAAAAAAGGCCACATGGTTGACAGATTATTTGGTGGGCTGACCAGGTAATGTGTCGGAAACATTGGCGGTCTGTTGAAACTGTCACAGAAAGAAAAGACATGATGTTATCAAGCAGGAAACGTTAAAGTTTGACAGTGTCTTTAGCTGTTTTTAAAGGGTATCTTAAGTGCATCATTCTGTAACCCTGACTATGACTCATCACTTATGAGTATCATTTATGTACTTGTCTGGTGAGTCACTTTTTATGTCCCTTAAGAACAAACAACCAATAAAGCTAGAGATGTCTTTGTCTGTAGATGTTAAATGTCAATCTCTAGTTGTTCTGCTTTGGCGTTTGTTCTTAACCCCTACATGCTTTTGGTAAACACATTCAAAGTCTGTGGTTCACAGGATCAAAATGCAGCATTTTGCAGAAATTGTCTGAGTTTTGCTTTCGAGCATTGCTCAGTAGTTTCATGATGATGATTTCAAAGCAGCTCTTGAGCTATGTCCTTTGTTGCCCTCTAAGGTAACCTTGAGCAACCAACCCTCTTTCTCTTCGTCTCTCAGACACAGAGCCTCTGAATATTCATGCAGACAAGCCAGCATTACTGCCTGAATCCATATAAACAAGGGCCACATCATTAGCAGATCCATTATCATCCCTCCTCTCAAAGACCCTTCTACGTCTTTCTAACAGCGACACACATCAAACATCCTCTCCCTGCCACCACCACTGCTGAGGAGGAGCAAAGGACAATAACAATGTGAAATAATGAGCTTGTTAAGTGAAGGATTGTGGCCCGATGTTCTGGGAGAAGTTGTTAAATGGTTAGTTTGAAGCAGGGACAGGGCAGGAGGCTGCTGGCAGCCAGACAAGGCGAGTCCTCCTCCAGCTCACCATTAGTGCTAGGCCGTCACCATAAACCTCTCATTAGACATTCAGCTCACCCAGCCTCTGTGACCCCAACCAGCTGCACCCCTCTCTCCACCGGACAAAACCACCCACACCTGCACTCTGCTCACATGCTCCTCCTCCACTTGACTCTGTGTGGGAGCACGGGGCTCAGGCATGCTGGTGAGGGTTTATCAGAGGTAAAAACACTCGAGAACAGAGGTATTAGGCTTTAAGCTCTGCTCCATTGATGTTTTAACTTGTTGTGGTAAAAGATAAAACAGTGTTTCAGTTGGAGCTGAAATCCTCCAGGATGGGGCCAGAGAGAGCAGCTGCTGGAGGAGGAGGAGGAGGAGGAGGGGGGGTGATGGGTGAGCAATCAGTGAATCAGGATTGAAGACGTGCCTGTGGAGGATCTCTAAAGACCACATATGAGGCGTCTTAAAACTGTTTGTAACGCCTTCTGACGACTGGCTTGTGTTTTGAAGTTAGACTTGCTTTAAGATGTTGTTACGTGTTTGCATCTCAAAGCACAGATTTGGCAAAGAGTGAAACAATAACACATCACAATCCAATCAGATACGGTTGTGTCCTGTTGATGAAACAACCAAAACAACGGCAAACAGATTTTTTTCATCTGTTTCAGCATGAAGCCAAACCAGGCTCCATCAATCAGGAGGACTTTGAATGCAAACCAGTGTTGTTTGTACTTTAGCTTTGTTATTTCAAGTTTTAAACTCAGAGTCAGAGCGGCTTCATTTGAATGACAATGTCCAGCTGAAGGACAAGAGTTCTGGTACACAGTGTTCTTGCCTACACTCAGACCAATATAAATTTTATTTGTACTAAACTGGAGAATTCTTTTCAATGTAGAAGTGGAAACAAGCCAAGATGAAACATTTGCTTACTCTAGTGCTTTACATTCAAGCAGATTTTCTATGCTGTACTGTAGGAATTGAGACTGAGGGTAACACAATAACGCTTCTTATCTGGGTTAAAACTGGGGTTTGCATCCCATTTGTTTTAAAGGTACTTAGTTTACATCATAATTTTCAGAACAGAAACATTTATCAGCTTATAAAATGAAACGCAACCACAGGTTGTTTAAATTAGTTCAACTTTGACTAAATGGTGCCTTTCACTGCTGCTTTAATTTTGTATCTACATACAAATACGATGTTAAATTTACTTTAAGACTCTGGTTTGCAAGCTTTGTTGTTGATTTCCTTTCATTTGCTTTGCCTCTGTCAGTATGATGAAATTATGCTGAAAAGCAACTGTCTTTTACTCTCCCACAGTTATTTTTGTGGCCTTTGCTCCTTTCGAACATCAAAGAGAAACAGAAAGTGGAGAGGCATGCAGCAAAAGGGTCACGGCCAGGATTTGAACCGGTGACTGCTGTGATGAAGAGTCACAGCCTCTTTATGTGGGGTGTGAGCCAAACATTGTGCGCCACTGCCCTTTTGTTTTGTTTTTCATCAACCCTCAGAGGAAATATGTGGCTCTTTAGCTGCTAAATGCTTCACTAGCTCGACCAACGGCTCGCTAATGTTCCGGTCTGCTGGCAGGTGCTGGTCAGGAAATGTACAGAGTGGTTTTTAGAGATGCTTTTCCTAAACTGATGTGTAAAATGAGCAATGAGACTGAGCCAGAACAGTGAAACTGCTCAGCTCAAAAACTATTTGTGTATTTCTGTTAATTGATAAGCTGATAGAAACTGCAGGTTTGTTTGTTGATGAGCCCACACAGTTATGTAAAGGAGGCCCCTTTCAAGCAAATAGCAAATAGATTACTTGAGCTTCTTATAATACTGGTTGTGATTAATTTTCATGTACTCCTGTACTGATGTTGAAATCACAGGTGATAAACAACCGTGTGAGGAAAACAAATCTAAAGGTTTTTTTTTTTCAAGTACTTTTCCTTGTGACTGATTCACAGAAAAACACAGGCAGTAAAACAGATATTTATCATAATAAATATGTAAGCTAATTAGCAATTGAAGCTAACTTCTGAGATATTTGTCTCTGAAACGTGTTTGTTTGTTTGTTTGTTTGTTTGTTTAAAAGACTCCTCTCTCACTCTCTGGTTGCTCCCTCCTTCTCCTGCTCCTCCTCACACCTCCTGGACTTGTCACTGACTGAGCTGAGAGCCATGAGCTAGCAGCTGGCATCAGAAGAAAGTTGTATAGTGAAAAAAGTAAAAGACCTACTTCTCAGCCAAAATGACAAAGCTGTGTCATTATTGCAGCATAAAGCATGTTGATTGCCTCTATACTCATTTGACATTTTTGATTTTGCCTCTGTGAAGTAATTACACCTTATTATTGTGCATTGTTGGCTCTTTGAGGGTGTTTGCAGGCTGCAGAACTGCATTACTGGATCATGATTTGCTTTGAAATTAAACTACAAAAAAAAGAGAAAAAAAAAAAAAATCAGGAAAACATGAAGAGTACATCAACAATGTTCAATACAACCATGACCGTATGATGTAAAAAATCATGCACACCAGCTTACTGTCCCTCTGTCTCTTGTCTGCTTTACATTTTCACTCAGCGCCTGTGTTGTAACATCTTTCCTCAATGCAAATTATTTAAAACAGACAGATGTGCTATTGTCTGCATCCTGTGTGTGAAAACATGGTTCATATACATTAAATGTGATTTATAATTCATTAGTCTTTTGCAGCAGTTCAGCAAGAAGATTAATCGTGTTGTGCTTTTCTAAAAAAGCTGATAAAAGTCATTATTTGGTTTGACATTGTAGTTCATGTTCAAACAGGTGGCTCCATGTTTCTGTATACGACATTAATGTGAACCTGACATGAGTGAGGTGGCAGAATAAGACGGGGTGTGAGATGTAAGCTACAGGCTGAAGATGTGTGCTGACATTTACATCACAGGGTTTGAATTAAACATCAATCATTACGTGAGCTTAATGTCATGTTGAAAACAGTGTCTCTCTAGCAAGTGTTTGCAGCACATCAACCTGCCTCCTCGGCTTCAACTCTTGACCCCATAATGACATTTTCTGACCTCTTCCCCTGCAATCTCCTTTTTATGGCCTCTCAGAGGGAACACGTGAGGACAGAGTAATTAGTTAAGCCCCTAAGTTGCACAAGGCCCCAATGCGGGTCCCCCTTCCACCTCTGACCCAGATGAAGGTCAAGAGTCAGGGAAACCTGTACATCATCACTAATGTCATTAGTTGCAATTCAAATGGAAAAAGCAGACACCTGCTCCAATCCCTGGGCACGTTAACCCCCAGGATCCTAATCCCACCAGAGATCAAAATACCACTCATTTTTGAATGACTGGCATTTACAAATCATTTATCCATTCCAAAAAAACTGAACCCCCCCCCCAAAAAAAACCAGGGTAACTGTCAGATTTTCAAGTTTCTGAAAGAACCTGAATGTATCACAAGTGATGTTAGCAACATGTCTAAACAGAGCAGAGAAGACAAGAGAATTTGCTTCGCTTTGATTCTCATCCCTTCTTCAAAAATTTGTAGAAAATAGATAATTTGCTGTAGCTAAATTCTGTAAAAAACAAATAATTCAGTGCTCTTTATTGCTTTCAGTAAGCACTGAATGACTGACATACACCCTGTAGTCACACTTCAAAAATTCTTTGAATTTTGCTTCCCATGGCGTTGTCTTGCAAACAGAAATTCTGCACAGAGCCGCAGCACTCTGTCTCATTATCGACAGAAACTTCTTTGCAGATCGGCCTGATGACTCTGCAATGTAGACTGTTAATGGTGTAAATAGTAGTGACAGGACTGACTGTGAATAGTTCATCAGAATGCAATAATTATCACAACATTATTACAAGTTTTTTACTCTTTATGATGTTATTGCTCAGGAGACATTGTTGAGTTATCCTGAACCCACAGAGGCGCAGAACTTCACTTTGCAGAGAAAAATAAGACCACAGTGAGTAAAAATGTGACAGAAGCAAAAATGACCAGAGACTGTTTGGGATCCTGAGGGTTAAATCAGTGTGTGCCTCCCTCACACCGTAAATAACACATGCCCCGGTTTGTTATTGTCTGTGAGAGCACAGGCTGAGCATACAAATACTACACCAGCGTTCAGTGAGATAAAGACCCAGCTCAGTCAAAGACTGAGTGTGATGTGAGGCTGTGCTGCTGCATGAACATCCTCCATTATCTTTACTGCTTTTCTCTTTTGGGGTTGTGGGTAAATGAAGGAAGCTGTCCCAGGAAGTACAACCTGAACAGGTCACCAGCCTATCACAGGGCTAACATGTAGAGACAGTCAATCACCCACGTACAAACTCACACATACGGGCAAGTTAGAGTGATCAGTTGACATGTTGAGCATGTTTTTGAACAAAAGCCGAAGAGAACCCATGCATGTACGGAGGGAACATGCACACTCCACACAGAAAGACACCTGAAGTGACCTGATGGCGAGGGAACCTCTTGCTGTTAAGGCAACACTATTAACCACTGCACCACCGTGCAAGCACTTGATCAGTGCAGCTGATTGGCTCCTGCATCATCACTCCCATCACAATGTCACTCCTATGACTTAGACTGTGAATTACTTAAGAATGCTCAGTGAGGAAGCGGTGAACATTCATTAAAAAAAAAAAAAAAATGCAGTGTTGATTTGATGCAGAATTACAAACCCGGCCTAAATGTCATCCTTTCTGGACCTCTAAGATGAAAAATATTTTCTGAATTAGAATGCAATCATAAGCTGATGTGTTTTTTGCCACAGTGTCAACAGGCAGAGATGAAATATGCTTGACTACTTTATGCAGATGATGATGTGGTATGTTGTACTAATCAAGATGGGCCTGGTGTTACTTTTGTGAATTAGAATGAATCTCTGTTATTGGCTTTTAAACTGTCAAAATCAAGTATTTAACACAGTTGCAGAGTAACGTCTACTTTGACTTTCTCTGGTGATAGTGTACAGCCACAGCTTGCAATATGTTTAATTGACAAGAGGAAGAAAAATTTAGGTCCTTTCAAAGCTCTAAACTAATGTAAGGGTGCCAAAGTCAAAACTGTTTTAAGTTTTTCAACATCCTGTTTTCTTTTAATCTGTTTATCCTGTCCTGTAGGAGAAGGTCGAGCACAGCCTCCAGAAATATCCCCCCTTGTATCTTAACTACCTACCCTGAAACGATGTCAGTTAAGATGTCAGTACAACCATTCCAATAAGACTTTGTGACAGCCTTAATGAACTATTTTAAAGGTGGTCAGTCCTCCCACTGATGCGCTGCTTGTCTGTTTTGATCATATAGCACCATTATTATTCAACAGAGACAGTTTCACAGCCTGTTTAAAACTCCTTGCTGAGGGTTTAATGATAAAGAGGAGATGCCTCTGTGGGGCTTTAAAAAATCTACCTCATGTTTTAATTTGCTCCAATATTGGGCTTCTTTTCTGTGCAGTCTTCAAATTCTCTCTCATGCTGCTAACTCTGGGGCGCTGAACACAGCAGGGGGGGAAATAATGAACCACACAGATAGCAGGCTTCTGAAAAGGGGGTGATCAAATGTGACACAATTACCATTATGACAATTCATTTTGACAAAAATATATTCTCAGAACAGATCCTACTTAGGGTACTTTCAAGGTTAGGAGACGCAAAGACTTCCTAGGGTGGATTTCCATGGAAACAGAGAGTCAGAGTGAATGTGGGGCTGTGGTGGGAGGTGGCTTGTTTTAAAGCCGTGCAGAGGACAGGGTTTGACAGCCTGCGTGAGGAAGGATGTGTAAACAAATGCTACCTGTCAGCCGCAGGGCCCAGGTTAAGTGAATTATGTCGGCCGAGACGAAGTGCAGGAGGCTGTAATTGGCACACATCTTGTTTAGATGCTGGTGAAGAGAGTACAAACTGCAGTGCTTCCTCTGTGAAACACTGCACCGCCAATGATAATGGGAAGCAAATGCAATTCAAAAAGTCCACACAGTAAGTGGAGATTTTCTGTTTGGAAGCTTGAAATTCAAAAGTTCACACAATCAAATCTGCACACTGAGCTGCCATGTGCTGTCCTGGATGGTGCCCAAGCACGGCGAGAGAGAGAGGAGGATTTGACAGAGCTGATGATGACGTGAGAGGAGTGATGTGGGCTCATGTATCTGAAGCCTGAGCACTGAATCGACCAGTCATGGACGAAGAGACGTCAGACATACTGAGAATAAAGCTGCAGAGCCTTCATACTCCATACTCACGGCTGTGTGAGCAGAGTCAAGAGTTGAAAATAAGACTTAAGACATTTAGAAGATTTGGTACTGTCATTTCATAAATATTGAAGCAAAACTGTTGTTACAGGATAGCTATATTCACAAATAATACACCATGTTACATAACTTGGCCCAAAACTGAGTAAAAAAGAGGACAAAAACATTGTTAATGCTTTATTTTCACAGAATAAATCTATCCATCCGTTTTATACAGCTTATCCTGTTCAGGGTCACCTGTGGCTGGATTCTATCCCAGCTGTCTGGCATCTTGTCTAAACCGGGAGTTCAAATGGTGACCTTCTTGCTGTGAGGCTGCAGCGTTAACTGTTGCACCACTGTGCAGCCCGAAGCTACCAGATCCAACTTTGGTACATGACTGCAGAAGCTGGGATCAAACCTGTGACCATCCGACTGACAGACAAATACTCTGCCACTGATCCACAGTCACCACTTTTCATAGAATATATGTTATTTGCTTGTGAAACAATCCTGCTTGACTTCCTCTTACATGAGATAATGCATCTCAGAGAGCATAATACATTTCCACTGAGCTCCATCATGCTAACAAACAGACGCGGTCACAGAAAATGTCTTCATGACATCATGCACCTCGGGCGTAGTGGTAAACTAGAATCGATGAAGTTTTATTTTTACACAAACTTCTACTAGCAACTTTTAATGGTGGATTCAGATATTTCCAAGCCCACTCATATTTTGTTCAGATGATTCAACTTCAAAAGTTTTTTGCCAATTCAAGCAAGACGTGCTCAAACTGTGAGTTATGTAACATTATCTGTGGGAAAAACTGGACCTCGGAGCAAGCTTCACAACTCTGCTGAATGACCGTTCTGAGAGAGCTCTTCTTTCCTTTTTTTAATGGTTTGTTCTTTTACTTCAACTTTCTGTTTTAATCAACAGTTTTCTGTGGATGTGAGAGGAAAATAATGTCCTGATTTTCTTCAGTAGAAAATGATGTCCAAAACCAGGTCTTTTTCAAAATACATAAATGTTCTAGACTAGAGAAGGAGAGCATTGTGGGTAGCATTTGATACTCTTTGACACAGAACTTGATTTGTGATATTGGGCTGCATAAATAAAACTGACTTGACTTGGCCTGACTTGAGTATTCATTTATGCAAAACCCAGGCAGCCACAGCACCCATGACAGAACTCTCTTCACAGATTTCAGATCGTATCCTAGTCACTTGTTGTAGGATTTAGTGCAGACAAAAGACAGCTAAGATAGAAAACACATTTATCTTTGCTGTGATATCATGATATGCAGATGACACACACACTCATGGAGTCCTAATTCATTCATCTGATTTTCTCTTTTGTTGTCTATCACAGAATCAATGGTGTATTTTTTGTACCTTGTCAGCAAAGTAAACAAAGTAAAACTTATAAGCTATGAGAGCCATAAGCCATGGCAACAATACAAACCTGATTTTTATATGTCCGTAAAAAGCATCACCTCAAACATCGACCTCATACAACAAACCCTGACGACAACAAAAGCTGTCAACAGTCAGCACGCAGCCAATGTTTCTGCTTCATCTCAAACTCATGCAGACCGTCACGTTATGGGAAGCAAGTTGCTTTTTCTCCAAACTTAAACTCACAAACTTGATAACATTCATAAAATTGAAGAAATGTAACACACAGTTCCAGACTGCTCGCTTGCTCGCTCACTCGCTCTGCAGTGGCTCACTTCACTTCTCTGCTCCCTGCTGCTGATGCAGGACAACAATGGGAGGGCTTACTTCAGCAAAAGCTTTATTCCTCTTATCCCCACAACATGTAAGATTGCAAATGAATAAATACACAGCAAATGAGACCTACAAAAGGTGTGAACACTTGCTTATTCAGCTGGTTGGGACTCACAGTGATTCATTGCGCTTCTGGAGCATGGACAGCTGCAGGTGGTGAAATAAAAGTTGCATTTACTGGAGGGAAAACTAATGATTATAAAAACACATTCTTTACATGCACCATCATACCCATTAGATTCAAACGCTACATTTTTCTTTAGAATTGAAAATTTGGAGCTTATGAATAAAAAGATTACATTACCTGCTTGAAAATGTGTTCTCACAGCGTGAATTTAGAGTTGAAGACTATAGGTTTAATTACACACCATGTGGTGTGTTTGATTTACGAGAATGAATATCTGTCATTGGATCAGGGTTACTGAATTATACTGTATCCTTCAAACAATAACAGAATGTGAATTTGTGCCCCTCTCCATTCTGATCTTATTTAATTTTCTGTCAAAGCCTGTTCAAAGTGCTCTGTAATGGCTTTCTTGCAGATCAAATGAGTTGTTAGAAAACCTCTTTTAGGTTTTTTTTTTGGACCACATTTTCATGTTCCTAGATAAAAGAGCATGTTCAATCCCTTTGTGGTGACCTGTTGGTACACTGTTGGCACACTGAGGTGCTGTGATCAGACACTGCTATGTCTTCGTTAAGACTCTGTGCTCCCCTGCTCACCTCTATTTGCAGTGAGATTGGAGAGTGGAATTGGCCCTGTCACTGTTTACCCTGGCCTCTCATTGGAGTTAGCGCCACGTCCCCTCTCACACGCCTTGTTTTCCCGTCAGAACACTGCTGATTATAGCAGGGACTGATGAGTCCAGACATGTGAGTAAAGCATAGGGATCGCCAGCTGAATGCTAAAACACGAGCATTCACCCTCTGCCTACAGTTCCCATGAGTACATCACACTGACATACACAAAGAGCATTTAAATGACTGTGAAAACGCACACAACCAACCATGTTCAGGATTTATTCTGTCAAATTAGTGTTGTTTCTTAAATCAGACAATCAAATTATGAAATGTCTAAATCATGTTTGAACAGACTGGATTGAAATTGAATATAATATTCAAAGGTACATCAAATAAGTGTTCAGTCACTTCAGTATAATCATCATTTCACTCAGAATGAAGCTTTCATATCTACATTAGGACCATGTCCTCTTCTTTAGAGGCTGTCATCTTGAGCCACCATGTTGCTATTATAGCACAGAGAGGCTAACTATTAAGAATAATATGCGTTTCTGTACTTTGTGAGCGGCTGCTAAAAATTTGACAACAGAGGGACAAGAAAGAAGTGATTGGTTGTGTGCAAACAAATTTGTACTGATAGACGTTTTTGATAATAAACACTTTCCAAATGTAGAATCATATTTCAAAGGCAATACGGGAGCATCTTGTCATCGAAGGCCATGGTCACTTCTGGAATTTTACCAATGGAAGGGAGTTAGCAAGAGTTATCGAGGAACTAACTGCTAAATGTCACAAAATATTTCTCCACACTGGACCTTTAAGAACCATTAAATGTGAGCGACTCACGGGACAACAAGTTTCTTTTTCAGGCCCTTGTTGATGTAAGCCAGAGTGCAGCTTCTGTTTAACTTCTCCTTTTAGATCTGAGAGCTATACTTGAAAACAATGAATGGGAAATAATTTGGGGTCTTTATGAACCAAAAGAGACCTTTAGATGTTAATGCTACATTAAAAATCTTGGCTGAAGTTCACTCATTCGCTGTAATCACTGAAGAGTTGGTATCCATTCCCAGAGGGAGATGTAGGATATCGCTGAACAACAATAACAAAGGATGATCGTCAAGGGTTCTGAGACTGACGGAAAACCAAAGCCACTCCAGGCAAATTTCTTAGCACACTTCACCATTCAGTGATCGTAACATATTAGATGTTTGAAGTAAGCTTTATAAATGCATTAGAAACACAGTGATGTAAATAAATAAATAACATTTGGGGGATTTTATTTTTTGTGTGATAATTTGTGATAATGTAAAAGGCTGCAGTGTGTCCCTGATGGTATGACAAAACATTTTAATGGATTATTTTTCAGCTGCCATGCTTGTTTAGGGACAACTAAAAGGAACAGGATGGATCATTACCTCGTAAATCCAGTCAACAAGCAGACATTTGAAAGCACTTACAAGGTTCTTTAATCCTGTATGAACGGTCCTCTTGGATTACACACACATAGCTAATAAAAGCAAAACCCAGTTAAGCTGATCCACTTCAGAGAGATAAATGGAAAATGGACTGTGTTCATGAAACGTTGTTTGGTCTTTAGGTATTACATGATGAGTCGCATTCATCCTTTCACACCTGCATTCATTCACTAATGGAAAAGGCTGCTGGAAGGTACCAGTCTGCCTATCAGCACTGAGCTCATCATTTCTTCACATTCACATCCTGCAGGCCATGTTTTAGGGGGAATTTGGAGCAAGAGCAGAGAATCTTACTATCTAACCCTCAAATACGTAACTATCTACACACTTCCACTGAACCACATCCCCCACATCACATGAAGATGGTAGTAGTACTAAAACTACTTCACCTTGACACTGATGTTAAAATCATCTCCGGCAGATAGAAAAAGCGAACACACATTATGAGAAGAACGGTATGTGCTCCTGGTTTCCCTCTGCGAAGCAGCTTTATTTCTGCCGGTGGTCTCGGAGACATGCATAACTTAACATGCCTGCAAGCCCACCTCTGGGCTCCAACCAGTCCAAAAAGAGGACCACTCCTGTCCTTCACAGTAACTCCTTATAAGCCTTTAGCTCTGTCCTGTTTTTGTCTTCCCTGCCTCTGGTTTCGTCTTTGTTTTGCTCAACATTCCCTCCATTATCGTACTTTACCCCTCCAGATGCTGGTCTTCATCTTATTTTCCCCCAAGTGTCTTATCTCTTCTCTCCCCTCCCCTCCTCTCCTCTCCGGCTCATCACCTCTGGCCTACAGTCTCTAACCTATAATTTCCTCTTGCTCCCGTCTGTGCCCTCTGTGTTGGTCCAAAGTTTCATTAGTGGTTAAAGGCAAAAAGTAAAAATAACAGCACACTTACAAAATGTTAACTATTACAGCGCTGGTGACTATGACGGGTTTCTCTCCGGCTTTAGCTCTGCTCACTGGAAATAATGGAAATGCAAACGGTTTAGTTTTTTCATCTCTTCCCCCGGTGCAATGTGTCGTTGACAGGTAGTGAAGTATGTGTGAACATCTGAACAGAGCAGCACTTACTCAACCCCTCTGCAGCTCTGTGCTAATGAGAACTGTGCGTGAGAGCATGCGTGTGTTATGACTGACTGCAAAGGTGCTGTCACACTGACTGACACTCCCTTATGCCCAAAATAACTCTTACACATGTCAGGTGGCTGTTGCCCCAAGGTCCCCAGAGCTGAGGTGTCATTTAAGAAACTGGGAGAGCTTCTGCTGCATATTGCTGACTGAAGGAGAGCTTGAATGCTGTTAAGCTGTCCTCCTGATGTTTGAGGCATTATGTCAGTTTATGATATTGTATAATCAGTCAATGAAGCTAAATCTCTTTTTAATTTTCTACTCATGATATCCATTTGCTGCTTCTAAACTGACATAACACCTGTTGATACAAAACAAATCATGAGAAACAAAGAAGATATCCAAGGTATTAAAAACTGTGTGGTTGTTAATTGCTCCAAGCTTTTAATATTTTAATTTTTATATCACTGCAAAGGTTCCCCTGTAGTTGTATAGTAGTTATGATTAGTGTGTAGCTGCTTGTATGATGTACTGTTTGTACACTGTTCCTTTCAAAGTAAACAAAAAATAATAAACATGCAGCGGTGGCCAGAGTTATCAGAACACCCTGCATATCTATGAGAACTGGACATTAAAATACCAATACAACAAAAGAAATATCTACGGTCGTCATGCTGTCATGATGCTCTATATACCACAGAATAGAGCCACCATGAGGACATTTAGGTCATTTTCTTTATAGAAAGGAAACTTGAAATGATGGACTGCCCCCCCCCCCCCTTTTTTTTTCCCTTTTGTTTTTCTTTTTTTACAAGGGTAGGAAAGATGATACTTTCTGGCTAAAAGTTATGTCCGGTAGCTTTCTGGGTTTCTGTCATCCCTCCTTAGTTTTACTTTTCATAGTTCGACCAGCTCTGAGACAGCAGCTAATGCTAGCATCCAGTCACCTCGTAGCTGAAATGAATGGTAGCTAGTAGAGATTGCTACCTTCGGACTTACAAATACTCTATTAAATCTGGTCAGTCTTCATGATGTAACATTATCGTAAGTGTTTATGTTGGTGAAAACTTTTAGCTATACCAAATGGTAGCAAATGGTAGCTGAGAGGTCATTTAATTTGAAAAAGTCAATCAGACATCTTCAGGATTTTTTTTTTTTTTTTTTTTTTTGGCCTCTGATTAATTTAAAAGTGCAGTGTGTAGCATTCATAAGTATTTTTAAAAAAGTGTAGAAGCACTAAAATAATTTTTAAAGTTGTTTGGTTTGTTAGACTTGTGTTTCTACAGTTGCACAGACCAGGCAACCAGTTTCTAGCAAGAAGAGGTTGAGGTAAAAGATAAGGAAGTGGTTGTTGTGCCAAAACAAATTGTGGTGATAAACATTTTCAAAAGTAAAAACTTGACAAATGGCGTATTATAACTTATCACGCAGCACAGGAGCGTCCTGTCCTTAAAGGCTACCTGATGCTTCACCAACATGTGGGGTGAGACAGGAAGTGTTTTAGCTGAGATTTTGACCTCTAGACATCATTAATTAATGCTATTTCTACTACCTCTACATTTAAATGTAGTGAACACGAAGTATACTCAAACTCTGGTTCATTTTTCACATCAGAGTAACAATGAAGGAAAGCTGCTGCCATATAAATGCTGTATATTGCTGCTGTTTATGCTTCAAGACAAAAGGAATGTCTGTTCAGAGGACATAAATTCAGTTCGTAGGCTTTACTTCTATTCTGTCTCTGTAGTTAAAACACATAGTTAGGAATTCACAAACTACAATTTTCTCAGGAAAACAAGCCGAAAACTATCTGTAGCAAAATGTCTGTGATCCCTCCGTTCTCCCTTGGTCTCACAGACTCTGTCTGATTACCTGCTTCAGCATTTAAAGTGCTCATTGAGCCCTGAGCCCTCCCTTGTTTTGCTATCACTGACTCCTTTCTTCTCCCTGTCGGGGAAAATGCCAGAGAGGTGCAGTGAGCACCATGCTCTGCTCCCATTGCTGGTAATTTGACAGCGAGCAGAGAGAGTGCAGAATAATTGGAATAGCATTTACGTGTCAATGTGACACTGACAGAAAGAGCTCAACATTTAACGTGTCCGACTGGAAAGAAAGAGAAAAAGAGCAAGTTGGAGATTTCTGGAGTAGATTTCACAAGTTGTGCTTAAAACAACACAAATAGAAACCAAAGTTTGGTCTGTTGAGCAACAAGCCTGTGCAGCATAGAGCTGGGGGAGTGATGATGTGTCTTTAATATTCAGTGTCTTCAACAACAATAGCATGCAACAGCTAGCAGCTTCCACTTTAAGCCAGTTTCCTTTTAGCAGCTGATGCAAGAAGTAAAACCACAAGTGCTTTTTGTGTGGAAGTGCTCCAGTCAGACAGCACTCACTAAATTTAAAGAGCAGTAATATGATATAACTGGCAAGCTTCAGGAAACTTTTTAATTGCTTCCTTGCACTGAACAATGGATAGCCCTAGCTTTGACCATGAAAAGAATGAATCTGCCTATCAGCAGATGACACAGGAACAAAACAGCCACAGTGAAGTTGAAGAGAGGAAAAAAGACACAACATCCTTTTAGCAAAACATCACACATCAGCAGCAGTTGTGTTTTCATTCACTTTAGACAACAGTGGCTGCCATGTTGAAGAGACTCTGAAACATATTAATTTATCAGGGCTGTGTTTGCGTGTCAGTCAATGACAGCAGGAGAGGTCTTCAGTGAAAGCTGAACGCTTGGGTTATTTTAAGATGCAAACAAGAAAATACAATTTCTGGTTACAGATTCTCTCTGTTGCCGGCCAGTGAGAATGACTTTTTTTTGTCCCTCCTGTTCTGCTCTCATTCCTGCTGCTGCTGCCAGTCTGACAACAGAGGGACAGCACAGTGTAATGAGCAGGATTACCAAGGGAGGCTGGCAGGAATAGTATGGTATCAAAGGGAATCCAGTCAGTGAGCGATATTCAGACAGCTCTTTCGTTCTTTTATTCATTGCCTGTGCGCCCAGAGTGACTCAGCTCACTCTCCTGCTGTCAAACCCTGTCATTATCCATTAGTGTGTTTCTGCCTCGCTGGGGACCGCCCACTGCTACCACTGCCGTGTGTGTCAGTGTGTGTGTGCTTATGAGCAGGTGCACATGCTTGTTGTGCTGCGTACTCTCTCTTGGATGAACAGTATGTTTGTCTTTATCTTTGTGTACACACTTGAGGTTGGTGTTTGCCCCCCAGGCTCCTGATGACGGGCAGATTTTCTGTCAGCATGACTGTCCCTGTGGTGGTAATGCCTCGTTAAGCACTGTGAGTTTGATAAGCAGTAACAACGCCTCTATCAGGGCTATTCAGACAGTTAGAAAAGATAGATCACACACTGGGTTTTGGTAGGAAAAAATGTAGACATGTACGTGCGTTTTTTCACCTGCTTCACTGCAGTAGTTTCTATTTCCTTTATTTAGTTGGTACTTTTGTCAGAAAAATTATAAGTGACTCAGCCAATAGCCAAACATATTAGCCTTATTTTGTAACATTTTAAAATAATTAAACAGCAACAAAATGTGTGAAGTTCATGGAGAGCACTATGTCTATAATTTGCAACAATGTTCAATGAGGGAAACTGAGTTATTTTCATAGAAGTGTCAATAGTGGTAGAATAAAGCATGCACACTAAACCTTTTTACCACACAATGTTTGATGCAAATGTTATCAGAGGATCAAGACAGTGGTTACAGGCAGGCCAGACATTTGAATGAACTCCTCCATCGAAAATAAAATAGCCAGAAAACAGTCAAAATCAAGCACAATTTATTTAAACTAAACCAAACATGGGATCAGTCTGCAGGAAAAGGATATACAGCTAACACCAGCAGAGCTTAAAGGAGAGGTTAAATTGTTTAGTCACCAACGGCACTGCACAAAGGTAGCTGGTTGAAAGATGTGGTAAGTTGATTTAATTCATAAATGTCAATTGGTGTAACCAATGTTTCTCACACAAATCTGATATTGCACAAAAAAGTTACTATGAATATGAGTTTCACAGCCTACCAGACTGTAAAAACTGAAAATTAAAATGATTTTCACCAACTGACCCAAAAATAGAGAAAAAAAACATTGACACCTACAGCATACTGACTTGCTCAGCACAACAAAAACCCATATTATCAAACGGGGAAATGAAATATTTCAAATATACTTTGAGATGATATTTCATAACAAATACCTTATTTCATCAGTACACTATCATAACTTCTAGGAAGGTGATTTATTTATTACTTGTCATACTTTTGTGGTTACACTATTTTTACAATTTAATGTGACTGATTCTTTAATTGGTTAAAATTGGTTGAAATGTCATATGAAATACTATGACACCAGCACAAATGCAAACTACATCTTTAAACAAACATTTATGTTACATTTTGTTTGAACATGTTTTAACATGTTTTTTAAAGTTTAAAGCATGTTTTTGATTTGGACATCATACCAACCCTTATTTGTCACTGTCCGAGCAATCAGAAGTTTGCCATCATTAGCGACAATAGACCATGTCAAACATCTCCACTTTGGGATTCACATGGTCACGAATGGTGTAAAGCCTTCAAGTTAGCTGAAGCAGGCAACTCAAGCAGCACTACTTTCACATTTGTCACGTCTGTCTCACAGTCTCCTGATCAAGTATCCTTCAAGTCAGGCAGCAGGACCACCACCTCCTGAGCATCCACCTACAGACTTTGATCATAGTGGGTTTAAGAAATGGGTCATCACTCCTTAATTTCTGCACACAAAGTGAATCTGCAAAGAGTGATGATGTTTGGCCAAGGCAACAAACACAAACAATGGTGTGCTGCTGAAAGAAAGCTTTGATCAAGACAACGTGAGCTGACTGATTTAACTTGTTTTGGCATTTCCCACCCAGGACACCTAAATTTGTCTCTTAAGTCACCCCGATTCATTTTTCATCAACTTCTACTGGTCCAACTTTAAGGGAGAGAAAAAGGAAAGAAAATGACAGAAGATCTGGAGTCTTCTCAGAACATTCTTCCTCTCACCTCGTTTCTCTGGCTAGAAATGTCCATTTTTAAACCTAACGTGTTCAGCTGGTCCAGCAGTCACTTAAGGAGAGAAAAGAAAGAATTGAGATGACCAGAAATCTGGAGTTACTGAAAGGATGTGCATTCATCAGACAGTAATTCTGAATAAAGAGATGCAATTCAGAGTGGCACAGACTCCAAAAGGAGCAGGTGGAAATTCACTTGTCATGTTGTCTTCTTTGAAAGAAATTCTATCAACCAAGTAAACAAGAAAAGCATCATCTACTGACAGGCCCGGTCTCAACGGGATGTTTTCATTTGTGAACAGCAGTAGTCCCTCTTTTCATTTGCAGGTAGAAAATGTCAAATCATACAAGAAAACACACCAAGCAGCACTTCTTTCACTAAAGGCATCAGCTTTTAGAGGCTGTACATCCTCTCACCATTATCAGGAGGACTGAGGCAAATCACTGCCTCTACCTGCAGATCAACATTCATGACAGGCCAGTCTGTGGAAATTGTTCCAGCTGAGTACAACCAGAAGTTTACGCAAAAGAAAAAGAAAGCAGTTTTGTTTTCAACAGAAATGGATTCATCAGAAAGTACCAAGATGAGTCGCAATTTTGATAAATCGTTAGTTGTTAAGATCTCTGCTCATGTTTGATTCCACACATCTCTGTTGTGGGTTCATGACAGCATGTATGTATGATCAGGTTAAGAGGACTGGTTGTCTGGATGCTGCCCTCTCTTTCTCTGCTGTGTTCCCTGGGGAGGGTAGGTACTGAGCTAGAACAGCCAGGCTGCTAGAGATCCAGATAAGATGGACAGAAAGAAAGGAAGAGATGTGTGCAACGGTGCATGTGTGTGTGTGCATGTGTGACTGAAGGTAGAAAGGAGAACATATATAAATTGTTAAAAAAAAAAGACAAAGGAAGAGTGAAATCTGATGAGAGAAGGACAGGAAGCAAGCGAAGCAAGAGAAGGGGGAGCACAGGGAAACAGAAATCAACATATAGAGAGAAAGAAGAGGGACAGTTGTGATGGAGAGGGCGAGGGAGTGAGACAGGTAATGGTTGACAAAGACAGAGTGATGGCCAAAAAGGACAAGAGGAAAAGTAAGAGGAAAAAAAAGCAGTTGAGTTTGGTTCATGCCAACAGTGAATTCCTCCAGGCTGCGTGTCAGCTGTGTCCACCTGAGGCCAGCTTCATCTCTGGCCATCTGTAACACGGCCTCAACCCGAGCCAACATGACTGTGCTGTTAAAAAGTTTTTCATACATGTGGTGTGAATGTTAATGCTTAAGTTACTCCATCCTTTTTAGTGACTCCAAAGTTTTATTTTCTTTGTGTTGTGTTTCCATCCATCCTCAGTTAAGTCTACAACTACTTGGATCATGAAAGGACTGAGGATTTTTGTAATTGGCCTTTGAAAAATACTTATAAACTATAAAATTTGCAGACTGGACCAATGTAGCATACATAACTGGTTTGCAGACGTTATGGACTGGCTGTCAATGGAGAGTGCAGTCTCAACTTTTAATGACCTCAGCAAACCTGAGGCCTCTTGGGCTACGTCAAGTTTGACATTGGAGCTCTCTTTATCCAAATGTTTTAAGTCAAAAAGAAAGACGTGGATCCAGCTGTTTTCGTCGCAGTTTGCCTGAGAAGTGACTGCAGCAGTGCATATTAAATATGATCTTCACAACTTGAACCATTTGCATTAAGTTGAGTCTGAGAAAGATTTGATGTGGGAAGTGAAGAAAAAAAGTGAGACTAAATGGCCAAACTTCAAAAAAGATATCTCATGAATAATGATAATATTAAAAAGAGTTTAAAAACAACTGTTATATAGACAACAGTATTGAAGTTTAAAGACGAGGAAACATGGGACAGAGGAGCTGAAATGTCACTCTCAGACTTAAGACTGCAGAGTAAGTATACACAAATACATCTGAATAGGCACAAGCAAATATATACTTGTATTTTATAATTTGTGCTAAACTAATAAGAGTCATTTTAATATATTCAGTTATTAAAACTTATTTAAAAACTTTAAAGATCCACCCATGTTTAGAATACAGAGTATGAGAAATTCCACCACAAGATATTTTAAAAGAATTTACTGAATTTAATATGCAAAACAACAAACTAAGCCGTCAACTAATGTGCAAGAGCCAAACTCTGTATGCTGAGCGTGTGAGGGCATCACTATTTGCATTAAGTCAAATATTCAGTGCCACTGCTATGTGCCAAGTACTAAGACATAATGTTCTTCCTTTGCAGTTCTCAACAGTGAGCAGCTTTATTGTCACTGCACAGAGGCTGTAAGTGAGGCCATCAGGCTGAGCTGATGCGACAGTGAGAGGGTGAATTACTGAAAGTGGAGTGGAAACTGTACTATAAAATGAAAAAAAAAAGCCTTGTTATTTTGTCTGACACAGTTTAGTGTAAGTGCCTCAGAGTCAAAGGGAAAGAGTCAACTTGACAGCACAAATTGCACATAGAAAAACCCACTGCCCCACAATTGCCATCACGATCTTAATGTTACTGTCCATCTTTCATTTGGAGCCTCTAGAAATTTAATTTGAAGGGGTATAAAGGAGAGTAATGAGTCTCTCTAAAGCATCAACAACAGTCTGAGTGAAATCTTTCATTTCTCTTCCAAAACTTAAAAACATTTAAGCTGGATGGACCATGCACTCACACTGTGAGACAGTCTCCTTTTTTGATGATCTCCCTTGTTTTGATGGAAATCTCCATGAATCCTTCGAAGTCATGATACAATAGACATTCAGTGTAATTTAGCTCATGCATATTATGTCTGAGTCAGAGTCATTGCTGAAGCAGAAGCTCTTTGCTTTCAAAAGTTTTACTCAAATAGTGACTGAATGTTGAGGTAAAAAGTAATTTGCAATCCATGTAATAGTTTGCAGCTGGCATTCATAAGCCAGGATGGTCTTATCCATCTCAGAAATATGAATGCAATGCTTATAGTGGTGACACTTAAATCCCCATTTCCTGTTAGTTTTACCTATATTATCAGAAACGTATGCCCCTCACTCACTTTTGCTGCTTTCTATTCAACAGTCAATTCACCCCTGACCTATGGCCCTGAGGTTTTGGACAGGGACTGAGAGAACAAGATCATGAACGCAGGCTTTTCCTCCAGGAGGTGTCTGGGCTCTGCCTTAGAGATAGAGTCCAGAATTCAGATACCCAGAAGGAGCTTGGTGTACAGTCTCTTCTTTTTGCCATCAAACCCATTGAGGTGGTTTGGGGTATCTAATGATGATGCCTCTTGGGCCTCCCTTTCAAGATTTTCCTGGGCACATCTGACCATGAGGAGACCGGAGGGTAGACCCAGAATGTGCTTGTGGTATAACTTAACCCATCAGACATACAACACTTTGGAATCGCTAATGATCTGATGGAAAGCATTGTTTGGGAGGTTTGGAGCAAACTGCTTAAAGTGCTGCAACCCAGATTCAGCTACGGATAAGAGAAGAAAACCTGAATGGACCAGTCCTCTTATGAACCAACAATCCCCGCTGAAAACAAGTATCAGAAGCTTAAGTTCTGTTGCATAAATTTGGCTGAAGAAAGCACTGACACAGAGTGTTAATAACCAAAATGCAGTTCAAGTTGACAAAACATAAATGTTTATTTTGCATTCTTCAGATGATCCTAATGAGTTACCCTGTAAGTTTCTTGATGTGGTTTTTAAAAATGAAACCCAAGTCCATGACTATGGCCAGGTTTCTGGCCTTTGATTGTAATGACTGAAGCTTTGCACTAACTTTAAATACCATTTTGGCTCATCCACCATGGCTGTTTGATTTTACTGACCTGAAACTTAATCTTAATCTATCATTGTAACTCCTGCAATGAATAAATGGGATCAAAAGCAGTTGTGCCTCTTCCTGCTGCGGCCACTTGCCTCTATAACTTAGTCTTGTTCTCTCCTTGGTTACAGTGTTGTGTTATTGGACTGTACTGTCGAACTTGGCTGAGTTCTATCCTAAATTGGTCAATGGACTTACAGCTCTGATGCTGCATGGAAAGCAGTTCGGACTGATGAGCTGAGCAGGGGTTTGACTGGCTGTGTGTTACGAGTGCAATGGCTCTATGGGAGATCTATTGAATGGGCCTCACTTTGAACTAAGTGCCTCTTTCAGTCGCTGACAACAGACACTTCAGGACAGAAACCACAATAGAGTAGAGGCAAAGATACTAGGACAGATATGTTGAGGAAAATGAGGATAAAGCAGGAAAAAAAACACCACCGAGGGGCAGAGTGACAGAAACACAGATAATAAGAAAGGGGAGAGAGAAACAGAGAGGAGTACACTGAGAGAGTGCAACTGAACAAAATTTGACCCAAATATGACACTGCAATAAAACAGACGGAGAAGTCTGCAGACATAAGACTCTCCCCAGCCTCTAAGAGTGTAATTATTCATGAAGCAGATGTCATTCATAACAAGGAGTAGCTGCTCACCCCACCCTGATCTTATGTCAAAGGCACCTGATCCTGCACTGTCTATCCATGTCTATTTGTTATCCTTCTCTGCCAAGTCTTATTCTTGTATTTATACTTCTTTTTTTTATTGATTAGAAGGAAATGTACTTGTATATATATATATATATATATATATATATATATATATATATATATATATATATATATATCACTTTCTTTCTTCTAAATTTCAACTCTAAATAGTTTTTTGTAACTTTATTTTATCTTTTAAAAACAAACAAAAAAAAAAAACAAACAAAAAACAAGAAAACTGAAACAGTTTTATTAGCTAAGAAGGACCATTATCCACTGAAGTCTAATCATTTGTACTGCATTTTGATTGCTGAATGATTGGTCCTGGTCAAGGAACAGAAAAAGCATTACTGGAGAACATCATCCAGTTATTTGCTTTCTGCAAAATCCATTTAGAACAACCAATTAAGGTTCTGAATGTCCTCTCCTCTAAACTGAATTGTCTCTATTGAATTTTTTATTACAGTTTATATAACATTATTTAAAGAAGCTAAAATGTCCCAAATGCTTTTTGAAAATCCTTTTTTAATGTTCTTTTTTGTGGTTTCATGTTGAAGTGATCTTTAAGTAATGATTTCCTTTTTTTTTCTTAGTGCCTCCATTGAAAAGATGCTTTGACATAAACTCTAAAATCCAGGAGAAAAGGTAAGCAAAAATATTTTTGCCTCTGCAGAGAAAAACACCCTTTTCATGTTAAAATATCCTGCTCAGTCCAAGTTGTTTTCTTTAAATATATTTTAGACTTGTGTCACATCTAAAGTGTTTACTTATATTCAACAAGTATCCTTGAAACAAATATGCATTTTGTACAAATTCCAACCCTTGGTATTTATATTTTACTGTCTCAACACTGAGTGAGTGTCTGTTTTTTAACTTGCACAGCAATAACTTTATGGTGCTGTGAGGACTATCTCTTTGGTGTTTATAGCAGTGACACCTTTGGCTAGAATCAGTAATTCAAGAAAGCTTTTTCCCAGGATGCAAAGCCACATTGCCTCTTCTCTGGCCACTTTCTCGACAAAAGGCCGAGCCCGGAGCTGCCGTCCTCTGCAGATAATGAACTCTCTATTGACAAGTACCTCAGACAACCCCACTTTAAAAAAATAAAACTAGGAAAACAATGTACCTCACATACACAGGCTATAGTCTTTAACACAATGGTCATATTCTCAACTCTCTGCCTCAACCCTTTGTTGCGTTGGTTCATTCCACATTTCCCTTCTCTTCAGCTGTAATGAATCAAGGGGAAAAAGCCCCCCAGGAAAATAGGCACATTTGGATTAAAATTTAGCAGGAAGATTTGAAATTAATTCTTAGATTTTGAAGGCTCCAAAGACAGAAAAGAACCCTGATTGAGGTCATTATTTATCTGAAATAAGTTTGGGTAAATGAGGTCCACAGGTCAAATAAAATGTGCTGTGCCCACGCAGAGCTTTACAACTCCTCAACTGTGCATTAGGAAGCATCTCATCATGCCTTTTAAGCAATTATTCTGTGCTTAGCATAAGTCTTATAGCCATCTGCTGTCAGTGAACAACAGAGTGTGGGCGACATCAGCCTCCAGCCAGATAAGCTGTCAGTCAGGTGATTGACAGACCTGAAGGAGACTCACAGCAACTGAAATCTCGAAGGAAACAGCCGATTGCTCTCGGTGAGGAGAGAGGAGGGAGTGGACCGCCCTTCCTGCCTTCTTGCCTAATGATGGCGGCCCACAAACCCACATAACCAGATAGATCAGCCCTACGTCCTGTCAGTTCAGTATTATAAATGACAGACTTTAAAATGCTTGTTACAGCCTCAGCTTCGGGGTACGGCTGTCAGCTCAGCTCAGGGGTTCAGCATGGTTTGGATTGACCTGGTAATGAATAATGACACCACTAACTAAATCCCCCCACCCTCCCAAAAACGGTGCACTACATTAACACTGAGCTGCCTTCACCTTTATAAACTCCCTTTTTCTCTCCAGTCTGCACACAGCACTGTTTCCATAAGAAGAACAATGGCAGCCAAGTTCCAATAATGTCTGTCAGGAAGCAGCAATGAACAGCTGAGATTATGAGCTGCTGTGATAATGTTATTCCCCATGGCCAATTGTGAATTCAAGGGAACTTAAAGAGCTGAAGTATGACATGGGTATAGACTTAATACCTGTCATTAATCTTCTCAATGATTCCAAGAAAAGAGGCGATTAATTTTATCAGCTCCCCACCACAGGAAGAGGCAGAGAGAAAGAGAGCGGGGGAGGGGGCGGAGCTAGAGGTGAACTGCAGCTGCTGGGAATGTAACACCTGCTCATGCCGTTAAGTTATAAAAACAGTGCAAACTAACAAACATTTTCAAACATTTTTGATTTACAACCTATAACTTTGTTTTGCAATTTTTTTTGTATTTTTGTTCATGACACAATGAAAGGCCTTAAACACCAAGGTCTGCCCATATCTTTGGCCCCATCAGGCCTCCAGAAGGCTGTCCAATTATAGGGAAGGATTTTTTCCAATCAGGGAGCTTTAAAGAGTTAGCAGCCTAAACAAAGCATTTCAGCTGAAATTAGGGTTTTCTTAAAAACCAGTGAAGGAAAAATATGTTTGTTTTGTTGAGCTGTAAATCATGTAAAGAACCAAGAAACCAAGAAAATGCTGATGAGCAGAGTAGAGCCGAGCATGAAGCAGCTTTGGTATGTGCACATCAACCATTCACCAGGTGTGCGATGGCCATCACATCTTTCCACTGTCTCATGGTGAATCTTTAATAATCTGTGAATATTACCCTCTGTGTTTCAGTCTGCAGTTAAAAATGACTTTTTGGAGAACTTTTACTGAAGCTCTGACTGAAAACGTCTGGAAGTTTGAACGAATGCAGTGAGAGTGTGAGCAGAGCTAATCTGTCTATGAAAGAAAGCTGTTGATGTTATGATGCATTCTGCTCAGGTCTTCTTCGTCTACCTCTTTAGCATCCGCTGAAGAGCTAAAATTCCCTCTACTTAAATTGTGTTTTAGTGTCTTCATATCTTGTACAACAGAATTACCTTGTTGCTGGAATGTGTTTAACAGCAAACCAACCTTGCCTTTATGTCTCTAAATCCCAAAGTTTATCTAAGCTTTATTTGCAATCAAATCTTACTCTAATCAAACCAGTTAACATCCCGGCTGTCTTGATGAGGATTTTCTGAAATAAACCTGCAGGAGCGTGCAGCGTAAGACGGGAAGTTTTAAGTGTTATTTGTGCTGGGTTGCACCCTTGGTCCCCCGTGGTGCTGCGCAGTAATTGCACCACCTGCCAGCACAGAGCGAGTGCCTCCTATCGAGTGTTTCCATCATTTTGAAGGTTATGGCACTTTGATGTAACAGGCGCTTCCTCATTTGAATATCTGAAGCCACAGTTAAAGTTAAAGGTAGCTCTCTGTGGATCCTATCAAACATTTAGGCTGAAAACATTTACTATGATACAAGAGACGCTCATAATTAAACCTATCAGGAACAAAAAACAAGCATGCCTCATGAAAGTGGTGAAAAAAATTATCAAAAATGGATGGCTTTATATTGAGGTGGAGTTTGACTTGATTTTTGAACTGTCACATGTGAACCTCGTCTACCAAATCCAACAGCTTACCGTCTGCTGGATTTGGTGGAGTTATAGCTACAAATGTTTATCTGCCTGACCAATAGTAGAGGAGTTACTGTGTACTCTCATACTGCAGGGATTTCCTACAAATAATCAGACCCTACAACTTTATATAAACAGAGATCATGTAAAAGTTAGAGGACATATAAGAATTGAGTGGCCTGTGTCTATAAGTGGTGTGAATTAAGTTGACTATTTGCATCATTGCGATAAATTGTGTGGCCTTTTTTGTTCGGCATTTCTACGTACGTTCATTCATTCATTCATGATATGTGAATCACAAACAGGTGTGTTACGTCCAGGCTGGTGAAGTTTTTATGTTCTTTTGCCACCACAGATGGAAGAATAAGTGGAGAAATAGTTATGACCAGTTTTGATAAAATAGTTGTATTTAAATTAAGATTTTGGGTTGTTTTGTGGTTAAAACTGCAAATTTTGCCATTTAATATGTTCCACAAATGATCATTTCCACGAGAGAATATGCTGCAAAGTGAGAGGAAGTCTTAGTAGCTGTGCTGGAAGAGAAGCATATCACACTCCTCGTCTTCACACTCTCAGAGCAGGTGACAGTGTGTCAGCGGTGAAGTCACATTATACATCCACCCACAGCCAGACCTGTTGCAAGAGGAGCCACAGTTTTTCCCACTGGAGCCGCTGGGATCCTTTTTATAACGCTGAGTGACAATAGCGAGCAAATAAGAGCTAATTACTGCTGTTGCCGTCACCTCACCTTCAGTGTGTTTAGAGTATTGGTCCGAGGGGTCGCCTGTCAAACACAGGCCCAATAAACCCCAACCAGAAACTATCTAAGCTGACTCTACATCTACTAATTATTTTTTATTGCTACTGAAACCTGGGAGACATCAATCATTAAAGTGATAAAAAGTGCAACTCAATTTAGATGTTGCTGTCTGTGACAAACGTATTTGTCAGATTATCAAGTTAATTGTGAATTTTTATGTTTCAGAATGATGAGTGAGGAAAAAAAACAATGCTCAGAGGTCATCATGTTAAATCAGACGGAGGTTGTTTTGCAATGTATGGTGGAGTTATGACAGTAAAAAAGAAAAGGGGGAAAAGAAGAGCTCAGAGTTCTTGTAGATTATCAAGGTGACTTTTTTGGAAGGTGAAATGATCTTTATAAGAGTTTGTTTCTCTTCTTCTTTCACATGCGTTCTGGTTTGGATTCAGTAAGTGTGTTCAAAGTTTCCTGCAGATCTATGAGAAAAAGTTTTTATCTGCAGCACATCAAAAAAATTTTTTTAGCCCCAATTAAGTCACTACTACTACTACTACTACTACTACTACTACTACTACTACTACTACTACTACTACTAATAATAATAATAATAATAATAATAATACTATAATAATAATACTATAATAAATACTTTGTTCAGAGAGTTTGGAAAAGATCAAAAGACTCAACACACCATCAGCTCTTTTTTCCCCACTTTATCTGATGAAAATTGAGACAGTGAGTTTGAACATTGGCAAGCTGTCTCTAGGTTGATGGACAGCTTTTCATACTGGAGAATTTGAACGAAAATAAATCACTTCATCTTCACAGGAGACAGGCATGTGAGCCGTGGAAACTATCCTGATGTCTCCTGTGTCACATTTTCATTAGTCATTTCGTTGATGTGCTGGTTCAGACTAACTTTGCAGAGAGCGAAGCAATAAAATACACTTCAACCCTATCATCATCAGTATCACAGCCCTGCATGCCAACACCAGAGCTCTGAGTGTGATAGAATCAGCCAGAAGGAGCTGTGTAGGAGGAGGCACATGGGTGTGAAGGGTGATGGCAGGGCAGGCTGCTTAGTTTTTAATGTTTCCAGTTCTGTTTTTAGTAGCACCAAATGACAACGTGAAAACTAACAGTAACAGGAATAGCAGTATGTGAGAAGTTATGCAGATAAATAAATAAATAAATGAAGAGCCAGCCACAAGCTACAAGGAAAGAAAACTCAGGGTCTGTAAAATTGTTAACATCTACATTATAATCATATGTGAGGAAGGACTCAGTAAAAAAAAAAAAAAACATGAATATGTTAAACATATCAAACTCTTGTGCCTAAAATGCGAAAAATTATCAAACTGCAGTACACAATTTTATCTTAATTATCATCATGTTCCTAGTTTTGTTTTTGGGTTTGCCTGCACTTTTTTATTCAAATATAAATACTGCTATCAACGCAATATCACACAACTTTTATATTTTGTCAGCCCCAATCAACTCCCGACTAGACATAGGGGAGAAAAAAATCCTTCAATGCACCACATCAAACAGGTAAAACTTGGATGATAAACTTTTGACCCATCAGGTGATTGGTTGTTGGTGGTTTTGGAAAATAAATAAATAAATAAATCAAGCCCAAAAACTGAGTTTGAGCCTCTGTGGTTGTCTCACCCCCTCATCGAGCTCTAATGGCTGTGAAGCCGAGCTGCAAAAAGGTCTGTGGTGGGGCAGGGCTGCTTTCTCTGGTGCCACCTCTCCCACATTACTTTAACGTGTTTTCAATTCAGATGCCTCAGATAGGACAGATTGCTCTGCAGCCTAAAGCATCAAATTATGATGATTTAAGGCAACACTCCAACATCATTAGGCATGTATAGAGATCCATAATCAAGTTAAATAGGATAAAATCCCTCAGTGCACCCCATTTATCATCCAGGTCATACTTGGATGATATACTTTTGACCTATCGGGTGATTGGGTGTTGGTGGTTTTGGTAAAAAAAAAACAAAACAAAGGAAATCAAGTTCAAAATCTGGCCAATTATCATGTAATGTGGAATAGATAATACAATATAAATGCACGGTGTTACCTGCTCAGTTCATGTGGACATTTGTACATCGTTATCCATTCACAACAAAGAAGTTGTTCCATCACTTCTATCTCCTTTTGTCCTCCTTCTTCTGATGTGCTGTCATTTTGAACAGAGACACTTGTTTGTTAAAAGAGAATTATAATTAAAGAGTGCGAATTAGTGATACGACCTTACATGAAGTCACAGCAGTTTGAGTTTGTTAGAGAAAAGCTGGCCAAGGAACACCTGTAGCTGAGCCGAGTGGCTGCATTTTGTACTCAATGTAAAATCATATTAATATATGATCAAATAAACATTTATCAATAACATTTTATTGTGTTATAAGAGTATTGTGACTCATGCAGAGATTTCTTTTATCAAGTTTGTTTGTTTTGAATGAGTTTCAGTTTTGCACTTTACTTTAAGGATGATTCTTCAGGTAAACAGCATGTTTTTTGTTTTTTTTCTTTAACTAAAACAGGGTTCAGTGCTTCTACCCTCTGCCTTACATGTGCTTATTCTTACATTGTTATAAAAAAATAAATGTCACCAAGCCGCCCCTGAGGAAACATCTGCATGTCACTAGTGATTATTTTCCTGTTCTTCAGCAGTGTAACATGCGCTCTGATCCTTTCAGAAAAATGCTGACATTCATGTCTGGGTCAGGAAAATATGTAAGAAAACAAATTCACAAAGAACACAGTGTGCACACTGGTGATTGAATTGCTTTATAACAAGAGCAAGCGATAAAGACCAGTGAGGGTGATGCCAATATGAGGATCACAGCACCTCAGAGTCCATATCCTGCAGCTGAAAGTGAGTGCTGGAAAAGGTCAGTTCTGTTTTCACTGGAGGCGGAGGAGCTGGATTGACTCCAAAGCAACTGGTGTGGAGAGAGCTGGTGGAAGGGCGTCTAATCCTGACCTGGCAGCAGCCCCCGCTGTGTGGGAGCCTCTTACAATCTCCGGTCATCTTTTCTTTCACTTTAACTTCTCAGTTTGCCTCTCCTCTAAGCTTTGAAGCCGTTTAATATGCAGAGGAATGCACGTGCACACTCACACAAAGGAGGCCATCTGTTACAGGGTGAATCAGCCGAGCGGTAATCCCAAATTCACCTCCTCCCTCTGTGGCCATCTTAGTCAGAATTCTCGGAAAATCATTCACATGAAATTGATAAAGGAGATGAAGGCAAGAAGAATAAAAGGAGGAATATGTGGATTTTACCATCCAAGTGGGTGTGGCTGATGGGCCTCTGGGTATCACTGACATTTCACTACAGAAGAGGATTCACAGCTGAGACGAAGGGCTTTTAAGAAGAGGAGCATATTGTGCAAAAACAGGATAAATGCCACCCACAAAGGCTGCTGTTTCCTTATTTCCTCTCATGCCAGGCTGGGAGAGCCTTCAAATATTCATAAACATCAATAAAGGAAAGCCTCTGTGGTTGTCTCACCACCTCATCGAGCTCTAATGGCCGTGAAGCCGAGCTGCAAAAAGGTCTGCGGTGGGGCAGGGGCTGCTTTCTCTGGTGCCACCTCTCCCACATTACTTCAACATGCTTTTACTTCAGATGCCTCAGATAGGACTAAAGGCACCACTCCAACATCATGAGGCATGTATAGAGATCCACAATCAACTTAAAAGTCATGGCTCTTCAACATTTGGCTAAACTTGAACATAAAGTAATAAATTAAAGATAATTAGGTTCAAGTTTCTGCATTATCCAAATAAAGCTTAGCAATACAATTTCAAATATCTGGCTTCTGGAGCATCAAAACATTGTTTCACACCAGCTAATGTAAAGTAGGTCACAGTTTGGTGACACTAAGGCACCAATACTTCAAGCCCTAACTGTAAGAGCATTATTAGGTTTAAAAGTAAGACAGTGCTTAAAGGTTTCATGGTTTCATCTAAACAGAGGTAGTGCTGGCTAGTTTTACGCCCTTGGCGAACCATCCCTCAACAGAGGGGGTTGGAGTGCACATGAGCGAGGTGAGTGACAGGTGATAAGAGGAGCGCACAGAGAGGAGAGAAAGGGAAACTTAAGTATCACCCCCCCGCCTCTCCTTTGCCTTTTCTCCTGAAAGTGACACATACAACCTGTGACTCTCAGCCGCAAGCTGACGTGATAATAGGGGCGCCTCAGAGAGCACTCCAATAAGTTGACATAAAAATGAGTGTAAGTCTAGAAAACTAGGAAAAGTTTTTCTTTTCTTTTCTTTTTTTGTGATGCACACATTGCCCATAGCAAAACCAATCCCTGCATCTAAAAACATGATATATTTCCCATACAGTCAACAAATTAAACACCGTCTTCTCTATGTGAATTCAGCAGCTCAAAAGAAAAGTGAATCTGACTCAGCAGCGGGTGTTACCTTTTCAACATGACACCTGCAAGATGTGCTGCAAAAGAAAATCTCACACTGAGCAAAGGCTGAGCTCCACTTTTGGTGATATCTCATTTTCAAATCACTTATTTTTCCAGATTAAGCATATAATTACAACATTAATGCAGCTACAGGCATGCATTTGTAATCATCCCTTAGATAATTAAAGGCCTAAATGTTTTCATTCTCCTGCAAAAAGAAATGGAATTTTCTACTGAACATGACCATGGTGCAGAAAATTAGACATTAATTCCAGGATATTAGAGTGGAATTAAATTTCACACAAAAGAAAGTATGAAGTTATATGCCGTCGCTATCTAGGTTACGCCTGTCAAACCCTGATGAAAGGCTAAAAGTCTCAGGATTCACTAAAGAGAATCTGGCTTTTTTAAAGAAATAAATTCAACTACTGCGAGCAAATACTGACAGGGAAAAAGAAATTTACACATTCATGAATATGCTTATGTTTTTGCAGATGTGAACTGACTATGTTTGCATGCATGCATGCATGCAAATGCTGGTCTGTCAAAAAGGAGGCATGCTGAGGGTCTCGTGAGGATGACACCCACTCTAAGCTCTGCTTCATTAACTCTCTATCATGCCAAAACCTACACTCGACCTGATCTAGACGATACTATTAAGAGCTCCAGGGTTACTTCAAGAGCATGCGGTTTAGTTGACACTGCAGCTAATCTGAGTGTTCCATCTTATTCCAGTGAGTTATCAGTTAAAGCACTGCATCTGTTCGCAGCGGCGCTGTTAACGGCCAGTGCACACCATAAATCCCCCCCAACACACACACACACACACACACACACACACACACACACACACACACACACACACACACGCCCGCACGAGCAGGAGACAGATTATGGTTCTTTCAAGAGGAGAAAATCACCTACATTAGCAAAACCAAAGGCCACCATCATATACAATAAACTCAGCCCACCCATAAAGAGAGAGCTGATTCCACAGAGAGCTGTGAGTGTTAAAGTGAGAGCTTTAGAGAAAACAAGAAGAGGAAGAGTTCATCTGAAAGTCCCCAAACAAGAGGAAAACAATCCTCTTAACTCAATGTTCCCTGTTAACTTTAAAGCAGACGGATCTGCATTTTCTCATGAGCTCAAACCAGATATTTTTGATTAAATTGTTGTTACTGTAATTAAATGTATGAAAAACATGTCAATTTAAAATTCCAAAAGCACAGCATATGATTAGATTTATTAGATTTGATAGAAGATATTTTGACTTGGATCCAGCTCTTTTAATGAAACTAGAGCCTCCTTCTTTCATCAGCAATTCCTCCCCTAAACCCTGTATTAAATAAACAGCAGAACTGCCATTTATTGCACAGGCAAGCGCAGCAAGGGTGAAAGTAACTGAATTAAGAGGTAAATTTAGACACAAGGCAAAATGGGTGTTAATTTCATAAGGTGTGATGAAACTGCATGTAAAGTATGGGAGATTGATAAAGTGTCAGATTCAGTGATTAATTTAAAGGTGATTAAAGGCTGGGGTCGGTGGTTTTACCCTCTTGAATAATGCTCACACTGCAAAAGTACAGACTTTAATGGCACAACAGTCTTGATGTTTGGTTGCTTACTGTGTCACCTGTAGGTTTTGTTGCAGCTACCTTTGTGTGAGCAGAATTTGATCGTGGTAATAAAGGTTTGACAGAGTGTAGCCAGCACAGAGCTGTCCGTGTATCCTCAGGTTGAGACGGATGTGTTTGTACATCCAAATTTTGTCTGGTGTAGATAATAGAGGTTAAAGATCAGATGATAGAAAACAAACAAATCAGATAAGACACAGGATCCTTGCAAACAAATGATGTTTGTGTGTAAGCGTGTGTATCTGCATTTAAGCAGTCTGCACATCAGCTCTGTTTTCTGCACATGCTCATACTGTATGTTTATTGCGTGTGTGAGTGTGTGTGTCCTCCAGGCCTAAGTGTAAGTGGGCTGTGCTGTCTGAGAGGTGAAACCTGTGTTATTGGGCAGCAGGCCTGCAGCTCCCTGTCTGTATGTATGTGTGTGTGTGTGTGTGTGTGTGTGTGTGTGTGTACACAGTCAGAGCACAGGGACAGGCAGAGATTGCCACCACCTGCGGCTCAGCTGGAAGCTGCTGCAAAGAATAAGAGCCGAGAAAAAAAGCCAGGAGACGCAGGAGAGAAGGAGAGAGGAGGGAGGTGATAGAGGAGTACATAATTACATGGCAGAGCAGAAGCTCATCTCGGGGTACTTCAGGATCCTCCCTTCTGTTTTCCACAGGGTACACACACACACACACCACCCTCTCCACCCTTTTTATGTCTTCATCTGGAAGAAAACAATCCATCAGACAAAGGTCAGTGTACCCCAACCTCATCACACAAGGCATGCACGCACGCACGCACGCACGCACGCACGCACGCACGCACGCACGCGCGCGCACACACACACACACACACACACACAAACTTATTAGAGCTTCAAAACGCTAAATGCTTGAGGCATGTCACTGATGAACATGGATCATAGCTGAGTCCTGTCAGTGTTACACTGCTTGCTCATAATACGCTACGTTTAAGCTATATTGTGAAAAAATTAAATAAAATAAAAATAAAAAAACAAAGACAAAGGAAAAAAAAAGTCCAATGATATTTGCTTTTGCAATAAGTTCAGACACTGCTGACTCAGTCAAAACTGCAAAACTGAAAACACCGACAGCCTCAGCAGATGATGATGAATTGCTGCACACTCTGCGGAGTTTTGATATTGATGCTATCAGATGTTTTTCAGATCATGTCTTTTTTTAATGTCTTTTGAATGAGCAGCTGTCCTTACCCACTTTTGTCTGATTCTGTCATCTTTCCTACGCAGGTCAGTGGTGGGTACGCTGCTGCTGAGAGCACACAGCGGTCCACAGTGATTTTTCTTCTTTATCGAGAAATCATAAAGCAATATTCTACACAACTGTAGGGCAGGGTCTTTGGCACAGGGTGGTATCAGAAAGCATTTATTATCAAGCATTTAAATCATGACAAAAATTGATGTTTTTATATTTGCACCATTTGGGGTATTGTGCTTTTTATAGGCTTTATACTGTCCCTGTACTCTGTAGTCCCCTTACCTGAGTCAAAGCTCAAAGAAACCCCCCTTTTACCCCCTCACACTTTCTATAAAAGGTGATATGGAGCAGAGAGTTTCAAAAATCTAACAGAGCTGTTTTTAGCTTTGTCCCTGACATGCATTTGGATTAAAATTCTTGATGGAATCAACAAAGATGAATTTGTAGCACAGGAGCAGATAAGTGACAAAATTAACACTAGACACATCAGCCAATTCTGCCAGGAACAGAAGAGCACTGGCAGATAGATTAGATTAGAGGTGTCCAAACCTTTTTGTCAGACTCATTTCATTTTTAAAAATTACCAAGGGCCTTTGTTTCTTACTGACCTAATCATTAACTGTGTAGGTGAAATTAATGTTCTATTTGTAAACTATTTCTTTGAGTGATTTCTGTAAAATGAATCAATCACTAAGTGTGGTTAAACATACTTAAACATGTCATCATTACAGTTTGTCTCTTGATACCAGATGCATTCCTAACATGTTTTGTCTCTTCTGCACCATTTCTTTATTTTAATCTTGTCTTGTTCCCTCTAATGTGTTTTTTGAACTCTTGATATTCGTGAATCACATTTTCACGTCATAATAAATAAATTCATTTAAAGACGTCAGAAATTTAGCTTTATACAAGTAGCCTCTGCACAGTCTAAATGTAGTTCAGTGAGATGTTACTAGATATACTTTGGTTTGGTTTATGCACCTGACAGGAAATGCTAATGAACACATGATGTAGAACATGATTAATCTAATTGCCATCATTAATACAATGTAAGATGAAAGCTGGGGGCCGTATTAAAACGGACCCCTGCACCCTGACTTCAGACATGACTACATTAGATGGACACTGGCCGATATATCACAGGATTTGGATCTCTGACAGGCAACTTCTAACATTTTAGTTTTGTTTATTTCATTGGCTGCAACACAACATGAGTTTGTTGGAGTTATAAGAATTAATGCATGAGCTGTGCATGACTGTGTGTTCAGAGTACCAGACTTCCAGTATCTCTCTCTTAGAGCCTGCAAATGGAACAGATAAAATAACCTTGTTTAGATAGAGTCACTGGTGTAAAAGGAGCCATTCAGAAAAGGTTACTGACTGTCTACGGTAACAGAGCTGCCAGAAATAACCCATTAAAGCACGGAGTGATGGTAAACAACTGACAGAGGCAGCTGTGGGAAAGATGAGCTGTAATGGACCTTCTTGGTGTTGGTGCTTGTCTCAGACACAGACCTGTCCAGGCATGCTCTCATCTGACTCCAGCTTTGAAAGCCTGTCATAGTGTGGCTGCACAAGACCGGCCGATCGATGGATACTATCCTGCCCGACAAATGAAGTGAGAGTCTGCTGATTCCTAGTCATAGAAAAGAAACTGATCCTGTTTGTTTGCGATTTCCTAAAGCTGTGATCCTGCAATTCATCAGGGCACCCACAGGAGGCTACGGGGAGAAAAAAAAGGTCAAAGAGACACCTACAGAGGTTAAGGATGCAGTATTTCTTGTAGGCTACACACATGTACCCATCAAATACAGCAAACAAATCCAAAATAATCCAATCAAATATAAGATAATACAAAGTATTTGGAAAAAAGAAAGAAATATTTCATATTTATAATTAAAGCTCATCATAGCTGAATATATTTGTAATTTTTTTCTTCATGTTTCAACATATTTAATATTTTTTTAAACAGATTATTATTTTTTTTTTATGTGACAAGAAAGCAGAACATATGGTCTAGGTGTATCAAACAGTACATTCAAGGAGGGAAGATCCAGAGTTTATTGTATTATTGCTTTGTATAGCAGAGTTTTATATATCTTAAACAGATCAGAAAAAAAAGTCCATCAGTCAAGGGAATTTTCCTCTATAGTTTTATGCTAAGGTGCACAGGTTAATTACAGCTGGGGGTTACATCTGTGATAAAATAGCCTGTAGTCTTTGGTTAATATTTGTGAATGTAGACAAACAGGCGACAGGTGTTTGGTATTGTCAGTGTTGTAGTGCTTGACTGCAACGTGAGTCCTGAATTTTCTTTATGGCTGATAATTTGTGCTCGGACTGAAGGTGGGCTCAGATTGATTGCTGTCAAAGATTTGACAACATATACAAACAACATGTGCAACATGTTAAAGAAGTATCATTGGAGCAATGCAGACAAGTTCATACTTCAGCAGACTTCTTGTCCAGTTTAAACCAAGAAAGCAAAATTCAAGAAGCAAAAAGGAGGTCAAGATGTTGAGACTTGATCAGCATCAGGTGGACTGGAGGTAACATCTTCAGATATGGTGACGGGACCAGTCAGGATGTGACCTTAATAAATGAAAAGTTTTCTGTATAAATGTATAAGATCCACCACCAGTCAGTCCAGGTTCATGAAGGTGAGAGAGGAAAGACATTTTCATCTCAACAAGTCTCTCTCTGGTTAAATATAAGTAATCAAAAAAAAATCTTAGATAATGTTGAATCACATTGTTCTGTGGTGACTTTGACCCGAAAGACTTGTGGCTTCACTTTAATTTATGGTTTGGTAACTTGATAACAGCACTGGTTACAGCACCCTGCGTGGTGCCATGACTTTCCAGCAGAACTTTCCTCCCCCAGGGGGTGACTGCAGCTGCCATGACATTTGAAAAAGCTTCACACTTCACATGCTGCCGGGCTCTCACTCTTTTTGTCCTCATGAAGGAATAATTGCAACAATCTAATATGAGACAGTTTTTTTTTTTTTTTCTAACTCAGACCATGTTAAGTACAATTAATAGTGTTATCTCTGACATGGTTGACACTAGCAATTAGCACAGCTTTTTCAAGTGCATAGGTGTCAAAACATAACAGATACCCGCTGTTTACACTTGGTTATCAGATCCATGCAACGTTCTTTGCACTTACTGCTGGGTGCAACAAAAAACTTAAGAATAAATGAATAAAGAGGAGTTAATGAGCAAAGTGCTTTTTTAAATCAATGACACAGTGTACCTGGCAGCAAGAAAACAGATACAAAAGAAAATGATGTACAGATAAAGAAATCACCCCTGTTACCAGAGACAAACACTGGCAGAGAAAAAAACAAGGAGGCTAATTGATGACGAAAACTGATTACATTCACAAAAGGTGAACTATTGTGATCATTTGACCTGAATATCACACACATAAACATCCAAATACATCCAGATATTTCAGCTCAAATATCTACCTTGGTCAAGTTGTTGAAGCGCAGCTGCTGTCAGTTCCTCTCACATGTTGAATTTTTGTTCACTTTAAATCTGTTTGTTCTTTTTATGGTTATGGTCTACATGAAAACATTAGCAGAACTACCTCTGATATAGTTTAACGCAGTGGGCTCCGGCAGCAGGGCTCACTCAGTATTATTCTCTCGCTCTGTATCACTGAAAGACAAGAGACCCCTGACTGAGGACCTCAGGCTACATCAGGCTCGTATCAGCCTCTGATTCGATTGCAAGGTTCTGAGTAGAGATGCACTCTGCAATCCACTGAAACTGCAGATTAGATTCATGTTTATTTACACTTGAATCAGCCCTGTAAATCAATACTCTGTCATGGCTACAGCTGTGCCTCAGGGTTCCCTCATCCCTGCTAATCACACACATCTGCTGAACCTGCTCACCTGCTGTTCATCTGATAATCAACCCAGCACATGTTCTAGCATCGATCTCCACCTTCTCACTGCCAGATCATTGTTCAACAGGGAAGACCTCAGACTTCTCAAGTCCAGTCATACAGTATGTTCCCTCAGTTTCATTTTCTCAGCTGTACCATAAAATATGTACTAATGAACATAGTATCAACGATGTCACCTGCGGGTATCTGAAGAGGCTTTGTGAAGCCCAACGATGGTGGTCAACATTTTGGAAGTGATTGGTCAACCAAACTTGTGATCACTCTTGAGCTGAAGCCTCCGGGCACAACAAGGTGACCAGGTGCCAAAGGGCTAAATGTTTGACAAAGAAAATGTCTGTATGGGAAAATGCAGTACGCGTTACGGTAGTTTAGATTCTGACATCAAGCCTACCTGTCAGTAAAGATTAAACATAAAACAATGAAATCGTACTGAATAAAGACAAGAGTTTTTCAATTTCTGTATCTGAGATTTCATCACAAGCTCTAACGGGGCTTCCTTACCTGACATTAATTCCTTAAACTGCATATTTTTGCACCACAACACACTTTCTTCATTTCTAAACAGTGCAAGTTGCATCAGTGTTGTTGGCTTGAGCTCATCCTCATTCATCGTCCACCTTCCTGTGTGTTGGCTTGAGCTACCTGCCTATCAATGTGACATGCCTTTCAGCGTCACGCCTCAACAACAGTCTATTTATAAACCCTCTGTGACTTTGCTTATAATCCTTATCTGTGTTCTGAGTTTAGCTTTTTCCAGTAAAATCCTGAAACTATGTTGACTTCTTAAGAATACAATGACCACTTTTTGCAAGTCTTGCAAGGGGGTTTAAATGTCAATTGTTTTGATATCTTCTGAAGTTTATTTATTTAGCTCTAGATTGTTTTTTTTTTTGAAGTTGTAAAAAATAAAAGCATAGAAGGACTGCAGACCGAGGAAGTTCGGTTATCTTCCTCTAGTATGAGAGTATCAAAAATGCCATGCAAGAATCTAGTACTGCCAGAATTTCATCTAAATGTCAAATAGCAGCAGAAGAAATATCCTTACATTTATCCCGTTAGTTGTACAAAGTTCAACATGAATCATTTTTACTAAGTGGCATTCACAATAGCAGAACTGCACTGCAAACATGATTACGGAAGTTTTACAATTGTTTGTTTCCTCATTGTTTTCACAGATAGATTTGTTTATGCTGACCTTCTTATGTCAAGCTGAAAGTGTTTTGAAGATTGTAATGTCATGCAGAGTAGGAGAAGAAACACTCTATACATGGGGATTAATATCACAGAGCTTGAAGAGGAGTTGAAAAGACAGCTACTCTTTGTATGTAAATTGGAAGGCTGGCTACAGAAGACAAGCTCGGTTTCAAAGTGTCACTTCATTGAGCTGCAGTGTGCCAGAAAAGCAATAAATAATTCTTAAAATGAAAGAAAGCAGCCTGAAAAGATCATGTCGTTTTTATTAAGAATATCCAAAGCAATACTTTATTGTTATTAAAATCTTCTGGTCCATAGACAGATGCTCATATCCCCCTGAAGAGCTGTTTTAATATCCTTATAATTTAATATCCTCAGCAGGGTTCATTTTTATCTCTGGGTCTTATACTGCACCCTGTATCTACACCCAGTGACAGCAAATGTAGATGTAAGTGACACTGCAGGATAATAATTTCATAGTAATCACGTGTGGATATTGCCTTTTTTATAGGATCTACATGGGTGGGTAATGAGTCATATTTGCAGGAGAGTCTGTTGAAAACTATGGGGAGGAAGCAGTTTTTCATAATAGTTTTAAGAGTTCAGCGTGTGCATAATTTTACCTAACATGGGGAAGGTCAACAAGCCATTTGACTTAATAGGATTTTAATTCTACATTTGCACAACACTGGTTTGTAGTTAAACTGTTTTAACTAAGTGCTGTCTGGAAGTTCAGCCTGAAGCGTGACTCTGAGTACAAAAGCTTGGCTTAAAAATGAAGAGCATGCCCATGTGTGATGGGTCATTAGATTAAATGTGAGTTTGTGTGATAGACGGTGAGAATAGAGACATTAAGGGTTTGGTTTAAATGCTGAGGTAATACATCATCTCTGGCTGAACAGCTACAAAGGCTTCCATAGGTTTTCTCTGGTCTTATTCTGTCCTCCACCTCACTGCATTCACCTTCATTGTCCAAAATGATCCACAGCCATGCCCCCAGGCTGAGTGTGTGTGAATGAGGTGAGGTTCTCTTTCACGCACACGCACACGCACACACACACACACACACACACACACACACACACACACACACACACACACACACACACACACACACACACTCACCCACTCTTCAGAAACACACAATGACAGACAGAAGGAGAATACAATGGTTATGAAATCAACAAAATCTGTGTGAGTTTCTTTTATTTGTTACCAGTGCTTTGTGAAAAGCACACTGCAGGGCTCTGAATTAGGATCATATTTACCGTGAACCAAGACTGTTTCTGTACTGGCAGCAATACACAGACAGACACAGATATTGAATATATCTTACCTTAATTATACCTTTCTAATACCTAACATTTTGGCAGCGCTTTCAATCAAATTGGGAAAATCTGTCATATTGAAACCACAAGTGTGTATGTTGTCACAAATAGAAAATTTTAAATTCCTGTATTATTATTTTTTTTTTAAATGAACAGACTAAGCAGACTTTTTTCTCATCTCTTCTTTAGGCTGGTAAATTCACATAGGTGATGTCAGACATACTCTTAAACTGATCTGAGTCACACATTCTTTTAAATATCACATACTCTTGGCCAAAAACAGTCATGCCTCTAACTGTGCCAGATTGTGAGCATGGTGATGAAAAAGATAGGCTGCTCTCATTGATGGACTTATATAGGAGAAACCTACACAGCATGTCAAAGACAGATATCTGTGGAGAGGAAGCTTTGTATTCAGATCTGAAGCCATGCAGATGTGTCTTATACTTCAAAGCTAAATGAATTATTAAAACGGATGTATAAGGAGAAACTGAATTCTTCTGTATGGCTCTGAATGGCTGGTCGCCAGTGAAAAAGTAACTGCAGTCAATTCTTCACTCTTGTTATGGATCTCTGAGCGCTGTGGGAGGCGGAATACATCTTGACATGCTGCTTTTTCCTGCAGCACAGTGCACGGAGCCACAGGGTGCCTTATTAAGAGGTTTTTGGGAAAAGATGTTTCAGAGAGTACGGTTCAATTATTGACAGGCAGGGACTGGCTTAAACAGATCAATTCCTGAAATTAGAGTTGACTGTGAATAGACTGGCGTTCAATACAAACATGGGCTAAAAGCAGGAGTTCTCAACTTTTTTTTAAAGACTCACGTGAAAAATAAAGCATCTTCCTAAGGAGCACATTTAATAAAAAGGAATCAGGACTTATTTATACAGCTAGACATATGAACTAACGATAACAGAACACATAAATCGTGAAGATAAATGTGAAATGTGAATTTTTCTCAAAGCCTTTTATTGCAGCACTGCTTTGTAAATAAACACAGAGCCTCTTAGATCACATAGCACAGAGCTGCTCTGAGAGACTGTGTGTGTCAAAGCTTTCTCTTAAAACTACTCATGTAGACGGGCCAGTTAGGTCTTATTTTGAGTGACGTTATAGGGTAAGATAAATAAAAATGATGGGCCTGGATTTCATGAGAGGCTACATCGCTTCCTCACTCTTATCACCAAAGACTTCACAATCCTCAATGGTAGGACTGAAGTTTTATTTATGTATCTGAAATGCTGGCTTTTAACAATATGTGTAAAGTTAAGAGTCTGCTGGTCAGTTATTTGTCTAATGCTTGTTGTAAAGTACAACTGGCTGTATAAGGAAAAGCTAAAGTATTACAAATGTTTTACTTTGGTTTAAAGTCACTGCATCAGATTTAATTCAGGCTAACTTCCTACTCCCTTGGACAGAAACTCATGGTTTGAGCTGCCAATGAGTGATATCCACAACTAACTTTTCAGATTTTACACAAACACACAACTTAACAATACTTTTCTAATACTCTCCTCGATGCTGTGTTAGTTTATTTTTGAGACGTCTGTCCAATGTCTTGAATTTTCGACTCTCATTACCGAGTACCTCTCCACATAAATTACACCAAGGCCTGGCCTCAGCTTTTCACATCGCTTTAGTGAATATGTTTATGAATTCTTTGAGTTTCTGTTTTGACATCATGTACAGAATAAGGGGAAGCACAGCTAAGTTAGTCCAAGAAACACTTAGCATTTCAATAAATTCTGTTTACCAACACAATGTGGGCTAAATCAACCATCTCCATCAAAGTCAAACATCAAGTACTACAGAAGGGTTAGAGATTGAGAAGGGCCAAAAGCTGCTTGCATAACTGACTTAATCACTGGTCACATCACATGTTTTGACCCACCATCTTCTCCTTTCGCTTACCATAAAAGACAATTTTTGGATGTTGTTTAAGAGGAGTGTGTGGTTAACAAAGGCCAAGTTATAAAGTAGACCAAAAATCTGTGCTGAGCACTAACTCATTAGCTGAAGAACAAGTTAAGAATTCTAAAGACTGAAAAAGTTAACAAGAGCTTCAGGAACAAACATCACTCACTCGCACATATTTGTTGTGGGAGATTGAGAGAACAATAAACTGCCTCATCAACAGAAAAGGCTTCAGCATTCTTTGTGTAGACTGAACAAAAACAATCTTGTATCCTGTGCTGCATCTTGCATCCAAGTGTTAACAAATAAACAATACAACACAGTGACTTAATTGCATTTAATGACATCAAAACAGCATCAAAAGTTTTGACAGCCTTTTGCTGTAGACATGCTATTTTTTCAGATCTTTACCCACAACATCTGTCTCAAAAGGCACCAAGAAAAAACAGTGTGAAAAAGTTTAAGAGGTGAGTAAGCTGATAAGTTGATCATTTTTGCACAGCTAGATAAATCAGCTTTCCACTCAAATCGAGCGATGAGTCTAATGGGAAATAACTTGTATCTGGAGTCTGCCTCAAGTGGCCTCTTAGGGAACTGCAGATTTGGTGGAAATTCCTCCTTGGTGAGGGATTAAAAAAAAAGTTTATTTTTCACAAAGGGCTGCGTTTAATTAATTGTGTCAACAGGATGGATAAATATGGTTCACATCATCTGCTGTTAAACTGGAGTATCTGTTAAGGTTTCTCTGCCAAGCATCAGCATCAGCTCCTCTCCCACACTTGGCTCTGTGATGACGATGAGGGTTGATATCTCATTAGATCACACAGCAGAACACTGACCTGCTTGCCGCTCTGATGGGCCAATAAGTTGCTCAGTAAAGCAGGTCGTGTGCCACTCAACTCTCATCACAGATGCTGCTCAACACTGTCGGCCCATTAATGGGAGACAGCAGCATGTTCAGTGATTAGGCTGGGTAATGGTGAGTGACTGTCTCTGGAGACTCGGGATGGTTTGTTAGGGTGTTGTCTGTGGAGCTCTGACAAACCCTAATCCGCTGTTTTCTGTGTATTCACAATCAGGGATGATCCAAACAACAGTGTGAACATACCTATTCCTGCATACAGACAAGAACCGGACAGTCTCTCATTACTCTCGTGTGAAGGTGGTTTGTGGGGATTAGAGGGAGAGATGGTGATTCATTTCCCGACTTTTGGCACAGCCACTCTGGATTCTCCAGGGGAACTGAGCCTGAGCCTGCATTATACTGGGGATGCTCACAGATCCCAGCTGCTAATGAAATAAGAGCTCCAACCTAGAGGCTTATACTCCAGACAGCAGGAGAGGCTGTATGTCGGCAGGAGTAAGAACATGAATACTTCTACCAGCTATAAATGTAGTTTGAGGGCATGCGGATGTCCTTAAAAGGCAGCTCTGAGTCGGTTATTGAGGTAAATTTGGCAGGATTTGGTAAAAACTGGAACATATATATATATATTTCTGTATATCCTCTTACTCTTGAATCTGTACTTTTAGTGCAGGTAGCAGTAATCGTGGCTAGTGGTTTGTAGTACAGTTTGCCTGTGATGTTTCTAGGAGGTGATAAAAGGAACATTAGAAATTCATAAATGCATTCATGAGTCACCTGTGACAGCCCTCTAAAAACATCTGTAACCTGTAAAGGATCTGTAACGTGAGTGTGCCACTCCTGTTTGAGGCCCGCCAGTGCTAACAGCTAAAGTGCCAGAGGGATGAACGATGGTGAGACACAGAAAATGTACAGAAAAAAAATTAATAAATGGCTCAAAAAATGAAGCCAAGTTATTTAGTAACTAGAAGAGAGTTATGATGCTAATTTTTAAGATAATGTTTACCAGTGCAGAAGAGACATGCAATAAGAGTAAAGCAGCAGAGAAATATGATGTCACAGACGTGACATGTTTAAAGATGATGAGCCCAGTGGAACAATCATTAAAATGCTAATAGTCTGAGAAAATTCCTCCAAGAGACTGATAGAGCGAGTGGTTTAAAAACAGACTGAAGTTATGCCCATTACCAGAGCTGAGATTCAGCTGAAAGCCTTTAGGATGGAAGATCAGAGCCAGCTGAGGATGAAGATTGTCCCTCTACTCATGAATTCCCTGCAAGAGCCTGTGATACACACCACGCAATGAGCATGAACATTAGCTACAAACATTAACAATTTGTATACAGTTTAATGCTCATACACAAGGAGGCGGTGGTGATGGGAGGAATACATTTCTGATACAAGACAGCAGCAAACTAAACAAATACCAAATGTTTCTATGGACCACCTGGTGTCAGATTAGTCACTCCCCACATGATCTGTGTGCCTTCATTCATCCTATCAATAGAAGCTAAGTGACTCTTCCCCGCGGAAAAAGCAGAAAGGGGGGGGGACCCCAAAAGAAAATGACAACATCATCATCAAAAATCCCATTATCCCGGAATTTCTGTAAAATTTTTAGAGGCATTGAAAGTTTGGGAGGTTTAATGAGTTATTACAAACATGTATTTCTTTCTATATTTAACTTGGGTTTAACTTGAACAATAAAACTGAGGACAAAAAGGAATGAGGTCATAACGTGTTGGAAAGAAGTGAAATGGTTCTTGGAAAGCCATAAACTCTGCGTTGATTTCTGACTGTGCTTCATTACTGCATTTTATAACCCAGCCTAATGACTCTGTTGAAGAAACTTAATAAAATTCAAGCAGGGGCTCAGGGACCTGGGCAGTGCTGTTGAAACTCATTCTAGCCCTGCAGGTGCTGGCAGAAAAAAATGCCACTAGATGTCAGAGAGAAACAACTAATGACTAATTATACCAAAGAGCACAAAGAGCACAACGGCACTTTGGTGGCTTTACAGGCACAGCATGATCTCACGGGATCATGTAACAACACTATTTTAAGGACATTTTATGAGTCATGTCTACAAGTAAAGAAAATTTCAGGTCATTTAAAGAAGAATGAAGCAGCAGCTGGGGACCATGTCAGGACTTTATTATGGTATGTTTGGAAATTAAACTGTAACATGTCATTGAACTTGACATTTGGCTTCACATGGGACGCTGAAGTCCTGTATGTGTTTGACCCATCCACATTTGTGTTTTGGGCTGCATATGTAGAGCCCTTATGTCTCAGTCCCAAAGCACCAAATACCCACACTTCTACGCCCCTTTGTTATTCATGGAAGACTGAATGAAATACAACCTCCCTCTAAGAAGTGAAGCCAAGTCATTTAGAGTGCCCCCTGGTGACTGGCTGTTGTAATGATCAAAAGGACTGCGTCCCCTGTCATGACAGAAGGGTCAAACTGTAAATACATGCTAATAAATTTTCTCCAGCAAAAAGCTTTCAGTCATTCCAGTTTTTATGCAGATATATGCGTGGGTGTGTATCCAACAACAGAGCTGCCTTGCATGTCCCAATAAGACACCAAAGGCTCTGTATGTATCCACAGATTGGGAATATGTTGGATTGTTTCTCCGCAGCCAATCTGCTTCTTTGATATTTTACATTAAACTGGGACTGACCCTTTTTGGAGATAATGCTGTTCTTCTTTTTATCCCTGCTTTATTAATTACCTGGGGTGTGACAAGATATCGTGCTGGGAGATTTCATGATACTCAAGCGTGACAGTGTTTCTTGTTGAGATGATTAGCTTCTCGGGGCTTTTCCTGCATATGAAACTATAAGACGACCAACTCAACTGTTTCTGTCGCGCTCCCGGCCCTCTTCAGAATCTGATTTCAGAGGGCAGTATTTGGTAACATTGTGATTTTTTAGCCACTTTTACAACCTTGCATCGATGTGGTGGCAGTGATTTATTAAAATCCTCCATGTATAGCAAAGAAAAGGTGCTGCTGAAACTGACAAAGAAAAGTGTTGCTATTGAAGGCTTCTCCTTTATGCTACAACTCTCCAAAACGATGACTGTGTCTGAAAATTCTCCCTTTTAAGGTCACTGTTAAAGTGTAACTGTGGTACATTTAATTTTTAATTTCAATAAATATTTAGCCCCTCATGTCTGGTTACGACACATTGGTGTGTGATCAGAAAGACCCACAAGACATGAACAAATGTTTTATTTCCACAAATTGTCTCTGAGGCAGACAGATGCAGAGTTCAGAGTTCATAACAACAGGCTAGGCTCAGGTCATGTGGACGGATTGACAATTATTATCAATAACTATTCTAGACCCAGGAATGACATTAAAGTCACTTATGGACAAACTAAAAAAAAACAAAAAACATTTTTCCAACCGTGTAATGCTGGTCCTTCATAGGTCTGTAAGATGAGAGTGAGGAGTGCCGTGGAGAACAAACAAATTCCTCCCTGCTTTCTACAAGCATCATCAGACAAACTTGCATGATAACACTTAAAAACGGCTCACACAGTGTTTACTGCGTCCAGGGATTCACACTGAGTCAGAAAACAGAGCTGAAGTGACTTTCATTACAAGATGAAGAGCAGTTAAAACGTTTCAAAATGGACCTGCATTGGTTCTCAAATTGACACAAATATTCCATCATTTATTTCATCACTGACATTTTCTTAAAAATAGTTTTCACTTATCACCCTGTCTCATTCTTGTAAACACTATATTTTGTGTATTTCCTCATCTTTTTGACTGAGTGTAATGTCAGACTAATTACTATCACATCTCTAGCCTGTAGTTGTTTTGTCTCCCCTCGGTGTCTTCGAACCTTTACTTTACCAAACACTTCCTCTTCCTGTGTAACACTCGCTGTTGTATTTTAAGCCTCAGCTGCTACCTTTTGTTCTGTTGTACCTTCTTTGTATGATGTCCTACTTGCCCGCCAGTACTTCTGCACTTTCTCTGCCTGATCCTTTGTGCTACAACCTGCTAGCTGTGAGACTGACCAGCATGCCCAATCACTTGTGCCCATCACTGCATCAGCACATCAGTGAGATCAAAGCAGTACAGAGCTGCAGAACAAACAACCAGTTGATATACATAAGTACCCCGTTCAAATATAATTCACGCCTTTCATTTGACGGCAAACATTATATGGATTGAGAATCTTTTTTTTATATATAAATGTAATTCTGTATCTCGCTCTGTGTTGCAGCTGTTTTCTGCTTCAGTCCTCAAGTGGAGATAATGGCTTTGGGTATTATTCTGATAATTGTCTTGAATCCTCACACACAGTGCTGACTGAAATTACCTGGATGTTTGCCCATTTATGCAAAAAAAAAAAAAAAAAAAAAAAGAATTATTGTATATTTTGTACATGCACCATGAGTGATCTGTGTAGCACAGCTTCTAAAATACAAGCATTTAAACAGCATAAACACAAAGAATATCAGCAGGTACTGGTAGATGATGGTTTTGTATATTAACAACATCCAGCACATACTGTAACTCAAAGCACCTCTGAGTGAACTGGGGCTCTTGTTGGTTCTAATATAGTGTCCCTCTCTCTGAGTGATGCTCTCAGGGCAGACCTGTCTGGACACGGTGGACTCGAGCGATCATATCTCATCATGCTGTGCAAAGGTAACACGCTCACTGATGAATCAGCGGGCTTAAAATAGTTTTGATTATCATCTCTTTTGTAATGTCATATCTAAGTCAGTCATACTCAGTATGAAAGTGAAAAAATAGACAAAAAATAGACTGCATACTTTAAATATCTATTACGGTCCACCTACTGAAGAGTTTGTTTGTTTTTGAGTTATATGAGACAAACTGAAAGCACAGATTGTTTTTTTATGATCATTTTTAGGATCTCAGATTGTAAAACCCACAAAATAAAAACCACCTTTTAAAATGAAAATCGAGAAAATTTAGTTCTCTTTAGTTTGAAGAATTTCATATCTGACAGAAATTTATCAAATATTCAAAGTGTGAGCATAAACGGGTACAGAAATTTACAGCTTGATTAAAAATGTATTTTGAGCTGGTCTGAAACACAGCAGACACTTCAATGAGCCTCCCTCAGGGACAACTATTCTGCACATGTGCTTCACTGCTTGAGTGTTCTGAACGTCTTTTGATACAGAGAGAGAGAGAACTGGAGTCTGACACTTGATCGTCATTGTTTTTACAAGAAGTGTGTGTCTGAGTGTGAGTGTGTGTAAGTGGCGGTTATTCACGGTCCTAAAACTAAAAGACAGCACAGTAAAATCTGAATGATAAAAGAGGAATCTTATCAAAACTTGTATTAACCCTTGAGTTCTCTTTGCTAGCTTGATGCGTTGTCTACATTCCCTTTAGATATACCAACTGTGAATTAATCAAACTTTATATTATTTTCCAGAATACTCAAAGTTGTCAAGGTATGTTGGGTTAACCATACAATCTTGTTTAGCAGCATCTGAATCCCCTCCAAGACCTGGAGTAGATCTCAGTGGTTTTAAGACACATATGTATTCTTTAGATGCTAACAAAATCCAACCAGATAAATTCAAACCACATTTTTCTAAACTATGCCCTGTGTCTTGAGTCCACCCCCACAGGTTGTATGTGCTCCGCTGTTGTGCCGTCCGGCCCCCTGAGCCTTCCCCTCCTCCGAGGTCTTGCCTTCTGTTCACCGGTACTGTTTGTTTCACACTCCAGGCTCAACTGTGCTCTGCCAACTGCTCGTCCTCTGCTCCTCCCTCCCTCCTCCGTCTCCTACTGTAGCTTCCTGTGTTGGATGCAGGCCCGGTGTTTCCAAGCTTAAATAATGCGCATTTCTCTCTTGCATCCCTGCTTCTGAAAGAGGAGCAGACTCCTCACCTGGAGACCGAAGAGTCCTTTCTATCCCAGCAAACGTCAGCCCCGTCTGCTGTTTTATTTACCAGCTCACTGAATTATGCAGGACAATTTAGCCAAGCTTCAGTCAGCTGAAGAAAATGACAAGCTATATTATAAGCTAGGATGCCCTTAAAAACCTGATGAATAATACACTGTTAGAGGAATTAATCTCTTTAAATAAACATTTGTGTGATTTATATGGAGCGTGCACTCAGGGCCAGAAAACAAACGTGTCTCTCAGCGGATGTCCTCTCCTTGGATATCAGAGCTTAGTGAGGGAGTGTTGCCTGAGGAGCTGCATTGTTTGGTCTGTTATGAAGCTGATATCCAAGTGTAACAGAGTGGACTAAGCTGCAGGCTGAAAAGAGTCTCCTCTTTCTTTTTATCGCATAAATTACTCTCTTTGTGGCCTCTCTGCTTGTTGACAAATATTCATTTTGCGATTCCCAATTCTTCCTTAGTAAGAGATGCATGTGCTGTGATAGGATGCATAATTCAGCCTCCTCTGTTTTATTATTTCAGGTAAAAGATGAATTCTTTATTACATGCCTTCCAGCCTTGATACACAAGTCTCCTCCTCAAATTGCTCAAATGTACCGCACAGTCCCATTTCCTTGCAGCCTGTCTCCTAGGGAAGCTGTTAAAGAGGCAGCACTCTCCATCTGTCACTCAGTGAGCGCAGAGCTAAAAAATTCCTCTCTGGTGATTGTGCCTTGATAAATATGTCATCAGCTGTCCTTCCTTTCCTTGCCTGCCATCCAATTTATTTAGCTTGTAATTGATTATTTGCACTTGTGCACTATGTGAGCTTAATATCACAGTTTGGGATTTTTACAACACTTTGTGAATCCTCTGTTCACTTTGCATAAACTCACAGCTGTGACTCTTAAAAATGTTTGCAGTTGAAGCAGGGCTGACCTCGTTTTTCTCACTTTCTGCCACCACTAATGCCACACCAAGCACATATCTTCCTGGTAAGTCTGTGACTCCAGCACTTTTTCTTTGACAAGCCTGAACTCTCAGTACAGCTGACGGATCAGTGCTCCTTGTGTGTCAGGATGGGGCAAACACATCGTCTGCCATAAAGAGACGCCTAGTCAACCTTTGGGCTTCATGGGTCACTGACTCTCTCTGTCGATCTTTAGATATTACAGGGACTGGAAACACGTCCTCCAAGAGAGTTTCTGCTTCTGTGCACTGCTATGAAGTTGACCTTAAACTAATGCCACATGGATAGAGCCAGACAAAATAGGACAACACTGCTATTTCTGATTTTAAGCCTCTCTTTCAGATTGATTTATTCTGCACTAAAAGCATGTTCTCCACAGGCTGTCCACTGGCACTTCTCAGAGCTTGGGGAGATCTCCTCTGGAGAGTCGTACTCAAGGGTGAGCTGATAGCAGGCCAGAGGCCAAGCATGACCAAATTTAAATCATCCAATCAAAAGAAAGGGATAATGTACCAACAGCGTGACCTTGACCATATCATACAGAATCATAATTCTCCATAGGTGTAAAGTGCTGAGTGGTGAAAAGCACCGAACACTCAATGGTCCTTTGAGTCTGCAGGTAATAGGATTGGCTGCACTGCATATATCAAAGTAATCTGAGACCTGAAGGAAATATGATTGATGCAATCTTCTTGAGGTCCCTCTTTAGGCTGAGAGAAACACTCTTTTTGCCATCCAGTACTGAAATGAGCCTTTTGCGTTTTTCGTTCATTGTGACTGAGTGACTGCCAAGGTTTCCTTGGAGAATTACTTCTTCCAGATACTGCTGTTGTTTTCTCCTCTCCCTTTCCCCTGGTAATGCAAGGAGAGTTGGTATTTTCTTCTGTTGCTTGATATGACGACAGATGCTGCCCAGCAGGGAAACTTTTTATGTGCAGATGTGTTGCAAGCAAGTTTTAACAACTAAAGGGAATATAATGATTCAGAAATATGTGTTGTTCATGTGGTCAGCATATAATGCAGAAATCTTCACAAGGCCAATCCACTGTGCTTGATCCAAACTCTGGAAAATAAACTAATAAATTAATCAATCAAGGCTTTTAAGGTTTCAATGAACAAAAATCAGAGGACGAAATGACCGTGTGAGCTTTAAACCCTGCCTCAAACACTGCTTCTGAGGAGCTCTTTTCTTCCTGCTTTCCTCCGAATGTGCTTTTTTTTCTCTCCCACCTCTCCACAACTGCAGATGCATACACACTCTAAGAGACCATCTGTTTCAACCCCCCTAAAAATGCCTTTCCTCTTTGCAGGTATCCTTTATCCCTTTCAGTGAATTAATGCAGCTCCAGTTGCACAAAGCACAGGCTGAGGCGTCAGTGTATGCTGGTGGGAGGCTGATGGGCCATTGGGTTCAAGAATGAGTGGATGCAAGTAAAAAGCCACCTACCAACAGGGAGTACTATGAAGATGAATAAAAAAAAAATCAACCTCAATTTAACTTTAGCATGATGCATAAATCTTAAAAGCATGAACCTGAAATGAACCAAAAAACAAAATATGCCGTAAAACCTTTCTTTCTTCTTTAACATGGCTCTGATGTGGTTAGTGTTAATAATGATAAAAGCAGGAATAAAAACGTTCCGTAGCGTCTGTTGAGAGAGAATGCTTTTGAAATGCAGAAAGGAGAATTTGCCTTTCTTTTTTTACTTTCAGCATGCACTGTGGGGTGTCAGGTAAATCCTCCTGGCACAGCAGGAAGCTGGGCTCTACTCGTGTCCTAATAAGATGTTTTTAGCACGGATGGTGGCCGAGAATCAATACTGAGCAAAGGTCACAAGTCTTTTATGTAACAGGCAGAGTGGGGATGAAGATGAAAGAAGGAGCAATAACTGATGAAGGAATGAGTGATTAGTAATGCTCCTTCATGGTTCAGCCTGACTGATGTACATTTCTTAGGTTTTTAATGCCTGAGCATAGATTTTAATCGGAGTAAAACTTTTTTTTTTTACTAAACACACCCACATCCTACAGAAACACAAGGAGTGAAAGTTAAAAAAGTGGTTTACTTTTTGCATCGCCTTACAGCAGTAAGCTTAAAGCAGACCCTCAGCAACATGTGTGAGCTGCTTCCCTCCACTGTTTTTCTGTTACTCATGACATCCTTTCTCCCTAAGCAACAGTTATTTGATTGGAAAGATAGAACGAATAATGAAACTGTCGGTTTAGATGCTATCCTCATTTCATTTAGAACACTTTCATAAACATTGTATTGGGCCAATTACACCAAAGCGTATCCGGCAGTATCAGGTGCACTTTGCAAAGGATGTTTACTCAGCCGAAAACAAACGATGCACCTGCTTTAGCTGAAGGCATTTAGCTGAAACGACAGAAAGAATCCCTGAGCAGGGGCCTCCAATCGAAATGGAAATGAACATTTGGAGTTGTGTATGATGCACTGAGCAGCAGGGCAGGAAAACCAGAGAAGATTAAAAGGGTTTACTGGCCTTATCATGTTTACAGGGAAAGCACGACTCACTCTGTCAACTGAGGAACTCAGAAACTGACAATGTGGACAGAACACCCCACACTCAAGTTGTGATCCTTGATTTACCCTGAAATGTTTGCAAATGGCAAAAAGCACACGAAAAGCTCCACCATTCACCACATCAAATCATTTCCAGCCACTGTCGGCTTGCTTCAAGAGTAACCACACTCTCACACTACTTTCGTTTTGTGCTGGAAACCTTTTTATGTGGATTTGTAGTCTTGTCCTTGATTTATTTGGGTCTTGATCAGGACATTTAATTGCTTGTATCGTGCTAAAAAACACAGTAACTGCCCTCTACAGGTTGAAACTCAGAAACTGCAACTGAATGTTTCTATCGGCTGATCTGGTGTTTGATGACGTAAGTGCTGCAAGATTTTCATCTCATTACCCTTTTAAACGTTCATGTACCTCCTCAGCAAACTATGGGGAGTCAAGTGGACTACAAGAATTGCAAAGACTGATGCTTTAGTGGTTAAGTAGTTGGGTTAGTCTGTTAGATTGGTATGGTGCAGAGTTTACAGTTGTGCTTAAATGGAACTTATGAAGATAGAGAACAGTTTCCGGGAGTAGTTTGATTATTAGATTTTTCCAATACAGGTGAGCTGGTAACTTTAGCTATTGGTTACCTTTAGCTTTAGCTCATATCTAGCACTATATCTCTACCTTTACTTCCTTGGCACTTCCTCTCTGAGAGACACTAGCTGCAGCTCTCTCCCTTTCAGGACCATCAAAAAAATGTCTAGAAAAAAAAGTTTTATCAATATACATATCTGGCAAGCTAAAAGCAGCTAACATTAACAAACTACCATAAATCAACAACCACTTCACCCACTGTTATCTACAAGCACAGTCACTAACTTGAAACAAGTAGCTACTGTTCACTGGCTGCTGACACTGCTGATTCATGCTATGTGTGGATGCAAGGTGATGAGGCTTTGTTGTGAAGTACTAAGAGTTTACTTCATTAGCAAACAAGCTAATAAGCTAGCTATCTGACATGCCCACTGGGGAAAATTATGATACAAACATCATCTCATGCGACAGCAGTAACAGCTCTCCATGCTTGATCCTCAAACAGTTTGGACAGAACAACAGATGGCGATATTTCCTCATTAAAAAACTTTCCCCATTAATTTGTCTGTAAAGTTGGAGAGACTGAAGGGACTGGTGCATTTGGATGCCTTAAGAAGGATTCAGGGATTTGGGGAACAAATTTGTAATAAAAAGATAAACAATAATAATAAAAAAAAATGATGGAAAGGTGGTGAAAATTTCATCTCAGCCTGTTGACACTGTGGCAAAAAGAAGGGGCGAGATATGCAGGACAGAAACTAGCATGAGTGGACACTAAGAGCTGAATGAAAGAGGTGTCAACACAGAAATGGCTGAACAGTGTATGGCTGGAGTAACACGATTTAAAATATACATTACTAATTAGGTTTTGTGCAGATCAATATTCACTCTGAATCATTAACGTGTACATTTCTTTATTGTAGCCAGGTAATGATTGGGAAAATAAATGGTGAGCACAGAGGTTTTACCAACTAATTGAGAATCGAAAAGTCGACCACTTCAGCCACTAGTTGGTGCTGTATACAGGTCAACTAGTCGTGTACAACCACCAGCACCCCAAATGAGTGGATATTTTCCCTCATGGAAACCTCGGTCAACCGACAGCCATCAAGCCTTCATCCCTCCCATATTTATCCCTTAGTTTTCCACGGACCAAAAAGATGACAAGATAGACATTATAAGCGAGCAGGACTGTGATAATGAGTATGGGAATGAGTAATGTGTGGCATGCAGTAATTAATTTGAAGTGTTTAAGTTGTAACCGCAGAGTTTTGGCAGCAATTTAAAGACTATAGTCTATTCTTATGTCTGTTAAAATGGGTCAAATGTGACATAAAATGCTGGTGTTTGTCGCTATTGTATATAATTGGGCTTTAATTATGGAAAGAAGATGCCAAAATATGCTGTGCATGGCTGTTGTTTATCTATTTACCTTCACTGTCATGCTCCCCGTCATCGAGCTGCTGCATTTCTTTAATAATAAGAAAAATGTTTAAAACTTTTATGTTTAGAAAGGCTGCGCTGTCACATTATGTTGTTATAAAATGCTTACACATTGTATTCTGAATAGTGTTACATGTCACAGTGGGATGCTTACACTGTTTGAATAACAGAATACAGTTTTTACAATGTTCAAATGAGCCGTGGTTTCAGCCTCATTATTACATAACGACAAGTGGACTTCTATTTTGAATAACTTGGCAATTGAGTAGTCGTAAAACCCCTACGTGAGCTAGTATACTATGTACTATAAGATATATGTTATGTCTTCCATAGTGAATAGGTGGCCAGATATGTTGTTTGAATTGAAGTTGAACCATTACTATTTGCAACAAGTGGCCACAAGTTATACATTCTTAAAACTGAATTTGACCTTCCCACCTGAAGATAATACCAGAGAAAAATGGCTTTAGTCTGAACTCAGATGGCAAGCAAAGCTGTTTGGTAGAAAGAGGCCATCTTGAAGACACAACAAATAGAAGCACTAAAGGCATCTGTGTAATCCAGAAATTATGAATTCATGAGGGCTTTCTGGTAACTCCAGAATGAACCCTCCCAAAGCCTTTTCTCTAGTGTTTGCTCAACGTTTGGTCCTTCTCTCCTGGGATCCAAACAAGAAAACAACCTTCTCTGTGCACACAGTTGTCCCCTCCTTGTTTTTATTTTGCCTGCTCAGTGACTTTATTACACAACTTTTAGGTAGAGCAGTAAAACCAGGAAGAACGTGTGGTTTATGACTACCAACATCTCTGATGTTGATGTAATTACAGAGGCACAAACTGAAAAGGGCAGTTTGCTCCCTGAGGCACGTTGGCCTCATCACGGCCCACTTAGATGTGTATCTGATGACATGCAAATGTGGCAAAGAGCTAATGGATAACATGCCGTGATGTGAAAACACACTTGGAAACGGGAAGTGCACACACGGTTCATCCAGAGGTGGAAACCACAGGAAATACTCAGATATGCAGACCATATATACTGAACTATGTGGTCAGGAGTGCAGGTTGAGTGGAAGGCAAGTGAAATCCCATAAAGGAGCACAATTAAAAAGCTGCAGAATGTGTTTTTGTGAAACATAAATTATATAAGATGAAAATTTGTATTATAACATTTTCCTCTAAAATGAAAATCACATGATTTAAGAGATATGATGTTGATGCTTGACTGTACATTCCTGTATTTTTTATAGGTAATGCTTAAATTGAGGATGTGGTTTAACAATATGCTCTTGATTAGTGTAAATGGCAACCTGATGATATAACAGATCTCCCCATGGTAGTTATAACCATTTATCTGGCTGATAAGTAACCCTCCAGACTTTTTTTTATCAGATCTGGCCCTTTCAGATGTGACATTTTCTAAGGTTTATAATTCTATCAGGATAAATTGGTTATAGCTGGTGCTTAAGTGAGGCAGTCTGATTCTCAAATGTAATCTGAAAGGTTTTCTACTCTTTGAGTCTTTGAAGTAATATGAGATAACCCTTTGTTGCACCTTGAGAGCAGGAAGACCTTTTCTTCTCCTTTCTACCAATGACTTGTAGAACCACAGAGGGGGTGTTAAATATTTTAGCACATATCTCTTGGAGTTTAAAGGAAAGTTTGAGGCAATGACTGCTGATTAACCTTCATTTTCATAATAAGTACAATCCAGGCACACATTGAAACTGCTCCATGAATGCAAATGAACACCAGAATGAGCTCCTCAGTACATCTCAGTCACATAAGGCAATGCCAAGATCCAATTCAGAATTCAAGAAGTTGCTGTGAAACAACACCCCCTCCCTTTTTGCCCGAGAGCTGAGGCAGAAAGCTGACATGAACACATCCTTTCAAGTTTTCCATGTAAGCAGGCTCAAGGTTCTGCAGCAATGCATGTTGTTTCATGAATTTAAATATATCAAACCCACAGAGGAGGCTTGGTGCAGAACACACATTCAACCTATTCACATGGGGGCAATTTTCCTCTGACATGAACATGTGAGAAGCTGAACTGTTACTTTAATGTTATTCTCTGTGCTCTAAGTTGGGAATTTTTGAAAACACTTCCACAGCCATTTGTAGGTTAAAAACATGATCTCTATGCTTGACAAAAGCTGGCTTTAGTGTACTACTCCTTTCTTGCCATGAATGCAGTTTTCTTAGTTATGTCTCCACAACAACATATTTCATGGCTTCAAGTAATGATGGCAATCAATAATAATGTCAGTTAGTAATGCTAAAGTTACAAAAAAAATATCCTTGAAACTGTTATCAAATATGTCAGAACCCCCTGAACTACTTTAAGTGCACTAACCTAACAGTTAAACCTGGATTTATAGTTTCCTTTGGTGTCTTGTTGGGTAAATATACCGGCTAAGCTAACCTAACCTTTACTCTGTGCCTGCCTGTTAGTCAAGTCAGCAGTGCCACAAAATATAAAAAAACAATAACCCTAATATCTTAAGAACTAAAGAACTATTAAAACATGTATGTATTCAGCCTATCGAAAAATATGTGCAGATAGAGAAATGAAACACGTCTGTTTTTGCTGTAAAGATGTTCATTTGAGAATGAACTTGCAACTTCCAGGCCTTTTGCAAGTTGACGCTCCATTGTGTAGCTAGCACACAGACTGTAACAGGTTCAGATAATAATAGTCAGCACATGATTATATGCTTTATTAATTACTTAATCAAGTTGAGCCTCTCAGCTCAGAGGATACAGCATAGAGGGACACCGTGCATGAGTCAAAAGGTAGGTCACGCCTATTGGCACTGGAGCAGATGAGCAGATGAGGCTCAGACAACTCCATACACTGCCACTCTCATATTATCTGTGGCCACCATTTGACAGCTACCAGAAATTTTAAGGTAACATGTTTTGTAAATCAATCCAGCCATGATAGTCAGTAAAAAATGAGCCAAAATGATACCTCACCGCTGTTTGTTATCATTGTCTTTCTTGCATGACACAAACTTTAGTGCTAGTTGGATCTTGAAGCACTCTAAAGAAGTCATGGTGAACTTTCACCAGAATTTGCAGACTTCAAATATTAAAGCCATTCTGAACCATTCTTGTGAGCTCAGCAGTACATGCATGCTTCACAGAAACAGTAACGTAAACTCCAGAATAATTGAACGCTCAGTGTTTCAGTGTATCAGTGTTTGTCTGAAAACATATAGTTTATCTTGATTGTCTGTGTGGCTCTAAATTTTTGCTTTCCATTTTGTTTTCAGTTTCTAGATATATTGGGAAGCAATGAGATGACAGTGATTTGTTTGACTGCCAAAAACACATCTAGTGGAAAGTCATAAAACCTGTTCATTAAGTTGTACAAGGGCAAACCCTGCTCACAGAGGTAATCATGATTTTTGGCAGGACTTTGGTTTGGGATCAAGTCGTAAATATCTCTTCCTTTTTTTCATACAGCTCCCCCAGATTGCCCAGGAGGTGTTCAGACAGTATGCGCACCACTACTATTTTGTTAAGCAGAAATGCATTATGAATTGTCTAAGGTGGGCCCTCTGATTGGATTGAAAATAGGCTGATAAGCACATATCCAGCAGCTGCATACTTTATTAGTTTACAGTTTGCATGTGTGTTGCCTGCTCTCTATTAGCTCATTGTTATTGTTTTTGGTTGGTTTTGACACTTGCATGTCAAATCTTTTGAATACAAAAAAAAAAAGAAAAATCAAAGTTGCTATGAAGTCAGGGTTCATAATCTGGACTTTATGTGATCAACAAAATTCCTAGCTTTTGGAGGCTTTATGATAGTATTGGGTTTATATCTTCTACAAAACTTTACGACTCATGAAATGTCTCTGTCAGCGGCAGTGACAGGGCTGTAGATCACCATGCCAGGAGCTAAATGTTATAAAGAACACTGGTCACACAGAGACAAACTGCAGCAGATATTCAACCTTTGAAGGAAATGGATTCCTATTTTTCTCTTCTTCAGTAATTTGTTAATCTTCAGGCGTGAATTGGCATATTACATGACAGCTATGCTCTACAGCGCCTTGGCGACCCATGACTCACTGCTGAGTCATCCAACATGAGCTGTGAGGCTTATTCAACTGTTCCTCGCACTGAGACGTGTTATATCTTCTGCTTATTAGCAAACACCGTGAGCAGAGCTGAGGAGAAGTATCTGAAACATCAGGAGGTCAAGTCTGAGGGGTGACAGAGAGTGGGCTGAAGAAAGTTGTTTACTTTTTCTTAGTTAAGCTTAGTGAAGAAAATATCCCCAATTTACTAGAGGCAGTGTAATGATCCAGGTGCAGAGCGTGTCTGTCCTTCTCCCAGTGGCTAAATATTGACTGTGCTTTATAGCAGCAGATGGGCTGAGCGGTGAAGGCAGGCTGCGCTGGAGGGAATGAGTGAGTGTACGAGCGACATCTGGTCCCTCCTGCGCCCAGTGGACCTGGTTGCTACATCAAGCTGCCTCATTAGAACTAGCTAGGGCTTTAGGAGCATTCTGCCACTCAAGCCACTGCTCCAGTGCTCCCCATCAAATCCCTTATTTGCCACCGTGCCATGACTGGAGAATCATATAATGTGTTCTGTCTGCAAGTTTCACACATCCCATGGCTTTTTCTCTGCATTCTGCTGGGGTCACCTATTTGCACTTTGGGTGATTTCAATTTGCCAGGAGAGAATTTATGATGTGGTTGCTGTCCGAAAAAAAATGTCTGCATTCCATCACTGCTCACAGCCAACTTTCAGGAAAGCTGTCTGACTGGAGGGATGTGGCTTAAGCCTAGTTTTAACTGACACTAAAAATAAATACAGTATGTTCCTGCTTCAGCACGTTGTAACAGATTTTACAGGATGGTAGTCAGAAAATCCTGCTGTCGGTTTACAACGCTGTCATCACATATTAAAACACAATTATCAACCCTTCCGGTATTCAATGAGATGATGGTTTTATTTGGAATACAAGTCATACAGGTATAGAGGTGTTATTTTGTGTCTCTTTCTTTTTTCAAGTATAAATATCTTATTAGCCTTAATATGAGCCTGATAATTCTTTAAAAAAAAAGTCTTCTTGAAGATCTAAAATGCTAAGAATAAGATTTGTGTTTCTTGTATTGAGTAAAAGGATCTGCCAATGGGGTAAGAAAAAAATAATATTTGATAATTCTCTTGAACTAAAACATATTCTCTTTTAAGAAACTTATAAATACAAATAAGAATAACTTTCTTTGCATTTTGTAAGAATAAATTGAACCACCAGAGTATTGCAACCAAGCCTAAATATGACCAAACATATTAAAAGTGTATTATAGAAACTACAACTTCCAGGTCTCTCCATCTCATCTAGAGATAAGTGTCTGATCTGAGAGCCTGTGATAACTTGAACTGAAATGTGAGGTTCACTAACAGCCAGCTGGGAAGTTGAATGTTGATCAAAATTCATTAACTGCACAAAAAGTCACATTAAAAGTTTCCTTACTGTTACACTTTAGTCTGCATCACTGATGGGAAAAAAAAGTCCTGGTCAGAGTGTTAGTAGTGAATTGCTGTGATCACATGGCATGGCTTCACTGATTTCCACTCTGAGTGAAGAGTCATCTATTTCTGTGATGACTGTGAAGAGCCCTCTCTCAGCACAGCCTGTGGTCCTCTCTGCTGGTGGAGGGGTGGAGGGCTGGGCTCCGGTTCAGCAGCTCAACTCGCCTCTCCTCGGGGCCGCAATCATCTGTGGCACCGTCTACTTATCACAGAGAGCTGTTTGGATTACCACACCACGTTTAATGGCAGGATGCCATATGATGAATATCATAATCCACAACACAAGCGGCGCGCCACACATTTTGTGTCAATTCACAGAAACCTGCTGTGCTGATTTCACCCACAAACCCTCCCCCTTCTCCTCCTTCTCCTCCTCTTCCTCCTCATGGACTCCTCAGTCACAGCATCCACTCTGAGATTGTTTTTGGGAAATGATAGGAGTGAAAAGAACAAACGCATGGAAACAGAATAATCAGGATGTAAGAATTGGGTTTTTGTTTTGTGTTTTTTCTCCTGGCAGAAAAGGCATTGTCTTCTCTGAAAGTCGAGAGCTGCTGCCTAACATGCAGTTTTTCAAATCAGTAAGCATGACAGTCTATGCCAAGATCAGATACCATACTGAGTTTGGTCCAATCAATCAACAGGTTGAAAGTAAGTTAGAGTAGGACAGCGACAAATGACAATATTTTGCTTTGGAAAAATGTCACAATGAGTGATTTTTGACCAAAATCAAGATACATTTTCACTTTACAAGTATTGAAGAGGAACTCAGCATGAGTTGTGTCAGGTCCAGTAGGGGTGGGCATTTTTTTAGTTTAAGAACAATCAGTTGTATCATGCTCTGCTACCATCTTGGTTTTTCCACACTGTAATCACCAAATTATATGTTTTGGTTCCAGTGCACACATGACGCACAATTAACTTCCCCCATAGAGATGAAGTCATGCTGTAAAATACAAAAGGAGAACACGGAGTGATTTGTGACTGACAGTAACACACAACACTGAACCCTGGGTTTTTGTATGAGGTAAATCATGGCACAGCATTCAGGTAAACTTGTAATCAGCTGCACTGCAGGGACTTGCATTCTGGTTACAATGGGTCTGCCTACTCGAAAGTAGCTTTCAACTAATGACTAAGTTTTCTTGAGTCCAAAACAATTACTAGAAGTGGGTTGTGGCTGTGACTCATGGCTGTAGGAGCAACTATAACTCGTGACAATCATGCTAATATATATATATATATTTTGATGGTTTCCTCACAATAAAAGTCCCTAGTTGTTTTATAAGGTATAATGAACATTTAAGGCTTCGCGTCAGACATTATCCTGCTTATTGACCGGTACTGTCATGTCTGGCTCATGTTAGGTCTGAATTTATGTTCACGTCCTGTCTACGGTTCAGTATTGTGTTTAGTTTTAATTCCGTGTCGTTGATTTCCCTGATTGTTTCCAGCTGTTTTCCTTACCTTGTGTACATTTAGCGTCTTTGTCTTCCTTTGTCTTTTGCCAGTTCGTTGTGTTCGTTCATGTGCCAAAATCTCTTGACTCGTTACGTGCTTAAAGATCTCTAGTTTGTCTGAACCTAGTAGTTTTTTGATACCAGCTGTTTGCTGTGTATTTGTTTTATTTTTCTAGTATCTTAGGATTCCAGTCGTTTGCTGTGATTTTGTGTAGTATTTTGTAGTTCAGGGTTCCAGTCTTTTGCTGAGTTTTGTTTTGTCTTTAATTTTCAGATTGGTGCTCCAGCCATTGCTCTGAATTTGTTTTGTACTTTTTACTTAATCTTTGATTTAATAAAACCTTTTGCTTCATCCCCAGCCCGAGTTTTCACGTTTGGATCCCACGTCTGAGCCTCGTCAGCTACAAATTTAAAATCCAAACACGGTGGCAAAAAATAATTATTAAAAAGATTATTTTATTGTTTTAAAATGGTTTATGTTCACAGTCTTTAAAAAGCATTCAATGACGATGGATTCTTATCTGCCTTATCTGTTGTGTTATGGCTGAGTTATCATTCAACTGTCTTCTTTCAGCTCTTCTTCCTCTCTGTGCTCCTAAGGTTACACACCGTTAAAATAAACAAAATTATGTTATTCTGAAAAAGTCAGAATAACAGCTCAGGAATGGATTGATGGAAAAAGAAGATGTACGTTTTAGGTCATGTTGCCCATCTCTACAGTTGAGGTATCTAAGGGGTACTGACACAGCTCTATTACATACTCCATTGAGTTTAAATATTCCTAAATCAATCATCAATAACCATTCAAACTAAGGGGTGGTGTGCTTTATTTCAGTGTCTCTCCCTTGAATCTTCATGCTGTAACAAAGCAGTCAAGTAATTTGCAGTGTGCTTTAAAGTCTTTGGAGCGATGGGACGTTGCGGCGGTAGGAGCATATTTTCTCATTACAGTCCAAGGCTTCAATCACAAAGCTGACGTGCTGGCACAGCGATAGTTACTCTAAACTTTGGATAGGGCAGACATCATAAATCAATGCAATATAAAAGGCCTTGTAATAAATCCTACCTGTGTGAAGCTCATAGTTTTTACTTGGAGTGTTTGAGAGAGCTGTTAAAATAGCTCTGTGAACAGCTGTCTTTGGATTTCATCAAATCATAACCAGCAATGCTTTATTTGTTCAACTTTCGAAAAAGTTGTGACAATGTGACCACAGTGCATGCTGTGCCTTTATGATTGACTGTACCCTTTGTCACTTGTCCATATTTTGTATGATTGGTATTAAAACTACCAGGAAAACGGAATCAAGGCAGGGGGTAGAGTGATGGTTCAGCTTCTAACTGTGGTATTTCAACCGGCTTAATCTGCAAATCTTACAGTCACAGTTGAAACACTGGGCAAACTACTGAAGTGGTTAAAATGGTGACATGACTCAGAGCCCTTTCCACTGAAATCTTCTAAACCCTCAGAGAGTAGGTCATGTATAAACTTCATCTGGTTTCCATGTTTTGTCCCCAGGCTTTGTGCTTTATTGTCTGTGCAAAACAAGGAGTAGTGCAGCTGGAAAAATTGTGCTTTGATCCGGTATAAATTTCTTCAGATCATATTAATATGCATTTGAAGCTTCCCATCTGTAGCACTGGGCTTTAAAACCCTGTGCTGACTGAGCCATGTGTTTTCAGGGTGGAGTCGTGTGCGTAACCTTTTGCATCCAACAACAAATGCATATGCCAAATGCAACACAAATTTGTCTGCTTCACTGCTGTCAGGTTATGAAGCTCAGCACTCGTACCTGCTGCCTTTAAAAGCTCGTCAATATTTTTGCAAATGTGTTCTCACCTGCCTTCCAAGTGAAAAATAATTTTCCCTCTTCAAGCAAAAAATGTCCCCCAGCCTGAAACACTTTACACCCTTGTATTTCTTCCATTTTTACTTCTCCCTTCCTCCGAAATGCACCTGTATGCCTCATATTACCTCATCAGCACAAAACTCTACATGAATCACGAAACTCAATCTCATGTCCTGCCTCAACGTTGTCATTATTACAGTCTTGACTGTTAGGTGTCGGCAATACTGTAATTTTAGACCTTTAAACTCCCCCTACTGGTGCACTCATTTCATGTCACTCTGGATGAGAGCTAAGCAGCTGATATGAATAATGTAGGTGGGATAAATCTGAAGCACTAACAGAAACACGTCTGGGGAAAGAGAGCTTTTAAAGCATAACAGTCTTCTCAATTATAGTCGGTAAAATGAGAAAAGAGGCATATCTGCATTCAAGAAATATCCCTCACCCTGGCACTGCATTAAGGCAATCACCCAGATTTTTATGTCAGATTACAGAGTATAGCATGACAAATTTTACCACACAAGTATAGCGCATTTACTTTCACATTTCCCTCTGTGTTGATGAACACTATCCGCCTCCAGCAATGGCCTTCAAGTTTAACACTCTGTTCAGCATGCAGTTCAACAAGCTCCAAACAAGTTCAATAGAGTCCAACAAGCACTTGAAAACAAGAGAGTACTTATGACAGATTTTACAGTGCACACTCTAATCAACATGATAAACCCAGTGTACATCGAGAGACTTGTTTTTCATTCCATACAACACTGAGACTGCAGTATTTGCACTGATATACAACTACTTTGCATGTAAATAACCAAATTTACATATTTTGTTGCAATAAAAGGATTATTCAGCAGCCCAGGGGAGGGAGGGGGTTTACTTGCAAGTTAACTTTAGGTTTCAAAACAAGTGTGCACCCTGTTTCATCAGTGTCTCGCAAAATTACTGAAAAATTTAACAAGATCATGAAAGTATCAAGATCACACAATAATGACATTGCAGGAAACAAGATGCGTTTCCAAGGCTGACTTTTAGATGTGTTTACCTTGATGGGTGCTGGATGCTAGCTCTGTCAAAAAAGGCCCAAATTTAAAAAAAAATAGGGGACAAAAAAGGACTTGGACTGGGACTTTGTGTAGTTTTAAATGTTTAATTTTTCAAAATTGCTCTTAAAAACCACTTTAGTTAAATTTTTCATGGGTCCCTTTCTCATGCAACTATTTAGGTCTTGTGCACAACAGCCTACAAGTGACAAAATCATCTAGATTAAAAGATGCCAGATGACCCAAAAATTTATCATCATAAAAAAAATCATTTCATGTTTGTCAGCATAGTGACATGGCCAATAGCGTTCCACTTAATTCCCGTCTGTCCCATGAGCTGCAGGCTGCATTCTGTGAGCCAAGCTGCAGCCTGAATGCACCATCTCCTGTGCTGCTAAGATGTGTCTGGGCACTATATTAACACAGAGAGGGCTCTTGCCTGATGGAATATTGATAAAATGGTTTTTGTTTGCTGCACATTGCTTGGAGAGTTGACGGCTCGCTGCACTAAATCATAGAGCCCACTTGGGCGTACTAAGGAGTCAATAACCAGTTCTTTTTCTTTGCTGGGAACACACTCAGGTTTGGGAGGTCGTCTGCAGATCTCATGTTGAAAGATGACCACTCAGTCAGTCTCAAACCACTTTGATGGTGTGCTGTATGCTGTGCTGCATATATGTCTCTTTATAGCATTTCCTAACCTTGCTGTGAACTTCTGTTTTATTGTGTATTAAAATGTTATAGATTGTATGTACATTATTTTGTTTATTCAGAGCGAGATAAGTGAATGATTGATTTAAAAATAGGACCCTGCTTTTTCATGCTTCACCTGGCTGTGTTAAATACTTGATTCTGATTGGTCAACACTCCATTAAGAAGAAAATAATCCTGAATAAGAAGAATAATGCCAGGGATAATCATGTTGCACCAAACAGTATCAAGTAAAGTAGGTCGATGCATTTCTAAAGTTAATGATTTCACTTCTTCCTGTACGAGTGTGGCTTCAGAGAGCATTGGTAAACAAGGTGAAGTTTTTATATTTCTCTCAGTATATTTGGAGAGCACTACACTTTTTATTCATGGCTTTGGTGAAGAGTGTTCAGCAGAGACAGAGACAGAGACAGAGAGAGGACTGGAGCAAACAGTACCAGGGAGAACACATTATGAGGAAAAGAAACATAGACCGAATTGAAGAAAACTGCTTCAAACCACAACACAGTACGGGGCTTTGGCAGTGTTGGGGCTGGTGAGTGAGATGAAAATGTCAACAGATCACATGGAAAAAGATTTTATCCAGCTTTTTGTTTTCTGCATCTATTAAGAATTGACTTTTTTTTTTCTTTTTTACATTAAACTATTACTTTAATGTGATGTGTGATCTCTGCCCACAAGTAAGATGGTAAGAGACATTTTGTTCTAAACTTTTTATGTCCATTTTTTCTCAAACTTTGCATTTCAACAGTTTAATGAGCCAAGAATTGTGATTTCTTTAAAACTGTAAAAGAGAACAGGCTGAACCTTACAGGGTGTTTTTGACATTAACAGAACCGTGCAACCAGCAACTTTGGTAAGATTCAGATTAATAACTGAAGAGTTACGAGGGTTTGTTTGATGCTGTTTACACATATTTTGGGGTAAATATCTTCATCTACCTGAGTGGCAGGTTGCACAGCTCTGGGTATTTTTATTCTTCAGTTAACCAAAGTACTGCAGGTCGTCACTATAGTGAGGACCCATATCAATGCTTCTGCTGCCTGCTGGCAGTTACAGAGTTAAAATGTAGCATTTTCCTTTTTTAAGATTTCTTTTGTGTAAATGTAGTCTTGAATCACTTCGAAATAGGTGTGGACAGTCGGTGTGATTCCATAGGAATTTAAGGTATCAAACTATAATTCAAAATTTGCAAACTTCAAACAGTATAAAACATAAATTTTGAACAGCAAATGACTTATAAGGACTTTTAAGGTCTGCTTGAGGCTGGCTGCAGAAACACCTGACACCATATACACACCAAGCCAAAAATGACTATTTTTACAGCATTAATAAACATGTTTACAGCCTGGTTCAAAAACATTTGGGATCTTAATGTCTCATTTCTCTTTTGGCACACGTTGTACAGGGGGTGGATTTTTCTATAACTTGTTATACTGAAAGTTATTAAACTTGTGAGTTTTGCCCATAATGTAATGACATGGCTGACTTACATGACAGACGGGCACTCTGCAGCTGTCTGTGAAAAGGCATGCTTCATGCTTTGTCACCTGCCTTCAACACCACATCCAAACAACAAGGTGGAGGATGGTGTCCAAATAGAGAAACTGAATAATAACTCTCTGGTTGCATTTTGACTCAGTGGCCTCTGACCCTACTGACACCTTCTACCAGCTTTATATACACCACCAGGACAATCTCTAAATGTTTCTTCAGTAGCTAAATAAAGTGAAACCTTCTCTGACATTTGGTGTGTGCTATATCCTTGAAAGACAGATGCATATATCAGAGAAAGCAGTGGATATTTTCACTCAGTGATTTGACAGTTATTGTAAATGCTTGTGGTTTTCAGTGAGAGCTAGTGACATGTATCTTTGGCGTGAATGAAATGTTTTTCTGTGCATGGTGACAGGTGGGTAAAGCAGGCTGGAGCTCTGACAGACTGTGCACCAGCAGCAGCGGCAGCAGCAGCAGCAGTGGCAGCTCCAGCACTGAGGCTGAGAGCAGGAGACATCCTGCCAGGGGAGGGGATGTTGCCAAGATCTGTTGTATCATTACAAAGCCTCCCTTTCCACAATGAATTATACACTACGGCTTGAAATCTTAACTCTGCTGCCGAACGTTTTGGATGTCATCCGGTGAACTGCTGCACTCATACTGCTGGACATACTGTACCTCCGCTTTGAACAGGATAGGATGATGTAATTAAAAGAAAACCCTGGGGAATCCTTGAATTATTAATGATCATGCATGCTTGGGTAATGCTTTGTATAAGCAGGTGTTAAGCACTCATTAGTCACAGGCTGTGCATGCAGGGTTAGTAAAAATGAAGTGGATATATGCTCATTACCACCAACTGTGTTTGAATCTTAGTTTGCACATCTCAACAAGGCAAAAACCTGCAAAGGAAAAATAACACTGGGGTAATTATAGTCTATAATTCTGCTGCCAGAGAGCAACAGTTGAACAGACATCCCTGATCGATGTGGTGTCTTTCCCCGTGCGCACTGACCACCTGACTGCATGTTTTGATGCTATCTCACAGGGCAGGGTATGGCAGGGCTGTGATGTGTTTATTTATAGAGTACAATGAGCCTAATTGGTAAATTGTTCCAATGATTGATTCACTATCGAGTACGGTGTCGTCTGTCTTGGCTCTGCAGAGAGGGATGTCTTGAAATAGCGGGGATGACAGCAGAGAGAAAGAGGAGCCAATACTTTTCCCTGAGTGCCTGATCCTCCTATTAACAGCCTCGAGTCTCCCTGAGAGTTCAGCCCACTGTAAGCAATTAGACACATGAAGGTTACAGCTCAGTCTGGCTGTCACCGTGTAGAATTATAGCTGCTTATGAAGAAGGCTTTCTGTTTCCACTGAAAATAATCTTTATTCAGTGTTATTTTATGTCCTCTGGTTTTGATCCATTACTCCGTCCAATGACTGATCTAAGGTCGTTTCAAAACGTGACGCATCATGATGAGATGAAGCAGCTTCAATGTGTACTCAGAACTTGTGCAGCCTCAGGGCTTCCTCATCTGTAAAGCTGAAGGTATAAATGCATCAAATTTACCAAAGCGAGCATAACCAGTTGATCAGATTTTCATGACTGTGTAATTAGGCACGTCCCCACGTCCCCTTTAAAGTTTCCTTTGCAGCAGGTGTCGGGTTAAATGTTCAAATTTAATAACCACTTATGTCTGTCGGTCAAAGTAATCTAATTTCGTCCACGGAAGTGTTGTTTCAACAAATGGGGTTATTCCTCTCCATGGCAGGGAGCAGCCCATTACAAGATTTGATAGGCACAAATAAATCAGGATTTTATGCAGAGTAGTATTCCACCTCATGCAGGGGACCCAGCTCAGGGGCCTATCTGCTTCCTGGCTTCAGGTTTGAAATTCAATTACCTGCTGCCCTGGGTAGCTGCATGCTGGAAGCGAATCATGGATCTGAGGTAAGGTTTAATGGATTTGAAATATAATTTAGCTCTGGCTTGGCTCCTCAGAGACAGGTCACCATTACCTATAACCACATTAGAGGTAATCAAAGATTCCTCTGAATTTGTTACCCTGGCTTCCAGCGAGCGCTTTGAGTTTCCATTTTTTTCCCCATCTTGATGCATTTAAAGGGCATGTCATGTACCGCCATAAATCATGGATTTAATGTCGATTTATTGTGAAAGACATCCAACTGCTATAGAGTTTTTTTTTCCTTTTGTAGTGATTTTGAGGGGAAAATCTGCCAGGCCCAAAGAGGATATTTATTCTAAGAAACTCATTTGGCTCAGTTTGCTCTCATTGTTTTTCTTTTAAACAACTGCAAACCCACGAACTATTGTTTTAGGCTGGTGTGACACAGCAAATACACTTTGGCTAAAAGGCAGCAGCCCCTTCTTCACTCTAATTGCAGATTGTGGCTTATTGCTCTGCGTTTATTCCCCAGGAAACCTCCCTCTCTCTTTCTCTCTCTCTCTCCCACTCTCTCTTTTTCCTTCAATGGGCAGAGCCTCCCCCTTCCTCAGACACCTGTTATTAATTCTCTCCTGTTTAATCAGAGAGCAGGGAGGTAGCAGCCGCTCCTCAGGCTGTGAGGATGACAAATGAATTGCCAGGTTAGAAAAATGGACTCAGATTCATCCTCTCCTGAAATTTGTGTTCACATCCATGCATTGTTCTTCTTCAAGGATAATGGATGGCATGTGGGGGGATTTTGAAGGTGCAGCGTAGAATTCCAATAAATAGTTAATGTTGCCAAAGTCAGCCGTTACAGCTCTCTGGCACTTTGCTTCTTTGAAAAAGCAGCTTCTTACGCTGTATACTCAAAACAACAGAAGATTTTCTCTAAAGACATGAACGTGCCATCTCATGAGAATGAATCTGAGAACATCTTAAGAGACAATAAAGAATTTGAGGAGAAAATGTGTCCTTTCAAGGTCATTCAGAGCTGATTCTGGTCAGTTTAAATCCTCCTGCTATGCTGTGCTGTCCTCAGTCACTGAAGCTACTGTCTTCCACGGATCACATGAGGACTAAAACGTTTCACAGAGGAATGCTAAAGATGCAGATTGAAGAATATGATTTAGATCAGAGTATATGCAATCTTTTTGAGCTGAATGTGCCATATCTTATAAATCATTTAATGTCTTGCATCAGTGTTCTGAATCTATTAATCAGTGAGATTTCTTAGTAGTATTACTCAACTTTGGAGAAATGAATATGTATAAAAACAGAGCATGTGTGGAGGCTTACATGAGCAGCTGAAAAAAGAAATCTTACAGTGTAATGAGAAAAGTTTTCCAGGGTGTAAAAGTATTTACTCAGCATTGCGTCATCAAAAGGGAGCAGTAGCCTACTAAAGCCTTGAATGGTTGCTCTTTTAAGTGTGCGAGAAGGGAAAGGCATGTTTTTCTCTTGTCAACTGGCATTCGACACAGGGCGGAGAGGAGGTGACCTTGCCTTGTCGAGCACTGCGATTGGCCGACTCACTCTTAGACACAGTCTCCACTGCCTGCTGAAGCTTTAGACGAGCTTTGTGAAATGATGTTTGCTACAGCTGTGCTCTAAAGAGGCTTGTTTACTTTGAAAAATATAATTTAAGCTGATACTCTGGTGTGGAGCTGCTCACTGTTGCTATAAAAAAACCTCTATTTAAGGTGAAAAAAAAAAAACACACAGAAGACAAAGAAATTTAACTTCACTGTGATAGAAGTGGTTATGATATTTTCTTTTTTTCTTTTCCTTTCACATCAGAGAACTTAGTTTCAAAAGTCCATACATCTGAATAGAACATTTTATTTTTTTATAATGCTTTATTAAAGAAAGTCTCTGTTGTTATTTTCTTGCTGACTCCAAAAACATCTTTTGAAAGTAATCACTAACATATTGTCAAATAACAAGCACATTTAATTGTTTATCTTTAGGAGTGATGTCTAACAGAACTTTTTTAGCTGTAAAAATGAAGCTGATTTCATGCTGCAATCTACAGCAGCACATTAACCAACTTCCACTGTAATTACACTTTTGTATTCACAGTGAGATTTAACAGTCCAATACTGATGCTGTGTGTGATATCACATCACAACATGATGTTGGGAAAAGTGAGATTAATCCCATGGTGGGAACACTGGATATACTCACACAGTGCTGTGCCACCCTGCCAGCTCCAGTGCTACTCATCGTCACCATAAAGGAAGTTTGAGTCTTCATTAATAACAACATTAAGAGTTCTAGACCTTGTAATGTTTTTGGAGAGAGGCTTGAGATCATATTTGTGATGATTTCGTGCAGATAACATGATGACATGAGCACACAAACTTAGATCTGAAGAAAATGAACGTGTAGTTTCTTGTAAAAAAAACAAACAAAACAAAACAAAGTTATTTCAAGAAACGTAACAAGACACTTTTTCCTCAAAGAAATTCTGGCACCAATTTTATACCTATTTTTACTTCAACAAATGTCATAAACACCAGTTAAGAGTCCAGGTTTCTCAATGTAAGATCTAAGAGGACCATGAATCTCCCACCTTAAACTGTTGATTTGTAAGAGTCTGACATTCATGCTGTTGACAGTCTAATACTAAGCATTTAGTCCACTTTTAGCTTTGAAAAGCACAAGTGTATGTTAATTTGAAAACTAACAGAATGGAATTATGTCAGCCCTTTTGAAAAAGATCAAGACCTCTCTTTTCATCACTGGCACCATGCTGTGTTAAATCAGAGAGATGCCAATTAAAAGAGGTCAAGATGTGAGCTGAGGTGGTCTGTTAGCCAAAAATGCTGTAACAGGATTTTTATTTGATAGAAGTTATGAAGACCTTTTTTTAAGCTCTAATTTTGTAAATGCTCAATGAGACTCAACTTTGATATCTGACATAAGTTTTGATATTTTTAAGCACAAGTTTGAGAAACTTTAAAGTTCATATCAAGGCAAGATATTCAAAAGTTAGAAAATAATGATTTTTTTCAACAGACTGGAAATGTAGCACACAATTAGCTACCTCTGCTTCAGAAATACTCAAAGGCTTGAATACACTGATGGTGAAATATGCAGTAATTTTCTCGGGCCAAATGTATTTCTAAGTTACTGACACAGTTAAAGGATCCATCGTCCACAGTTTCCCTTTATTTTGTGTGCTGTTAACAACTGTTGGCTCGGCTCCACATGCAGCCATGAATGAGGTAATGACCATGGAAATGAATAATAGGAACAAGGACGGAGTGTTCCGAATCCTTCATGGATCCTGCTGTCTTTACATCAAAACAGCTGTCATCCGGGGATGGACTCCTTTCAGCTACATCTGTCAGCTTACTCTCCAGTACGCTGAGGCGTGCTAATATCAGAGGTTCCAGTTGTCATTCAAAGTCATTGCACTGATTGTTTGAAGACAGACTGCAGTCCAGGATTTATAGTGTGATGCATTAGTGAACATAAAACCTCAAGAGGATTGGTCCATGGGCAAAAAGGGAGGAAAAGTAATAAAGTAAATCATTTTAGCTGCTCTACAGACAAATGAAGCATTGCATTTATTAGGTTTCAAAATGCAGACAAAAGGTAGAAGTTTCAAAAGCAAAATATGACAGAAGCGGTCTGTCTGCCGCAGCAGTCCTGAGGAATTGGATTTCTCTCCTCAGAGCTATCAGTCTTTGATGTGACACGGTGACCGTGAGAGCCAGTCATCAGGTGTGAGAATGAACAGAAACCCTCAGAAGCTGCAAATCTGAAACCTCTGAGTTGTTTCTCAATGCCAGTCTTTCTGTGCCTCTAACATGGTAGCCAGCATAAATCAAAGCCTGAACTCTCATTTCAGAAAAACTTAAACCATTATCAGTGTAACTGAGGCTGGAGTGAAAAAAATGCTAATTAATTAAATGTTTTTTTTCTGTCAGTAAGCTCAAGTGTTAAGTCACTTTCAAGCGTCTGGCTGAAACAAGATAACGTTCAGTAACACAGAGGAGCTTGACTTCCCTTTTTTAATGAGACTAAAGGTCCGGAAACCTCATTTAATGAGCTATATCCAAGAACACAAATATTTGACGAAGGAAGGAGGTCGTTGAGAAAAAAAAGAGAGGAAGATAGCATTATGTGGGATGTTAAAGCGTGAGATTCTTGGCGACTTCAAAGCCGGTGGTTGTATTGAAGCTCATGGATGTTGTGCAGAAGCAGCCCACGGTCAGGTGGTAATCAGACCGCTTTGTGCTGCTTCTAACCGTGTTTGTGGATAATCATGACGGGCCAGTGGGCTGCTGGATGGGGCTGGTGTGGTTGTCTGGCCTCTGGCTATTTGATCATAGTAGGAGGACAGTGCTGAAGCCGAGATGGAGAGATAATCAATGCTATGAGGCTTTCAACACATAATTATGAGGCTGGAGACACATCTGACTGCCCGAGACTTCAGGAAGGGTTTGCTGCAGAAATAATGAAAAACAAACCAGTGTCACTGCTGCTGACAACTTTTAGATTTGAAGAAAGAACTAAAAGTTCAGATTGCCAGTGGTCACCTGGCTCATTTGTGCTGTTGCTGATACATGCAGGGGTAAACCTCGCACTGCATCTGTCAAGCTTGAGAGAATACAAGGACAAAGGAAAGAAGCATTTTGTTTGCAGCCAAAGAAAGGTTGAACAGATCCGAGGCCAAGCTGCTGTGATTGACACATTTCAGACACGTAGCATCTAATCCACTGAGCTGTCAACCGAACACAGTCTTATGAAGCTACCTCTCCAATACCGTCCCTCTAAAAACCTGGCAGGAGTCCTGACATCCAGAAACCTTAAATACAGTTTGACAAGCCTGTTAGATTGAAGCAATCTATCCCAGCCTTGTATTGTTTTATGAGGTCAAAGTCGGGCCTTGAGTTTGGCTCCACATTGATGGGACCATTGAGGCATCACAGAAGTGAGCAGGCAGGCACACATGACTGACAGTAAGGTAAAAATAGCGTATTCAAGACTTTTTATAGGGCTCACAAAATTAGACAAGCTTGTGTCATTCCCAAATAGTGTTTGTTCAGCTTTTAAAGCTTCAGTCCTTGTAATGCCATTTAACAGACTGATTTAAAACCAGTAAAGTTCTATTATTTATCTTTAAATTTTATGGGCATTTTGCCCTTCAAAGATAAAATAGCTGGACAGAGAGGGTAGTTTAAAGTGTGACGTCTTTTGTTTTTTTTTTTAGTGTCATACAAACGTAGACTGCATGGGCTTACAAGACAACATGAATTCATGTAGTCCAGGGTTGGAGCAGGTTTGTTTTTTGCCATTAAACAAGAGAAAACCACAACAAACATAATTTAAAGAGGCTGTCTTGTCTTCTTTTACTGGCTTTTGAGTCAAATCAGAAAACTTTAACACGTCAAATTATACAGACATACCGCTACAGCAGGAGTAAACCTGGGAAAACACCAACCAATCCTCGCGTTTGGCAGCCAATTTGTTAAACCAATCAAATCCTGTCCGGCCATTCTACCTGCCTCCTGCGCATAAATTTTGGCAGCATGCACTAGTCCGGATTCAATGCGCATAACCAAGAGGGATCCAAGTACATTGTAGAACAGCAGAAGAACTACCTACATCCTGATTACTGGTAACATAGAGCAAACAAAAACGATGTGCTGAGGACCAGTTTGAGTCTGTGGTTTTGAATCAGTCACAATCATATGGGCATGAATCAGTGGCACTTGTGCATGTGGATGTGAGCGGGGGTGTGGTTTTGGAGGAGCTCCAAGTGTAGGAGAGCGGGGCTTATTGGAGTCCTGAGGAGATGCTCCATTCAAATTCATGCTAGTTTTCCATGACTACTAACTCTGCCTTTAAGTACAAAAGAAAGACAAATACAGAGTTAAAACCACATCCAAGTTGCATAACCCCTGGTCTGAAAGAGGAAGACAGTAGGACAAAAGGAGTCAAACCTGTGATTGATCCACTGAGGATTGAAACCCCAGTAAATGTGGCACCTGCTGTTTTTATTTAACATAGCTGTTCAACCAGTTCATGTTCTGTAATTCATTTCTATATAGAAATAATAGTTTGTCATTGCACTCTAGATTCAGAAGGCCTACCTCATGGAGACAAAGCCAAGGAAAGAGGTTAACATTTCATGTGAAGTTGTCAGAGCAGCAAAGATCAAGTTTTAGGTGAAGCTACCAGCGGAGAAGTAATAGGTGTGGATGAATAGTGGTGTATAAATTCAGAGGTTGCATCCTTTGAAAGACATGAAGATCAGTAGTGTCATCGCTGCACGTCAAAGGCTGTCCAAATTCAAAGGCTCCTTAAAAACTGCTGACTAATGCCTCATATTTTACCCAGGCTGTACAGGATGCATCACGTGTGTCCTTTGCAGCCCAACACATCAAACAAGAGGGTAGACTCCCAGGTGCCTTAGTTAAATACTGATCTTTTTCTAGTTTAGGCTTTTCCCTTTTAGGGGGCGGCACAGTGGATCACTTGATTCTGATTTGTGTTCTGTATGTTGATTTGGCACAGTTTTTATGCCCTTTCTGACCCAACCGTCTCCATTTATCTGGGCTTGGGACTGGCATTAAAGAAAACATGAGTTTATGACCCACTTCGTGGCTGGGTAGAAACTCAGCTGAACAACACAGGGAGCAATTTGGGGCTCAGCGTGACTTGCTCAAGGACACTTTGGCATATGACTGCAGATAATGGGAACAAGCTGGGATTAAACCCTCAACCTTCTGAAACAATGACTCTACTGATGAGCCATAGCCTCCCTTTAAGTTAACAATTATATATAAACAATCAGCTCATGGCTGACTTCCAGCTGATCCATATTTGTTTCCTCTCTGCTCTGCCACGGCACTAGAGCTGATTTCAGCTTTAGTGTGTGCTTCCATTGCATAAACTCCAGTGCGCTCCAGTCTGTGAGCTCAGTGCTGTTTTCTTCTCTAAATAGAAATTCCTCAGCTCTGCTATAAATTTAAAATCCACTTTCCTCCCCCCAAAAAATGCTTGTTTAGACAAAAAATGATACAGCAGCACATTAAAGTTTCATGCTATATCTTATTGTCTGTTCTCATCAAACCCATCCATCAGGGCTTCTCCTAAATGCTTATAAATCAATGTAAAAGATTAGCTTTCATAAAAAACATTATGAAGACACTGCTCTGTCGCCAACCATCGATCCATCAGAACAAACTGCTGCCTTTTAGTTTTGTATCAGTGGTTTCTGGTCTGCCCACAAGTTGATGGACAAACTTGTGTGTGTGTGTGTGTGCAGAGCGTGGACTCATCAATGGTGTGGGGCAGGTAGGAGAGGGATTATATTCTGGTGTGTCTGCTTGGTTGCATGCAGTGAGAGGCTGACCCTGAGATCTCCACAGGCTGTGCTGTGGGACAGACATGTTTAGTAGTAGCCATGTCACGGCTGGAGTTTTAATTTATGTGGGACTGAGAGATGGAAGAACCACATTGCCCGTCCGTCTGTCTCTGCAGAGCAGCAGCCACAAACAAGCCAGGCGCCTCTCATGTGACACAGCCATCTCCACAATACACTGGCAGCTGATGTGTCATGTTTCTGCCCTGTGAAAATCAAAGACGGTGCTATGAATTACATTAAACAAGCTGTGGGTGGGGCATGCTGGGGGGTGATTTCAAAAGAACATTGCTGTGACTAGACACATTTAGAAGGATTGCCTGTTCCTGCCGAGTGTCTGATTATTGTCTGATCTTCAGTAAATCAAACAGCCAAAAATAAAATACAGGCCAATGCTTCCTTTCTCCCAAGTGTGATGGTGAAGAAACTACAAAACCACCCACCGAAGGACTCAGTGAGGATGATGAATCCTTGTCATACAGTCTCTTCTAGAAGTGAGTCTGCTTTTTTTGAGTAAATAATATGATGTTTCTGTTTGGGACATCATGCCTCTGGTGCAGGAAAAGATTGTGTGCCATTACACAAATCACACACTCACAGCTGGATGTTCCTTCTTCTTAGCTTTTAAGTGTCAATATACAGTAGCTCAGCATGGTGACACAGTGAGCACACCATTTGTAGCTGAAGCAGTCAGCTGTCTCAGGCAACAGCTGATGGCAGATACTTTGGGATGTAATGATGTAAGGAACGTGTGCCGCTCTGTGCAAGTGTAGAGCTGATGAGTGAAGTTGAAAACATATTGGGAAACGGGTGTTAGACTCAGTGGAGGCGTCTTGCGTCAAAGCTTATTAAGCATCTGTGAGAGGAGGAGCATGCTTAGAACCCCAGTAACATATTCATTCTGTCCAGGTCCCACCCATTTCCACCATGGAGTCTTTGAAGTATTTGGTCTTGGACCAAGTTGCTGTGTTCAAACTATGATGCTGTGTTGATAGGATGCATCTTTTTTATGGGTTCAAAGTCGAAGAGTTAAAAGTCTTTCTTGGATGATGGTCAGGTAGCAATGGATGAGTCAAACAAAAATGTGACTTTATGTCAGAACTTTGGGATCAGATTACTGTATTTGACATGGACTTCTTTATCCAGTGCACCTTTGACAACCAGCTTCATTGACCCTGTTACGATCTTCATCATCATAAAGATGTGTACTCATTTTTAAAACAAATGCTGCGTTTGGATCCATTATTTCAAGTGTGTTTATGTTCTTCAAACACTAAATTAAAACTGTATCTGTTATCAAACAATTACCGATTTCATTTAATAATCCCAAAAGAGAAGTTTAACCACGAGCAAAATCTAAATGACCCATGTTTATGATTTTTGTACATCAAAAAGTCATTCTTAATCACCAGCCTCTCAAGGTTACACTCAAACACAAACTAAAACATCTACTAAGTTCATACAAATATAAACAGTATTCAACCTGCTCTGTATTAGTGTTCATTTTTAAGGATCAAACACTACAAAGTGTTTTGTCACCTGCTGTTCTGCTTTGAGTCGATGAATGATCCACTTCATATAATGAGCTCTCAACCGACATTTTCCAAATGCTCTTTTAATTCCTATCAACAAAATTCACTTTCTAAGGTGGCTTTTATGTAGCTGCTCATAAACAGATTCATTACATGTCTTGTGCAACCAGCTCAAAATAGAAAACAATTCATAAAAATGTCCTCCTCCAGCAAGCCAGATTCCTCCAGGGGCAAAACAATAGCCTTGATATCTTCAAACAAATGCAAGTATGCAAGCTCTGCTCTAATGTTTTCTGCTGTGCTGCACTGTGTATAGGGAGGTACTTTGCATATCTATTATGCGGTTTCTCTGTGAACAAGCAACCTTGTGGAACTCATCCGAAATCTGCTTCATATTTCTTTTGAAATCAATTTTCAGCTTGTTGCTGTTTTCAAGTCTGCCAACGACAACTGCCTACAGGCACAGGGATCACAGCACTCTTGTGCGAGGAAGAGCTTCACTAATACTTTCCTTGCTAGACTCTGAGAGGATTCAGACTCTTAAAGACTACTGTATACACTTGACCAACTCAGCTCTGCTTTACTTTCAAGTTGCGCTCCCATGAATGTGTGGAGAATTTTCAAAATAAGAGGCCAACCGCTGCTTGAATAAAGTCCTGAATTACATATCAAGAGTCGCTGTGACGACATTGGTTCAGCGTTATCTTCACATTCAGTTCAAACCAGTAGAAATGCAGCATGCTCTTACCTGTCAGGTGTCAGGATGAACAGGTGGTTGATTGGCCCAGCAGAAAAAGAAACAGAGAGAAAACAAAGTCAGTCACAAATTAAGCACACGGGTCTCTGTGCTATCAACATAGTGTTCAAATACTGATTGCTAATTCTTCACATTAAACAAAATGAGCTGGAGTCAGTGTGCTCCACAATGGGAGGAATTTGCTCATAAGGAAAAGACGCATGATGAAGTAAAGGCAAAGATGGTGGAGTTAGACTTTTAACACAATGTTCTGACATTATTGGTAGTGCTGTATTTGTGTAGTAGCTGATTGCTCCTAGCCTAGCAGAAAGGGTCCTGATTCCACAGCTTGACACAAGCTCTGCCTGAGTCCAGCCATCATATCATATTATGGTAACATTCTATTATGTCAAGACATCTGACTCCGTGGTTACATTAACACACTTCAAATGAATGTACATCACTGTTCACTAGACATGTCACAGAGGTTTATTTAGCAAAGTGTACACAATGTCCTAATGCACTGAACTCAAAGCACAAAAGATGCTAGTTAATATGATATGGGCAGATTGTGTGATTGTGGTTGTGTAAAGGGTTAATGATTCAAAGCATGATAAATCTAAATTATTTTCTCTGTCCCTCTGGTGTTTGTCATATTTTACCCAATTCCCTTGTTTGCAACATCTCTCTCTCTCTCTCTCTCTCTCTCTCTGTCAAAAAATAAATAAATAAATAAATAAATAAATAAATAAAAATTAAAACAACTTTTAATCTGAGGGTGGCTGACAGTGAGCTTGAGCGTCTTTTGACAGAAACAAAATATTGTGAAAGAATGGCCATACAACAGGTGAAAAATTCCCATCCTGAGTAAGACAGCATTGTTTGATAACATAAATTATTTTTCTTTTTTTTTATTATGATAATTGTAGATTTGCCATTATATTCCTCAAAAAACATTTGTAATGAAAATCATTTTCATTCATTTTAATTGTATGTATTTTGAAATTTGAATTGTTTTTAAAATATTTAATTTGCACCCAATGGGCTGCATCCATTTCTGTTTGCTATTTTCTCCCTCTCCACTCTATTATGGTACAAATTGAAGAACACATTATTGAGTTATTTTTGCTCTTTTAAAACTCTACCAGGTTCTTCTTCTTTTCCACAGTCCAAGGTCATCACACACCCATTGGCCTCCTCGCAATATTTTGCTAGTTTGCTGCTTACTGTTTTGTGTGGACTAGAGTGAAGCGTGATATAAAATTCTGTGATTGTATTCTAACGCGAAGACAAGAAAAGGTTGCTGTTTTCATTGGGTTTGGTGAACACCCTACACCAAGATGAACAAGATCATAGAAGCAAGCCCCAACTTCAGCAAAACTCTCATAATTTATTCTGATTTTGGAAATTTGTCTGTGATTTTGAAATTACTTGACATGTTACTTGGTGTAAGGTCAGCATAAGTGTGTAAATGTCACAGCTATTGATAAAAAAAGGTTCAGCCAGGTTCAATCATGCAAAGTTACAGAACACCAGTAATCAAAATGTCAAACCAAATGATACAAGAGCTGCAGAATGCAGCACAGTGTGTGATGAAGCATACTGTTGAACTCCATCACTATGTGCAACCTGACAGATGTTTCTTTTTTTTTTTTTTTGTTTTGTTTTTTCTACTCTGTGCAGGTCTCAATTTCTGGATGTGAGTGAACTGTACACATGTATGGGTTATGAGGAGAACATTTTGAGGAATGGGAAAAATGAAAGGTACTGTACATAGGACCAACAGTACACACACTGCTCTCAGTGATGGACAGCTGGACATAAGAGAAGCCAATGAGCAACTTAACCTCCATCATCATGAAACAGAAATCTCCAGGGCCCATTGAAGACAATCTCAAAACATTCCCAGCAGACTCATATTTCCCTTGAAGCAATTTCTCACTCCATACTTGTTAATTAATGCAAGACCAGAGCCCTGTGGTCTTCCATCAGTCCGTGTCTGTCTGCTCTTGCCTGCAGCCATCAGCCCTGGGGCCTCAGTGTGGACAGCCCTTGGCCTCTGGTCCTCAGCTTTTTTTAGTGTAACTCCACAGCTTGGCTTTGAGGCATTGCTCATGGCAACACAAACCAGAATCAATGATGGAACTGTGAGGGGGTGTTTGGTTTATCAGAATGAAGGAGACGAAAGAGAAATGTTTGAGAAGTCAATTATATTTGTATGATTGCACATCTCAGCCCATTAGAAAATGGTGTTAGTGTATTAAACTGAATATGATCAGCTCACTTATGAAGGAATTAATGGAGGCCATTGTTTTGGCCCTGCTTTCATGTCACCATCCTATTTAGCCTCGACTGTCTGAGTTGCTTTTCCGAATAAATCGGCAGTAATTTAATGAATTATACAGTGGCATTAAATAAAACATTAGGGGAATTATATTTTATTGAATTAAGTGCTCACCTTGGTAATTAATCTACATTTAATATGACCTGGCCTGTTTAAATTATGGAAATCACTGATGGTGGCTGCTCTATGAACCTCTCAAACATTCATATTCTCCCCTGGAACATAATGTAGATTATAGTGGATGTTTCTATAATTAATGTCTTCTCTTAGTATCTCTAAAATATAACTATTACTTAAAATTTTTGGCAAGGGTGTTCAGTGAGGGCTTTTAGCACCGAGAGCTGAAGGGTAAAAATTCTATTAAGATTTTTCCTTTAGTGAGAACATTGTCTAACTCTATTAAAGTAACACGGCAGTGATAATACCCGAGGTGCTGCTGCTCATTAGAGTTGCCTTTAATAACCTGCTCGGTGTGTTTATGACCATAATGTTCCCACTAATATTAGAACACTGAATGTCAAATAAAAGAGAAAGAAGATGTCAAATTTTGTGCCAGCCTGGTAACAGAGGACCCAAGTGCAGGCAGACTGACCCAATGTAGCTCAGTGTGAAAGACATACAGATTGAAGGATGGTGAATGGCAGTGGTGGCTCGCCAATAGAGGGCGCTAGGGCACCGCTTTCCCAAGTGGAAAGTGTGTTTTTAATTTTAATAATTTTTTCTTAATTTTGAAAAAAATAATGCTAAAAGAATTACTCAGTGATTATTGGAAATTCTGAAATCGCCCTTCTAGTAAATTTGGTTTCACAGCACTTACAATCATGGTCAATGAAACTGTAAACAACTCGGTATGCTCCCTTCTCAAAAATCCATTTGAGAAGAAAACTTTAAGTGAAAAAATTAATGGTTATAAGACACTGGACCGGGTTAGCCAGACATTAAAATCATCCAGAAAGCAAGTGAAAAATTTAAAACCAGAAAGACAGAGCATGAATAATATGTGTGTGTACAGTGTTTTGTTATCCTTTTTTTTCTGGAATTAATTATATTTATTTTTTCACAAAGCGCTGGTATCCTGCAGTTTGTGTCAAACTGTAGTGAGATTGTTGGTTAAAACTAAGTGTGGCACAGCACAGCCACACCTTGAAAATTTTTCCCCAGCCACCACTGGTGGATGGACAAGAGTCAGGTGAATCATTTTGTCCAATCCAGACCAATTCAGGGAGACAGAAAATCAATACTCCCAAAAAGGAAGCAGATATCACGACAACTACGAACACACTGAGTAACTGCTGGAAGGCTTTCCATGAGGGACAGCCAGGAATAGCACAGAGAAGTGAAACACACCGGCTGAAAACACTCAAACCAGTCTGGGTGGGGCCGATAAGAAAGACATGGAAAAAAAGTAAGGGAAGGAAATAAAGAATAGAAAAGAGGAAATGTTTCACATAAAAAGTTTAATTTATGATACAAATGAGCAGAAAGGGCTGTGGAAGAAGACATACCGGTACTACCCTTTAGTCTTTAGAATACGCTCCCCTTCTTTTTTTTATTTTCTCCTACTATGATGAATTGTATTAGTGCTTTACATTTGATGTTGACACATTTGTTTCAGCACTGGGACTTTGACATAGTGGGATTTTTTTTTCTTTTCTTTTATTTGGTTGTCAAGTCAAATGTAAGTTATATTACACTTATTTTTCCCAGCATACAACACAATAGCTGACCCCTCCTGCAGCTGTTGATAGCCTCGCCTACTGCCAGGTTTCTCTACAAAGGAGCCAGGCAGACTGGGATCCCCTGTGGGTTATACACCTACTATTGACAAGAACCACATACAGCCCCGATTTAAGAACTATCCCTTTAAGGAGTTTGGGGACTGGCAGCTAATAAAAATGATTAAATACATAAAAGAAGGCTCTGGAAGCAAAACCTTCTTCAGTAAATAATGGTATAGCTTGAAAAAAAAAAAACTGGTTTTAATTATCCCTCTAACTGGTAATGAAACAAAGCTAGCCATTTTTCCTCAGTAATTACCTCCAATTAAAGAGGTTTGAATCAGACATTTAGTTTCAGAGATATTAGCATTGTGGTAATGGCTATCCAATCTTATATACACAGATAAGAGCTGGCTCAAATACCATTTGCAAATCGTTATTAATGTGTGCCTGGACTGTTGGGAGCTGTGCCGATGGGACTGACAATTCAGATGGTGTCAGATAAGCTGTCTATCACAGAGCAGGAGACTAAATTGAATTGGGGACCTGTATGGCAGGATAGCATGAGGAGATATTTCTGTGAGGCACTGAAGAATAAAGCTGTCAATCAAACTGTAAATGTTATGCCACACTGAAAATTCCCAGGTGCAGACAAGGCTCAATTAGCATAATATAGCCTATAGTGATATATATTCTGGTTTAATAGAAGGATCATGCTCCATGATTATTTAAATGTTAAAATTCCCATGCTTGAACGTTTCTGTATAATTAATAGGAAACACAACGAGCTGACGAGTAATGTGATTTTCAAGTTCAACAAGGTAAAGGAATTAAGGGTTAAGTATCGACTGATCCTCTGGCTCTGTGACACCATGACGATTCAACACAATATTGACACTCTTTTTTTTCCTGTCAGGTTCATTTACAGTGCAGCTTCTAGTGTTTTTCAAGATAGCTGTAATTTTGTCATTGAGCTTAATTGCCCACTCAAAGCATGGACAACTTTGTTCAGAGAAGACTTAAATTTAAAAATGGAAGAAACACATCTCACTTGAGGAATTTGTAGTGTGCTTAAGTTTCATCTGATGTGACTTATTTAAAAAATAAATAAATAAATAAAGCCAACAAAGTGTAAATAAAGATGAGCTTTTGTGTGATTTAAATCTAGGTAAACTACTTTTGTCACCAGTTAATTAAGGGTCATCTCAGCTGCATCAAGACCTAACATGGTATGTTGCAAATTTACAACAGCTGTCTTCAAGGGGTTAAATGTATGTTTAAAATATGGGAAACCTCTTTTAAGTTAAATCTAGAAAACCTCATGAAAGGTTTTCAATGGCATTTGATTGTTTATGATTTTATTCATTGGAACATAAACCACATTGTTAAAAAGCTAACACTGAACAATATTTTATTTGCTCCATCATTCACGTGCCCACGACCGATGGAATCCTAACAGAAGAATCCAAGGATCACAGGATAAAAAACCTCACTATGAATTCTAACGAAGATCAACCAGTTCTGATTATTCCTCCGGGCCCTGAAGGCAGCATAGTGATAATTAATTAGTGCCGACTCAGTTGATGTTTATGCTCTACACAATTAGTCTGGCACTATTGGCTTAGTTTGCAGGAGGTAAAATTAGCTAAGGGAGAAAGTGGGTCCATGTAATAAACTTTAAGATGTGATGAACTTGCAGGCTCATGAGAAACACACTCACACACCCTCTCTCTCACACACAAACACACGCACACCTGGCTAATCAACAGTTTGAATATTTGTTCTGTAATGTCAGTGGTGCTGGTCCCACAGGTTGAAGAGTCCACATAGAGACATCTCTGTGCAGCTGCTGTAAAATGAAGCTGTAAGCTGATGTTAACACAGGTGTTTTCCCTAAATGTTTTTTGACTTTTGTCATAGCAGAAAAGCACATGTGTATATGATAGCATAGCTCTGTTCTGGTGTGTCAGTATGCCAAGCCAGCAACCCAAAGAGCAAATTACCTGAAGCCTGCAAGCTGTTGCTTTTCTGGCTGATATCACCAAATGTCTAGTAAAGATTTAATAGTCATATTTGGAACAGTTGAGAGTGGAATAATGGAGGGTCAGCTGCCCCTTGTAGAAATAAAAAGTAATTATGTTTCTTGGTTTATTATTATAAATAATGCAATTTTTTAATTTGCTTGGATCCTGACTGCAATTCCCCATGTATGTTCTCATAATGCAGAGTAACTATTCTTTGAGGTGCTCATACTTTCCTTCTGTATGTTACTTTTCAGGTCCGCTCCACTTCTGTTCAGAGGCAAAGCATCATACTTCCCAATAAATGATACATCATGGAAATACTGAACATAGCGTTGGCAGCTGGCCTCTGAGCAGATATTACTCATAGCAGCAACAAAATGCAGAAAAGGCCACTGGGCTATATTTGGTCCACATTAGTCAATATCACCATTTACACTCTGGCAGATTGGATTTTGGATTCAAGTAAGGAAAGAAAAAAGATCTGGGTTATCTGTATAAAGAAACAACATTCAGCTGTAACATTTAGCTTAGTAATCATGTGATGAGTAACAGAACTGTCACAGGGGCCCTTTTAACTTAAGAAGTGCTTTAGCGCTTCGTACTAAAACTACATTTGTTAATCTTTCAACTTCAGTGACTTCACTATCTGTCTTCCTTTGTTTCAGCAGGATTTTATCACTTCTTTTACTTAACGTACAGACCTTCACCCTAAACTGATTGAGCTCTATTGTAACTCCTGGATCATATTATAATGATAAGAAGCCATCAACTAAGTGCAGCCTGTAGATACTGACACCTGTGTGGGAGACCTTTGTTGAAGTTTAGCTTCCAACCCTCTGAAAAAAGTGGTTTAAAATAGTTTCATACAACCCCAATTCCAATGAAGTTGGGAAGTTGTTTAAAACATAAATAAAATCCTGTTTAACCTATATTCAAATGAATACACTTCAAAGACAAGATATTTATTGGTCAAGTTTATAAACTTTTTTTTTTTTTTTTTTTTTTTTTTTTTTTTTTTTTTTTTTTTTTTTTCAAATATTCACTCATTTGAATGTGATGCCTGCAACACGCTCCAAAAAAGCTGGGACAGGGGCAACAAATGACTGAGAGAGTTGAGGAAAGCTCAAAAAAAGTGACGTCCCTGAACATTCTGCCCCTGTTACAACAGCATGGCTTTGTAGTAAAAGAGTGCAGGTGCTAGACTGGTCTGCCTGTAGTCCATACCTGTCTCCCATTGAAAGTGTGTGATGCATTATGAAGTGCAAAATAAGACAGAACAGAGACCTTGGACTGTTGAGCAACTGACATTGTACATCAAGCAAGAATGGGAAAGAATTTCACCTACAAAGCTTCAACAATTAGTGTCCTCAGTTCACAAACGCTTATTGAGTGTTTTTAAAAGGAAAGGTGATGTAACACAGTGGGAAACATGACTCTGTCCCGAACGTGTTGCAGGCATCAAATTCAAAATTAGTGAATATTTGCGAAACAAAACATACAAAACAAACAAACAATAAGAAAGTTTATCAGTGTGAACAATAAATGCCTTGTCTTTGTGGTGTTTTCAATAAAATATAGATTAAAAAAGATATGCAAATCATTATATTCTGGTTTTATTTACGTTTTACACAACGTCCCAACTTTATTAGAATCAGGGGTTGTACGAACATTATCAGTGACTTGTGTGACGGCCTGTCTGCACACCTCTTCCAGGCCCCCTGTGTAGTCACTAAACTCATGTCAAGTTTTGTTACTCACACCAATACCTCTGATCACTATGTCTCTAGGGGATCATAGTGTTTTCTATAGGTGGGCTCTTTTTCCACCCAGGAAAAGCCTCACACTTCAACCAGGAGAGGCGGAAGTAAAACTCGTTATGCGAGTGCTGCCTTGGTCCAGATCAGTCAGCAAAAATAATTAGGTGTTACATTACTGAGTGTCATATCTTGTGAGAGACTGAAGCTATCCAGTTTGGATCGATTGCACTCACTATGTGCGGGGAAATGTAATAAACATAATTATGCTTTTTGCTGCTTTTTGAATCAGAGCCGTACAGTACGTCTGAATGGGCCGTGTGTACGCTCTCAAGCAGAACGCCTTGCCAATTACCACAAATCATAGTCAGCTGCTTTTTTACCTCCTTTAATAGGACTCAAACTTCCCTCCCGCATCTGCTGAGCTCTGTTGAGCATGGCCCATTCAACACTTCCGCCTAATGTCATGCTCATTAAAACATAAATTGGTTTATGATTACAACCTGCAGGTTTGCAACTGGACCACCAAATAATGATTTGGCCGAAGGCAGAACAGATTAAAGGGCAAGATGGATAGTAGTGGTTAGCATGTCACTCCTTCAGATGATAAAACCCTACTGTTTGGAAGCAATGTCCACTTGGTCAAGATTAAGTCCTACATCTTCATGCGTATTGCTGCCAATAAAAAAAAACTAAATAGATAATAAATAAACAGTCTACCTTCTGGTCTGAGGTCATCAAATTTATTCTGAAATAGATGTACACTAACAAAATATCACTTCACTTCATTGTCTCATCTTGAAAACATTGCCTGTTCTAATGAGTCTGAATTTCTGCTACATTCAGCTAGTCGGCTCAAAATTTGGAGTAAACAACAAAAAGGATGGATTCATCCTGCCTTGTATCAATGTTTCAGCCTGCTGCTACTGCTGGTCTAATGGTGTGGGAGAGATTCTTTTGGCACACTCTGGGACCCTTAGTAGCAGTTGAGAATAGTCCTCAACCTGAGTGTTGTTGCTGAACATTTCCATCCCTTTATGAGCACAGTGTACTCATCTTCTGAAGGCTACTTCCAGCAGGAAAATGCTCCAAAAATCTGCAGCATTTGTCTGATGCTATCATGTCAATATGGATCAAAATCTCTGAGGAAGTTTTCTTACACTTGTTGAATCTACACCCCCAAGAATCAAAGCAGTTCCAAAGGCAAAAGGGAGTCCAGCCTGGTTCTAGCAAAGTGTACCTAGTTGTGTGGCCAGTGAGTGTGTATCAAACTTGCAAATCAGCCACTGTGTAGCGTGTGTGTATGTTTGTTATTTACTCAATAAGTAAATACTTCATTAAATAAATTAATAATTAAATAAATGACCATTCAGTCAGTACTTTTGTTTCACATTTTTTCCAACAAAAAATATGAGATTTAGACACCCAGTACCAGGATTCATTCATTCATCCATCATCTATACCACTTATCCTGTTCAGGGTCGCGGGTGGCTCGAGCCTATCCCAGCTGTCTTACGGCGAGAGCCAAGGTACACCTAACTGATTGCCAGTTAATCGCAGGGCACATAGAGACAGACAACCTTTCAAACACACACACACACACACACACACACACTCACACCTATGGGCATTTTATCCACAGAAAATACAAATTTTCCTTTTCAGTTAAACAGTCCTGGTACTGGGGCTGCACTGTGGCACAGCTGTTGGTGCTGTTGCCTCACAGCAAGAAGGTTGCGGGTTTGATTCCCAGTTGGGGTATGGTGTGCCTTTCTGTGTGTAGTTTGCATGTTCTCCCCGTGCATGCGTGGGTTCCCTTCAGGTACTCTGACTTCCTCCCACAGTCCAAAAACATGCTCATCAGGTTAAGTGGTGATTCTAAAAACATCAAACATCTCACAGAGGAGTCTCACTGTGACATCAGTGATGATCTTTAACACCTCTTCCTCAAAGCAGTTTAACTTCATCCTCAGGGTGTCAAGAGAGTATATCTGCCTCACCTCTCTGTTGATGGAGAAGACTATGTTGTCTCTTATAGACCTGGAGAAGTTGACTTAATGGAGATCCAAGGTAGCCATAACTGCTTTTGGTGACTCCAAAAGCCACATCACAGTTTCTCTGAAGGCACGTCATTGCTCATGTTATCTTTTCTTTTTTTCTTTTTAGTCTCCAGAGGCCCAGCAGGAGTTTGGGAACCAAATCCATGATTACATCTCATGAGCATGCGTGTTTTTACACCAGCTTGAGAAGAAGTCTGACATCCTTATCAAAACTTTCCTTTCCAAACTCTCACAGCTGCACTCCTCTTGCTGTCCTCCACCATCAGGTCGACCATGTAGGCTACTCAACAATGGAAGATGGTTGCTTGGCTGAAGGCTTAGGAATTGAGCCAGGCGAGTGACCTTGATTCTTAAAGACTGCTTGTGCTAGCACATCTGCTTGGCTGGTTCATAAACTGGTGTACCAAACATCATGATAACCTCAATGCCTGTTAATTTCACTTTCTGCCAATAGACTGTGCCAAAAGCCACAGCAAGCCAGAAAGTGAGAGAGGTGCAGTGGTGGCTTAGTGACGTAATAGGAGAGGAACATCAGAGAGCTAACACTGCTATCATCAAAATAGATGGGAAAACAATCAAAGAGATAAAACATTTTTTGATTTTTCACAGCAGTTTCATTTTAAAAGGTCCACAGCCCCGGAAAAAAAAAAAAAAAAGAAAAAAACGTGGATGAAGTGCACTGTAAACTACCCAATGCAGCTCTCACACAGAAAGATTTTCTATTGCAGACTAAAAAAGAAGACAGGACAGACGGTGATGTCACCTGATCAATATATTGCAGTGCTGTTCTTTGGACGGTGTGTGAGCTCTACAACACTGCTAGAAGACAGAAACAGAGACAGAGACTCTGGTCTGTGAGGACTGTGGATGGAAATTGCTTTTACTAGCATCAAATTTAAGTTCAGTGAAAGTATTGTGACAACCCTATGCTCCAAATGGATTTTTTTGACTGAACTACAGCAGACTATATTGCACAGTTTTGCAATATGTATCATATTATGACTCATGTAATGTGATAGTTATTGATCCATGAACCATGTGTTGTTATTTGTATTATATCATGATGTCCTTGCCAATGCTCAGCCCTATTATTAGAAGCCTTGAAGCTGTGTAATGCAGGTACCACTCACACAAGTTCAGTCAAGTTGGTAATGCTGCCACCCTTTGTTTGTTCTCATACCGTTAGAAGGAATTTAACTCTCATATTTAGTCGGCATCATCCTAAACAACAAAGGCTTGATGTTTGAAGAATGTGTGTACATGGGGTTGCAGTTTAATGATGTGTTGTGTGATTTACCTCAGGTACAGCTTGTTTGCCTGGGACTTGCCTCATGCTGAGCTCGCATTTGTTGTTGAAGTGAATATTTTCATGCTGCTACAATATCAAAGCATTTTTCTTTTGTCTTCTAAAATAAGTTCCACTTGCTGTGTGGCTTTGTGTGGGGACAGTAAATTACAGTTATGTTAACAACAAAAGGTGTGCGGTTGATTCTAGAGAAACCCTGTTATTGCAACAGACGCCTCAAAGTTGCCACAAGGGTTTCAATTAGCTGTCACTCACACCAATAAATTATAGTTAACTTTGGCAGAATACTGCAGAAAATACTTCTATTCACAACGACAACAAAAGTGTTAAAATGTTACAACAAACCCAGTTTTCAAAAGTAATTCAGTGTTTCTGTGTATTAGTGGAGACTATTGTTTAGTGCAAGGTTTCTGCTCTGGTGTCAAACACAGCTGTGTATCAAAGGACAGAGAGTCTGTCTTTCAGATTTCTTCCCACTCCCACACACAAGCAGCCAACATATGAAAGGAATCCCTGTCATCCCTTCATATTAAAATCTGATAGATTTCAATATTCTGCCACACAAAGAACTTGACATTTATATTGAAATAAAAGTAAGACTTTAATTGATTCACGTACACACTCAGCTTTATAACAGCCTCCTCCATCTTGAATACATTGAATTAAACTGAGCATGACTCATTGGAAATGCAGAATGGATGTTTGTTTCAAATATGCCTTCTTATTGAGAACAATAAATGGGCCAAATGGACTTTAATATAACCGCCAGCCGACTAATATCTTATTCTGGCCATTTTGCTCTATAGGGCGTGCTTACACTTGGCTGTAATGAACAGAGCTCAGCAATAACTAAATATGAAATGGATTTTCGACAACCAAGCTGCAAAAGATATTAGCCATAATCCATTACCAGCACAGTATCCAGAATACAAACACACTGAAAAGCTCTCTCAATTACTGATTTGGAAATGCTGAATATTGTCCTTGTGTGGCCCAGCGGATTCATGTGTTTGAATTAACAAACTCTTTCAGGAATGAAAGATGGAAAAATACTTGAATATGAAAGTTTTAGAGACATTTTTGTAGTTGAATCAACAAGTCATTTCACACATTATTAACCACACTGAACATTTTACAAAAGATTTCTGGTCTATTGTTTGGTTTTAAATCTTGAATGTTTCTTTTTTCATGATTTTTGATGCTTCGTTGGTCAACAAGTTTTTTTTTTTTTTTTCCGTTTTTTTTTTGCACAAACCATGAGAACAAGTGTAAGTCTGCTGCAAGGATTGTGGGACATGCTTTTTAATGCATTTTTTCTGCTCTTAGATTTACTCCGTCACTCTGCTAAAATACACGCTGATTATTCCGGTAAAAGAAGAAACAAACGACTAGACTGAAGTGCTTTAGACAGATTTGACAAAAAAATTCACATCCTGTAAAAAATAGTCAAATCTGTCTTGTCACATCGTAAAATTAGTATTTAAGACTGAAAAATAAGTAAACAATAATAATTTAAAACCTAAGGGAAAGGAGGCAGATCTTGTTTGAAGAAGTGAACTTCTCCATGGGTTAGGGGCAACACCTGAAAAGGCTCGAACGCCACCTGGTTTTCAGGAGCAGCTGATGCCTTGACCTCAGTGCTCTAGCTGGAGTAAGGACATGTAGACGTATGGCCAAGTATGGCAGTGCCAATCCATTAAGAGCTGAGGAGCCAACATTTCAAAATTAATCCTGTGACGGACTTAAAGCTGGTACAGAGCAACAACACAGACAGGATGTGGTCCTTGTTTTTATTGTTAGCCAGGAGGCGAGCAGCAGCATTTTGAGTGAGCTGCAGGCACTGAATAGATGACTGCTCAAGGCCAACATAAAAAATTACAATAACAAAGACAAGATGTGAAGAACATATATCACCTTCTTTAAGTCTTTAGGAGGGAGGTAAGCTTTTGATGGGGATAAGTGCTGATTTTCAAATATCTGAAGAATAGTCCGACAATAAAAGACTGAATAATTTTTGTGACTATAATCAGATCTCAAAAATGTAATGTTCAATTGTTTTACTTACTCCTGGGTGTCATGTGATATAACGGACAGACGGTGTTTGGAGGTTATCTGAAAGATGTTCTATTTTTTTTCCATTAAATAACAAAAGGTTCAATCATAACATAAAAGATTCCAAATAATATAAAGGTTGTCGGTAAAACAGGTTCAGCACTGGGAGTCTAAGAACTGGAAAAAAAACAGAGACTTTTGCAGCACAAAAGGGTTCTGGGAACATAAAACAAATATGGTTAAGTGTCAAATTTACTTGGGAAAAAAAATAGATTTTTTTTTTATTTTTATAATTTATGAGTAGCCTTGAATAATACATTTGCTTGAAATGCACATTCCTAGCCTTTATTGTAGCTATCCGTCTCAACTGAAAGAAGCTGACGATGTCAACAAATAAATATATGTCAAATATGAATTAGCTAGGTGCTGCAGTGAATTCTTACTTTTTAAATTCAGAGGCTGGTATATTTGCAGAAAGCCATGGGAGCATACAGGAAATGGGTCTAGAACATACTCTTAAGATACGCCAAAAGAAGAGGGAAAAAATATCTATCTCATATATGTAGAGACTTTTGTCTCATGGGATTGAAACCACCTGAGTGTTGCTTTCCTAATAATGACTATCCAAACAACAAGAGGACTACATAAGCAACAGTGTCAAAAGCAGAAGGATACAGAAGCCAGCATTTAGATGCCAGCAAGCTTAATCATCTTCTGAACATGTTTTGGGTTTAGCTGGATGTTGTGTTGCTCAGGCACTACAGTGTGATTTATGAATACTATGAACAGCAGACTTTTTATTAAAATTATCACCACAATAATGTTCCAAACCAAAATAATATTCAGGATTTTCTGTACACTGATGACTAAATGGTATTAAATATGCTTTTCAAAATCCATGTTAGCATCTTCTGTGGGTCTTCATTGGGTAGACAAAACAAACAGAAAAGGAGACAAAGAAAAAAAATGTGAAAAACCTTCTGCTGTGAAAATGGAGCTTCTGCACATTCAAGGCTGGTGCTCGGTTTAAAAGGAGGCACACCATTATTGTGCTGTAGCTGCAGACGTGACCCCGGAGAACCTTGAGATTGCTTCTACTCAGTCACTGAATCAAGCCTTTGTTCAAACCTGGCAATGAGACACCCCCATACTGTTGAACGGCCTGACTTATATTCTCGTTCATCCGGTGCGTCGCTGCACTCCAGTTACATTGTAATTAAATTGTCACTTTATCCGCTATGTGGTGAAACAACTTACTGGAGTTTGTTGTCTTCAGAACGCACTTTCACATAATCTGTGTTAGTTGCTTGAAAAACATGTATTTATAGTTCAGTTGATTGTGCAGATTTGCTGGGAGAGATCATTTCCAATTGCTTATGAAGAATATTATGCAGTTTTCTCACATGAGACACTGCGTGAGTTTTCCCCATTAATAACGCATGATGAAGACGTTCTGACAGCTTTTACAGCAGGCAAAAATCAGCAAGAAAAATAAGAGCGACTACAAGAGAAGAAGAGATATTGTGAGCGGCAGCAGTCATATGAAGTGTGTAAAGCTTTCAGTTTGGTCCTTGGAGGTAGTGTACAGTAACATTCTGGCTTGGTTTCCGTTATAAAGTAAGCATTTTCAACAGCTGGCAGGTTGCACGTCATAAGAAGCTGAGTAAGGAAACAATGAAAGACAAAAGTCAAACAACAAAGGGTAATGCTCACAAGTTTGCAGTCATACATTAAATTCAAATGTAGAAGTGAAACTTTTTTTTTCTTTTTGCTGCAGCAGAAAAGCAGAGAATGTATTTTTAATTGAATGGAAAACTCCATACCAGCCTACAGTGATGGTAAGCATAATTAGAATTTTTTGTCTGCTGAGGATATGGGAAAAAAAAGAATCAGTATTTATCCATCTCACTGACACCATTGCAGTGATTCAGTTAAAAAAAAAATGTACCAGCAGCAGTATACACTTTTTTTTTAAACATATGCACAGATGCTTCTGTACTGGACTGTTTTAAGTTGCTAGTTGTATTCAGCAGACCATGAGGAAATTGCCCTGAATTAAATGAGTTGCATCAAACAAGCAGAAAAAGCTTCAACAACATGCCTTGAGAAATGACCACCGTAGACAAACAAGTCTACGTTTCACAGCCATGTGCTGGAATTAATGATATTGCTCATATTTTCTTCTCCCCTTTTCTCCTTTATTTGAAACGCCTGTCATAAAATAAACAAGGCTCCAGGCTGTGCCTCATAAACCTCCCTGCAGTGATGGTGAAACCTTTTTGACAGAAAAGCCCAATCAAAGCAGCAACGGGTCAATGTGGAGATGTTCCAGGAGTGTGAGTTATTGCCGGGTTCACAGTGTTATTTTAATGGGGCTCCAAGCAGTGGCTGTAAAACCTTTGGCAGCTTGTTGGCTCTGCAGGCAAAGCCATTCAAGTCTATCTATTCGTTGACACAAGCCTTATATAAGCTCTGAGGCGTGGGGGCTGTATGTCTAACATAGTGTCCAAACTCAGGGGGCTTTTTAATGCTGAAGCTGTTTCATGACTTCAGGGTCTGCTACTGGAAAAATTGACGGGTAGATCTCTTGTGGTGTGAAATCATATTCTATGCACCTCCTGATCACCTGATATAAGGCTTCTAGAAGGAAAGAGAATATGTCGTGATTTTCAAAAGAACCTTTAAGTGTCCCGAGGGCAGCAGGAAAAGGCCACATAACAAAACTGGCACATCATTTGAAGTTTGATGAATCAACTCCCTTACCCAGAGCTCCACTCACACCCACAACATGCTGCCATGAATTATACTTGACATTTCTCCCTACATACTTTTTCTCCAGATGGCACCCTGCCCAACATTTTGGAAGCTCACAAAATGAAAAAAAGGAAAACCCTGACACTTATTTGTTTTACTTTTAGTAGAAGTGAAAAAGGATGAGTGGCAAAATAGAAGAGGAGTTTGTATAATTAGTTTTCCCTGACCCTCTGAAAACAACGGGCCATTATCCTCCCAGCAGTTTGCACCCGTGCTGCCTTCTCTCAATTTAGAGCTTAATCATTGGCCAGCGCTCAAAACCTTTGTTCAGAAACAGCGTTCAGTATTCATGGACGGTCTGCCCCACATCTTCATCATGAGATAATGTGCTTCGTGTTCATTCCGCCCAGTGCTAAACCCCATTTGATAATATATTTATCACCATCATGTTTTCCCACACAGCTTCTTTCTGAGGCCTCGTTTCATCAGCAGAAAAGAAACTGCGAGTAAAAAACGGCCGACACAGAAAGCCTGTGACTGACCACACATGAGTGTGCAGGGTGGGCTTGCTTTTACATACTTAAACTCAAACGAGATGAGGCACACACTGAATGTAAATGACTCCAGGGGAATGGCTGCCTTCATTTTATAATTATAGATCTTATCTTGCAAATCTGACTCATGAACATCATAAAATCATATATGGGTCCCAAATGTAAAGATGCTCCGATTACTGTGGTCCTATTGTATCAGACATATCTTTACTGTGTTAAATCAGAAAGCACACGGGTATGCAGAGTGTTGATACGTGTCAATCCTGGATAGCTGTTATAGTAATAGACCGGTAAATAAGAGGGTTGGCTTTCATAATTATTTGACATGCAAATCAAATCTGAAGTGATGGAAGCTGAAACTGAATTCTTGGGAGAAATGAATCTGCAATTTCATGATCCTAATAGAACCAATTTGGTCTGCAGAGGAATCTGTAATTTGATGTGATTTCCCCCACGGTTCTCATACTTCACTCTATCACTGAAGAAAACAAATCAGATTCACTGATAGGACTTCGGTATGAGCAGACATGTCCTCCTCGTGGTGGTGATGTACCAATGATTCCTCTCAGAAAACACCCTCCAATTTTTTTTTTCTATTCTGTCAAATTAAAATTGTCAAATAAATAACACAATATGCTTGTTTTACTTCCTGACATATGTAGGGGATCAATAAAAGAACATTCTATCTTCTATTCTGTTCATTCTTGTCTTGACAGCTGGGATATCCTCACAGATAGCTACAAAGTCTTCAGGTTTTTGATATCTTGCAGCTCAAAATCAAAGCCAACAATAACATTTTGCCCTCATATTTTTATGTTGTACCATACAATGATGGTTTGATACCAGGAAAAAAGAGGTGGGAAACGTACACTTAACACATTGCTGTCTTTTCCTTCATACCTAACTGTTCACAGTGAGGCCATTTCACCTCTGTTACCGTACATCCAAAGCCAAAGCAGCAACAAAACGACTCTGCTACACCATGACACCTCAACCTGTTTCACATAAAGCACAGGGTGAGGTGTTACAGCCTTAATCTCGAAACGATGAGTGTGATTGTTGTCTTATATCACAGTGGAAAAGATTGGCCCCATGGAGCAACCATCCACCTGCTGTACTACACACTTTATGTCTTAGCTTATCCCACAGACGTCCTCTGAGAGTTTACAAAGAGTGTCTTGTGTTTAGACCTCAGTTTTGTGAGCTCAGTCTGCTGCACAGGTGCAGGTGAGCTTGAGAGAACCCCTGTAACCAGAGTAACTCTCTCACTCCTTTCACTCCTGTCAGGCTCACAGAGGAGACATGTAGAGCAGGGCGGGCTCTGGGCCGATGTTGGCACAGCATATTAGGAATGAATGATTCATGGACAAATAAATCTTACATTTCTTATTCATAAAGCATGTGTTTATTACAACCGGGGAGTGTCTTCGCTTCAGGATGCTGCAAAAATAATAAAAAAGCAGAAGTACTCCAAGCAGGTTAGAGCTTTCGTCATCTCCTAGGTTTTTTTTATTATTATTATTTTAATGTTTGATTCCACCTTAGATTCTTCCAGAAAAACAAAACCTACATTCGGAAAAAGAAGGCATTCTCACCCCATATCATCAGGGTACTAATATTTCCCCATGATATTTCATTCACACTGTAGTTTCTGTTTTCTTCCTTTCAAACGTGTCTGAAAGCAATCTTTGTTCGTACTCAGATTCAACCTTATTATCCTCACTGATACTGTTTCTTTAAACATTGAATAAATGGCTTTATGTTTTACAAGAGATTTTAACATAGTGGCTCATCCATTGTTCTTAAATTCCAATAACATAAACCCTGTTGGCATGACTACTGTGTCATCAGGAGCAGTCAACCATATAAAGTCAGCTGTTTTGGCTTTCATTTTATTATCATCGTTCAAGGGACTGAATTTGTTATGGAGATGAGTGGACTTACAGGACTTCTTGCATTTAATGTCAGTGAGGCAGTAATGGTTAATGGTGTAATGGTTCACAAACAAACACAGATGAACAAGCGCTCTCTTTTTAGCACTGTTTTTTTCCTCAGGCCTGTTGCAGCTGTGTAATGTGGAGTGTCTCTCTGTTCATGCTCTCTCTAAGGCCTCACTGGGGAGCTCTCAGTCAGATGACACCATGCTGCTGCCAAGATAAAGTCACAGACACATGGATTAAAGGAACGAGCTATTTAAGGCCTCCTATCTCCAAGAGTAATTTGAAGCTTTGCTTCAGCAGATAAAGTGACATTACTTACAGCAACACAGGCTGATACAGAGTACAGCCACTTCCAAATCTCCTCCCGTCCTGGTTTATTAATGCAAAGTACATAGCTACCCAGGTTCATTAACCGCAGAATTTTATTCAATCGTTGTGTTGATTCAGCATCGAATCTAAAAGCTGTCAGCTAAATTCAGTCTAACATCTCAAGACAATAAAAATATCAGTCCTCTACGTAGTTCTTTGCTGATTCAAAGCATTAGATCATTTGTGCAGTGCTGAGCTGGCAGTTTGGGAAAAAAACATTTACCAGCTAAATCAATGGAATATTTTAGCTTAATAAGAATTGACGTTTGATAAAGCGGATCGTAAAGTGCCATATTTTGAGAAAGCATGAATTCCAATCTGTAAAACTTTATTAGAAAATGAAGAATCAACCTTGACAGTTTCCCAACTGAGATTCTTATTGTGTTGATTAAAAGATAAATGAACACAGCAAATACAACACAGGCTTTGTCATAAATCATCAGTTAGAAAGTGTCTTTGAGCCGCTAAGACAATCAGCAGATTTGGGAAAAAACACAGCCTGATCAAAGTATTCAAAGCAGCTTTGTATGAAGTTATCCCTATATGTAACCAGCTGTGAGTCCCCAGGCTCTTATTTGCTAATCAAGACAGGAAAATAAGTTTGTCTTGTTGTTTGTGGATGATTTGATTAATGGCCACCCCTCCCAGTGTGCCTCCCCCATGATGCATGTCAAGCTGCAGGCGGTTATGGCTTGTCTCATAACGTGTTGCTCAGAAAATTGTAGGTGAGTGCTAAACTGATATTGACATTAGCATACTAACAAGCAGCATTACTGTGTGTATGCTATATTCCCTCCGCTTGTGGACAGTCACAAACAGTCAGGCAGCACACGGTTTTTGCTGAATACTGGAGATGAGGGTAATGAATTGCATTCTGCACATGGCACATTGATAAACTCACTTCATGCCATTAATCAGTAGCAGAGGGAAATGGGAGAGGCCTGGGAATGTGCTGTGATTGACAGGCTCATTTAGAGAGAGGAACAGCTTTTCTTGCTATGAATATTGCTCTGCTTACATCGGCCGATTGCAGGTGGCCACTGTGCAGGCCAGTGTGCATCAGAGTTTGCGCAGCACTATGGTGTTTTTTCTTTTCTTGGGGGGGGGGGGATTTTGTGACAGGATTGGTATCGTATGGACATTTTTAGGATCAATATTGCTATTATTATTATTATTATTATTAATATCAGTATTATTATTATAAGTAGTAGTAGTAGTAGTAGTAGTAGTAGTAGTAGTAGTAGTAGTAGTAGTAGTATTTGATAATTTTACGTCAACCACATGGGTTATTTCTGGTTAAACTCTGCTTGAGACTCAGCTAAGACGTCGTCTATGTTTAGTGTCTTGGCCACAGCACTATGATTTTTTGGGGGTAGGATTAAAAGAAATCATGTTTCTGCGTTTAGATCGGGTTTGTGTGGGGCAGAATTAAGACAGGGGGTGGAGGAGGTTTAACGGTGAAGGCCCTCCAAAGACATTGGTCAGTGACTGGTGTGGATTAACTTGCTAGCTTGCACAGGAATAGTTTGGATAGTAAGGCATTGTTGCTGTTGTGATTGCCTACAGAAGGGCTGATGGTGCTATGTGATTATCATTGAGTCCCATTCTCTTCCTACAGCAGCAGAGCTGAGATGGCATTAGACATCAGCCCTGCCCTCAGTCTCAAAATATCTCTGCATACCCTTTGAATTTCTACCGAGGGCAATTCTTCTTTCCTATTAACATCTCATCTGGCCTTACACATTGAATTTTCTCACTTTACATTTGTGTGCCAAGCAGCACTTCTGCTTGAATAGCCGAATAATCCAATCAGTGGGGAGTGCTGCAGACCCAAGACATCTGACCTCTACTGAGGATGAGATCTTGTCAAAGAGGCTCTTATTTCAGATAATAATTCTCCTGCTTTGTTTGTAGAGCATCGTTCCTCCTTTGTGCAACAACAATTCATTTTTCAGTGACAGCGTGTAAGACATTTGGGAAATTTCATAGAATATTCATTGAAAAAGGGACCTTTGATAGCATAAAAAAGACATTAAGAACACTGAACCCATTGTCAGTCTGCGGCTGCATGTGATTGCTTTCTTAGAGCACTTTCTGATCACTTAAAATAGATTCAACCAACTGAAATAAAGCGGTTTATTTCTTCATATTATGTGTTTGTTTGGATCTAGCCCTTCACAGAAACAGTTTGACTGAATGTTTATGATCATATCTTTATGATCAATCATCCGTATATTTAGGTCCGGGCTATTCAATTGGAGGGCTGAATTCGGTCAGCAGGCGAGCTCCAAGTGACCACAACCAGACCCGACCTGCACATGAATCTAATGTATGAATAAAAAACTGAACAGCATGGTGCGCACATAAGTTGCTCACTCCTATATTTGCCAAGAGATGTGCATGCGCAGTACCAGTATGAAATGAGATTCACAGGAGTAGCCATACCAACATTCAGACCACGTGTAGATGACCAGCTTTCATAAATCTTGTTGTCTAGATAAAGAAGAAAAAAAAGGGAAAACTATATAGTGATGAAACTGTTGGTTTAACTCTATCTGTACCAGTTAATGTGTGAGATGGACCTTGTGAAAGACAAAGTGGCGATTCAGTCTCCAGAATTGTGAGAGAATTAATGCTGGTTTTTGTGGATGTAATGTTAAATGAAGCCAAAAATAATGTTTGTGTGAAATCTGCTTTTTTAAATGATCCTTTGTCTGACACTTCAAACATTCACAGGGTTCAAATTCTGGCTACATATGAACTGAAAAATATGAAACCAGAGCCATAACTGATAAGGTAACACCAGGCATGTTCGTCTGATTTTCTGCCAAATATGTCACAAAGAGTGTTTGATTTCAGATGTGAAATAATGATGAAAATTTCTATTACACTACACCTATTAATATGTATTTAAAGTTTATCTTTAGCAGAAGCAGAGATGACTATTGTGGAAGCTGCTTGAAATGTCCTGCCCACATAATTTTCTTGGTCCTCAAATCTGACCCTGTTCAAAGTTCCCTTGCTCTTTCTCAAGTGCCTGAAAGTAAATTCCAGGAATCATCAAAAATACCCTTGAGAACCCTCAATAGGGCAAACAAAAGTTTAAATCTTGAGAAATTGACTTTTTAAAGGTTCCTCATATTTTATACACAGTATACAAACTGATCACCAAATAAAAATCCAGTAGAACAAGCACCAAATGAAGTAAACGGCCCAAATACCCCCAATCTTGACTCCTCCTTTACTTATTTCAAAGACAGAAACAAGGTCAACTACTTAGAGTCCAGAGTTAGCAGTAATACCCCTGCTGGACACAGTCCTGTCCTTGTTGCATCATGTGACAACTTGAGGCGGTGAAAAGTAATCTCGGAGAACCCTCAGCCTTGGCATGTAGTTTTGTTCCCTTGACAGACCGGTCAGCAGCTGTCCACTTCTGTTTGCTTTGGTGCTGTCTTCTACAATCTTCTGCTGTGAGGGCAATCACCCTACCTGTCGACACCAGAATAATTTGGCATGCCTCTCAGCGTCTCTCAGACAGGGACTCTGTGACTTCTACTGAGTAGTGAAACCTGTCTTTGAAAAGAATACAAAGACCTACAGTAATGCAGCACAGCCTTACAGTATGCACTGTGCCACACATAAGTCAGGGCACTGCTACTTGGTAAGTGACTGTGTTAATTCCCTGATTCCGCTTAGTTCAAAGGAACCAGGGACGACCTCATCACACATCATATAGGACAGTTTGCAGGAAGGTCTGGGACATTTCACCTTTGCCCGTTGACACTGTGGCAAAAATGAGTCCGCATCAGCATTCTAAACCAGTGGCAAAAATACAGTAGTTTGGTCTTTTAAGCGGGGAACTGATGACGGTTACCGAGCAATGGGAGAGCAGCCTAAGGAGCTACTGAGCAACATTGATCTCTGCAAGGGGAAGTGAGGCATCACCCGACTACAGCAGAGCTGATCATTGTGTATTAAAGTTGCTGAGTGCTTTAGAGTAACCTGACCCAAGAATGGTCATTATAATCACCCCTATGTTAAAGTTTGTGACCTTTTGGTATTTATGTTAAAAGGAATGTCTCTGTAAAAATGGAAAGGTTAATGACAGAAATGCCAACATATTCCTGCAAAAGCCCATTTCACCTTTCGATGGAAATGTTTAATTTCATGTAGTTTATAACAAGTAAGCAGGACAATGTTTAACCCTGTAAGACCCAGACATAGTAAAACATTAAAAAAAAAATTTTCAACCACTTAGATGGTGTTGTAGGAGGCCTTTGGAGATGAAAATGAAGTGTTTGCAAAAAAAAAATGTTTTTGTAAGGTTTTATGGAAACGTTGTAATATTACAACGTTGGGTCAAATGGGTAGCAGAATTTCCTGTAGGCTATTTGTAGTCATTGTCTGAACAGAACGGTACAAGTGTTTGTACCTCAGTAAAACAAACTAAGGGTTCATTTGTATGGTTGATTGCTTATTACTTAGCCCCAGAACAGCATATAACATGAATAATAATAACAACATGAGTCATATTTTTATGAATGCCCATTTTATTTGAAAACAATATATAAATAAAAAACAGGAACACATGCAAGGCAAGCATGTAGGGACGGGCGAATATGTACAGTATAGACAGATAAGTGAGTAGTGGAGTGATCATTTGAGAGTGATGGTCCCAAAAACAGTCCTTGTCCTCTGAAAAGCAAAGTCGAACATCACACTTGCGGCATTGTGTGTTCGTGTACCCTTTAGGGCAATGTCTGCAGCGTCCTCTCGTAGTCATCATGGGAAAATGTCCAATGAGGTCCTTGCCTGCATCCAGTGGTGGGTGTGCACATGATCTCTTTGGTGGAACACTGTATGGACTCCCATCACCCAAGGATGGTCTCTTCTGTGCATTCAAAGGGCTGCCTGTTGTCACTGGACTACCATTTCCTGAAGATGGTTGTCCCCTCTTTGGAGTTTTGACTGTGTCCACCAGAATGAGAGAGGATGCGAGCTCTGCCTGGAAATGTCTCATGTTCAGTGTCTCTTTCCACACCTCCCATGTATGTGTTGTAGGTACCCACAATGTAAGGCCTTTCAACTTGAATGTAGGTCTTGTTGGCTTTGTCCCAGCGTTGAATCTTCTGCACCGGTTCTGTTCCAGCAAAGGATGACACAAGTGTCACCGCCCTGTTATCATACCATTTGACGGCACAGATGTTGTGTTTCACTTCCACTCTGTAGTCAAAGGTTCCTCTCCCCTTCTTCTTCAAGCTCTTGTCGTCGTCCAGGTTGCAGTTGGGTATGCGCACCTGCCTGGCTGTTCCCACCCCATCCAGCCCTATCTTTAGTACATGGGTGGAGGGGCAAAGTGTTTACACTTTCAACTAAAGTAACCTATTCACACATTTCTCTAGTCACACAATACTGTCTGGCCAATCTATTGTACTCTGATTATCATCCTAAAAGGAATGCAAGAAGCACTGCTTTTAGGATGATAATTCCACATTCCTGAACATTCTCACCTGTTCCACAACAATGCAACAAGCATCCCCCAGCATCCCCCCAGAACTAACTGTTTGACTGTGAATTGAGCCAAAACAATGGGCACATATACATACAGAATGAGAAACTAAACTGTTGAAGGTGATTACTATACCATTATAAGCAATGGGTTCCAAATAGTATTGGATTGGAAATTAAAGTAAAAATAAATATACAGCCTACATAATATATACTAGGGTCTGGAATGTGTAGAAAATGTGTGTAATTTAAAATATATTGTAAAAAGTAGAAGGTCCCTGTCAAAATGCATATTTAGACTACACTTAGCCATGTATGTTGTAAACTTACAACATGGCCATTTTGCTGCCCCAAAGGCCCAGTGTTGTAAAATTACAACAAATATACAACATGCTCTAATTTACAATTGAGGAATGTATTTCACAAAAACTACATATGTACATGTTCTAGACAGTGTAATGATCACCAAAAAAAATATTTAAGACATTTTACTTACTTAAATCTTATAGATGTGGTCCAATGAAACAAAGCGTTGTTGCTCAGCCAAAGTTTCGCAGCTTGTGAAAGTTCGGGACCTGTGGGCCGGACTTATATACAAATGTCCTATCCAATAGTATTGTGGGACTGAACAATAGGACCCAATGACTATGTTAATGTGAAAAAAAACAAGAAAAACAAAACGTTTATACCTTTTTTTAGAAAAAATAAAAATGTTGTAATATTACAACGCTGGGCCTTACAGGGTTAACTAAAGTTAATTCTCCCAACCAGTTGTCTGATAAGAGTCAAAATGGACTTTTTTCTTCTTTTCTTTTCTGTTCTTTTCTTTCTTCTATTTTTTTATTTTTTAATTTTTGGCTGCCAAGTAAAATTCATAAATCCCATCTTGAACTTGATTTTTGTAAGGTCCTTTCTGATTGGTTGAATTTTTCTTGATCTAGTTATTGTAATACGATTATTAGCTAGAAAGCGGCGGATAATCGAGGCAAGAGGTTAAAGTATCACATCAGTACATTGACTGGTACCCTAATAGGTGCCGCATTCTTCATTTTGGGTAGTATTTAAGGAAAAAGGTCAAATGACATCAGACAAACTCTTCTGGAGTCTCAAAACATCTTTAGCCACACTGTTTGAGAGGGGTGCGGTGGTCTTAAAGACATCAACCCATATGGAGAGCCAAATAGACCATGCCCCACCATCATCTATTGACTATTAAACATTTAAGATTTATTTGAATCAGTTATAACATACATTTTCATGTAGGTGCAGTAGATGTCTCCCCTCATTAAATGGATCCTTGTAGATTAAGATGCACCAATATAAATCCACAATGAAGTCACCAAAAACTGCCACGACCCCCACTGGCAGTAATGGTGTTAGTTATGAAGAAAGAGATGATGAGATTAGTACAGCACATAATGCAGAAGCATGAGCCATGGAATAAACCTCCGTGGGATATATATAGAGAAAGGCACCTCAGGACATGCAGTACTTACAGAGCAAAGCCCACACAAATGACAGATCCTATGGGTACAATGAAGTGATGAGTCTGTGAGCGGGGCCGACAACAACACGCAGCCGCCTGCCTCATCATAAGCTGATTGTATGGCCTCCACAGTATATTAAGTTACCCTCTGGAGTAGCTTTAAGTAGTTACTTTCCACCTCTGCCTGAGGAGACTCCTTAAAGTAAAAACACTTTGCAGCCCTTTCAAAAGAAAACCATAGACACTCTCAGACTGAATTACCGTTACACAATGATAATGTGATTTATCAATCAACATCATTAAGGACAATGTTTATTTGTTACAACAAGAAATCTTGCGGGCTACACTGCTGTGAATAGATGTCTTCTGTTGTTAAGTCACATTATGCTCCTGAAAAATTATGCCAGTAGTACTGGCAGAATATTAATAGGGCGTAATTTTTGACTGCTGGTGAGGACACTGGAACACACAGTTGAAAGGGCTAATTAGAAGAACATGATAAGTTATGGTTTGATGGGTTTGCCGCCCCTGCAGTGCACACAGTATAAATCTTATTTACCAGCCTCCTTCGATGCATGCATATCCTAGAGCTTTGTCATTGTGCCGATTGGTTTGTTTTGCCTGGTCTTCACACTGTATATCACATAATAATATGTCCCATCTCTTCCACATGGGCCCAGCTTTGTCATTTGTTGTCCAAAATGTGAATCTGTTTCTAGTGTGGCTGTTGTAATGTGTCTGCAACTGTTGTTTTTCTATTTTAGGAGACACATTTTAACAATTCAGGTCTTGCCAGAGGAAAAGAAGTCAGAGACCTTTGACTGGGAGTAAAGACAGAGGCAGAGAAAGATTGTGAGTAATATTCATGGTGCATGCAGGGAACCTCTGCCATAGTAACATAATCCTCATCCAAGGCTTCCAGATTTAGTTAAAGGACATGGAGCCTGAATCTTTCATTAAACGAAGGCTTATTTCATTATTTAGAAGGTGTTATTTTCCGCTTCAGTTCACAGGCTAAACGCCAACTGGCAACTCTAAGGCCTATTTAAATGAGTCAGATTCTGGTCCCATCTGCCCCACTGGTTCCTTCCCTTTTCCTTGTGGGTGGGTGGGCAGACTGGATAATGCAGTCATCCTGCAAGATGCAGACTGGCTACTGCTTTGTCATCTGTCTTCCCACTAAGCATCCTACCCACCTGTGCCAAAACCATAGCAACATAGCACCCCAGAGCTACAGGTAGATCCTTCTTTACAGAGAGGTTACATAAATATGTTTCAGACTAGAAATTGTATTTTGCACAGAGATGTGGTGTTATGTGTTATACTGGTATTGAAGCAAGTGAAAAAAAGACCTTTCAGAAAAACTTGAAGTGTAGTCGTGAGACTCAGAGATTTAAATCGGTCTCATTTAACTCTGACCAGCTTATTCTCTCCTAAGTTATGAAAACTTTGCTGATAACCTGGAAATTGACTGTTTATGAAGATGGATGTCATGTCTCCAGCTTCTCCAGCTGTACAAAACTGATGCCAAAATCCCACCATAAAGGACTCGGGCATCTTGTGCCTATTCTGCAAACTGAAACCCATTTTTTACTTCTACATAACACAACAAAGAGGACTCCAGGCAAGAAAGACCACTGGGATTCAGCTTCATGTGTTGCTTTAAATCAGATGGTAACAGTTAAAGAAAGTTCAGATACTCTTGTGTCAGTGTGAGTTGGGGTTTCTCCAACCACTCCTCTGACCTGCTAATCTGGTGTTCTTGGCACTGCAGGAGCTGCATTGGTCAACAGAGCTATCAATCATGGTGTTATACCACATTCGTAGCATTTCACAACTGACTAAACCGTAACAGAAAACACATGACAGAAGTTCACATGCTTTATTTTTACACTGAGACTCATGTCCTATCTGTCAACATGGAGGATGCGAGCTTTATGGCCTTAACTGCAAACAGTCAGAGGGGGGAGCTTGAGTATTTTGGCTTCACCATCAAGAGCTGTCATGCCATCAGTCTTTTTATGCAGCCTGTGGACCAAGGTGACCCAGAGTGAAGAGGCAGTTAAGGGTGAAGGATCTGTTCCAGTAACAAGGTACCTTCATCTGGGGAACACACCTTTATGAGGACATTTATTATGGTAATTATAATGGACAACAAAATCAAACAGTCTATACAATTACCAATTACATGTGTATGTCTGTATGTAACTGGGTGTATGAGTAAGTATCAGACTAAGTGACAGCTCCACAAAGAAACAGCCTTTGTTGACATTTTCAAAGCAAATATTCACAGTGAAGGATAAAACTGACTCATAGCAGACATCAGAGTTTGGACATGATAACAAACAAAGAGCAATTTAAGCACAAAAATGCCCACAATGTTTTGCAGCTCTGTGCAGTTAGCTCCATCTTTTTATTTGACTGTCACTTAGATGAGCGGCCACATCTCCACACTGTGAAGTGCAGAGCAGATCTGTGAGCTTTCATCCTGACAGCGTAAATACCATTCACATGTGTGTTGAGCTGAATCAAGAGGGTATCTTTAGCACATAATTAAGAAGTTGATTTAATGACATGTGAGAAAAAATCCTCAATATACAACAAGCTTACTTTCAAAAAAGATTCTGAAAGAAATTTGTTCATACATGAAACAGATAAAACTCTCAGTCATACCGGCACAGCCTGTATGTACAGAAGTTGAGCATCAGAGCCTCAAACTGATTCAATCCCGAATTATTATAATAACGATAATGATAACGATAGCATTATTAACAGACTTCATCATTGAGAGGTGGAATTGTTCTTTTGATCAACTGATTTCTACAATTCTACAATTTCATTTAGCAGACGCTTTTTTCCAAAGCGACGTACAACACAAGTAAGAATTTAAACAAGAAGGAGAAACCTTATTAAGTGCGAAGAAATGCTTCAAGTTAGTTGGGTCACAGGTGCTCAGCCATCAAGTGCCCACTGCCCCCCCCCTTTTTAATTTTTTTTATTCTTTATTTTTAAGTATTCTATCTAAATATCAGCCACAACTAGAATTCAACATTCAGCAGAAATCAATATTCAGTGCTTTCATTTGTTAAGAGCTCAGTCTGAGACCTTCTGATTCGACCCCTGAGGACAAAGAGGAGAAGGGTCAGATTAAGTGCCAAAGTGTTCCCTGATTTGCAACATTTATCAAAAGCAAATCACTTTCCATTCTTTGTACAAACTAAAATGTTTGTGAGCAGGCTCAACTGCAAAAAAAAAGTCCAAATATGCTGAGTTAAAAAGTCTCATTGGAGAGTGCATATTTAATATTGCAATAAGTTGTATCTTGAGGCCACTTCCTAAGCTGCCTGATAAGACAAGTTGACATGTTTACAGTTTACTGTGCAATAACTGACCACGTCATTCACACAAGAGTCACACATTCACTTTGCCTATTTTCATTATCCAGCTGCTGGTTTTGACCTTTATGTTTTACATTCTCAAGCTTTTCTTATGGTTTTGCACTGTATAGCACTCTGTTCAACGTGTTATGAATAAAGTTAATCCCATCTGATCTGTATTTATGCTCTACTGTCTCCCTGGAGCAACTCTGTTCACATGCTCCATAAAAAGGTTTCTCATGTTACTGCACAGACCTGTGTGCACTGAAGTCACCATAAGAAATTCATGTGTATTGACTAAAGTTGGAAATAAGTGAGTCAGATTGTGAAAGATTTTCAAGGACTTTTTAGAACAAAAGATCTTTTTCTATGGGTTGTGCAGTGCGCATGGCCTCGTCCTCTCTTGGTGGCATGAGAAGCATGCATAATCATGTCATGTACTCGTGGATTTGGTGTGTCTGTGAGTGAATGGTTTCATAGACTGTCAAACAGAAAGCATCATTACACAAGGCTCAGACTGCTGAGGGATCATTTGAATAATGCAGTTGGTTACATTATTATCGGTTTCATTCATTATTGGCTGGTGGAGTGGTTCTGTTGCTATTATAGAGGGATAACACTTCACTGTATGAAACATTTAATTTACTGAGCTGGGTTTGGCATAATGCTGTGCGTTGTCTCCAAGGAGGACAGCATTTTCTGCACCATAGAAATCCTCTTTCAATTGAAAGTCTCAAGCTTTTTAACAAACAAAAACTGGCATTTTTCCCCCTTTCACTTAATTTTCCAAATGACTTAGTAAATAAGTCTGTTGAGAAACAAACCAGCTTCCAGTACTGCTTATCAGGGGATTTGTGTAGCTTTGAGGAAAAAACAGGCAATGAAGCCAGAGGAAATAAAGGTGCCAGCTAAAGTCTGGAACTTAGCATCAGTTGGCATCAGCCGTTAAGTGAAATATGACCAGAGTGTGTGCTGTCATTAAATACAGACACAGTTTCTTTCGTTGGTAGGACAATCTGCTAATCTACAGGGCCTTGGCATGGCACAATGGAAGTCTCTGTGAATTTATTACAAGATTTGGCAACAACCAGGCTCGTTTCCCATGGGAGCAATGTGCTCTCTTGTTACAGTGATGCACAAAATAATTGCCCATTTTGCCAGATGTCCTGTTATCTCAAGCTATGAGTTTATTATCCTTTGAGAGGGCCATCGTCTGACTTGCAAATTCTCTGTCATCTATATTCCCTACCAATGACATCCCTGATATTGGAGGAATGTCAAAATGAAAGACTGTAAAGTTAGGAGATAACTCGACATAATTTTTTTTTTAATACTTTATTGATCGCTCCCACTGCCAATGCCAAGCCAGAGTAGGAGGTCATATGCAGGGCAGGGCCCCTGGAGTTAGTACTGTCTTCACTTTATACTGCCAAGGTCAATACTATATGGCTATCTGCACACCGCCTGATCCATTTTATAAATTGAAGTTTCTACACAAGCACTTGTTGGCAGGGAAATGCATTCAGGATTGGTGTCAATACTGTCATCAGTTTCCTCCACCTACAGGTCTGCAGAGAGGTTTAGAGAGGAAAAGAAAGAGGGGAATGTAAGGACCGGGATCAAACATGCATTAAAGGTACAATAGTGTATGTTTAAAAAACAAACAAACAAAAAAACATATGGGTAATATGAGAATATATTTTTTTCTCATCTTTTATTCATGTTCTACAATGTGTTTAAAGAAGTAGACACTGACAGCTAACAATACTGGATAAGAAATTAGATATGATTTTTTTCCCAGTGAGTTTTATTGTTCATTATTTCTATTTGAGGTAATGAAATTAGACTAACTCAGAGAAACTTAACTGTTCACATGAGATGTGTCACCGTCTGCAGCACTTCCTACAAAAGGCAAATATAGCTGCTAGAAATGCAAAATTAAGTGTAATAAAAAAATAAATAAATAAAAGGATTGGTTTTACTGCAAGTTGACACACCTGTGACCCCAAAAGCAAATGTGAAAGAATCAGTCTTAGACAACAACAATTTACTGGTTGCAAGTCTGATTATGTAAATGTTTTAATTATCAGGCAAGCCTTTAAATCTAGGACAAGCTCCATAAAGCATCAATGTACAGCAGCTGGCTTTGATTTAAATCTCCATCCGATCCATGTGATACAGAGGAGTGGTCGGGCCAGGAATAAAGAGAAAAAATCAATTAAAAAATAAAAATAAATAAATGAAAGGTGTTCATTATGCACTTAAAGAAATGTGTTAAAAATCCTGAGAATGTAAAAAAAAAAAAAATTCTTGAAACTGGCTTTGGAAGAAAAAAAGGTTGAAATTCTTTGTTTTTAATCAAAGGTTAATATATCATTTTAAGTAAAAATTCAAGGCTTATTGAGTGATGTCACATTCAAAGCTGCTCAGTATGTCATATTTTCAGTGTGTTGCAGTTCTGTGCTTATTTTAAAAGATCCCAGTTCAAAGGGACCTTTAACCACTGAGGTGTAAATGATCACAGATCACAGGGTGTGCCCTGTTTATTTAACAGGATTCAGTGAATGCAGGTTAAAGTACTATTATTTAGGAGAAGCGGGACTGCTTTATCTTAACCCCCTGCTTGATTTACAAAAAAAAAAAAAAAAAATCACATTTCATAGTCATTAGAATAAAAAACAGACAATATTATGACAACTCTTGTTTGTGAATGATTGTTCATTCAGTATTAGCTGATAGCGCCTTGTTCTACTTTAAAACTTAATCATGTTCAATGGCAGGCTGAGCAGATGGCATGTTGCTTTTCTGCATGTTCACCATGTGTTCTGATAATGTAATGACACTTTTATTCACAAATAAACCAACACAAAGAGCAGGGGGAACAAGTGTTTACAAGTGAGAGAGCATCTCCAGCAGAAAGCAGTTTTATTGCTGGCTCTGATCATTTTCAATAGAACAAGCAACTCTGGTTAAACGCAAACTTTTTGTTTCTTAAATCCAGAGTAAATTCTCATTACCCCGATCCTCATTAACCTTCTAACTTGGGGTCTCATTTAGTTTGCTTAGTGAATATCAAAAATCTTTGTCATATTATTTTAATATTAGGATTGCACTGGTGCAATACCTACTACCACTACTACTACTACTACTATGGATGATAATAACTAATGTTTTCTGCTCTTTGCTGGGTGACAAAGCCATAGTTCAATTTTCATGTCTAGGAAATGTATCTATGTATGTCACATTTGTATATGATGAAACAAAGAGTACAGTACAGACGTGTTTCTTTGTTATCTTGAGACATCATTTGCTATGAATGCATGCCATACTTATTAAGACTGGCTGATTGAAGATTGATTCATACCAGTTATTGCTCCACATGCTCTGTTGCTATGTGTCAGAAAGCTGTCAACTAAAGCCCGATCTGCACCACAAATAAAGTCCTCGAAATCATCTCAGCAGAAATGAGCTGTTTGAACTTTTATTTACATTCAGACTTTTGTGAGAGTTAAATCGCAGGCTCAACTCAGATGTCATCTCTAAATAATCACAATTCACCACACATTTCCAGAGGATTTCAAGCTTTACTTAAACTCTGTGTCTGTATTAGTTTATTTCCCCATGGCTTGCTCTCAGGAAGTAATCAGAAGTAAAGCAGCTAAAGAAATCAGCAGTGTAATTAGAGTAACTAGACAATTTCCACGGAAATCGTGAGAGGGGCTCGGGACGCATGCCGGCTGACTCTTTTTGATATACTTTGTAATGTGTCCTCTCCCTAACTGTTGTGGGAACATTAAAGCTACTCATGGGCTATAGGTGTGTTTGGTGAGATTGATGTGTGGTTACACATCCATACATGTGGTTTGTAGTTTAACTGAGGTCATATTTAACTCATTCACACAAATGCGCACTATGTGCCCACTGTTACATATAATTTTTACACTCTGGAAACACACAAACAGATATATGCATACTAAGATGTGGTAGGGGTTTTGTCTGAACTGAGGTCCCTCAATCACGATCATAAATGCACACACCAAACACATAGGCGCGCTCCGCGCGCCATTTCAAAATGAAGAACCCCTCTGTGAGATGATTTGAATGGTGTAACATTGATAAACAAAAATACACACACAAACACAAAGAGTCATGCACGCTACACGTGCTTAAATGTGGTGGGTGTCTTGTGTAAACTGAGGTCCCTTAATCACAATCATAAACACACACACGTACACATGGCGCTCTTCGCTTTCCTTTTCAGAGACAAGAATCCCCCTGTGAATGGCCTCCAATGATAAAACTTTGTTCAACGAAAAACAGACACACACCTACATACACACACACACTCACACACACACACACACACACACACACACACACACACACACACACACACACACACACATACATACACACACATACACACACGCACACACACACACACACACACTCTAACACACACACAAAGACATGAGCATTACGCGCTAGAATGTGAGGGTGTTTTGTGTGAAATGAGGTACTTTAAACATCATCAATACAGTCACACACACATACACGTTTGTGCGCTTTACATGCCCCTTCAAGGACAAGAAAACCTCTGTGTTTAAGCTTTCATTGATAATACATTGCTTGAAATGAGTTATTTCATTCAAAAGGAATCCTCACTCTCTCCGTGTGTGTGTGTGTGTGTGTACTTGTTTTGATAATATAGCCAGGATCTCCCAGAATGCCCCAGAATGTCCTTATGAGTCATCATTCATGAAGAGCTGCATGGTTTCCCTCTTCCGTCAGTCCTGCAGTGACTGACTGATGATGTCACGCACTCTGAGAGCTGAGTTTTAGTGAAAAAACTCAAAACTTTGTGTTGCTTTACCTTTGTTTTCTCAAAAACTGTTGAAGATAGCAGAATGCCCCTAGAAATTTAAGCTGTGGACAGATGTGTCAAGATTTTGAAGCAAGAATGATGTCTCTAGCTGAAAGTATGGCGAGGCAGGAGCAGTGGGAAATAGTGTGTTTTTTTGGTGTTCTCGGGAAGCCTCCCTATTCATTGTCTATAGGACTTTTTCGTCGGTTTTTCAGGGTTTTTTTTCGGCCAAAAAACACCGAAATTCTTAGAAAAGTCATAGCACGCCATTCTGGACCGAGCCGCACGTTTTGATATATAATTTGTTGGGGTTTTCTTAAAGCTCTGGGAGGAGAAGCGGTCCAAAGTTTTGTCCTTATGAGTCATCTTTCATGTAGAGCTGCGTGGTTTCCATGACGATTTAACTGAGAGCAGCTGTGGAGATCAAGGGACACCTCTTTGTGACAGCTGTTCTCTGCTGTTTTTTGGGATGAGGCATGTGTCCGAACAAATGCTCGCTGTGGCCAAACCGTTATAGCTATCAGAAAAACGAGCGCACCGTGAAAATCCAGACGGGCGGAGGAATCCGTCAATGTGCAGTTTATATTTGTAGGGTCAAGAATTTGCCCTCACGGCCGAGTTGAAAATGAGTGACCCTTTTCTGAAAAAACAGAGAGATTCATAATGAAAGTAAGTACAGAGAGGTGGTCAGGTTTGGCTGACAGTTGGCCCTTTCCTGACTAAGAGCTCCATCCTTTGACTTCAAAGGCTGCTTTGACAGAAGCGCAACGGAAATACCTACGTTTTGATGTAATTTTTATGACCGTGGAGTGAAATTTGTGGTCCCACGAGACATTTGTTTGGGAAATTCCTTGTGTGTCATGAGCTGCTGCTCCCACTCTGACTTGTGATGTCACGCACTCAGAGAGCTGAGTTTTAGTGAAAAAACTCAAAACTTTGTGTTGCTTTACCTTTGTTTTCTCGAAAACTATTAAAGACAGCAGAATGCCCCTTGAAACTTAAGCCGTGGACAGATGTGTCAACGTTTTGAAGCAAGAATGACGTCTCTAGCTGAAAGTATGGCGAGGCAGGAGCCGTGTGAAAAAGTGTGTTTTTTTGGTGTTCTCGGGGAGCCTTCCCATTCATTCTTAATGGGACTTTTTCCTCGGTTTTTCTGGGTTTTTTCGGCCAAAAATTGCCGAAATTCTTAGAAAAGTCATAGCACACCATTCTGGACCGAGCCGCACGTTTTGATATATAATTTGTTTGGGTTTTCTCAAAGCCCTAGGAGGAGAAGCGAACCGAAATTTTGTCCGGAAGATGAAGATATTGAAAAAGAAAAAAGAAACGAACGGAAGAACAATAGTGGCTCGTGGCTTCGCCACGAGCCACTCTCCCCCATAGCTTTGCTATGGGGGAGAGTGGCTCATGCGAAGCCCGAGCCCCTAATTAAGAAAGCACAGGGCAGGCGGTGTTTTGGATGCCATGAACCACCAAGCACAGTCCCTGGGTGGTAATTACATCCATACACCAGCAGCCTGAGCGTTGTTCAAAGTTTTGCAACACTTGCCTTGAACTGTGTAAGCAGGGTTTGTGAATGCAGGGGGACGTAATTGGCTACAGAAACAAAGAGACAATCTCAAATGAAGAGAGTTTTATAAGCTAGCATTTGGAGAAATAACCAGGAGACCTTGTTCGAAGTTCACCTCATAATTATTGCATAAGAGCAAACAAAAGTTAATGTAAGGTTACAGAAACCTGACTCTACCTGCTTTTCTTTTGGGGATATCCCCAGTTTCCTGATTTTAAAGTAAGATTTTAAGGTGTGTTAGCAGTACATGAGCATAGACTTTTTTCCCCTCTTTTTTATCTGAATATAAAAGGTGAGTAATGGTATCCTTGTAACTGTAGTCTGTGACATTTTGAGGATTCACATTTCACCACAGTGGACTAGATTTCATCAAAATGACCTTGCGGTATGGTTTCATCAGTAATCCTCTTCCTCCTCATCTCTGGCCAGAATGTACCTGTCCTCTCTCTCTCCATCTCACTGACAATAAACACTGTCTGACAGTTACAGACTGTGTGAGAAGCACCCGTCTCTAACCCTGCTGTGAACCCCTCCACTGGGGATGTGCTATATTAGGAGTACACCTGGTGACCAGACCTGGTGTGATACTGATAAGATTTAGTTTCCACATCTCTGCACCACTGATGCTGCTGCGTGGAGCTGAAAATGCACACACACTGACACTGTGTTACAAAGTCATTTACATTCTGCTCTCACACTGTCCCATAGATCATCTCCAAGGATGAACCTAAAACCACACACTGGATATCCGTACTCATCCATCCACTCCCTGTCAATTAAAATGTCTCGTCTTGGCTCTTTGAGTCAGACCTGTGACACTCATCAAAATTTAAGTGCAGCTTTCACAAAGTTAATGTCAGTTATGGTAGACATAATATATTTCAAAACAACACTGAATTACTCTTGAAAAGGTTTCAGAAGATTGTTTCTCAATTACTGGCTGGCTTTTGGTACTTTAATGAATAAAAGCTCCAATAAATGTTGAGTCATAGCTTCTGCTTCGGCACTTTTTCTTAACTACGTGTCTCGTCTTTCTCACAAATTATTTTTGCGACCTTGCCAAGGAAGTCACATGGCATCTTTTTGTCCCACTGAGTCATAACAAAAGTGAGTCACAGAAAAACATGTTATTTTTCTAACATGTTCTGGCCTTTCTCAAATAATAACTCTCTAACATTTAGCAATATGAGACACGGAATTGGCAGTGGACGGGGGACGAGCTGGCAAATAACGGTGAAAAAAGTTCCTGAGTAATTAAATCTTATTGCACGGCCAATGATTAGAGCTCCTCTGGAACATTTTATTGAACAGAGAAGGAATCTTAAGAGAGAATTTGATTCATTCAGATTCATTTATAAATATTCTTTAACTACCAGTAAGATGTTCTTCATAAATGTGTTCCTCAAAATCATTAACACACAGTTTATTTACTGGTTACAAATCATTATCTCAGCTCTCCATAATGAGAAAGAAGTCAAGAGCTTATTGGACATCCATCCTAATTGTTGAAGCTCCTCCTAACAGTCTTGCTTAAACTGTTTCTCTGTAACTGATCAATAACTGATCATTAGCTTGTCTGTGGAACCTGTCATGGAGTTGCTCATTTACTGATTGTTTACTAGTTGTCGTTTGTTTCTTGTTTTTCCCTGGAAACGACTCAGAATTGGATTTTCCCAATTTCAAAGTGTTACTGTTAACTGTTCAAAATCTTGGAATAAATTTTGCTTTGATATGGAGCCATGTTTGTCCTGAAAAGAATTAATAGAAGATTAACGTTCTGTTAAAATCAGTCTACGAGACATGCTGTGTCCTTAACATTTATGTGATCAATAACCTGCTTTTAAATACTGGTGTATGTTTTATTGTGTAAGATTATTTCACCAAGGTGGTATCAGTCTTATAAACCAAAGCATATTATACAGTTAGTTTCTTGTTTTAACAAACAATCTACAATAACAAAGTTCATCTGATATTACTTCAATGCAGTCTCTGACTTGAGCATAAAGAGGACTGACCACTGTGCATGAAGAGCCTGCATTTTATAAACATGCATGTAACGCTGCTGCCGTCACGGACTCTGCTTGATTTAAGAAGTGATCCCGCTCATTGTTGTGCATGTTAATGTGGCCGACTCACATAATGACCATTGTTTACTTTCAGTGCATATACTTACAGCAAGATCTCAAGACGCTGAGTTTTTATTGACTTATTAGGCATAACAGGGCTTGTGGTGTAGATTTAACATTACTTTAAACATTGTCAGGAATTGATGATGACATTTAAGTTAGTTATGTTTATCGGTGAAATGTTTACTAATTACATTACCACTTTTAGCTGCTTCTCTTCCTCATTAACTTCTTACACATATTTTGATTCTGCAACAGCATTTGGATAAATGTCCACCATCACCACACATTTATACTTTATTGCCCGGCGCACATTGTGAAAACAGATTGTAGTAAAAAGTGGACCCATCTGCATAGAAATCATGACACAGGAAGATAATTTAATCATTTCCCCCTCTTTATGAACCCCAAAACAGGCTGCATCTTTAATACCAGAGCGACTAATATTCTGAGTTTTACTGTAATTAAATGTATAGTTATATTTTAAAGCCGTGTGTTTTTCAGCATGCTCATCATCATCCGCTAACTTAAAGTAAAGTATGATTTCTTTTTTAAGCGAGGAGTATGCAGAATATTTCTGAAAGACAGGTCAAATTAATTTGCGCATGACTTTAGAGGCTGCCAATCTAATTTGTTTTCTTAGCACTAAAACCTCTGGCAAAGCAGGAATGCCAAGCTGCAGCACAGAATAATTAGGAATCCATTAAAAACCGATAAAACAGTAAAAATCTGTCTTCCCTGAGACTTAAAAGCACCAGTGGCTCTTCAGCCTGCTTTAACAGCAGCTTTCACTGGACCATGTTCTTAAATATTACCTTATGAAATCACATTTATTCCCATTTAATTATAATCACACCCATTTGGTAGGTGTCTTGGGGAAAACTGTGATACAGGGAGATAGTATCAATACTGGAATTACATTCTGATTGGCCCCTCTTTCACCTCACGAGCCAATGATCCCAATGCATTCTGGATACTATAATTAATCATTTACATACTGTGCCATGGAGTGTCACCTGAGAGGTCATCCTGCTGTGCTCACCTCGTGCTCCTCTCATTAAAATGCTAATCCAAACTGCTTTCCCACCCCGCCGCCGAGAAAGACTACTCATAACAATTCTCTGCTTCTCACTTTCTTTGTGGCCCCTGAAGACCTCCATAACAGGAGGTGCCATGGGCCGAAAACAGGGAACTTTCCACTGAACAGGAGTACTCAGGAGTTGGTAGATATTCATTTATTCCACAGCGCTCCCCGGTGCTGCTGTGGAAACGCAGGGCTCATTAACCAAATGTGGTTTTTAAAATAGCCGTTTCCCCTCACTTCACTGAGTTTATATACTGTACGCCATAGGTGACTGATATTTATTGAGAGGATGTTGCCTGGAGATTATGAACTGCTCTTGACTCATCTGTTGGTCACAGAGGGGACGATTGGATGATCCACTTTGATAAGTTAATACTTAAACCAACATGAATCTGAGAGGTTTTAAGAAGGTGATAACAGAGACAGTATAGCTGTGTTAAATGTTTGCATTTGTAGAAAAAACAAACAAACAAACAAACAAACAAAACACCAGGCATACGCAGAAGCATGTGGAAAGTGTGTCAGCATGAGGCAGCACAGAGACTTTGATGTATAAGTCACATGACTTCAAAACAGGCATCTGAAAACCAAATCACCCCTGCATGCTATCATATCTGACAAATAGCTCTAAACTGCATCATTACAACAAATATAGAAACAATCATCTTCATGGTAAATCCTATTATCTATCATTGCTGTTAAAGTTTAATAGGGGGTGTTAAAACAACTGAAATCAGTCTCTCTAATTTGAAAGTGAACTGATGCATTTGTTATTAAAATCAGTAGAAAGTTTGTACCACTGGATGTAATTTCAAAAGCAATGTAAATTATGGTAACTGGATGAAGAAGAAAATGAAATGTGCGACCAGGGAAGCCCGTCCACCTAGAGTCTGACAGCAATGACACTACACTGTGTAAAAAAATACACATTGTATCAGTGACGTCATCCATCAGTAAGTTTTGACCACAGGCTTTGAGTCTCCCCACTAACAGCTACGGGTGCCTGCCTGTCAGTCAGGTAAGCTTCACCTCTGATTGTGCAGACTTGTGATCTTAATATCTTTTAAACTGCTGAGTTTTAAAACAAACTCACCCCTAGTACAGCATGCGCCGTGCTGAATTGGTATGTATGTGGTTTTTCAGTTCAGCCAGCCTCAAGCAGACACTTGACAAACTGCAGTTCTTTGCACTTTAGTTTTATATCTCGCAGCTGAAGGTTGTTGCACGATACATATAGTAAGGACAGTCTTTCTATAACATGTGATCAAACACAAAAGAGAAACTTTTAGTTGTTTTCTGACATGGATTTAGCCTCCAGACCAGTTAACTCTACATATAACAAAAAACAACAATGAGTCTAAGCTCTTTGCTACAATTCATAATCAGGTTGTTTCAGAACATTTTTTTCTCTGACTGTAAATATTTCCCTCTTTACACAGAGATACCCTGAAGCATTTTATCCTGCTAGCTGTCAGTCTGAAATGATTACAAACACTTGTCTCTTGCTGATGGATATGAAAGCGCATTGTGATAATGGAGCAGTTCTTCATACTGAGCTCTGCCAGTAAACAGGGCATATAAGAGCACACATGAATGAACGACTGCACAGCAAACCATGCATGCTGCCATCACAAGCCTCTGCTGACTGGTATGGACACAGCTATAAGGACTAAAAATATGCACGCACATATTCACAGTTCAGTGCATACCAGTGAACCAGAGATCACAGAGTGCAGCTTTTTTCAAGTTAAAATTTAAATATATTTACATTTTTTTCTAGCTGTTCAGCATAAATAAATAAGTAAATCAGGAACTAATTAATAAACAACATGTTGGGGGGTTGTTTGTCACAGTATGTGCAGCACGCAATCAAATATTAACTGTGACTTTCACTTAAAAAAAAAAAAAAAATCCTCTAAGACGAACGATTTTGGAGACTACAGTGATCGTCTGTGTTGGGGCTATTTCATTGAGAACACTGAAGCCACTAATATTTAAGACAAGTTTGCACAAACAGTTGTAATTCAGTTTAGCACAAAATTCAAAGAATATAAAGGTTGCAAAAACAGTATCTCACATTTTTAAGCTCACTCATTATTATTTCATGTTTGTGTAATTTGTATTGTGCAAGACCAATCATCTGAACTGTCTTTATTTGGAAGTCAGCATTTCCTCTTTCCTGGGATTGATTGATTTATTGATTGATTAACTGATTGATTGATTAAACACCTATAAAAATTCTAAAAATTAAAATCTGGATCTGATTTAATTATATTTTCTGGCTTAATTGTCATGAGTAAGATAAATTGTTTTTTACATGTTAAATCTGTCAAGTTTGCAAAACTTGGTCTGACTAAGGTCATAGCTTGATTGTAAAGTTACAGTTAGTCTTGTCCACCTATGAATGCAGAAAAAGGAATCAGACTTCTGGCCAAGAATGTCTCACTCCACTTACCACAGGTGGCGCTGTGTTCTTTTTTGGTAAGCGAAGCTGCGTGCGTATCAAACTAGTTTTGGTTGACCCGAAGAAGAAGCATCATTCTAACAACGATGACCAAGATGGATGTAGCCATAGCTCTTAATATGTTTATGTATCTATGTGACATGGGGGTTGTTTGTTGTGTTGAAGTGTATCATCTACTCCCTCTTGTGACTGAAATTTGTTCGCCCTGAACCCTGAGGCACACCAAGACCTGCTGAGTCCTGCCGAATCCAACCGCAGTTGGAAAGCAATCACATTATCTGTGTGTCAATCGAGCCATGCTAAGACCGTTCTTGTGCTGATTAAGCTCATAGTCAGATTTCATGTAAACCTACTGAGTGATGGATACTACTGATGTTGCCTGATAACAGAAATGAGAAGTGGTTTTCTTATGTCTGATTTGTCAGCTTGTGCCCTTAGCTAAAATCCTATTACTTTGTTCTTCAACAAAATACTCTGTAGTTTTATATCCTGTATACACACAGCATATATTATACCCAGACTGTTATGGTGAAGTGAGGCTGTAAGCACTTTTTTTGAGAGTCTTTTTGCCCGGCTCAGTGTTTCCTCCCCTCATGTTCTAAAGTCTTTTCTTTTGCCAAGTGGCCTCTCATATAACTCACATCCTCTCTCATACAGGTCACCGCAATCTTGCATTGTCTGCATTGCTCTCATTATTTCTCTTCTCATTTCATGACATGGGGAAACTCAGATGATTCTAGACATCAGAATTAAAGGCTGTTGAAGCCTCCACAATCTCTAAATCACCTCTCTGATCTTCCTTGCCGCTTCCAATAATACATCTGAGGCAGTGAGCAGAGTGCAAAAGGTGATGGGTATGCTTCGGATGATGGCCTCTGTATTGCTCTGCTTGCTGTGCTACTTCACTGCAGCTGAACAAAACTACATTTGTTGCCTAGAGGACATATCAGTTTATACTGTTTCAGCTCCATGGACGTGTTGAGACACTTTTGTTCTTAAGATTTTATTAGACTGACAGTCGTCTTACATTGCTACAACTAATGTACAGTCACTCCCAATTTAAAAGCAGTGCCTTGTTCAGCGATCCTAAACTTTCCTGTCTAACAGTCTTAAACGTCAGTGACATGTTAAAGTTGTGACATTGACTCAGTTTGTTATATATAGTCAGAATGACTACAGAGTCAGGTTTCTGGAAAATAATTAAAATGATTAATTAACTACTCTTGCACTTCAAACATTACCAACATGCTCTTTATAACCACACAGCATATATAGGTACATGTTACAAACCAAAACTTTCCACTAAAGACAGACTATAGTGTCTGTTTCCTGTGGGAATCAAAGCCTAGTCTCTTGGCTGCATTTTAAAGGTTTGTTTCATCCACCCAGCTCATGCAGATTTTCCCACTCTGAATACCAAATAAATGTTTTATGACTTTATAACCAAATCAAACTGATAAGAAAGAGGATGGTGACAAAATTATGCAAAAGGGGAGCCTGCAGCATCATGCTGTACTGTATGTAAAAATACACTGGGGTACACTAAAACTCAAAATAAAGGAAGTGTTTTGTTGAATTTTCAGTAAAAAAAAATGTCTTACTAGATTTTATTTATGCTAGATACATCTAGCAAGTTCAGAAAATTTCATATTTCAAGCTACAGTAGCAAGAAATAAGGCCTGGATTGCTCTAAATGAGTAAAAAAAAATAGTAATAAAAAAAAAAAATCTGCCAGTGGAGTAAGAAAAAATAACCTGCTCAGTTTCTTGAAATAAAGATATTGTGCCTATTAAAGAAAGTTTGTTTTTCCCTTATTCAAGTCCATTTGATTTACTAATTAGAAGCAATTCAAGCAATTATTTTTTTAATCTAACTACCAACAACTGGCATTGACAGTACTGCAGCTCTGTATAAGAGCAGCATTAAAAACTAGCAAGATAGAAGTTATTTTTGTTGGGTCAGTAACACACTGCTTACGGGTGTTTGTGTATTTCAGCTCCATGGTTAAAGGCGTTGTGTTGTAAAAAGGATTTTGGTTCTGTGGAGCTGGAACAAAAGCTCCAGTCTGCTCAAACTGTTGCCCTGGGCAGTCTGAGTTACACACCATAGTGCTTGCTTGTTTAACTTCTAAACTGCAAATCTCAGCAGAGGATGTCTTTTGTCTCCAGAAATTGACTGTAAAAAAATGCATTTGGACAATAAATAAATAAATATTTTTACATTTATATTACATATCCTGAAAACAGGCATGGAGCCAGAAGTCCTAGCTAATAAAAACCACTCAAATCAACACACACGTACATGCAGCTTTTCTGTCAAGAACTAAGAACAACTATTTCTTCAATAAATGCTGCAAAAAAGCCAGACAGCTTGGTACTTATTAAAATATTTATCTGTATTTCTAACCCATAAAACCTCATAAGACACTGCACTGTCAAAGTTGTCAGCTTGGATCAATAATATACTTATTTTTTTATGCCGAGGAAAAACGTGCAAGAAATTTAATAATAGATTTCTATGAAATGTAGTTGAAGACAATAACCATGAACACTGAAAAATGTATGTTATCAGAGCATACTGTACACACAGAATAATAATAAAAAAAGATCAGTGCAATGACAAGAAAAAGGTATAAGTGCAAAAGTCATAAAATAATCTTGTTTAAAAAAAAAAAAAACAACACTGTTTGCTTATTTGATCCACATGGGCGATACTTTCTGTTTATTTATCTATGTATTTGCACATGTTGAAGCTCTGCTATTGTCTGGGGTATAAAAATAGACTTTCATTTATACTGTCCATGAGAATATTAATCACATTAATCCTCTGATGGAGTGCAGAGGATTGAGGCGGCCTGACGTGTTCAGAAAACATATTCCACTGTAGCTGCTGCTCGATAAAGCCGCTCTCCAGCAAACAAATGGCTGCAATAACTCCAGGCTTCAAACACAATGAGTTCTATCCAGAGAGAGGAATCAAATAAATGGAACAAACTGGTTGGAAGTGATATGTCACTATATTTGAGGCCTCTGTGCCAATATTAGATGCTACCATATCCACCATGGTCTCTGGGTCTGTTTTTAGACAGTGCTGAGGGTAACACTGTTTCTCTATCAGACTGAGAGGCAGTTTAGATGAGACCTTTTCACCAAAAACATTAGCTCCACTCTTGTTTCTTTTGAGCCATACTCTAGCTGTGATTGTTCATATTAGCCTGCGTTATACAGCGAAAATTTCCTCAACAGATTCCATGAGCAGGAAATCAAGAGGGAGGTGAGCACAAAGGAAGCATTTGCAGGCTTCTAAATTCCCTCTAAGCAGCCATTTGTGTCTCTTTGACACCACACCTCATTCACTCCGCCTCATCGTTCTTCTGTGGTGAGTACTTCCCATCATGAATTTGCTTCCTCTCCACAGATTAGACTCAAATTAAAGAACCTTGAAGAATTTAATGGAAGAGGATCCAAATGAAAACACGGTCCGTTTCATTTTAGATCTGCTGTGTAATTCATTTCACCACCAGATGAGATTCTGACCTTTTTTTTTAAATATTGGGGGTAAAAGTATTATTACGGATCAGGCAAGGAGTGAATCTAATTAGAACACGAGCTAAAGCAGCACAAAAGAAAAGGAAATCAATAAAACAGATGTCACAATGGAGCAAAGTGAATCCTAAAATCCCCTCTAACTCCAGCAGAAGAACCATTATTTATCATTGTCTCTGTGGCACCTCACTTATCGTCCCCTTACCTTTAGCAGGCGTGATTTATCACTGGTCAGCACAGAGGCCACTGATCCCTGAAAGAGGTCTGGGTTTATGTATTATTCAGAACTTACTTTTTAATCTGCTACTTTAGGATTAGGAGGAAATGCTTTTCTTTCTTTCCGAAAGGCTGAGTACAATCGCTTTCTTCTTTCCACAGAGTTTATTTCATTGTATATGAATCGCAGAGACCAGGAGGATATGCCAGGGAGAGCATGAATTATCCAGCACAGCAAAATATTATATTTTACTTGGGGGAAAAAAATGATAAGCTTCTTAAAGTCATTGGTTGAAATGATAACCTGATATTTTGCTTAGCAGATACATTTAAACTAGTGTGATTCTTTGGTAGCTTCTTTTAGCCTCCCTTTTTTCTTATTGTGCCAAAGATGTGAACAGCTGTCAGGAGAGTGAGTTCAATCAATCAGGCGGTGTTATGAGAGGCTCTGCAGCCACCAGCGAGCATCCATCCAACAGCAATGGAGTGAGAGGAGTTGAGTGTTAATGAGGTGAGTAATTAAAGAGGGGGATATTGAGCCTGCTGACCCCTGTGGCCCTGCTGAGCAGAGGGACAGATACAGACGGGACATGAGGCCAAAGCAACTCAGACGACTCATTAGCTGGACTCAGCGATGCAGGGAGGCCTCAGCCATTTCCTCATGTGCCCTCTGACCTACACCCATTTCTAGTTTATTTTCATTATTTTAGGGTCATAAGAAAGTACGGAGGTAGAAGAGGATTATCATATTCTTGTTCTTGTTCTCTGACACCATCCACTGTGCTTTTTATTGAATAGGTTCAGTAACTGGTTAGCAGCTGGGAGGAACTTGTTGGCTTTTGTGTGTCATAAAGAGGCATCTGGATCCATTCAATCTGTTTCGCATCCAGTTATAAACTTCCCCAAAAAGCTCTAAGCTAGTTTCTTTTAATTGTGTAACCAGTGTTTCGAATTTTGTATTCAAAATCACACGTTATACTTTAGCAGAGTTCCTCAGGGTTCAGTCCTTGGATAAACCCTATTTTCCCTGTACATGCTTCCTTTGGGTATTTTCGTTCTGTCACACATGAGTCACATATCACATCACTGCTATGCTGACAATTCTTTAATTTATTTTTGTGCAATATTCAATACCCTGATTCAGCTGTTATTTCTTTATGATTGTTTTGCAGCTGATCTGAAAGCTTCTCCACAGAAGGGAGGGGTGATACCAAACTCTTCAAATTAAAACAGTACTGATACATTTTGATGCAGTTTAATGTAATTAACCAGTTTGTTTAAATAAGTACAAAAAAAAACAACTGGTAAGAACTGATTGTTTAAGGAGGGGATTATGTATAGAGAATAGGTGGCTGAAGCTTGTCAGGGTGAGCAAGACCCCAGTGTGAATGTGGGTGATGAAGTGGTTGAGGCAATTCTTCACTGTGTCTTCAATCTTAGGCCTAGTTGTGGGAGACCACACACATAAAGACTGTTCAGACCAATTGTTATCATAATAGTCCTTACAGCACACACTTTGCATGTATGGCAACAATTCCATAGACACAAAAGCCTGCACAAGCTAACGGGGCTTCAGAATATAAACAAATTCATAGGGTGGTCAACCTCCTTGGCTGTCAGCCTGTTTTGTGATTGCTGAGGAAGGCAAATCTGGGCCCTAAGTCTGGCTTAAAATCTTGGAACGTGTCATCAGCTTTACGGTGACTTGTTACTGGTCATTTTACAATTAGCATGCACCTTTCACACACAGTCAATCAACCAATTAATCTTTACTTATTTACACGTTGCGTTTACAAGTATTTTTGTCAATATTAAAGAAGAAAGTGTTGTATTGATTTTTTCTTGTTCAGGTTGCCACTGAGCAGTTGTTTCTTAGGCCTGATTGGTCTCAACAACAGCAAATGACTGAATACATCTGACAGAAGAGAAATGAGTCTTTTTCATGATTTGGTGTCCATATTTTTTAAAAAAATATTTTATAAGAATTAGTATTCTGTAAGTTTCAAAATTCCACTAACTCGGTACACTCATATGTACTCCACTGTTACATTTCCTGACCTACTTCTCTACATTTTACTTGTCAGGCTTTGCTGATTTAGCCTTCAAACTTGAGATTAATCCTCCACATACACATTTTCCAATTCTGCGACCTGCTTTTTCCTCCTAAATTTTGATTCTTTGTTTGTGAAGGACTTTTTAACCAGCCACTTTAAAAGTGTAACAAAAATAAAAGTTGGATTTCATTTTTAGGTTGAATACGTCCAAAAATATAACAAAGAAAGTGTGACTTGCGCTTACAGTCAAACACCTTACTTTGAAGCCAACATGCTCTTAGTGCCAGAAGAGAGAGGAGTCTCATGAGATGTGAGGACAAATGAGGCAACCTGGAAGATGATGCGGGGGAGATGTGGGATTTTGGCCAATGTCTATAAGAAACCAGGGAACACCCGTATCCATTGCCAGGAAGACACTGCATCCCTGATGAGACTCAGACGTGGTTAGTGCGTGTGTAAAGAGTGATGACTAATTTCATAAAAAACAAAACATTACTTACGAATATGACACAAAATGTTTCAGCTTCCAAACTTTGGGAAAGTTAATATTCCTTCTTCATTATAAAATGTGCATATAATCAAATCAGTGTTATTACAGCTAAATAAAAAATAATCACCTGCAGACTGTAGATTAAATATAAAAGGCCTACATTACAGAGTCTGTCTTCAATCTGCTGTGGAAGTGCAAAAACAACTTTCAGGGCCAGTGTTTTGTCTATGCTTGAGATGATTTTTATTCAATGGTCAGTGAAAACTTAAGTTCATAACAGAGCTGAAGAATCATCCCTGACCGAATGAGTTTCTGTCCACACTTTTATATTCAAGGTTAGGGAAGTTGTAGGCAATGCTGAAAATGTCCATAAGACATCAAACATCCAACACTCATGTAGAGTTATTTATATGGCGTTTACAAACCACCTGTCTTATAGCTTTATGCTAAATAATGACATGAAAAGGAAGATGGTGGCTGCTGATCTACTGGGATTTTCACACACAACCATCTCTAGGGTTTACAGGGAATGGTCCAAAAAAGAGAAAATATTCAGTGAGCGGCAGTTCTGTGGGTGAAAATGCCTTGTTGATGCCAGAGGTCAGAGGAGAATGGCCAGACTGGTTTGAGCTGATAGAAAAACAACAGTAATTCAAATTACCACTCGTTACAACCAAGGTATGCAGAAGAGCCTCTCTGGATGCACAACACGTACAAACCTTGAGGCAGATGGGCTACAACAGCAGAAGACCACTGCTGGTGCCACTCCTGTCAGCTAAGAACAAGAAACCGAGGCTACAATTCGCACAGGCTCACCAAATTTGGACAATAGAAGATTGGAAAAACGTTGCCTGGTCTGATGAGTCTCGATTTCTGCTGCCACATTTGGGATGGTAGGGTCAGAATTTGGCGTCAACAACATGAAAGCATTGATCCATCCTGCCTTGTACCAATGGTTCAGGCTGCTGGTGGTGGTGTAATAGTGTGGGGGATATTTTCTTGGCACACTTTGGGCCTACCTGAGTATTGTTGCTGACCATGTCCATCCCTTTATGACCACGGAGTACCTATCTTCTGATGGCTACTTCCAGCAGGATAACGCGCCATGTCATAAAGCTGGAATCATCTCAGACTGGTTTCTTGAACATGAAAATGAGTTCACTGTACTCCAATAGTCTCCACAGTCACCACATGTCAATCCAATAGAGCACCTTTGGGATGTGGTGGAACGGGATATTTGCATCATAGATGTGCAGCCAACAATTCTGCAGCAACTGCATGATGCTATGATGTCAATATGGACCAAACTCTCTAATGAATATTTCCAGTACCTTGTTGAATCTATGCCACAAAGGATTAAGGCAGTTCTGAAGGCAAAAGGGGGTCCAACCTGGTACTAGCAAGGTGTACCTAATAAAGTGGCCGGTGAGTGTATGTAGGTAATTATAGAAAGAGCCTTTATTGAATTTTAATTTCACAGTGCACAATTATCTCATCATGAGCTGAGCTACATGGTAATTTATATAATGACAGAAAATTAAACAGTAATTTGCCCGTCACTTGGAAAACTAACACTGCTGTAGTATTATATAAGCCGGCTGTGTTCTGTCTGCAGGTATTCAGGTTTCAGTGTCACTCTGATTTAGATGAAGGTGACAGACGAGTCCTGTGCTGTGGATAACTAATTCTGTCTGTGAATGGTAACAAATAAGATGAGGTAAAGCTCAATAAAATAAAGTGCTGCACTGTTCAGGTGGCACTGAAATGAGGCCATGAAACCTATTTCTTACATTTTGCATTGATTAATTCAGAGCAATTCTTTTCAGCAACACATTCATCAAGTGACTCCTTAAACATTCAATTAAAGTGCACCAAAGTTTTTAATTTGTTTTTCTCCTGTTAGTGAGACCTTTAATCTAACGTTGATACAATTTATGGAGGAGTTTCAAGATGAAATTAATGTCTCTGAAACCATTTATTCTTTAGAATGACTCAACACCGGTGTTATTCACCATGAGCATTAAAACACATCTTCAAATTTCTCAAGGTGATTTGCAGAAGAGGCCAGAAAGGGGGTCCTTTGACTATTTTATCCCATGGCCTTCAGCTTTATTTCAAAGCCCGTTGAAGAGAGTGTAAGCAGTAAATCTCACCTAATCTGCTGATCATATTTGGACATGGTAATCGTCTCTGATGAGTTAACGGGCACAGAGTCCCTCCAAACACTAAAGGTGCTGAACAGCCTGACAAAACCTCCTCTTTGAACATCATCACTAATTTATTGCTGTCCAGGAAATGCTCCTCTCCTTATCGAAAGATCCTTTGCAAATATTGGAGAATACAAATGAGGTAATCTTTAATGGCATCTGGCAGATACTTATTTCCTGCAGTGTCATACTCTTTGAATGCACTGAGCCATAAGATCCGGGTAATCATAAGATGTGTGAGTTATTTGTGCAAGTGTGTGTTTTTGTGTGCTTAAATCTCTGTCTTAGTGCAGTAGATGAAATATTTCAGCCTCTGCAGGAAAAAAAAGACATTTTCACAGAGAAAATCTATGAATAACAAAGTGTGAATACCCCCATCCCCTCCCAAATGTATGATCCCATCAGTTGTTTGTCAGGAGAAATGCATTAACACCTCGCTGCTGACAACACAAAGAAATCAATGCTCGGCTTCCTCGCCCACGCTCAAACTATTTCTGTAAGGTGGATAATCCATACAATGGCAACAAGTCCAATTAGAGGTTTAGTTTTAAAGGAATAATTTAAGACTACGTTGAAACAATGGGGCTGGACTAAACAAAGAGGTCTGATCTAATGAGGTCACTACACATAAAGCTCCAGATAAAGCATCAGCACGATATTAAATTAAATTATTACTCTATGATTAGGCACATGTGACTATGAGATTCTAAAGATAACCGAAAATGTCTTAGTTTTACCATTTCACAATGTTGTTAATACCTTATTTCAAATGTCTGGGATTCTGGGTAAGAAGAGTGATATTTTTACAAAAAACAAACAAAAAAAAATGTAACATCAGTAAACATGTAAGTTGTTTTTTTTTTTTTTAAAGGTTTTTAATGGTTTAGAAAATGTGACTTTTTCATACCTTTGCTACTATATTTTAAATATCTTAAAGCAGGTGGTTGCCAAGTTGATGAAATAAACGGTGTAAAAAAAGAAGAAAGGAAAAAAAAGGGATTTCTGCCAAAACTTTCACATAGGTTTGCTGTTATTAGATCAAGTATTCAAACATATGCTGATGTTTGAGATTTGAAAGGCTCTTTTTTGGCTTATGTTCAAACTGATGTTGTGATATATTTTTTTTCTTTGTTTATGTGTGTGTGTGTGTGTGTGTGTGAGAGAGTGTGTGTATGTGTGTGTGTGTATGTGTGTGTGTGTGTGTGTGTGTGTGTGTGTGTGTGTGTGTGTTCAAAAAGTTATAAATAACAGTGAGGCCTGCAGAGAATTTCTTTATTATCGCCTCTTATTTTCCAGATTTTTTTTTTTTTTTCACCTGAGATGACAACACCGATGTTTTATTCGTTGCTCACATCTGAGTGATCCCTTTATCTTCTTTTACTTGTCTGCATGAAGCAGCTGTGACTGAAATTCACTTTCTCTGGAGTTGTGGGAATTTTCCCTGGATAGGTTTACAGACTACAGAAGAACTAGCCTTGTATTTATACACTGCCCTTTGTAGTGTATTAGTCAAAACGTTAATCGAGATGTAGTGCACATTAACAAATCGCTAAAGATAGCCTCTAGGAAAAAAAAAAATCTTCAAAAGAGCTCTACCTTGTATTTGCTGAAAGCTTAGATTTATATCATTTGCATTAAGCATTACTTCTCAGCTGGTAGTCTCAGCTCCCTGGGGAAGGGGGGAAGGGAGGGATGTCTGCTTTGAGGCTGTCAATACAGTCGCACATAATCACTAAAATCTTTACAATGTAGTTGCTGGATGGTTAACACAACTGTCTTTTAAGGTTGCCATCCTTTGCATCATTGTGTCATGTGTCTGCTGTTAATGTGCAGATGTTGCTTTCATGATGTGTTGTAAATGGAGAGAAGCACGTGTGGCACGGAGCAGCCTCAAGCTCAATGCAGGACAATGTTGCATAACTCTGTTTACAATTGTCCAGAATAAAGGCTTATTCTCTGAGAAATTGGATAAAAATAAACAAAACTACCACTGGAACCCCAGCAGGAGTGATGCTTGCTCTTGAATCCCCCCACACAGCGATTCATCATGTGTCCTCCTCATGTGACAGCATGGTAGTAAGCTCACTACGCTCCTGCTCGGCTGTTGCTGTGGAGATGGTAGCTGCAGAAGCTGTGACCAGATGGAGCAGCTGTCTGGGTTTTTCTACATTGAGTATCTGATGCCACATGTGAAGCTGATGATGCCTTTGAACTTTAACACATCCCGCCTTTTACAGCTGCATCGAACCACCGTACACTCCCTACACACAAACACATGCACTGCAAACATCAGAATCTGTATGTCTCCTAACTACATCTTATCGTTTCTAAGATAAGAATAACCAAGCTCAAACCAGGAGACACAGCACGGCAGGTCTCTTCACTCAAACATCCCACGCTTGTCTCCAAGCAGAGATGGCCTAAAACTGACATCCACAACAGATGCATCATTAATCTTTATAGCAGCTACACTCAGAGTTTTCTTCCCCTCTCTGCCTGTCTACTGGGTGGCACATCCTCCTGAGAGCACTATTCAACATCTTGGACATGCAGCACCCTGTCAGAGCAGAAGATGGAGCATCTGCTGGGGAGCAGATGAAAGGCAAACAGGGCATGTATTTGAATATAACCCCTGTGAAGGCATTTAGAGAATTAAGAGCTTAAGCAGCCCTGAAATCTGCTCTTTATATTTCCCTCACCTGTGCCCATGAACCTGCATACTGCAGTGCAGCTTAGGTTGTAAATGCAGGCGGTGCGTGTCCTCAGCTAGCTGTCAGCATGTCGGAGACAATGTATGCATGCACCCATGAGAGCCTGCCTCCTGTGAGCATCTGGATTTAACATGTGCAGTAAAAAAAGCTTGTATTTATGATCGTCATGGTTTTTATTGCAGGGAAACCTGTCGTGTTCCTGAGATTTTAAACACACACAAAAGGGCACTGAGAAGGTATAATCGAGGCGATGCCCCAATTCTGTCAAAATGCTCCCTCTCTGAGTTTTTCTGCTGTTTTCTGGGCTGCTTTGTTGCCTGGCGCACCTCTGAGAATCAATCTGCTCTTTACACCTGGGCTAAAACAGCACCCACGAGCCTCAGTGTGCAACTACTGCAGCAGAAGAAGGGAGGAGAGACCTTCTGTGTCCTGATTAGCTTACTATGACTCCTCTTTTACCTAACAAATGTATAACAAACATGATTATGATTGGACTGTAATGTATAACAACAGTATCTGTATTTTAATATTATTCCAAAATTGAATCCAAATCTAACATCCAGTCCACCAGTCCGGAATTTTGTTGTTTGCGTGGAAAATTAAATTCCCCGTAGGTGTGAGCGTGAGCGTAAATGGTTGTCTGTCCCTATGTGTCAGCCCTGAGATTGACTGGCGACCAGTCCAGGGTGTACCCCGCCTCTCGCCCTTAGCCAGCTTGGATAGGCTCCAGCCACCCGCGACCCTGGACAGGAGAAGCGGTATAGAAGATGAATGAATGAATGAATGAATGAATGAATGAATGAATGAAAAAAAAAAATCCTTTAAAAAACTGTGTGGAATACAATTAATTTAACTATTAACTGAACCACACAGTCTGCAGGTAAACAATGTCAAACAGGTTTTCCGAGTGAGGCTAACACTAGCAGAACTAGCACCACCAGGCTTCCTGTATAAATGTATAGATAAACACTAAATATGACAAACAGAAAAAAGAGATTAAGTAAGAAGAAAAAAAAAGAAACTTTTTGTGCAAAAAAAAAAAATAACATGTTAAAAAGTGCAATGAATAGGCGCATTTCAGAAAAAACTAGCAATTTGCAAAGGAAAGGAATGCGCAAATGAGAAATAAAGAAACAGGATGTCATTAAGCATGAGGTATATGAATAATAGTTTGTGTCAGGAATTATGGTTTATTTAAAAAAATACTGCCAAGCTACACCACACTAAATGATGCCATCCGTCTTATGTGTTTGTTTACATCCAGGTAGTTTACATTCAGTTCAGTTGGCTTGTGGTTCTGTTAGTAAGGGTAATGTTGGGGGGGGAGTGACAATATTAGAACTGTAAAAAATCTCCCCCAATACAAGTATTTAAATTTCTTCACACGTTAATATATTCAATTTTTTCATTTATTTCAACATTTTTTTTTTTAATTATTATTTTAATTGAAGTCTTTTGAATTTGATTTGATTTACTTTTCTTGTAAATTAACATTCATCAGTTAACATAAAACACTTTAAGACGCACTTTGTAACCTGGGTTGAAAAATGTAGAAATGCAATATATAGATAAAATTTTTAGTATATCTATTAACAGAATGAGACAGTAATTGGAGTTCTTTGAAATTGTTTCAAATCAAGCCAAAGGCAAAGAAAAAAGTGTTTTTTCACAGGTCATCAATAGATTTCCTCTTTTTTTTTCTTTTCTCTTCAAATTTCCAAATCACAGAAACTTTCCAGTTAAAGTAGACATTACTGCACAGACTAAACCCACTTGGAGGGGGGACATTTGGGAAAAAGGTTTTCTCATGAGCGTGAGCTGAATCCTTATTCCCAGTCAGGGGTCAAGAGCTCTGACCTGGCTCCAATCTCAGTGGCAGATCCAAACGTCTCCAGTAGCAAAATGACAAAGATTAACTGTCCTTTGGAGCTTGAAGGCTCATAATTAATGCTGCCTCACTTCCCTGTGTGCCTCTGCTGCCAGGAGGATTGACACTGAATTGATAGAGTTGCCATTTAGGGGTCAGCCGTACCAAGATGGGACAGACAGAGTCAGGCACGTTATTTGTCAGGTTTAAGCCTACATTGATCTGTTGCCTGAATCTTTAATTTCCCCAGTCTCACATAAAGAAAACGCTCTTTTTTTCTTTCCATCAGAAATCAACACTCTCTCACAGAGGGCCTTACTTTTCTCTTCACACTGAGCTGAAAGTTTGGAGTCATGTGGGTGAAAAAGCAGGAGTTTTCATGGGGGAGACATGCTGAGTGGTGCTGGTCTCTGTGTGGAGTACAGTGCAGTAAACAGCATTAGAAAAAGGGTGGCTTTGAAAGGCTCCCTCCTACCTCTGAGTGGGCCCTGCAAATCCCTCTATTGAAGTGGGCTTATTTCTTAAAAGCATTCCTCCCGTTTTGTATGGATCCTCTGGAATCCTCTTTGCACATAAACACCCACAATGAAGTTGACAAAAAATAAGGAAATGCTCTATCATGATATATAGTCTGATTCATAATCAATAAACGGAGGCGTGAGAGGCGGGGTGCTATTTTCTGCACTTGGACTGTCTGGAAAGACCAATAAACCAGTGAGACACACAATACTGAGGGAACAAAATCCTCCATATCACAGTGGCAATGGGAAATGGGCACAGTCCTATTGTTTATATGGAGGTTAAGTCCTTTGGCCTCTGCCTCACCTAAGTCAGCGCTCATAAAACAAGCAGAGCGGTGTTTTATGGCAGCGGAAGACAAAATACCTCCCAGACTTACTGAGATATCAGGAAATAAATATGAGGGCATCTATGTCTAATTCTCCTTGGTGTCAACCTCTGAGAAAATTGAAAATGTGTAGTGAATTGCTCAATTTGTCTTGATGTAATTTAATGGTCGGCACCTGTTATAGGCTCAGTCTAATGCAGTAAAACACAAAGAGGAGAAATGCCTCTGACTCAGGGAAACAGGCAGCAAACTGCCTGGCAGCTGCCTGAAAGCTTTTCAATTTTCTGTGAAAGCTGTGTTAAAAGGCTCCAGTATATAGTGGCAAAAGTGAGAGTGAAAGAAAGAGAAATCCAAGGCATATTTCTCCATTTTACTTTACCCAAAATATGTCATTATGCTCAAATATTGTCAGTATTGAGGAGGTTGTCTGTTTTCCGGGGGGGGGGGGGGGGGGGGGGGGGGGCAATTTCACTTCAGTTTTCCTTTGTCTGAATTTCAAGTTAAGAGGTCCATTTATGTGTCAAGTGTAAAAACTTTGTCAGTATTCAAGAATACAAGCTGTCAATGAGGAAATAAGTACTTGTTTTTTTTTCATACAATTCTGTTCAGCACAGATGTGGTCATTGTTTTTCAGCAGTGACAGAGTCAGAATTAGGTTCAGATTATTGTGCTGCATCTAAAGAGCTGACATTAATGGCCCCTGGTTGGGTTGTTGAAGACCATTAGCTAAAAAGGACAACGCTGGGGAGCTGTGAGAGGATGGGGAAATGCAATGTGCTTTCTAATGGTTGCAACTTGGAGTTTAGTGCCCCGCTGAGTATGATGCCTGTGTATGAGTGGATAACTCAAGTGAATCATATTGTGTTTAATCTGAAGGCATCTCTGCTTTTGTTTGTTTGATTCACTAAAAGGGATTGTCTGGACTTTCTATGATTTTAAAAGTCTCACTTCTAGATATGTGTCTGATCATAATCTACGATTTAGCACCAATACAAGTCATTTCTAAATGCTAGCTTCTCAGACAGGTTGGACAGGACTGATTTACAGCACAGTGAAGTCTCCATGACAACACCACGCTGGCTGATGAAGTTTAGTAGTACAAAGAGAGATCGGGGTTTTTCTCTGCTGAAAACAATTTCCAGGATTAATTTGTTCAATGACACGGCCTACTCTAGTTTTATTCTTTCTTTGTTTGGCTATTTCTTTTCCATTCTGACCTCTGTCATGCTTATTATGTCAAAAGAGATAACGTCTTTACATTTTTCAGGGATCCGTACTGGAGAACCCAAACCCTCAGCCTCATCAGTACAGGTCAGGGGGATGTTGACTTGATCTGATTAAAAGCATCATCTCACAGTCAATCTGCATGGATCAATGTAAATATAGTAAAATCAAGACAAATAACAGGCTCTTTCGTCCACATCATTGCTTTTCCCTTGGTTTCACTTACATCCGCCATTGACACAGACAAAGTCATTACCGGACCAGTAACCAGCCACAAGACAGGAAATTGACTTTTCCCATCCAAGGCCAGGCTTAGATTCAGCTATTTTTCAACCACTCTTACTGTTCAACCAGCTGAGTGGAAAAAGTTATTATGAAAAAGCCCACTTTTTTCAGTAGGCTTTAAGAGATGGGAAGAGTTTCCACTATATGTGGAAAAATCAATCTAGAGGTAAGTATTTTACACACTGATCAACCTTTTCTGAGATCAGGGACTAGCACATCCCTGGTGTCAGAGGGAAAAAAAAAAACAAAACAAAACAAAAAAAAAACTGGTAACTTTAATTTTCACAGGTGGGTCCAGACAATAAAATAACAAATCACATCTATTTGTTATGTTATGTTATTGAAAAACAAACTTCACAAAAATATAAACATCAATGAACCGTCACACATCTATTTCTATACAAAATTTTGGCACAGTATAAGCACTGCAGCCTTTTATACAACTTAGAATGTGGCCTATGTAAAAATCATGCACTCTCACACTGTTGGACTTTACAGTTCATGCAGAGACTGAAAACTCAGTCAGTAACCAGTGAGAGAAAAAAGCAAAAACACTTGCAGCCACACCAGCACCATGGACAGCGCACATCAATCATGACAACATCAACAGTTCAAGAACATTATTCTATTCTGTTACATACTCATGATGAACATTCATCAATTTATTTTCACAAAAATGCAGCTAAATAAATAAAATATAAATAAAATAACAGCCTTTCCCTTTCATACAGAGTTTAAGACCTTGACAACTGACCACTGTTCTTCTTGTTGTAACTGTTTTAATTGATTCTTTTGCTTTTGTGATTGACTGATTTGTGTTATTTATTATTTTTGTTCATATAATTTCTGTGATCTCGACGACATCGAACTTGAGGGAAACCTCAATGTCTTTTTCAAGAATAAATAAAGTAAAATAAAGAATGAATGAATTACCAAAATAATTATAGCCATTACTTGTGCAAACAGGGGTAGAAAAAGATGGTTATTGTAAAAGTGATGATGAATTCTCAGACATGGGTCGGCCCTGCCCCATGGAACCAAAAATAAGCATGTGCCAGAAAGAGTCTGTTTATTGTTATTACAGCCACTTGGCATGCAAGTCTTTTGGGAAGTCAACATTAGTTTACACACACATCTCTGACACATCTCAACAACTACTGGGTTGTTTACTTTAGACTTTTGAAACTATCAGCTTGCCAACAACTGAAGAATAATTGTGAGTGTGTTATACATCTAGTCACTCTACATTTCAGTGTGACCAGGTTTTGTAATTTGACCAAACCTGCCAGACTTAAATGACAATCTTATCAACACCACCTTTGCTCTCTAGTGCTAATGTGAGTTATGATATAATGTAATCTAATGCTCACATGTTAAGCTTTTTGTAAAGACTGTAAAAAGTGTTTTGTTTTTCTGCATATTGGCTTCATATTATTGATTTATCATTTAATTTTGTCTATGTTAACAAGCTTAAACAATGTTGTTCAAAAGTTCGTCTCACACACTAGATTGGCTGTAGACTCTTTGTGTTTATGTTCTCTGCTTAAAATGCTGTAATGCTTCTCCTTGCATCATTGAAACTTCCCAAGATACATGGATGTTAGTGTTATAGCTGTTTGCTGTAAGATCTGTTGGCAAGAAACATTGACATCTTTGTTCTGTTTTTTTTTTTTTTTTTTTTTTTTTTTTTTCACCGCCACCAGTCAGTACTTCTGGGCACCACACACCACCAAACAGTCTGCCCAGAAAGACTCCAAGGTATCCAAAATAGCACCGGGCCAAAGTCATTTCTCTCCCACTCGACTGTGCTGAGAACAACTAAGAGTATCTATTTCATATTGTATGACTGGTGTTTCAGGATCAATAGTCCAAAGTCCACGAGGGAAAACCCTCTGGATCTGGTCTGAAATCAAATTGTACACAGCCTGAAATAGCTCCTGTGTGACTAATTCCCCTCCCTCTGCTGTAACAACCAAGATTGTGAGAAGCTTTTTCTAAGGACCAGAAAATTAGATTTTTTACCCTATTAGAGACACAACTCTCATGTAGATCCCATTACAAAAAGATCTGGCTTGTCAATATTAATAGCTTATATGATCAAAGATGGCCTGCTTGTTTTATTAGCCATCTGGCAGATCTATTTGGAAATTCAAAAGCAATTTAGTGGTTGTAACATTGGGTAGAAACAAACAGAGTGGGTAGTTTGAGGGCACAAGGTTGATGAAAGATGGAGTGATACAGTAGGTGCAAGGAGGCAATTAGCTGAAAGGCAATCCCCTTGTTAAAGGCTGGATTATGCCCAGGTTAGATTAATTATCTGGCTTTAGTCTGGTGACAGCTCCCATATCGCTGCCTCACTGCCCACTGAAGCAGTATTAGGACTTTTTGTTGGCAGCAATATGGCTTTTAAATTTAACAATCTGTGTCCAGACTGAGTGGAAGGGCTCAGGAGACAAGTTGACAGAGGGGAGCACCCATCACATGTCAGCATTGTCAGGGGTAATGCCTTATTATCCCCAGTCTATTGGCCTCTATTCATGTCATCTATCATTCCCATCACCTCTCCTTTGTGGCCCACGTCAGAAAGAGAGACGAGGTCTGGAGGGGATATATGTAGATAAATATGTGGAAAATTGGCTCGGTATGGATTCCTCTGCTTGCGCAGACCTCTTTGTTTGGTCTAGGATGGAGGTGGCTTTTGTGTATCTGCCAGCAGGGCCACAGCTCTCTCCATCAATGGTGCGCCATTCAGGAGATAAGCATCAGCTGGCAGCCCACTCCACTGACACCACCACTTCCTCCCGGAGTCAGCAGATTACATTTTAGAAGTTGACAGCTTGTTATCACTCTGGATAGCAGGAGGGCTTAATCTTTTGTTCTTTTCTAGCTCGGGCAGGGCTGAGGAGTCGTCGGCTTGGGTCACCGATTCCACCGACTTCCCTGCCTTGTGCCCTCTGCAGTGACACACGCCGCGAATAGGCCATTCTCTCCTCGGCTCTTTTCATCTTCAGCTAAGAGTGTCTTGCACTTTGTAGAGGGATTACAGTGATGGAAGCCTCAGCAGTGCACAATGATATCCATTCAACATGTCTCCATGGCAGACAGGGGATAGGTTCAAGTCTGATTTGATAATGGGTGCGAAGGCTTCAGTCTGGAGGGTCGGATCACAGCTCCTGGAGCATGGCTCGCCCTTTGGGAACAATCTTGCGGAATCCCACTCAGAATTTCCATCGCCATAATAGGGGAGGCAAATGGTATGGGTCTTTGATAATACTGCAGTTAATGCAAATAGAGATACAATGAAGAATTTTTAAAGTTATCAAATAAAGAAATGTCACACTGAGCAACAAGTTATACAGACATATGTGGAGGCGAGTCGATTTCAAAGAAAGACATTTTTCAGGTGGCAGGGCTCCACAAAGCAAACATTTCTTATGTAACACTCTGACCTCTGAAAGGCCAGGTAGTCAGCTCGCTTCCTTCTGAAAAAGCTCCTTTAAAAAAAAAAAAGAGAGAGAGAGAGAAAAAAAGGTGTGTGTGACTCCAGCAGACACATTTCATTCCGATGGATCAAATCTTTCTGTAAAGCCTTCGTCTATAAAATGTTAATCAAATAAAGAGGCTTTCAAATATGTCGATGAGCACAGATAAAACTCATGAGTGAGTTGAATATATAAGCAGGTTATATTTTAAAAAACAGATTAAACACTAAATGTTGGGGAAAGTGTCTTTTATATTCACAGATATTCATTGAGTGAACTTTTTAAAGTAAAATTAAAAAGCTGCTCTGGTATGTCAACAATAGCTCATCTTGTATAATATTCTCTTTCTGATTGTGTGATAACTTGAGCAACCTTGAACGTTGGCATTTATTATCACCGCTTTGCTTTTGAAGCCACAAGAAGTCTCCCTGGTGAGAGCGGCTGTTATATAACCTCTCTTTCTCCTCCTACTCTCTCTTTGTAAGTCTCTTCCTGTCTACAACGTTCGCAGCTTCTCAAGCCTGTACTGGAATATGGGTACAAGCCTCTTTGGTCGAGAATACTTAAGACGAGCTCCTCTGCTTATCTGATGTGTTTGCAGCAGTGATGACAAGTTTTCTGACAGGAACACTGCGTTTGATATGAACAGAGGCAGTGACACTAGAAAAACCATCCTGCTTATGCAACACATCGATGCTGTCTGATGAAATTAATGCTACAGACAAACTTTCCATCTGTCACACTGCAGGCAGGCCTTGGAGTATCACATCTTCACCAACTATGAAGAAAGTGGATATATTTCTAACAACATCCAGGTCTAAGGAGACAGCTGGTTTGAATAACAGGATACAGGTGAGATCCTGGTTGGGAGGAGGTCACCTGTGGATCTACCTGTTCACTTCTGTTCTTTCTACTCAATATAAACAGAGATGACATATCTCCTAAACCCTAGGTTTTCATTCATGCCTGGCTGCTTCTCATATTTCACCAGCTGTCCGCTGAAATTGCTGGTAATTACACTTTTCCCAGTTTCTACCTTATCAACAGGAAACATAAGGACAACTGTCATGTCATGATTTAAATAAGCCAGTGAGCACGTTTCTATTATCAGACACTGGGAAACTGACAATGGCCACACATGAAAGAGGTGTTAAAAACAGGTTGAAGAGTAGACATTTCCTTCAGATGGGGATCAAAGGTTATTTTTACAGTTTACAGACAGTTTTCACTATTAGATCTGCTCCTGTCACAAGGTTCATCACATGTTCACACACACTGAGGGTCGATTCTTTAAAATGAGTGTTTCACAGTTTCTTTTGTGTGTTTAAACTGTGGCTTTTATGTCTTTGGACCTTCTTGTTAACATTACACAGCCCATAAAATGTCCAGTTATGGCTGAAATAAAATGTGTTGAAATTACATCATAGACAAAGATAAGACCTCATCCTCTGCTCGAAGATGACTTTGGATATTCTGTATGTCCCTGCGAAAACTCCTGAAATCAGCAATATAACACAATTTTATACATCTACAATCTTAATATATAGTCATTTTTTATGCTTTATTATAAATCAAAACTGAGTTTTTTAGACACAATGATGTCTTAATTGTTTCCATGCTGATAAAAAGGAGGGCTGGAATCATGCCACGGATATCCAAACCTTATCTCATTTTAACTTCAACCAAATATTGAAATCCTGGTTAGAAATTAATTTTAATTATTAACTAAGAAAATGAAAAGAATCATTCAGTGAAACTCTACTGGATTCAGTGGAATGCATTACATCTAAATAAATAAATAAATAAAGACACTTGTTTGCTCAAGGAGGGGGTTTATACTTTTCTATACTTTAAACATAGATGTAAAGTAATAAATGTGTATAGAGTTTTCTTTTGGAACTGCTACTGATATATGTAAAACCCCTGAAAACGTCTTTGTAAACTGATCAAAATGCTTCGTTCTGAAAATTGTATGAGTTGAAATGATGAGGTCATCATATAGGGTTCTCCTAACTGATTCATGACACCTTGGAGGGCATGGCCTCAAACACCAAGGTTTGAATAAAGCGTTTTATGAAACACAAGTGTGTGAAATTAGGGATTTTTTAAAGCTGTAAATCATGTAAAGCTACTACAGGCCTACCAGAGGGATGGATTAAAGACTTAAAAAATGCACAATGGACCCTTTTTCAAAAATGATCATAATTCCCTTCTGAATGGAGATTTTGGACTAATAAAGCAAAGAAAAAAAAAATAAATGGACGTATATTTCTTGGCGTGTTGGATGCAGAGCAGAGTTGTCAGTTTTGGCTCTGTATTTAAGAGTCATGTTGCTGTTGCTAATCAGTGTTTGATAACCAGAACAGTCCTCGTTAACTGATGCTCCAGTGGGAATAAAAAAGCCTTTTGTTTCCAAAGAAGCCTGAAGATTCAGTGTAGGACTGATAAAAGAACAACTCAGATGCTGACAGCTTGGGAAAATGTCAGTCAAGTGTTGGGTTTAATCAGCATAGGCATGATTGTACAAGCTGAGGCTAACCTGTGCATAACTACTGCAGAGTAACATTTAACACAAGCAACCTTCAGGACATGTGTTCTGAAATTTTGATTATTTATACCAGAACTCAAAACCACAAAGCTAAAGTGACGTGTGTTTTGTCTATAATCCAAAGAGGCAAATAAATGCACAGAAAAAAGATACATAAGATGTCTCATAGGAGAAAATCTATCTTATCTGCACAAATTATTATCTCATGCACATAAGTAAATTATCTTGTGAGCTTTAGTAGTTTCCTGTACAGCGGCCCTAATTTACAAAACATTATGAAACACATAAAACAACAACAAAAAAGAAAATACAACAATAACAAGAAAGAAATGCAAGAGATATCTATTGTTTTTGTGTTTCTGATTTTTTTGTGTTGTTCTTCTTCAGTGTTGGTTTGTATTTTTTTTTTTTTTGTTAAGTTTTTTTTTTTTTTTTTTTTTTTTTTTTTTTTTTTTTTTTATATTTGTCCTTGGGTGTTATGGTTTTTTTTTTGTATTTTGCACTGTACTACCATCAAGCAGAGCACTTATGTAACACACACAGTCCATTTCCCACAGTAATGCTCATAAAAATCCACTGTTTTCAGTATTTACAGAATCAAAACAGAAAATTCATGGTAGATAATGACAAATGGTGGCAGAAGAATCACCACTTCTGCATTTGCACAGGATAACTTGTGTTTCAAACAACAGGACTCCACAGTTATACCATTGGATCTTATACAAAATTTCTGTTCAGGTCATTTTAGTAGACAACCTGCCGTCAATGAGTCTGTTGGTATTTTACATGTGAGTATCATTCCCCATTTTTTTATGTTTATAATCAATGCTACAGCAAACCTGCATCACTGAGCTTCGCTCAAGTGGACATTCTCCTTGAATAGCTTATGATTTAAACTATAAATTGTAACATGGAGACATACACCAATGAGTATGCGGGGAAAATGTGTTTATGTTGGGCTTGGTGTAACAGGTTTCCATCTCAGTTGTGCTGATTGATCCCATTAAATGACAAGTCCTGCATATCACTGTGCACCAAGGCACCGTTTACACAACAACAATTTAAGGATGAAATGCAAGAGTATTTTCTTATTTCTGCCTCTTGTTTACACAGAAACAGCATTTTAGTTGACCTAAAACGCAAATTTTTGGATGCAGCCTTTCTACTGTCTGCCTTTCATCAAAATGCGCATCTGTTGCTCCACCTCTGCACTCAGATAAGACGCATTAAATATATGTGCCAGGCAACCAGCCCACCTCTTCTTCAGCAGAGGGCTACCAAAAGACTCTACAGGTATATTGGCACCTACAGGCCTGTCATGCATACTACAGCATTTTTAGTCCCTCAATGTTTCTGTATAAACACAGATTTTATTTTCTCTGAGGTTTTTGCATTTCAGAGTGAAACATCATGTAAACGGGGCCCAACACATGATGAATCAAGTAAATACCACGCTTACTCCATATGCTGCTGTACTGAATATCTATCTGATTAACCATGATTATTAACCTGGACATGACGATATTCAGTATAACCTCTTTTAATTCTGCTGACTTGTTTCTATTTTTTGGACTAGATATGATCAATCATCCAAAACACTGAGACATGGTCAGAAATCAAGAACCCGGAGCATAAATGTCCCTCTGAACTCTTTCTCTGTTTGTGTTTTCATATTCCGACTGTCTGTGTTTATCTGAAAGTGTCCTCCTAAAGATGAACCCTTTTGTGTTGACAGCCACAGACACAGACAGCGCTTTGAGCCTCAGCTGTGAATCCTGCATTGACAGCCTGAGACAGACTGACAGCGTTGAGAGGCAGCATATGTGATTACCATCTTCAAAGACATTTTCAAAAATCAGCCTCTCTGCTGGATCCACCTGGTGCCCTCGCCTTGTTCTGTTTTATTTCCTTTGGAGTTTTTTAATGTTACCCAGCATGGCTTTATAGAAAAGGGCAACCTGAAAGCCCCACCACTACCAGTAGGGCCGCCAAGCTGTGCTGTGCTGCTCAGTAGGGGTCCTAACCCTGTCTGCTTGTCAGTGGCTCAAAGATGCTTTTTCAGCTCGGCTGAGTTTACAAAAAATCACAGGACATGTTTTTCTACTAGCTTTTTGAGGTTGTTCCAATCAACATACCCCCCTCCAATCCTCTCTCCTATACTTTATGATGGCTGTCAGATCTTTGTTTCATTTTTCATGGTTTTCTGGATAGCACAAGATCAGCTGTTTGAAGTTTTTACTTTCAGAGAAGTGTTCAGAAGAGAACTCAGCAGAAGTGTGATGTGTGGCTGTAAGCTCATCCCCATTGGACTGAACCACGCAGCAAAGACTTTCTCAGATCAGAAGACCAAATGTTCTTCATAGACAGCTGTGGTTTTTGTTTAGACATATCGTAAAGTTTTCTATTACAAGCTGTTTTTCTGCCTTCATCTGTACATAAGTGTGCACCTTTTCCTGACACTGACCTCTGCTGGAGCAGGGGTGGGGGAAAATAAAATCTGTTTGTATAGATTGGCATACAGAAACCATTGCCGTGCAGGATCAGATGGCAGAGAAAACAGATTATGTTGCAGGGCTCCCGTGGCATAACCTCAGGCATTAATGTTAATGGAAAACCACATGACCTTGCAGTTGCCTCTGAGCGGCTCCATTTTAAATCCAATTGCCATAGCCAAAATCTGAAAACAGCTGAAGAGACGGTGATGCAGGCACCTGATACCCATGCATGAAAATACTCTGTTTTCTTTTTTTTTTTTTCATTTCAGGGCATCCCAGAGGTCTCCTCTGAGGTTTTCTCCACTGAACAGCAGATAAAGGAGGAAAAGGGGGAGCTGGATGTGGAGAAGCAGTTGCTGTAATAGTTGCTGGGAAACCCAAATCCAATGCCAGATGTCATGTGATCCCACACTGAGCACTGTAAAGGTATATTGTGTCCTTAAACCCAAAGGGATGTACAATTCATTGTTCTTGTGCAGTGCATTCTACATTGTCTGATTAAAAAAAAAAAAAAAAAAAAACACTGTGATTGAGCCAGCTCTGCCAAGTATTGCTTTCCAATGATCTCTGCTCTCAGGGAGGAACAGAGGGGCTAGTGCCAGCACAACAGAAACAGGCTTTGTTAAAGGAGCTTTGCACACATGGATGAATGAACAGAAAATCAGGCTAAAAAAAATATCCAGTTTTCCATAACTACCAGTGGAGGATTTGCATTTAAATCTGCAGCCTTTTCCAGCGCTCTCAGGGTCATCAGCACAATTTAATTACATTAAGAGATGGCTAAATTGGACATTGCAAACAGACATGGCTTAAGGGATTACTGGACCTCTGACGGAGAGATCAAATTTTACCTTCAAGCATGAAACAATATGCCGGGCACCAGGCAGGCTCCATGTGGACTGAGATAGAGCGAGGGATGGCAGCTAAAGGGAAGCATCCAGATGATTTATTTCATTTCATAATTCTATTTGAAATGGCCTGTAGAAAAGCACAGTTTTCAAACATGATCAGAGCTGAATGAAAATAAAAACAAGCCCCTGTATGTCAAAGAGTTTGTTCACTTTCCCTCCTCTGCCTCCATGCTTCCCCCAGTATCTCCCATCAGTTAACCTCTCCTGCACATGCAGTGTTTGTCTGGGTGTCTCTAAAGGTTTTTTACTATTTATTACCCTAAAAGGCAGGTATCTCCTGTGTGTTATTGAACACTATTCTCCTCTGCAGCTGCCAGCTTCCTGTGGCATGCTGCCTAAATGTTGTATCACTGGATACAGACTTTTTATTTCTTCTTTTCTTCGAGGTACTGAAAGTAGTAAAACAGACTGGGCTGTATCATGGGATTAAATGTTAAATGGAATTCAAAGGGAAGCAGGTTTGAGCTTAGATTTTTTTTTTTTAACTTTACTTCATTCATGGTAGTCAGTCAATGAAATCTGACATTTTTAGCCTTTACTCAACAAAAACTTTTAAAGACTAAAAGCTTGTTGATAACATTAATTATGACAGGCATCATAGACAAACTTTTACAAAGATGCAGAAATAACCAATGTTCTGCAAAAAGTCTATGCATAAACTCTTTATGCTAATATTAGAACAATGGGTTGAACTCTTTGTTTAGTTCTTGACTCCAGAATAAATAACTATTTTTTTTCCACATGCCTGAAGCCGTTGTGCAGAACAGGCATAACTGTCAATTTTCTCTTCATCCTGACTCACCAAACCCTGTTACAGACATAAAACTGGTGACACATAAACCCAGTCTGTTCCTCGTAATAAACTGGAACAGAGTTGTCCTGCTCTTCTCCCACCTCATCATTTGAACTCAGTCAGCATGAGAGGGCAGGGTGAGAGCGGAGCTGCTGCCAGCCCCTTTCAACAGTCAGACACATAAAGAGGGCAAATCACATTAAAAACTTTATGAGCGTGTATGCACTACAATTTCATTAGGGCAATATTCTTGTGAATCAGACCTTGAGTCAGGGCAGATAGTGATGGCAAGGGACAGGAAAATCCAAGTGCTGTCATCCAGGAATCCTTTTCAGTTTGCACCATGATCTCAGGCTAATAGTTAGTTAACATAAAACTCTTTCTTTGTGAAGAATATAACAATCTGTAGATCTATCTGTTCATATAAGCTTTATAATCACATGGGCTTTTAGCACTACAGCATCACTCTAATGGGATTAGTGTGTGTGTGTGTGTGTGTGTGTGTGTGTGTGTGTGTGTGTGTGTGTGTGTGTGTGTGTGTGTGTGTGTGTGTGTGTGTGTGTGTGTTATCACTATTTTAACATCCTGTCCTTACCAGCACCCCACATTTCAGCTGCTGGCATGTCCTCCAGCTTTCCGCTGCCACAGTGATGGAGTTAACAACACTGCACCTTTGACCTGGAACATTCATTCTAAAAAACTCCTGATGACCGTGTTAAGAGCTAAGCATACAGGTGCAGTTAGGCAGACCGATGCCAGGGGGCGAATGCATCATGTAAGCTTGCAGAGCTCTGATTTGTAGTCTCTGAGTTGGCATGAACCTGCATATGACACTAAATGGATAAAGTCCACTACAGTTAACTAAACGGGTAGCAGCTGACAGCAGGTGAGTCAACACTGTGGAATATTTCATTTCTTAAAGATGCTGATAAGAACTGATCAAGGATTGTCTGTCATGTTGAAATTCTGAAACTGTTGAGAGTGATGAAGAATTATAAAATCCATTAACACCTGTCTGTTATCTTCAAACACTGTCAGCAACTTCTTTTGATGTGGTGCTGGGACTTGTTAAAACAGAAATAATTCACACTTGTTTTTTTTTATTTCATTTGGTAGGTGTTTGTGGTGCTCTCCTGCTGAATAGGCTGATGTACTGTTTGTCAGTGTCGCTAACAGCTGATCAGACTCTGAACCGTGACACCTCGATGCTGCAGCTGGGAGCAGATAGGGACGGTTACATAAAAGACTGGATGATAACTCCAAAACGTTGTACTATTTGACAAACACTTGCTCTGTATTTTGTGTTTTTTGTTTTTCTTGCTACCGTTTTATATTTTACCTTTACTAAATTTTTTATTTTGTACTCTGGTAAAACAATTTCCTGGATCTTATCTTAGCATAAAAAACAGAAATAAGTTTACTGTATTAAAAGAGGCAGATCTACTTATCTAAGAACCATCAATATATTAGATTTTATTTTTTAACTGAAAGAGTTTTGACAAGCTCCGGTTAAAATTGTGAGATGCTCAAACTTTATAATTTTTTCTTACATTATTACACTGTTAATTAAAAAAAAATTCCCTATTTTTCTAACTTCTTTGATTTGATTTTGAATTGTACATGATTAAAAAAAGTTCTGTTTGCAGTGTGAGCCTATTTCCATTCCCTGAGCTGGAGTCAGCAGAGACCTGTGGTGCTCATATGTATGCACGTTCAGTAATGTAAGCTACTTTTGTTAAAAGCACTGATCAAATAGCATGCTATTATCACTTAGACTGAGATTTAGGCCCTCCCTTGCTTGCTAGTGAGAACACGTTTTCACAGACACACATCCAAAGGGGCAACATTTTGCCTCTTCTCCTCTCTAGCTATTGATTATTCTCCATCAGGTGTTTTGGAGATGACATAGACCGACCTCCCACTCACCAGAGCAGTTTGCCCTCTCTGCCAAACTCTTCTGATAAAACGCCCAAAGGTGTAAATTTGTGCAGACAATTTATTGGAGCTGTTAGCGCTTCTCCGTCTGAGAAAACGGCTGCTGTTTCTTCAATTGTCCCTTAAAACAATTACTCGGCAGAGATCAGGAGGAGGCTGCTGCCAGTTAAACTGCAGTTTTCTCTGCTAGCACTGTGCAGGCCATCCAAACCAGGGATGGGAAGCTCTCAAGCTCACTGCAAGCCAAATAAAGAGGTGGAGAGGGAGGGGGAGGCAGATAAAAGCTGACACCTAATGTATTATAACTCACTTCTATTAGATATGAGCTTTTGCTGGGGTGAAGTACCATAGCTTAAGGCAAAGATGCTTCTTCCTCATTGTGCTTTAGCAAGAGGGCTGAGAACACTGTTCAGCCACTGTGTTCTGTATACAGCAGTCAGTCCCTCATGCATGATTTAGTAAACTAGGATTCTCCACTATTCCAGTGATGATATAGCAAATGAGATAAAAGGATGTGCTTACCCGGCAAAACTTATCCCAGGATAAAACCTCTCTGCTTGAGGAAGGGTTTCATCGACACACAACTCTCAGACTTCTTTCATTCTCAGCCTTCACTTAACTCTGCCAACATAACAAACAAATGTTGTCTATTCCACTCACAGACCTCAGCAATCAGAGCATGGTCACTCTGTTGTCTGTTAAACAGTGTGTGTTGTGGGGATGAATCACATTTTGTCATCATAACAGAGTGTTTAATTAAGATTACTCTCTCACAGCTTAATGCAAATACATATTAAATCAAGTGTTTATCATTGCTGACAAAAAGAAGAAAAAAAAGTCTCTCAATCATTATATTTGTAAAAAAAAAAATCCATTTTGAATAAAACAACTTAATAACTAGCACAACAGTTTTTCCTCTGACACTCCAGGGTGAGTGGGAGTGGGGAAGAGCAGAGTGACTGAAAAATCAAAAATCTATTTTCATCATGCAGTGGATAAAGTTTCAAAAGAATTGATGCTTAAAAGTTTTAAACTAAAGGGTATTTTAAATTCCTCTAAAACATCAGCATTGATTTTCATGATTTTTTTTTTTCTTAATAGCTCTATCTTGTGTTCCCAAACTTATAAGAAAATCATTTCTAAGTAGGCTGATCCTTTCAAAGGGAGCCTTTAGTTTGCCAGTGTAAGCCTAATTGAATGTGCAAACTGTATTCATTAAAATTTCAGTCGGGTTAATGAGAAGAAAGAGATAATAATCTTCTCAAATATTTCCTATCCAAATAGTTTGACAGTAGTCTACATTTATTTGGATAAAACAAGATATTTTAGTATGTGAGAAGTTGTGAAGCTCCATTACCCAGCTTTATAATCATCAAGTTTTGATAAGTAGTTGATTTTTATACGTCATTACTCTCTAACAAAGGCAATAAATCAGTCTGCAGAAAGAAGTCCTGCAACTTTATAGGTTTATAATTTCGCTTCTTCCTGATGACAATGTGGCAAAAACATTAGCATCAGTAAAGAACACGGAAGACATTTTTTTATATTATCCTTAATCTATTTAAAGACAAGACGGTGGTTGATGAAAGTAACAAGGAAGAGGACCTTTTAACGGTTGTCACTGCTGGTTGTTGTAAAGCGAGCTATGATCTGGTGTTGACACAGGGTATTTTATTTTGAAAGTCAACTGCATGTTTCGAGGTTGTTTCAATGACTGACTTCCGTTTATTCTGTGCAAACTAATGAGTTGTTGCTCCGGCAAAGACAGAAGTCTTGTGTATCTAAGCCAGACCTTCCTGATCTGACAGGGTCCAGATCTCCTGGAGGGGTTTGTGAAACAGCCAGTATGTTTACATGCACACAGTAGTCCAGCTAAGGTCATAGCGTAAAGTCACAGCGAGTGTCTGTGTATGTCATGCAGGAAAGAGAATTGGACGAGAATGTTTGTATGCATATCGAACTAGTTTCAATTCACCCGAAGAGAAAACGATAATGGCTGAGATGAAAGCAGCGGTAGCACTTTATGTTTTTATGTTTGTATGTGCCATGGTGTTTGTTTTTTGTGTTGGAGCCACAGACTGTATGAGCGCAGAGACCGTATTCATCATGGTCACCTACTTCCTCTTCTGGCTGAGCGCTGAGGCTTTCCAAGTCCTGCCAAATCCAACCGCAGATTGATAGCAACCGCATAATAATCAAGTTACACAGAGTCCGTATTCAGTCCGGCTAAGCTGTTTACATGTATTGTAATAGTAAATGTACTGACTGATAGGGGGTCATGAAATGGCTTCTAAAATCAAAAACAATTTACATTGCATGTTTCATTTAATTTCACATGAAAACATGCAAACAGAAAATGTTTGATATGTTTTCCAAATCTTTGTTCCCATACCACTCCCAAGATGACATAGATTTCAGATAAAATCAGGACAGACAAAATGTGCACATATTCAGTCTAATTTTCTACCCATCAGCTAATTTAAGTTTCTTAGGCTTTTTGTTTGTTTGTTTGTTTTTGACTGCCTGTTTTTTGGCCTAATGGTGCGTTGATGTCATTCTGTTTCCATTTCTCAAACTCATATCATGCTAAAAAAAAAAATAAACCCACAAAGTTGTCATAGATCTGAATTTTCTTTCTGAGTAAAATTGAAAGAGCACAGCTCAAGTGCACACACACACACACACGTGCGCACGCACACACACACACACACACACACACACACACACACACACACACACACACACACACACACACAAATTGACAATCTTTGAATATGTCTGTTAAATGTCAAATGAAAAAAATGGGGGTGAAAGATGACAAAAATGGACATGTCAGACTGAAGAATAAAAAAAAATAGATCATTAAATTGAATCTCTCACTAGCGGTGGATTCACTAACCAGATCTCCTGTAACAAAATTTAAAGTGATATCATTGCTAAGGGTGCTTGCATGCTTTTGGGTCTTGTTGCACTAAAAACTAGAAGCATAATTGCATTTGTTGTAATTCTCAAACACATGACCAGGATTTTGAGAGGTCTAATGGTTTTTAGTCTCATAATTATCATGAGTTTTAAATGCTGGCTGTCAAAACTGCTATATTTTTACAAACTGTGTGAATCAGTCTTGTTTATGAGCCTCTCTGTGTGTACTGCATGTCATTGTGAATGGTCTTTTTTTTCGTCTGCCAGTGCACCTAAAAGCATCTGACAATCAGGGGAATATTAGAGGGTTGGAGAGATTTCACTCCAGCTAAGTGGCCCTCATTACTGTGGAGGGTGACATTGCTCCAGTATTCATCATTCACAGAGCTGTTGACACATGGTAGAGTCATAAACCTGCTGCACTGACTTCACAGGTGAAGGTATTTCCCCTAGAGAATGTAGACCAGCGCATCATCTTTCACGACAACTTTCTGTATCTTAGTGGAAACATAAATGTACAAAGTTTTCTTTTTACATGACATTCAACCTTTAAAGGATTCCTACAAAAAACTCCAAGACTATGATATCTGAAATACCTAAAATGAAATATCCATAATCAGATTGTGACGCTCTGAAAAAAAAGCTGAGTTGATCAAAACCAGAAGCAACATGCAGCGAACGTCACTCTCATTTAGGTGGAAAGTGTAAAACAAGCCAGAGAGGCACATAAGCAAGCAGCTGATCTCTTGTTTCTGAGACATGAAGCAGCTTAGTCTTACACGCTCAGGACACTCTTCAATCATGGCTGCTTAAACCCCAATCTCCTTAATGCTGAGTGCCAAGCAGGACTGCAGCCGGTCCCTTTATGAGGACAAAGGTTTCATTTGGAAATTGACAGATTGACCGCTTTGCAGAGGACACTGTGACCACAAGGCCACTGAGCTGGAATAAAAGGAGGGTACGTGGATGAAACATTCATGAAACAGAAAAAAAAAAAAATATATATATATATATATATATATATATATATATATATATATATATATATATATATATATATATATATATATATATATATATATATATGGCACATGGCAATAACTTCAGCATGTGTTTGCATACACTGAGTAAAGATGTCCATCTGTATGTGCTGTCATTACATATGATTGCTTCTATACATGCCTGTGCATTACTGCCTATTAGCATATGTTTACATGAGCTGATGGTAAATAAAGTGCACAGATAGAGGCTCTATGAATAAATTTCAGTGCAGATTTCCACCAAAATTCATCAAAAACCAATCCTAGTTCACGCTCCCAAGCTTCTTTTATTTTAGTGGTGAGATTCCCATCATATGACTGAATAAACTATACATTTTTGAAATGAGAAACCTTTAGGGTTAGAGTGCAAAAGCTCACTCCATGGCTGTTGAGGGAAATTAGAATACAAGGACATAGCACAATTTCTCACCTGGAAATATCTGAAAAGATGGGAGGGTGGGAGATTGAATTCAGTAGCCAGGTCTACGAAAGACTAAAATACCCCTTCTTTATAAAAATCCCTAAAACATTCCAAACCTTTATCCTGCCATAAGCAGAAAGTAGGATCCGCAAGTGTAGGTTTTAACACAGGATTTTTTTAGCTGTGGGAGCGGAAAATGTTAAAATGTTTCCTGAATTGAAAACCATATCTTAAGGGTTGCGATAACCACAGGGTTTCAGGTAAGGCCAAAAGGAATTTGCAATGATCGAACCAGTTAGTAAAGCAAAAAAAGAGGCTGAGGCCTTGTTAGCATTGTCGTGGAATTGTTCCTAATTTTTGTTTTTTGAGGCATACTGACATGTAGTGCAGTCACAACGAGCTTGTGGAGTCAAACTGTAATAACAGAAAGTTAGTGGAGACGCCCTAATTTACTTTCAAGAAAGTTTTGCAGCTCATGCAGGCACGTCTTACTCTATTAGTCGTTAAGCCGGAAGTCCTGGACTTTTTTTTTTTTTTGCCCTGTTGTCTTTGTGTGCATACAGTATATTGCTGTGATTTGTTCAGTTTTTCATTGATCAGGTTATGTGATGCGCTAATTTGGCGAAATGCAAAACCAAAAGCATGTTGTGTTTTGTGTACTTTTGATAATACTTTGGGTATTTTTGCGACTCATCGAGCAGGGTTTTCTGGGTCTCACAGTAACCCGAGGTAAAACATTTTTGCAAATATTTGATAAAGATGGCCATCAGTTTTTCATTATATTATTTGATCAAAGTTCTTTTTTTTCCCCTCTCCACTGAAAGGAACAGGTCAGAGAGGGGGCATGTTTTATTAACTTCTTTTGTTTTTCCTTGTCATACACTCGGCTTTGCCCCAGACCCAAACAATGGTTAGTATGTCAGTTCAGAGAAACTTTTCTGCTTTTCTTATTTTCTTCTTCTTTCTTTTTTCTTTTTTTTTATTCGCCAATGCTACAGAAAAACAGAGATGGTGTGACACTTTACTTTAAGCACTTATTGCTCATTACTGTGGCAGTGTACAGCCACTGGCTGTGAGCACAGCTGCTGCTGCTGCTGTTGTTGTGCCTGGCTGTGCTGGGCGAAGCTATGGCTACAAACACGCTTATTTCTCTGCCTAAAGCTGCATCACTATTTTTTTCTATGGCCCTACTGTTCCGATAGGGCTACGTGCGAGATTTCAACCCAAAAGGAATATATCAGATATGACAGCTGTGTTATTAATTCACACAGTTCAGATAGCTTCAGCACTTCACTACAACACTCAGCCAACACAAATAAATGTAACACTCCAACACGGCAACTGCACGTAGTTAGCCTATGGTACAGAAATATGTCACATCCATAGCCACAGCTAACAAGCAGCAGCAATGGCTGCAGCAACAACCAAAGTAGACTAATGGAGCAATGTCTGAGCACGGGTTCTGGCAGGAACTGTTTTCACATTTGACATTTCACAATCACATGACAAACATATCTATTTAAGATGCAGGATTTCAATGAGAATCAAAGCTGCGGCGAGTGATGAGTTCAGAGCCTTGACACCAAACACAAACAACGTTCTGCTGCTGCAATAAACATTTCAAACCATTAGAAAACAATGTTGTGACTGAGTTATAGCAATGTTATCACATGGCAAGAGTCTTAATTAAAGTAACAGCCTGTCAGTATCCATCACAGCAGCAGTCAGTCTAACCATGTTGTAGAGAACTAGGTTAACAGGCTTAGGAAACTGGCTCCACTAGTTTCTGTTTAGCTGCCATGATACAGACTAAAGCTGTGCAGCCATAGCTGCAGGACGCCCACTCATACTGCAGTCACGGCCAGCGGTGGTCTTATACATAATACATCAACACAATATCATCAAACAGTTCAGCAAATGTTGAGGAAAGGAAAAGCTAAAATAACCCGGTGAAGTTCGGAGTGGTTCATCTGATCATGACCTTTTGGCATCTCTTCAGAGTTAAACTGCAAACCTTTTGATGCTTGGATGGAAATTTTAGCATTTATAAAGGATTGTTGGTGTTCAAGGATGAACTCAAAACAAATATAGTCCTGCTTGATTTCGCACTTAACTCTTTTGTTCTTCTGATTTTGCTTTTAGTGTATGGTTTACCATTTTGGCATTGAAAAAGCATCTTTATTTGCAAAGATGACAAGCTCTTTTGTTAAACTAATAACAGATGTCAGTATTTTGTGTCAGAGAGGTCACATTGCTTTGTTCTTCTGTGGTGTGATTTGATTCAAATCCCAAGGTTTTTGGGTGAATGAAATATACTGATTAAGAAAAATACAAATTTGTCTTATTTGTGTCTTCTTAGTGGCTGGCTCAGGACTCGAGCTTTTCCCCTCAGTAATATGGATTCCAACACAGTTTATCTGCTCATGTGTGGGTGCAGTCTTTCTAATAAAATGCGGTTTCTGCTGTTTCTCTGAAAAGTTCAAACTAACCTGGACCTTGTTGCTGGACCATCTCTGACAGATCTCTCTGGTGGATGAAGAGTACCAGACCTCCAGCAGCAAACAGCAGGAGGAACCAGAGCGAACAGGGCATCCTCCTTCTCCGTCCACGCAGGGAGTCCAGCACCACCTTCCACTTCATCCACAGCATTGTGTGACAGTCAGATGCTACTTTAATAACTTCTGGGGGAAATCAAAGAGCAGGAAATAGATAGGGGAGGGGAGACAGAGACAAATGTAGAGTGAGTATCACTCATTTTATTACAAATCAAAAAATAATTCATACCGAATAACAGTGTTGGCAGAAATAACAGAAATGTTAAGGTGCACAATTGGCTGAGATTTGAATTTGCCAAGCAGCTTCCTACAACCTAAAACTATGGGGAAATGCAGAAGTGCAAAATCCCACAGTTCATTGTGTGTCTGCTTGAAGCTGGTTTTGTAAATACTGAAACCACAATTACATACACACCAAGTCAAAAGCACAGACCATTTTCACAGCAGAAATCAACATGTTTAAAGCTGGGTTCATAAAATGACTTCAGTCTGGAAAGCTAATTCATCAAATAGCACACACTATATGGGGGTGAATTTGTTTCCAACTCAGCATTTTAGAGGCTATTAAGATCATGAATTTACCCAATCAGAGGCCCAGCTCAGCTGATTGACGGGTGATGTCACAGAGACTACGTCCATTTATTATACAGTCTATGGCAGGGGTCTGCAACCTTTACTATCACAGGAGCCATTGTACCTCATCTCACCTGGAGCCACAAAATATTATTACCTTCACAACAAAGACAATATGGTGTATAAAATTCTTTATATAGTTAAATTATATTGAATAATTATCTAAATCTAATTAAAGCTACAGAGAGTCACATGAGGCTCCGCAGACCCCTGGTCTATGGTTTTTGTATGTGTGTGTCTCAACACAAAACATGGCTTAAATTCTGCTGTTTTTAAATTTTTCCTTTTGAAAGGGCAACAACTGAGATGAAATCTTGGTACATTTATGGTGATACATTCTATAACTCAATTATTGAGATTTCCCAACTTTAACCTTTAAAATCAAACTACACCATGAAAATTAACAACATAGCCAAACAGGAGACAAACGGCTCTTATGAGGGACAACCTGGAAGGCATGTTACCCTTTTTCTCCACTGGTCCATCAGACCGGAGGGATTTCTCTACCAAAAAGACAGCAGAGAGCTCTTCATTAACTTTCTAGTTCAATGAGGCATTCAGGAAATTTGAAGAGGTATTATGTTTTGCCATATTTTAAATATGGATTTAAAAAGTAACAAAGATGGATGTTGGTACTCAACATTTGCAGATTATCAAACCTCTACATATTCATGTTGTAGAAATCCCTCAATCTGTCTGTAAACAGATCAAAACGCTCCATTCTGAAAACAGCACAAGATCCTCACGCAGTCTTCAAGAGACTTGCATCTCCTTACTGGTTCATGACACATTGAAGGGGTGGGCCTTTAACACCAAGGTCTGCCTATAGCTCTACCTTCAACAGGCCTCCAGAGGGCTGGCCAACCAGAGGGGAAGGGTTATCGAGCAACGGTTCTCGAGGAGACAGCAGCTAACAAAGAATTTAAACAGAGGCTAGAATAAGTGTTTTCTAAAACACCACTTTAAAAACATTTTTTTTAAAGTTGTAAATCATATAAAGCTACAACAGGAATACCAGAGGGACATTATACCCCTGTTTAAAGCAGTGTCTCAAAACTTAAACATTAAATTACACTTGCTTGTACTTTTGGTTTGTTATCAAGTTGTACAAAGACAATTTATACACTCTAACTTTTATTAAAAAAAAAAAAAACAAAACTGCCATTTACTGAACATGAATATGACAGGCTGAAAAAAATCAGTTGTATAGGTCTGGCATATTAGTTGCTCTTGGTGTGTGGGAAAACTGAACAATTCACTGTTGTCCTGAAGTAACCACACTAAAGGTTTCTATTTTTCTGCACCTTCAGTGTTTGCACCAGCAGTAAATGAGTTAAAGCAGTTCAGAGGAGGTAACAGACACACAGAAGGAAAATATAAAATTGCACTGAATCACTGAAATCCAACACCTGTGTTTATTTGAATTAGAAGAAAAGACCCATGAAGTCTCACGCATTAAAGCTGTTCAGACATTCAACATGGAAACAAGATAAGCTAACACATAAATCCTCCAAATAAAGAAATCTGTGCTCTGTTTGTAAGGATGCAGTTGGGTAAACACAAGTCCATTTGGACTGGCATGACAGCAGCCCAACTCTGGGTTCTGCTCATATGGCACAAAGACAGAGAAGCATCTGTCTCCAAATTAATATTCAAATGAACTTCAAGCACCATTAAGATACTGTGATGTCAAGACTTCCACACTGCAGTATGTGCTAACACCAGAGGTTATAAATCAACTGTAAATGAGTTTCAGTTCAGAAATGTGACATGATGCTCAATTTAGAGACGGTTCTGTCTGGATTATCATTGTATTGTCAATCTGTTTGTATGGCTAATAAAACAAAGAGATGACGCTGTGCAGGTGGCACTATAAATTCACAGGTGAGACATCATATACTGAAGGTTTAATTACCATACATCTCACTATATGATCAGACAAGGAAACAAAATGAAAAGAGACATAAAAACCTTAACATAGAGGAGAGTGATGGAAACATTAAGTCTAAAAATAGTAGAACAGGAAGAAGTCACTGTGTGTAGATAAGTTTCAAGGGAAGACAAGTGAAGAGGTAATATGAGACGGTGTGTTCTTTGCAAAGGTACCTTCATCCATCCATCTTCTATACCACTTATCCTGTTCAGGGTTTTGGGTGGCTGGAGCCTATCCCAGCTGTCTTAGAGCGAGCGGCAGGGTACACCCTGGACTGGTCAAACCCAGTCAATCACAGGGCTGACACATAGAGACAGACAACTTCTCACCTGCATGTTCACACCTACAGGCAATTTAGAATCACTGGTTTTCCTATTGAACATGTTTTTGGACTGTAGGAGGAAGCTGGAGTACCAGGAGAGATCCCAAGCATGCACGGAGGAGAATATGCAAACTCCAAACAGAAAAGCCACCGGGCAAACTGGGATTCAATCTTGCGACCATGCTGTAAGGCTGCAGTGCTTACCGTTGCGCTGCTGTGCAGCTCTTCTTTCCAAGGGTGTGCAGTATAATTCTTTGGGGTGAGATTCTGGAAATGATTGTTGTTCTTAAGCATTTTGTCACTGTGAAATTTTGCTTAGGCTGCACAGTGGCGCAACGGGAGACAGTGTAAAGCCTAAAAAAAGCACAATATGCCCTCTTTAATTTTCCTGCCCTATCCCCTTTAATCTACTTTGACTAATATTAAAGTATCATGCAGATCTTATGGTTTCTATGTGGAGCAACAAGTATTGTAAATGCAGGGCACTGTGACCTTTGACCTCCTGCCTCTGCTGGCTACTCTTCCCCTTCTAAATCCTTAACATCATAGCTACAATGTGATTGTTACAGAAAACACTTAGCTACTGACAAAAATCTTGACACAAGTTAGTTAATGATATTTTCTTTAATCTCCTCTCCAAGCAATTTGGGTGGAGCTTGTGAGAATCAGGAAGGATTTAGCGTGTATTTGTTTATTTCTCTAACTCAATACAAGATTTGCTTTCACCAGCTCTGCCTTTTCCTCAATCACTATAACTATATTATTTATTTCATCCTCTGTTACTTGATGATGTGATGAGTTATGTTTTGTTCTGAGGTGGGTGTCAGTGCAAAGCTCAGGAGTTGCTCACTAAATTAAAGATCGTATAAGTGGTAATGACTGACAAACACTTGTTCTTCTTTTTTTCTCCTGCACTTTTTAATTATGTGTATTATATGCAATTACTCATAAACATGTATGTCATTCAACCTCCCCTTGTTAAAGGACTTTTGTCTGCTACAAAAAAAAATAAAAATAAAAAATGGAGCGCTTGATAAAATAGATTCTTGAATCAGGCTTAAAAGCCATCGGTGTCCAGAAAAACTGCTACCACAGTGAAATGCATGTTAGATGCTGTCAATAGCTGCCACTGCAGGAAGACATAAAATGAGAGTGACAGTTTTCACTTTGACTGATGGTAATTTAACTGACACAGTGGTGATGTCCATATCAAAGGATAAATCATTGCCGTCATTTCTTTTGTGAGTATTAAACCAGTCATAGGCGGTGAAACCATCAGACCACCTTAAAAAACATTTCTGCAGCTTTTTATTGATGTTTCATTTCCATATGAATATTTCCAGGTCATTCAGAAGGGGAAGCCACACATGCAGAGATTCACATCAGATGTGAAATGTCAGTATAATGCAGGAGAGTGGATTTGGGGTTATCATTATGAACAACCAACCCTATATTTAATGGGAAAGTCATCTGTCTACATTTCTATTTCTGTCATTACTTAAAAGTCCATTATACCAGAGTGTTTATTATGTCAGAACAGTATAGAAGACATACAAAGAGCTTGCAGAACAAGAGAAGCTTTAACAAAGCCTTGAGTACAGATATGTTTCATAGATGGTACAAAAAGTGAACAGACAGGTTTTCTCTGTAATGCTGTGAGTGATCCATGCAGTGCAGGCTATGTTAGCTGTTGTTGCATAATGAGGATATTGTACCCTCTGTGCTTTGCAGAGTAAATAACAAGTGCTGAGTTTTAAAAGAGTCAGTTCACATCTGCTGTCATTTCTCTCTCTCTGATCCTTAAACCCGAACAGCAGAAAGGACTGAGTCCATGAAGAGAAATGAAATAATAGAAAAGGAGAAATCATGTAAAATTATCTACAGGAAGTCTTTAGAGGAAAAACTGTGTCCACTGAGATGTATGCACACCTTTGAACTATTATCTTATTGCTGGGTGAACAATGCACACCTGCCATGGACACTAAGGCAGTAACCAGGAGGCTGTTCTCATTAAACTCATCTTTATTTCCCCACACGTACACCACCTTTAAGTAAAACTTCTCTTTCAGAGGGCATATAATTCCAACCACTGTCATTAAAGCTATTAAACTCATTAGGCTGTTGTTTTCTGGGATTATGGAGACTTTGGTCATTGAGCTGGTATAAAGTCAGAACCTGTTCTGTTCATTATCTTCAGGGCACAGTCATTCACAAGTAATCCATTCAAATTAAATCTACCAGAGAGGATCAAAAATAGAAAACGGGTTGTTCAAAAAGATAAAAAGGGGTTTTAAAGTTGGTTTAGATCAGGTACTTCAATCCTGTTTTCTGTCCTGATATAAGCTATTGTTGTCTGGAACTTTTGTTAGAGACAACTTTGAACTGAAAATATAAGAACAACCCTGATCCCAGAAGACAAGGGCTGGATTAGGATGGATTACAGGAACAAGTAATGCCTTGTTCTCCCTTTTAGATATGTGACTAGTCTAAGTACATCCCAAACTGAACACGATACATGAAGTGTTCAACACAAGGAAGGGGAATTTCTTTATGGCTGAAAAAACACTATCTGTAGTTTAAATGGACATATTTACTGTACACAATGTGATAACTTCAGTCCAATACTACTGCACTACATTAAAATTTCCCAGCATTAATCAAAATTCAACCATATCACTAAGACTAAGTTTCTGCATTTAATTTCACTTCTCTCCAACACTTGCAGAGCCATGACGACATTTAATGCAAGTTGAAAAGCTGTATGTTTTAATGAAGTTGTTCTTTAGTCAGACCTTTTGCATCCTAGTGTCATTCATACTGACAACACTGAGACACCACATGCTGCCTTATCACAGGAAACATTCAAGGTTTCAGCTCTTTTCAACTCTTTCCCTGCGGTTTCATCACCTTACCACATACTGTGGTCAGGTAAACACTCTTGTGTTGTTTTGTTGTTTTGGCTACAGGAGATTCTTTTTTTTAAGTACACAGAATAATGTCCTTATTAATACCCATTGAGTCAGTTCAAGGGATGGCTGTGGAGCAAAGAGCAATGGGTGGAAAAAAAAAAGAATTTATTTCAATGTCGTTTCTGTTGTTTAAAAAGACTACCCTTGTTTATTAGCCTAAAGCGAGTGTTTGGTTTTTGTAGGTCCTGTTTTTTTGTAGTTCGACTAAAACTGAATCATACAAAATGCCCGACTGAGAGCACGGCTACTGCACCACACACTGACATTTCTTTCAGCTTTTTACAAAAATTTCACTTGAAGATACTTACTTTGCTTTCAAAATGCACACAACACACACACACACACACACACACACACACACACACACACACACACACACACACACACACACACACAAACACAATGTGCTTTTGTTTCTTTTTGTAAAACAGTACATTTGAAAATTCACCACGATTATATTTTAATGTTAAATGTATCATTTTTTTGCCTATCCTGGTGGATTTACCATTATACAAACACAAAAAGTGTTTTGGTAGTCAACTACATACTGTTAATTTAGGGCAGTGTTGGCAGGTGGTGGTCATAAATTTGTTTGACACTGTATAACCATTAGGCCAAAAAGTGCAACCCACAAACCTCTTTTTGAATGGTATTAGCAAAATTGTTGAAGAAAAGAACAAAAATTGTATTTCACTGCATAGAGAGGGAGTGAGGTTGCTGCTATTGTGGTCTGCTTTAGAAATAATGGACAACTACTTATAAGTTATGTACATTATAATAGTCAGGAAATGATTCCACAGTAAAACTGGTAAGAAGTATCTTTCCCTGTCCATCTCATCATTTATACGTGGACAGAAACTTTATGGGCCTCCTCATGCAATAATATCATTAGAGCAATACACTTTGGAAATTGGACCTTGAGACAGAGCAGATAACTAATGATGCACAACACTTAGTGCTTTTCATGGCTACAATCCATTCTTAACTGGTGTCTCCCTGGAGTTTCAATGCAGCCATACAGTACAGAGCTGTTTTACTTTCATCATTTAATGGCTTCCTGTTGTGTGATAGCATGATCTTGTTGAATTCATCCTTAACACTAAAAAGCCCCAAAAATCAAAAAAGAAGCTTTTCAACATGATAATGTTTTACAAATGATAGAATCTAAATTTACAAGAGCTCTGTAATTGTGCAGCAGGGCAAAGCTTAAAAACACATTCAGTCTTAACTTTCTATGATTAAAGACAAGATCGAGACAGCATCCTGCAACCGTTGCAACTTGACGCAAACATCTCATTATGATCAAAGAACACTTCTTTTCAAAAACAATGCCTTTGTTCTCCTTTTCCAAACAGATGTATACGCCAATAAATGACAATAGGTGTCCCATTTTATGCCGGGAAAGAACCATTCTGTGTCAGACCTGTAATAAAGAGGTGTTTGATGTTCATGTGCAAAACACATCAAAGAATATTGCTTTTTAGTTCAAGTTCCTGCAAGTTACACCCAACAAACGGAGACTCATGTTGTATAAAAGTCTTCAACACCCAGTAATGAAGCTTGAGTGTGACGTCTTCCTAAAACTTTGTTTTTCTTTCTTGTAGTAAGAGGCTGTGTGATGAACTCAAACTCCCCCAATCTCCATGACAAAGTGTCTTCTGAACAAAACAAAAGAATGCCCAAATAAATGTGAAATCAGACAGACTCTGGTTAAAGGGGAAATGAATCAGTGACTCTTTTATGATTGTATATTTACTCTTGTTGAACACACAGTACTTTGACAGTGACGTCCCATAATAGCTTTGTCTGTGAGGACTGCAGTGTGTCAGCGTGGTCTGTCGTTCTACTTTAGTTTCACTTAAGGATTCTTGACAGTAAAATTGACCTTGCTGAGTTGTTTGTTGTCAGTTTATTTTATATCTACATGAAATAACTGCATTTATTCATCATTCTTTATTGGATAAGCTAAAAATATATAATAGTCCCATTTAGGTTTTTCACAGATCTGAGTTGAGCTCAACAGATGTGTCAGTGTGATAGTGCACAGTGCTAAAAGTATCCGGCTCGGCCCTCTTGGGCTTGTGGAAAATGTGAGAAGTTAATGGCTCTGACGATGCAAATCTAAGTAAACTGGCCTGCAAGGGTGAGTGGGCTGACCTGAGGAGCCAGTTAACAGACTCCACCTCCATCCTTGGATCTGTTTGTGTTACTTTTTTTTTTTTTTCTAGTCTTTGACTTAATAACTTAATTCAAAGGCTACACGTGAAGCAAATATCCTATTGGAATGTCATTTAATTTAGAAGCTTTTCTTCCAATATCATGCTGTCCCTAAAGGTTCAGGATAGTCAGGATGGGGAAGACGTTCTGATGTATATTTTTCTCCTATCATGTCTACTGCCTTCAACGTGTCAGTGAAAATGAGCGGTGTTGGCGAGCAAACAAAAGGAAATGGAGGCCGCAGCCAGGTCTGTTTCATAAATTAATGATTTGGTGCAGGAGAATCTGATGAGGGGAGAATGGGTCTGGTATAGGATCCAGTTCAAAGCATTGCTAATTGTCTTTATTTATGACAGCCGGTGATCCCTGGGTTGAATTAATGCATTCTCCACACTGCTGTGATGAGCATCAGCAATCAGTGTGGGATCACAAATGATATCTATCTCGCACTGCTGCTTCCTGCCTCATAGGAATGCTCTCTCCAGTGTGAAGTTATTCCATTCAGCAGAAAGAAGGTAATTTAAAACACAAACAATACCCTGACAGCATGTTTTATGTAAATGTGAGTCAATAACGTACGAACAATGTGTACAGCATTCTGAAGAAATGCAGATGGGATGTTCCCTGATGTTTATATATTCCTGAAGAAAAAAATAATAAACTGCAACAGTATGAGCTGAAGAATAAGTAAGGCTGAAGAAATCCTATCTTGATTTTTATTTTTTTGTAGAAAAATAAAAATGAGAAAAAACATTTAAAAAACAAAAGGGGGGGGGGGGGGGGGGTAGAAATTTTGTCAAAAAGCAAATACAACAATTTCTTGTCAAGAACTGTTAGCAGTCTTGCAGATCCATACAGAAAGGCCCAGAAATTTCCAATTTGTGGGGTTCGGTTGTTGGTACCATGTAATAACCAACTGGTGTAAAAGCTACATAATGGACCCTACTTCACTTCACAACTACTAAAATGAAATGTCTGGGGTTGTGAGCATGGCCTTGCTGTCTGGGTCACACTCTCCATAAGGTGCCCTTGAGGGCTGGTCTAAGTTCACATCAAACTTGTGGCTCTTTTCTTACTCTATCCACTGTCCTGTCCTCTCTAAAGGTACAAAAGCCACAATTAACTTTAAAAAGACGCACAAAGTCCGACTATCAGTGAAAGGGATTACAGTCTGGTGGTGGAAATCCTCTCATCAGATTTTGAGTTGTGTGGAAGAGTTAACCAAACAACAAAAATACACGGATGCAGGGGCAGACTGGTCATCTGTGTGATCTGGAGATCTGCGCAGACATCACCTTTTCCCCTGCTAATCTACTGTTTCACACTCCAGTCCGGTTAGGTTGCAGCAATGTACCTTTAAGCTAGATGCAGCTGTCTGAGCAGATGTAGAGGAAGTAGTAGCAGCTAAAAACATTGGAGTTGCAGTGTTACCACAGTGACTTTGTCGCTAAATTCAGGGACTTTCCAGACATTTTTCTTTCATTCCCAAAAAGCAACTAGTGGCAAATCTAGCGACTTTTCTTGAGTCTGGAGACTGACATGAAAGCACTTATTGATCTCCAGCACCTGCTGCTTCTCAACAAGCAGCCAATCCAAAACACTCACAGGTGGACAAGTGCTCCTCACTCATGCAGCGGTTCCTCCAAGCTGCAGCCGGAGCAGGAAACTGCATACAAATAAATCATGCTTACGTTTGTCTCCTTTGGGCCAATTTTGCTGGTCCTAAGCCCAGATATATAATGATAATAACGGCACGGCGCCGATTGCTGTGGGCATGGCCTAACCAAGGTCCAAAGGTATTTTTTAAGTCCCAGTCTGTCTCTGCAGAGACGTGATCTTTGTGACACAACTTTTCTGTTTCTGAAGAAGAGTTGTGAAGCCTCTGATCGCCAGGAGCCATAATGGATATGCCAAACTCAACCTAACTACTCTTGAGTTGGTGTAAGGTAAGGAGGCAGGCTTTGAGTCTCCTCATTGATAGCTACAATGTAGCTGCTTGTCAGTCAGGTGAGCTGGGCCTCTGACTGAAAGAGCTCATAACTTAATATCTACTAAACTACAAGGTAAAAAAAAATATCACCAACTGAAATTTAACCTATCAGATCCGGTACCATGACGATGGACTGGAGACATCCGGTACATCTGGTGTACTTTTGCTGTCACACATCTGCTTCGTTTCTCAGACTGGAGGTTGCAGTTAGGAGTCAACAACATTTTTATTTTTTTTCTCAAGGTGGACACGTTTCTCACTTAAAAGGGGTGCTCTGTTTTCAGTGCAGATATTTCTCTCTTGTTGGTTGGTGAAAAGATGACTCAAATGTTCCTGCTTTCCTACCTCTGGCTTGTTTGCTTTTCTCCGATTCAGACCATAAAAAGATCCATTGTTGCAGTCCCCTGGGATGTTTTGTGTTCATACTGCAACATTGTGGAGCAGGCCAAAGCACACACCATCACAGAGCTATCTGTGTGACATTATGTCACAGCCTCCTTTCCTGCTGCACAACAATGTGACCATATGTGCTGGTCACATTGTGAAAGTCAGGCTAAAAGATGCTGATAGAAACCAGTCGGCTAACCTGCTAACTAAATAAGTTGTGAGTTGACTTGAAGCAATGAGGAGAGGAAGATCCTCATCCACATTATGCAAATGTTTAACACCACTCAAACTTGTGCATGAATTGGAACAACTGTCCCACCAAGCGATGTCTTGGGAAAGCCAAAGAGCTCTGTGTGAAGGTATTAAAACCAGCCAGACAAAAGTGGAAGATCCAGTGGTGAGAAGGAAAAATTCCTCCGCCCTGTGAAGTTGGACAAAGTTGTCCAGCCACAGCTCTTCTGCCAAAGTTGAACTGAATGGAGACAAGGAGTCATGTAAGCCTATCACTGGCTTTTTGTTTATTACCTCACTTACAACTAAAGTACAATAAGTCAAGCAGCTGTTCGTTCTGGGTGCTGGATTGATTACGTTAACGGTGCAAACAACACACTCGCCAAGATCACCTCTTCCATACAATCTCAGCTCAATTGTTTTTGTCTTGCTGTGTTCAGATACATGTTTGAAATTTATGCACAGACAGCTACACATTCTCTAGCATTTCTGAGTTAGAGGCCACCTGTCTTCTGTCTTTGCTTAGTAATTTTGTTCTGTCTTTTTTTTGTCATATATCCCTCTGCTGTAGTACGCCACAGCTGTTCCATTTACCCTCATCCCTGGACTGATCCCAAATCAAGTCTCGATGTAAACCGCTCTATGCATGTACCTTTCTGCATTTATGTGAAAGCCACCAAAGTACTGACACACCAAAGAAGCATCTCAGCTCCCCAACAAACGGGAATTCAGTGTGACGGTGACCTGGCACTGTGGCTTCAGGTAGTAACCGGCTCAGACATAGCAGGTGATGACAGCTCCCGCACAATCAGACATGCTCAAATACAACACATCCTCAGCATATCATGTCAGCCTGATACCTGCCACAGGGCAGAGTTGTGGCCTCTCAGATGAGCTTACAGATTAGTTTCTGTATATATGTAGCCTCACAGCCACTCATGACAAGCCAAGGAGATTTTATGCAAGCCTATTTGGAGGAACAAAAACAGAAAATCTAAACCGTCTTTGTGAATTCTCTGTTGTCCAGACACTGCTTAGTAATAATGGTTAACTTTTGGATTTCATAAAGATGACGTACTTACATTCCGTTTTTTTTCAGCCTCCAGAGAAAGGGTTGTAGCTGAATATCTGACCCTGGCACGCCAAAATAATGGCTCTTTTGGCAAACACTCAGGCTGATGTTTAAAGCTTTCATTACCTTTAAAAACTATTATAATTACATTCATCGGGCTCTTTCAGTAACAGAGCTCTGAAACTCTCCAACAGCTCACAGCTAATTAAAATCTGTGTGTAGAGGGTTGCTCGTTCTTAGGCTACATGAACAGAATACACAGGTACAAACAGCTGAAATCTGCAGCCTGCGCCATCTCTGTCCTCCTTTAACTGCACTTCTGTCATGAAAGGAAGAGGTGGATAGATGGGAGGAGACATGCAGAGGAACTTTAACGCCCTGACAGACTGAGAGACAGATGGTGCAATGTTGGTGCAACTCAGCAAAGAAGAGGTATTCCCATTATTTTCTGCCTCTGGGCCTTTCAAAATTGGAGTAAGAGGAAGGGAGACTTAAAGAAATGTGAAGTGTATTTTCATAAAACATACACAAGTGTGGCAACATCATATTTCTCCAAAGGTCTGTATTCAGCAAACAAGCTGCTCTGTCTTGGTTTGTAATAAACACACTGTACCAATACAGTGGATAGGATACAGACAAGGTCATGGTCTGATTCAAACCACACAAGACAAAGAATGAGAAAAGATTCTTTTCTTCTTGTTGTTGTTTTTTTGAGAAATTAAAGGCACTATCATCTTAAAACCAAAACAATTATGGCACTGTGCACAATACAACTTTTATCAGCCACACAACATATGATTAGTGCTACAGCCTCACGGCAAGAAGGTTGTCGGTTTGAATCCTGGTTCGGGCAAGGTGTCCCTTTCTGTGTCGAGTTTGTATGTTCTCCCTGTGCATGTGTTGGTTCTCTCCGGGTACTCTGGCTTCTTCCCACAGTCCAAAAATATGCTCATCAGGTTAATTAGTGATTCTAAATTGCTCGTAGTTCTGAGTGTGAAAGGTTGTCTGTCTCCTGAGACACACGATAAATGGTTGGCATGGGTGCATCTGTAATACAGGGATTTCTCGCTCACATATATTTAATGCATGGGTCTTCTAGATACTTGCAAACTAGTCATAGTGATGTGCACATATTTGCATTAATGTATGGATACAATCTGTGCAGGTATCTGTGATGCACTTCAAGACTACTTTACAATATTGTTGTCCTGATAATAATAATAATAATAATAATAATAATAATAATAATAATAATAATAATAATAATAATAATAATAAAATTTTTAAAATGCCCCAAAAATATTGTATTTACATACATTTAAGATGTTTATACTGTATTACCTGATTGATTAAAAAACTAATATAAAGACTTGACGCTAAAAGCTGCATCCATGTGTGAAAATAAAATACAAAAAAAAGAAAAAAAAAAAAAATTATAATATGTCATACATAGTTTTTTCCAAGGTTAGGATAAATAAAATAAATAATTAGGATAAATTAACATAAAGTGAAATGTTTCCAGTGTTACACTATGAAATGAGTCTGAATGTTTAACCATGTTCTGATCCATCACTTTGCTCTCCTGCAGGAATCAGGCCATGCTTTCATAAATCTACTAAGATCCATACAGGTGTCACCTCACTGTAACCTAACTTTAAGCCGTCTTTAGCTCTCACTCTCACCCAGCAAACAGCAGATACTCTGTAGCTCAACCTGATTTTATCTGCACTCTATGTGCTGCTTAGACTAAACTGCCTTTGCTTCAGCTCCAATGACTTGATAAGCGGTATCATCGTAAAGACATGTCCCACTCTGCAGTCAAGCAGCCATTCCTTTTTATCTCATTACACTATACTTACAAATAGTTAACTTTTCAGCTAAATCTGTCCCTCAAGGATTCTGCTGGCTGGGTCTGAATATTGTGGTAAAAATGTCTGATGCAGCTGCATGTTGTTGTTTTTTTTGTCTTTCAAAAACAGGGAAAGCAAGCAGAAATGTTTTGAACACCATCTATTGGCTAGGGAAGCTGTTTATTCTCTGATATGACTTCAGGCTAGTTTCCTTTTCAATAAGTCAAATGCAACATATAAAAATCTGATACTATTTTTATTAGTCCCTTTTGATATTTGTGGCACTGCACATCGTAGAAGCACTGATAATGGACACTCTTTGGGATCAGTACTGACTCATCTTTGAAACAAAGCTTCTGGTTGGCGGGTGCATCTGACTGATCAGTAGGCTCACCTTGTGGCACCAGGAATTGACCAAACAAAGAGAAAACATTGTATTTATTTTGATGGATTTGCCTTCTAAAGTCTGCACCATACCATTGTAGCTTAATGAAAAGAGATTGAGAAAAGATATCAAAGAGTATTTGAAATTGTAGACCCAAAGCAAAGGTCATTTCAGCCTGAATCTCTCTTTCAACAGAAGTCTGTAAAATTTAAAAATTTCCAGGGTTTCACTGATTATTTTGTCGGATTTGCCTGTAGTGTCAAGTAGGTAACGTGTGCTCTTACTTCCCTCTATTCATTCATAAGAAGATTGTGGCTGTGCTGATTTAAAATCTTATTGTGGGAACGCCAAGGACAGCTAAGCAGGCACTTCTGAAACTGTGGCTCAGGCTGACTGAAGAACAAAGCACAACAAGTGACATTCATAAATACAGATCATGGAGTTAGATGGGTGTCATAAACAGAGACAAAATTGTTGATTTCTGGCAAAAATGTGTAATCTACCACAATTGAGCTGACAAGGAGAGGAGTTAAATAGAAATGTCTCCAGCGATGCATGTGTTGCACACTAGGAAACACTAAAAAACATTTCCATGTGTGTGGGTTTATGATAACATTTACTTCAACAATTTCTCTGGAAATAAAGAAATTAAACTGCATTAGCATAGCTTGACTGCTTACTACAGTATACCCCAGTCTACTGAATGACTGATGTGCTCAAGACTCACTCAAACATACTGGAATAAATGTCCATTTGCACCTGGTTCACACTCATACACTACAATACTTTGCACCCTCGTACAGTTAATATTAAATTATGCTGCAGGTGGTTACACTAATATTCCTAGCCAGCAAAATAGAACATGATGCACGATTGATAATACAAAATCAAAGATGGGAATTATGTTTGTTTAATAAAAGGAGTGATGTATGATCTGTGCAGAAATGTTGAGGCGATGAACAACAATTACCAGTTTGCAGAAAAGATACTGCAAAGAGTTTTTCATTGCAGCATTACTGCATTGCAACATCTCTGAAGAACAGCCCTGAAGAATGTGCCCAACAAGCTTCTTTGAATCCCACCCTCATCCAAGCAGCACATGCTCTGCGTAGCATGATTCAACCAGCTTGAATAGGCAGCTGTATGTGAAGGCCGCCTCCCACTCAGTCCTCTGTCGGTGCATGATGAGTTCCATCACAGCTTCCAATACCCACTCAAAATGTGATGTTTCCCTGAAACCTTTCTGTGCTTGTCACCTTGGCCTGCTATCCCCAGCACACTCTATGATGCACTTAAGAGCTCATTAAATCTTGGTCTTTTGGATTAAGGTCCTATGTCTTATTCAAGCATCTGCAAAACCTTGACCTGCCCAGGATGTTCCCATCTCAATGTGTAAACACTCATATCAAATCAATAGTGCTGAATCTGTGCTGATCCCCTTCATTCATCCTCACCTATTTTTTTTAAATTGTGGAGGGGGTTTGCAGATTTCCAGGAGGAAGGTCACATCGCATCCCTCAGATCTACCAGCTGCTGTCTGCTTTGTTCATTCTGTGGGAGCTTGCTGGTAGATTCTTTCTTTTCTTTTCTTTGATTTCAGCGCAGCACAAAGCAGAGCTCGACGGCAAACTCACAAGCTTCTCAGCACCCTTGTTATGCTTCAACTGAACAGAAGGACCCAGCATCATGACTGATCACTTTTGAAACAAAACATCAGTAATCATGTTAACCTTTTAGAAACATCACTTGGGTGATTTAAAAGGCCTGTCTCTTGTTTGGTGAGGTAAAGCAATTCAAACATATGAAGGGCCTGTGCTGTTGGCAGGAAAGCTGTCTCGTATACTCTGCCACTGAACTACAAAGCCGTCCTCATTGGGTCTGTCCTTGAGTAAATGATGCTTTTAGTTCTCAATGAATTGATGGTAGCACTGAAGACTGAATAATACTAATTAGAGTCTAATTAAACTGAGGGCAGGTTGTTCCCCACAGATGTGTTCAATCAACATGAGATTCATACTTTCAAATCATGTATGGAGGGACAGAGATGGATCAGAGCATTCAAATGCTTTTTTCTGTTGTTTTCATGGTTCCGTTTATGTTTGTCTTTTTTTATTGCCTGAGTACTTTGAGCTCATGGGTGCGCAAGATGAATCAGTTATTATTTAGCGTTGTATAGTGACCAAAAAAAAAAAAAAAAAAAAAGAAGATGATGATGAAAGCTGACGATGACAGGATTTTGGTGAAATTTAACCCCAGATTATAATCCTGGATGGTTTCCTGACAGTTAATAGAACTCTATCACCTTATCTGGCAATGCAAATTGTTTGAAAGGAAAAAGATCCTTTCTGTTATCCCTGCACTAACCTCACAGACAGACAGAGTCCTGGCTGGAAGCTAATAGCCTGAGCATAAAACAAGTCAAGCAAGGTACTACAGGATTTATTTATTTATTTGCTTCTTGTTTTTTTTCTGTATAAATAGAAAAAGTGTATTTTTAAGTGTATATACTACTACTACATTATAGTATAAACTACATTTTTATTCTCTGTTTTGTTTTGTTTTGTTTTGTATTTGTGAGCCCTATAATAAAAATCCAATCTTTTGTTTGAAAAAACAAAAATGTCTGTATCCAAAACATTAAATGTTCACAATATGAGTCGTAATTGTAGTGCTACACTGTTTGCAGAAGATAGAACTAGCTTTTATAACCAACTTAACTCTTTCTGAACTAGAAGTGGGTTGAATTTGTTATGACAGACTTGTCCTGAATGTCGCAGAAACTACAAGTATCTCATTCAGGGCCAGACAGGCCACTAAAAGAGATCATCAGCTCTGCCTGTCAGCCAAACGCTGTGATGTTGAACAGGTTTATTAGGTAAATTTGTTTTGCATCACACTTGATTGGCAGCTAACATGAGAGGAGCACATTGGTATCATTCATTTATTCATTTTCTACCACTTATTCTTCTATTTCGGCTGTCTTTTGGGACGGTCACACTGTCCATCAGTACCGTGCCCAAGCACGCTTCAACCATTAAGCCCAGTTCATTTGGTCAGTGTGACTGCTCTGTACCATGCTCAGGCATGGTACACTTCTTTAGCTTTGTCACACTTTGGAGAGGTATGCTTTGGCGCGGTACACGTCATGCATAAGCACAAGCCTGTGGACATGATCACCAACCCCTCTTGAAAATTATTTTTAACAATGGCAGGGGTGTTAGAGGGCTGTCAGACCAAAACATCTTAACATTAGTCAAAAAGTAACTAAAGTTGTAGCCATGTTCTTTGAGTGTGTTCTCCACTGAGCTGTCTTCCTGATGAGACCGCACTTCTTGTAAAGAGACACTTCACGATAACGTAGGCAGGGCAAATATCCAAACGGATATTTGAACTGATGACCTTCTTACTGTGAGGCAATACCACTAACCACTGCCCCCCTGTGCAGCCCATTGTTAGCATGGGTTTTAAAAATAATGGGTTAAGGGACATCATGTATGAGAGGAAGCTTCCCTTTTCTCTCCCCTGACACTGGCGTGACAACTTGATTTTTGCTCATTGGTTTGGTCTAGTGATCAATTATCATAGGTGAAGCAGTCAGGAAGGCAACTTTTAAAAGGTTTCTCATAGAACATGTTAACATGAACACTAAAACTAATGCATTTGGGTGATTTTATGAATATTTGTCATGTTGTGTATGTACATGGGAACCCCAGGAAGAGCAGCTGCTGTGTGAGTGGCAATTTATAGGGATCAAAGTAAAGGAGTTGTTCATGTTTATTGAGAGGATAAAGAACAAAAAGGATAGCTATGCAGATTAACTGGAATATGGGGTTTTAATCTAGAGGTTGTTTTTACTTGTCAAAAACTGGCACCTTCATCACCCACGAAGCAACTTTTAGCTGACTTTTTGGTCTCAGACCTGATACAAAGAATGGGCTTGGTTAAACATAATGTACCTAAAGAGTATGAAATGTAGTGCATCTCTGATACAAACAATACAGGGAATATTGTCTCCTCCTGCTCCCGTGATACTGAGTCTATTGCATGCAGAAACACTTGTTTGTTCTCGTGTCTTTGCAGTGATCAGAGCTGGCAGCTCCAATAGATCACAATCAAATTGAATAGAGTGGAATATTTACTACACCACATGCAGGGGGCCCTGTGCAGGCCATGCAAGGTTTAACACAAGTCAATACACATCAGAGAGACAGAAAGGAAACCTGAGGTCTCCTGTGGGCTGGCTGGTTTAAAGGTGCATTAAGAGTGGTTTCAAAATTCCTCCCACCAATAATTCATGAGGTCACTGACTACACACTTTATATTTGTTCCTGTCATAAAAATGACTGTGTGTAATTTTAACTAAGGTACTCAGCCATTCTCTGTTCATTTAGCTTCAGTGAATGGACCCTTATTTATCTCTCTTCAGTGATGCAGCCATTAATGAAGCGATCTGCTCCAAGGCAGATATAGATGTTTTGCATGTGACGTCACAATGTCTGCCTGCCCTTGCCTAGATGGCATAAGGAGCATGTTACTGACTGGGTGACAGTGCAAAATGGCTCTTTATAATTTCCCAGTAATAAACCGTGAACTAAATACTCAACCAGGACTATTTCCTGTTGTGTAGTGAAGTGTACTTCTAGGTAAGGTAAAGCTAATATATCCTTTAAAGGGGCTGTGAGGACTATCTGTTTGAAGTGGATTGCAGTGACACCTCTGGCTGGAATTGTGCACACACTGTCACGATGGCATGACTCTTAACAAGGTGTGTTTGTTTTGGAAATCAATGGAGATCAGATTGTCTTTTCAACACTACTTTTCTTCACTCAAGACAATGTTTAACTGGATAAAAATGCAACATGGTAAGGTATTCATCAACAGTTACACAGCGATGTTGTTTGAAACACGACAATAAGCAAACTTTGTCAGTTTGTACTGTAGTTTGTAGCCGGCTATATGTAGCACTGCTGGTAGCCTGAATATAAAGAGATGGAAAGAAGGCAAAAGTGCATCACAGTCATACAATGAAAAAAAAAAATGTTGGCAGTTATTTTTTCTGTACCAGCTCCAAACACAAAGTATTTGGAAACATAAGAGTATGCTTTCATCTCATGATGATGGAAACTGGTTAGCAAAGGAATCAGTAGGCCCATACAAACAAAGCAATACCAATAGTCTTTGCAAGTGTTAAAGTAGGCTAACTCTCTTAAGTTCCTCTCTGTCACACAATTATCAGCCAAAATATGAAGAAGCCTAATGCCACACCACAACTTCTGCCATCCGCTGTTGTTACGACCCTGAAAGGTGTTTGAGGTATGAGGAGGGGAGTAACAAAGAAAATGAACCCAGGACAAAAGGAGGAGTTGGAATTAAGGGTTAGGCTGTAGTGACAGATGACACAATAGACACGTGACTGCAAATGGTCAATGGGAAATGAATGATCACAAGATCAAATCTAACAGGAGCTACAGTTATTATTCTATACATGTTGAACGGCTGTATCAATCGATCAATCAATCTTTATTTATTTTTTATTAATATAGCGCCAATTCATAACAAATCTTATCTCAAGACGCTTTACAAAAACGTTAACAGATCTAGACCTGTTCATGATAATAACCCAACATCAAGTTGAGATAAGAAGTCTTATCTCATTTCAACCCACCATGAGTACAGCACTTTGCAGCATTTAGCAAGTTACAGTGGCAAGGAAAAACTGCTGTACTTCACCACATTCACACAGCGGCCATTGTTCTCTTTGTTCATGCTCAGATGTGGGTTTTCATTGAAATTCATGTAAACAAGAAGAATCTGACAAGTCATTATCATACATGACTGATTAGCAACTAAGACGAGAGTATATGGTGAAAATTCAGTATTTATATTGGTGCAGGCTGCAAAAAAAGGGCAGCTTATGTACAGTTTAAGTAAATGTAGAGCTGTATACAATGATTGGGACTTTATTTTTATTCAGTTATGAGAAAAGAAAAACAAATTTACCTTGGTCATAATTTAGACTTTGATAAATTTTTGTGACACATGAAGTCAAGCAACTTGCAGTCCTCGCACCACAAAAGTTTCAGGGTGCTCCTTTAGAAAATCATATAAATGTTAAAACACAGATTTTCTCAATGCAGATAAAGCTTCAGAGATCTGAATCTTTTTGGTATCAACAGTAGTGAAGACAGAGACAAAACACTTACCTAAACACAACCAAACTATATTAGCTGAGCTGCTGTCCGGTGTCAGATACCATAAATAGATATAAAAGGCTAGCACTCACCAACTCACCGCAGTCTACATAAAAACCAGAGGTTGATTTGAGCCTATACACTTAAATTAGTGCTTCAAAATCATAGATGTCCCAAAATGTTCCTTAGTTCCCTATATTTAAGTTGGAATAACAAGGAAAAGGGAACAACTTACATGGGTGAAATTGTATGAGTTAGAGGCTCTGGGTGTAGGTTTTGATTAAATTTCGGATTAAGTAGTACTAGAATGACCTTTGAGGCAGTTTTTAAAAGCCCTTTTCACTAAGGTGTCCTCAGGATCACTTAATGTGCACAGCAGATAACGGCTGTCTCAATTCAAGGGCTGCAGCCCTCATAGCCCATGAAGGCTGCAGCCTCCAAAGGACCAGGCCTTCGTTGAACGCAAGAGCTGAACTGAATTGAGACGGTTGGGTCTACAGAGCATTTCCTGTTTGTCACTTTCGACGCCACACAGCTGCCCCCTCACCTATCAGGCTTACAGTACTAAAGTTACATAAATCATAACTATTTTAACGTTTATAATTTGTTTATCAGTGCCTCTTTCCTTACTAAATTAGGTACTGCAAGCTTTTCAAACACATGTTAACCAAAATCCTACATTTAAAACAGGAGTTTTTTTTGTTTTTGTTTGTTTTCTATTGATGAAGTATAAAAACCTCAATGTAATGTACATTGAGGTTTTTATACTTCATCAATTATTTCTTCAAATGTAAGAAAACAGAGTTTAGCAAAATGTACGTTTTCATCATCTGAGCAAGTGCAAGCTGGGACAACAGATTGTAAATAAAATGTTTAAAGTGTAAATTGTTATAGGTTTAATTTTTTTTTTCTTTTTCAGAGAACTGAAATGATTAAATGTATTGTTTGAGTTGAAAACTATAGGAAGGTTTTTTTTCTTCCAAAGGATTTACATTAATGAATTTTATCATAATTAAAAGAATATTCATAATGTAAGAAGAAGTGTTTTTTCCTCTGTATATTACTGACAAAGAGTTCAACAGCACATTTATCCACAATAAAACAAAATCTTCATAGTTGTGGCCAGAAATCCTTCACAATTGGCTAAAACAGGAGTCCTCCTGGTGTTCAGTCGTGTCGATCATCTTCAGCATTTACGCGTAATAAATCTTGGGATATTTAAGGCTACTTTGCAGCACCTGCAGGATTTGTCGGCTGCATTTGGAGGAGCCTTTGAAACGGAACAGCCTTTGATGCACCGCTGTGACATCATCAGTCCTCAAATTTGGTCTTCTTAGGCTGCAGTCCCTGGATTGAGACACAGGGAATGTCTATCATTCCCAAAAGAGCCCAGGTCTACCAGGGACCTCATAAAGACTGAAGCAACACAGAGATATTTTATCCTAATGCTGCAGGGTTCTTCAATCAAACTCAGCAAGTGAAGAAGACTGCAGAAAGGCGAAAACATGGCTTGGTGAGACAAGAGTTTTGATAGAGTAAAACTTCGTTCTTCACTTGAGAATTTCTAAACAGACAGGATTTTTAGATTTTCTATGGCAAGGTCAAAATGTATCTGTCAGTTGTGAAACAAATCTCAAAGCTTGAGTAACCCAGAAAAAAAACAAGAGTTAGAAATGTTAAGTGGTTATTTGTATGACTACAGTTGTTACACAGGCAGTAAATAAACAATTTTTTTTTTTTTTTTTTTTTTTTTTAGAAAAAAAGCTCTGCCTTTTTGAAATAATATCTGTCTAAGTCAGGGAAAAAATTAAGAGAAAGGGAGAGAGAGAGAGAGAGAGAGAGAGAGAGAGAGAGAGAGAGAGAGAGAGAGAGAGAGCAAATTTAGTGTGAGCCAAGTCCCTGGTCTTATCCTTGGTGGTGCAATCATGGGCTGGTGTAAAGCTATGGACATCCCACTCTAGAGAATCAGCTGCCAAATCAACTCACAAGGCTGAGCTGTCAGGAAATCAAACCAGAATTTCTAGCGAAACGAAAAACAACGAAAAATACCAGGATCTCTCAAATCTTGGAAGTCTCAGCTCCCCCAGCACAACACAACAACTTGGAGAACAGTGAGAGAGATTTTTTTTAGTCGATGAGATAAAGCAAAAACACCTGCATGGAGCTTGTCCTCTAAGATAAAAGATGTATGAGAGAAGAAAAAGAAGAGGAAGAGTTTCAACAGATTGATTGAAAATATGAGACATATAAACTATACAGATCCAGGGTTTGGGGAAAAAATACCATACCACTTGATCACATGCTCTGCTGAGTTGAGTCTTCAGGATTCATAAAAGTGGTGTACAGTAAGAAAACACAAATATTTTTTAATCAATTTACCCCAGAGATACTTTGAATCAGAGTTTTATAATTAATGTGTCCAATTCAGAATAAAACAGAATCCTTTTGATGTTAAAAAGTATAATTCAAACAGTTGCACATGGATCAGGAGCTGACGTCATGCATTCACACTAGAAGGTCATAGCATATGTATGCATCCATCTTTCTAACATTAAGTGTGAATAAAGTGAGAGTGACCTTTCTTCACATTTGCTCAGACAGTATACGGAGCGTGAAGGCACAGCATTAATGTGGATTAGCATGACCGCTGGGACATGTTTGAAAAAAATCAATACTCCTTTAAACTTCAGACTAAGAGGAAAAACAAACAGAGGCCATATTTGCATTCAGGCCACAAGCCAACTGTTTTCATAGCTTCCTGAAACCACGGGAATAATGTTCTTCCACTAAAAACATGGTTGATTTAACAAGCACGTACTGAGGACTTCTTGCTTTTTGTGATCCAGTTCTTCTGTTGGAGGACGTCGTATTTTTCACTGTGAGGTTGCTGCTGTTGAGGTGTGAGGACTGGCTCACCGTGACAAAACTGACACAATCAAGGTAAGCATTGTCAAATTCAGCAACATAATAAAAAGAAAAAATAAATAAATAAAATTAAAAAAAAAAAAGTTCTTTTACATTTTTCAAAGGATGAAAATCAATGCGTATCACTTCTTTTGTTTAAAGTACAGGAAATCTTTCAGTTTTCCGGACCGTTTTCAAGATTGTTGATGACACTGCCAGAATTCAGAAGGGTGTTAATTTTTTCTGACTGGTCAATTGCTTTAGTGTAGTTGGCTTTAAAAAATGAAACATTTAAGCTGAGAAAATCACAACTACTCAGAAAAGTAAAGAAGTAAAATTGCAGAACAGCTTTTGGCTCTTTTGGGTGCAGCATAATTAATGCTCGCACATGTTAAATCCTCATTTCTGAAATGAGATGGCTGTCTTTAAAAGAGTTGTTGCCATGATGAAGAAAATTCATACAACACTCTGAAAGTGTTTGGTAAAGGGATGGCTTTGCTTGAAGTACTGAAGTAGTTTTCAAACATCACACATATTGATTGTTGGATTAGAGGCAGTACAGACAGTGCAGTGATAAACACATCCTGAGCTGATTCAAGCCCCTTGTAGATGTCACATTATGTGTGTCGAGGGCTTAAATAAACCAGCGACACTTTGAGATAACACTAACTATTTATGTCGTAGTGTCTTACTTACTGTCACACAGCATAATGCATACAGTTTTATAATACAGTCAGGGAGACTTTACATTTATTTGCTTGTTTTAACACTGTTTTTAGGGCCATTTCAGCTTTGTTGGGGCCCTATGCAAGATGCTGTTTTGGGGCCCCTTATCAGTCATTTAGTCAGTCAGGACAGCACAGTTCCCTGATGTGTATTTTATTTAAGCCAGCTCTCATTATGCAAACACTAAAGCTTTATAAGCATACAAATCCGTGCCAGCTAACTTTATTCAAGACTAGCCGCATCATGAACACATAACTTACCTTTATCATTAGACTGTTTCTTTTCCTCTCTTTTCTTTCTGCAATTTTTCTGCCCCGCTATGATAAATTTGTTTTGACACCATACAGCCGTTCATCATTAATATCCTCACTAACTGGAATGATGGGCAGTGTCATGACCTGGCTCAAAGGCTATATATGAAATAAGCAATAAGTTTAAACTTTAAGTTGAATGTTTATTAAACAAAAGCATACCAAGTTAATTAATAACTGCAAAAATGGGGTGTGTTAGTCAGTCCAGTTAGGGGTGTGAGTGTGGATGCATGTGACAGTGAAGTGTGGGGTGTTGTCAGACAAAGCAAAGAGAGACAAAAAGGTGCATGGGTTGGCTGAAACGTATAAAGCAAAATGAGAGAATGAGCAGCAGCAGGGCCAAGCCCAGGTGCTCCGATCAGTTCCAATAAAGCAGAAGGAGAGAGGGTAGGTTAGACACAGTTAGACAAAGGAACAGCAGGGCCGTCACAGTAGCTATCACTGGTTCCCAACGTATCAGTTGGTGGCCCTCACGTCACTCACTGTGCAACAGTGACTTAATTTATGCCACAGAAACACGACCCACAGATTATCATTGCAGCTTTTTGTATTTGTATCTTACACTTTTTTAAGCATATAAGGGAAATAATAAGGGTCATATTATGTGGTGGCTCATCGGTGGCTTGGGGGCCCTGTGCATTCGCATTGTCCGCATATAGCATGCATTCTTTTTGCATGCATGTATAATGAAACAAGCATCTTGTGTTTCTTACAAATTCACTGATGACAGTATCTCACCTACTTGTGCCTTTAAGTGAAAATGTAAGTTGTGCTGCTGAGAGTTAAAAATAACATTCATAAATGATAAATGGTATCAATTATTTATCCTCTGTTTATGTTATCTATCATGTCTTGCTGAATTTATTATTTAATTTCTATATTGTTGTTCGTTTTCAGTCTCCACCTTGTAAGGTGACCTTGAGTGCTTTCAAAGGCGCCTTTAAATAAAATGTGTTATTATTATTATTGTTATTAAAAATAGAGCTGCTTTGATGAAGTCCTTTTTCAAACTTCAAAGATTTATTTTGCATTTTATCTTCACCTGTATGTTGTGGACCGTGGTGAATGGTGTTAGACATGCAAGCGTATGAAATTCCTCTCCCTTGAGAGCGTTTGGTCACTGCAGGATAAACACATCACAAACAAAATGACGTCTGAAAAGCAGATTTTTAAGATTCTTTCGCTGGAGGGAGCATCTCGACCCCTGTCTACCTGATATTCTGAAGCAGAATGTACTTAAAAGATTATTTTTCATGGTATTTCTATTTTATCTGTCCATTTATGATGATAACCAGTCAGGTGAGATGAAAGAGGATGCAAGAGGATGAAACAGCTGCGGTAAAGCGACACACACTGACAGCAAAAGACTTAAAAATCAATAAGAAAAAAGACATGATATGACTGACAATAAAAAGATCTTTATGTCTTCATCGATATGTCTGTCTTTGGACTATTATCTGTCTACATTTTCTTATCTCCACAAATCATGCTGAAAGATGCACATTTTTAGACTTAAATATTTGGCCATAATCAGCAGAGATTGATGCAAAATTTTAACTAATTCAAAGTATGAAATGACATTTACTAGAGCATTCATTTGATAAGCAGATAAGATACATTTATATTTCTTATAACTTCAGATTGAAGCAGGCAGTTGTGCTATCTGCTGCAGAGATTTTAAAAAGTTGCACATCATGTCGGGTCAGAGTTGCCCCGTTCTCACAGCCATGCTTGGAAAAGAAATATGAATTATGTGCATGCATTAACACACTGTCAGTCTATAACCTTATAACCACTAAAATACATGAATACACAATTTCTTCAGGCATCTCTGGTTGGTATGAAATGAATCCTACATAAATGAAAATGCACTAAAAGAATCCTTTTAATTCAATTATGCATTTAAAAATTATTATTATTATTATTATTATTATTATTATTATTATTATTATTATTATTATTATTATTATTATTATTATTATTATTTGTTGTTGTTGTTGGTGATGTTGTTGTCCTTTTGGTATTAACCTTATGTTACATCATGAGGGGTGCAGGTGCCCAATCGTTTGGCTCAATAAGCAATCATTTCACACCTTTCCTCACCTTATATATTATTTGAGGTTTTCAGGATGATTGCTATACTGAGAAATTTTTATATTGTACCTTTAATTTAACTTAAATATTGTTATTTATAGGAGAACGGCTATGTTATCTTTATGTTGTTATTTTAATTCTATTACACTTGTTTTTTGAAGAAGTTGAAAGCGCTTCAGAGAGGTCCTCTGGTAGAAATATGCTTTTGCTATTGTATTTTATTCATTTCAATATGTAAAAAAATATATTTGTTAATGTTGCTGAATGTAGTAAAGTTTGCATATACTGTATGTACTGTGTGTTTTCTCTCTTTTGTGTCTGTGTGTTAATGTTTATAATAGAATATAGGGGAAAAGGTGAATCCTATTTTCAGTGTTTATTCTTGCTGCTGTGCCAGGATTGAATCAGGCTCAAGAAGGATACATTTAATTCGGTATGTTTCCAAATGGTGATTAAATCTGATTCAGATGAACAGGATGAGATGCCCAGGTTCATGGGATTTGGAGAGGGAGAACTGAGCTTTTTTTTTTTTTCTTTTTTTTAAAGAAAAAAATTCACTAGACTGTGTCCAATTTTACTGCCAGAAACACATTTCCATTACTCCAGGCTGGTCCTCTCTGGCAGGTTTTGAATAAGAACAGTGTTTCCGTGACTCATTTATCAGATGGGTCCCTGGCTGGTGAAAAGTCGCTTATTGTCTCTAAAAGGTTTGAGATAGTAAAAGGCCACAGAACATGTTTATGGCCCACGATAATAAAACCATCATCTATTTGCAAAGGTACCAGAAGTCACAGTGAAGAGACTTCGTGTGGCACGTCACAGCAGCTCTGTGTAAACTGTCCCAACATCGATGAAACCATAAACAAGTTTGTGTTTAACATTTGGGATGTTCCTCCTAACTAGCAGCTTCTCACATCCAAACTAACCAAAATACTGTTGCAGAAATGAAAGTTTCACTCCGTGGCAAATCCCTGAAAAGCACTTTTCTTGATGAGGAAATTGAATTCAGTTTCATCTCATGCCTGGTTGCTTCCAAATAGAGCCGAAAGTAACTGCTGTAACTTCTGATAACAGACAAAGTGCGATGCAAAGGGAAATTAAATAAAGCAAACCATATTAATTAGGTAGAAAAATATAATTAAAGTGAGAAAAATTATGAGTCCAGTGTATGAAAGAAATTCAGATTCAGCAAATTCAAAGATATGTGGGTTCAGTCGACAAGAACAGTGTAACAAATTGCAATGTCGTACGAACCCCAACTTTTCAACCAATATATTGCAGTGAAGGCAAAGATGTTTAACTGAGGATGTCATTCAGTTGAAGATAAAGTGTAAAATGCAAAATTTAAATGGATTCACATTCACTGGAGGAACCTGAGACGTGCGTATGATGCTACTTTGATACCAGGGCACAGGGACTGAAAACTGAAGTAGAACAGCTGGAGATCGAACAAAAACTGGAAACTTTACAGCAGTGAAAGAGAACAGGAGGTCGGCGCCAGACTGGACCATCATAACAGTTTTGTGAGGGTAGCAACAGTTATTTCAAATGCACATTTTAAATTTCCTGCACAAAGGAAGCATACAGCAAATGAGCGGTTACAGGTTTCCTGCTGCCCTAAGTTTTGCTCGGTCAGCTCTGCCAAAAACTGTGTATTCTGAAGTTTGGTAAGTGTTACGAGTTTCTGTGCCACAGCATGTGCTGGCACAAGAGAAGTCTTTACATTTCACCTCACACTCATAGCTTAGTTACTGAGTGAACAGACAGTCAGCATTTTGTTAAAGGGCATTTTGACAGAACAAGCCTGCTGATGGACACAAATTGGCTGATGCTGGAATATAACCTATGAACTTTGTGATATTGGATGATACCTGCCACTTGAAACAGTCCTAACTGTCTGTGGATGTAGTCAGGTCTTCATATCAGCAGTTTGCAAGAAGACACTAAAAACTTAAGTTCAAGCAACTTTTAAGTGAGGGGAATCCGCCCTATCATTTCAGTCTGAAAACCTTTAATCACATTTTGTAAATGATAGGAAAAATAATGGACCTGGATAAAAGCTGTAGTGATTCTCTACAGACCTTAAAACAATATGTGCTGGAGAACAAAAAATATTAAAGATGAGCAGGATCATCCTGTGCAGAGTGTGCAGGTATGATAATGAAGACTAAATGCATTACCCACACATAAACAAGGGAGAGGAAAGCAAAATAAAGATGACATTCACAATTGAAACTGACAGGGGAATCTACAAAATGTCAATAAAGAGAATGCAAGAGTTACTTTATTGACGTCTGGTTGCCAGTGGGAGTTAAAAGATTGCTGAAGAAACAACGGAGAGAAAAATTGATCCATTTTCAATTCCACTGTCTGCTCATGTTCTCTTTTTTTCCCTTGTAGCCTGTCAAAGTTTTGAAAGTACTCCCTCACTCTGAAAGGAGGCCAAACACAGACTCTGCTTAAGACATGAAACAAAAACAATTAAAAGCACTAAACTGGCCTCATTAAGGGGGTCTGAGCTCTACAAAGTGGGGCAACAACTGTGTTATTATTACAGTTACTGGCTGTAATTGGTAATAGCTATAATTAGTGAAAGTGTAGCCTGCACTGGACAGCAGCTACCACCCCTTGCTGCCTCTGCCCTTTGCTCCAGAGTATGGCGAGGTCACACTCAGTACAAGCAAGCGTGACACTTTCTGATCCACAACTGCAGTTACTTTGCACATCTGTGACTTTAACACACCAGCAGATTCTTGCCTCTTTGTTTTTGTGCTGCGCTCAGCATCTTTCACAGGCTGTGTACTCTCTCGAACCTGCATGTTGGTGTGACAACTGCACTGCTCTCAGAAACCTCAGCTGTATATTGAGTCTGCAGCACTGGAACAATTCATTAGCTTGCACTGTGTTTGTGCTCAGATCCATGTCATTTTCCCTGCTGCACAGCCCTGTTCCTGGTTTGCTCTACAATGAGGGTGTCAATCCTGCATTGTCTGTCTGTCTTGTAATGTCACCAACAATTAACAATCCAAATCACAGCCACTCCGGCTCTGTTCAGAGTGTGTCAGTGACTCTCATTCAGGCCTTTGAGGTTGTATAGAAACAGTGGTGTTACAAGCTTAATGCCAACATCATTTAACAACATGGTCTTAATGAGGAGTTCCAGTATAAAGATGTTTATTGTGAATGTGCTCATCATCTTCACTTAGCTTAATGGCACTTTTATGTTAAACTGATGCTTTTGGTAATGTCATTAATGTAGCAAGTATGCAGTCATAAAGCGCTGGCCTACTAAAGAAACTGTCTGATAAAGGCACTCATGAAGTCGAAGGACCACGAATAATCAAGAAGCTGTTCATCCAAAATGAAAAATTCAAAGTACGAATGTTGTGGGGCTCTGCTCTGAGATCCAAAGATAAAGGCATTGTCTGAAGAAACAGTTCTAGTCAAATTTATTAGTAGCTGGCCTTTGAAGTGCACTGCAAAAGAAAAACCAATCGTTTTTACAAAATTAACTAACGAATCAACAACGTAGGAGTTTCACGATAACTTATAAAAATACCTTCAGGACAAATAAATGAACCTGAATCTGAAATGAACCACAGCTGAGCAGTTATCTTCATTACCAAAGACTGACCATAGAGCTCCGTCTTCTCCTTCTTTGGGATTTTTCAGCAGTTGTTATCCTTATCTGTTGCATTATAGCCTCATGGTGGTTTCTGTTCGCGCTGTTTCTCGAGTCCCGTCAAAACACTCTTATCAACCAAAGAATTATGTTTCTTTTTGCATGCAACTTTCTGATTAATTCCTGACTTTGGTTTCTTTATTTTCTACATGTCACAGGAATATAGTCTACCGTTTGTTTCAATGCACTACTGGAAACACAGAGCTTAAACCGGCCCTCTTTTAAACCATAGAGCCCCTCCCATTTGGAGTTGAAAATATATATTTTTCACAAAACATCTTTATTTGTATCTAAGTTAAACTACTTAACTTGAACATGTTGTTCAATAATGTTTTTTTTTAATTTGAACTGACCTTCTATTCCAGCCAAGAACACATATTTCAGGAAATAAATAAATAAAAAAAAAACAATACATTAAGTTTCTCTGACCATGTGACAACTTTTTGCTGCCTTACTACAGTATGTATGATGCAGAAATAATGTGCTCCGTTTCCTTATTTGGAACCAACAGCAGAACATGTTGGAGCACATAAAGAATGCACTTTGCTGCACACGAGGCTGTGTAAATGCATGTTTAAGTAAAAGAAAAGCTGAAACGGAGAGACAGAGGAATGCTGGCAGTGTTTACCGGGTTAATGAAGCAATGGTGGAAAGGGAGATGTTTGGTGTGTGCATGTGTGTATCTGTGTGTGTGTGTGTGTGTGTGTGTGTGTGTGTGTGTGCGTGTGTGTGTGTGTGTGTGTGTGTGTGTGTGTGTGTGTGTGTGTGTGTGCTGCCTGCAGTCAATGATGGTGTTGCTCCGTCACACCCAACAATGGAAAATGTGCAAAACAGGAGTACAAAGAAAGCTACCAGCAGTCTGTTGCAAAACAACCAAAGCCAGCATCTGGCAAAACTTGGACCCTTGTGTATCTGATGTGTCTAGCTCTGATTTGGTGGAGCAGGGATGCAGCTGGACCACAATGGAGCACATCCAGTGTGAATTGACACATTGACTTGAATACAAACTTTTCTGATCTGGTTCTGTGTTGGAGCAGAACTGCACATCTGGTGTATTTTGGTCACAAACTTGCTGTGATGCGACAGAAAGTTGTGCATAAAAATTACCTTAAAACACCCAGTGTCTTTCAAAATAAAACAAATGTGTAAAAAGCGAAATCATCTTTGACTTGACTGTAACAACAAACCTGCATAATGCGCATTGCCAGGCCAGGAGTCAACAGGTTTGAGGTTTTACATCCCAACATGAATGAAGAAAGGATTATTAGTGGGGTTGGATTTAAGGGAACTCCTCGATCTCATGGTTCCAGCTGTTTGGCAGTCCTGCGATGTACTGGACTGAAACACAACCAGTGTGAGTTGACATATGAGAGAGCATGCAATCAACATGCAACTGAACAAAGGGAACACTCCTCTGGTGTATTCCCAGTGTTTCTCTCTTAATAATGATGTAAAAATGCCCAGAAATAAGCGTACATATGTCATCCCAATGATGGCAGGAACAGAGATAAACAAAGTTCCCTTGGATTTATTCCCTGTGACCACAGAATATAGATCTAAATCTCTTTATAAGACTACTGGTGATTTTCCATTAAATGTTGGATGGAGAGTACAAGCTTTATTGCCACCAGCTAGCGTGTCTTGAACAACTGAACTTGTGAAACTTGCTTTGAAAAAGCCATCATCAGCTTTTTTCTCCTAATCCTGCCTTGTTTAGGGAATCTGTTTGAAGGGAGCCCATGGCCCAAGGCGTGGACACTAATAAACACAGCTGACCCCAGCTCACTGTACCAACACTGACTACCTGTGTACAAGAAGCTTCAGCTCCAATCCAGATCATCTTACTGAGCAGGTAAAAACTCTTCAGATCTCACTCTCCTTCATCACACACTTCCTGCCGCTTTAGATCTCTGCTGCAGCAATGATTCATTCAGTCTGAACATGACTCAGCAAAAAAGTAAGGCTAACAAAACCTGAAACTGTCCGTGACTTTAGTTATTATGAACAAAAAAGAAAAAAGAAGAAGAAGAAGTATTTGAACTTTTAAAAAACTGATTGAATCCAGAGATAATTGAGTTTGCTTGTTCAGGGTTCTCAAAGAAAATGTCTGGAGGTCAACCTCAACCGAAAAAGAAGTTTAACTGCCGGATAAAATCCTCATGGTGTAGCTGTTAACTTGAAGAAAACCAGCTTCTTTTGTAAAACACAATTATTATTTCATGGCCTCCTTTAAGGTTATAAAGAAAAAATCAGGTGACATTAAGAACTCAAAGCCGGCTGGGATTACTGTGGGTTTGATTAATGGACATTGTGCTCAGTGGAAAGAGCAGCGGATAAATCAGCCTCATTAAACCTCTGAAAATAGGTCCCATAATTTACTGTAAATCACAGGATTAGTGTTTATAATTGAGCCCTTCACCTGCTCTCTAATTGTGGTGATGGGAAACAAAAAGGCTTTTCAATGAAGTAGCTTCATGTTATTTAATCAAATCCTCTTCATCGTCAGTAGAGGATTCAGGTGGTTGACATTTTCCGTTAAAACTCTCATTGATAGTCAAAAACAGCACATTGACATAGATTAATCAAACAAAGGCTCTTAAAGTCTCTCCAGACAGAGCCACGATGATCCTCTTAACATACAATGATTATCTAAGTAAATAATGAAGAGTCAGGATAAATAAAAAATCAAGAGGTATGAACAAAATGGATTTCTTGATAAAAATAAACCTGTGACTTACCCTTCAGGATGTGAACATGATTTGAACATGCAAAGCAACATGATGAAGATTAAAACCGTGCATTTTGTCAAAACTGTGAAAGAAGTTGGACTCCAGTTTCTGCAGTGTTCCTGAGAGAATAATCCTTTTACACATCAGGCATGTTCTTATAGACCACCCTGTGGATGTGAGCTCCTGAGTGCTGTTTATTTTTATCTGCATATTGTTGCTAGAGCAGGCGAGGGACGGAATTAATAGCACTTCATTAAAATAAGCGTCTGTAACTTTTATAAACGAAAATCTATTCATTTAAAATGTCTGGCAACCAACAAGCTGGCTTTCAGAGCGCAACGAGGGGACTTGTAGCCTAATTCTCTGATTTGGAAAACAAGTCAAATAAAAATGTTTCCTATTTATTTAATAAAAAAAAAGCATAAATGAGATGGAAAGATGGAATAGCTTCTCTCACAAACAGATTTAATGTCTTCCATTAGTGCATTGTGAACACAACAAAAACAGGGGAAAAAAATGATGAAGAAATGATGTAGTCTTCAGAGTCTGCTTCATTATGAGCCTCACTGTGGCTTTGCAGACATCAGCTCGCAAAATGTTTACTTTGGAAACTTCTAAATGCTGATCCTCAGAAGGTGGATTAAAATACCTTATTCACCATTTCCCTATTGGGTGTTTGTAAGCCACTAATTGCTGGCCTGCCTTACTGCATGTGATACAGTGTAATAGGGTCATAAGTTGCAAAGTTATTTGTTGATGAAACCAAATCACAGTGACAAAGCTGAATAGATTAAGTAAATAATTGCAGAATTTCAAAGTAAATCAGAATCTAAGGCATCTTTAATTATATATTTAAAATCCCTTTAGATTCTCTTACAGTTTTAAGTCCATGTTTACAAGTAAAAGCCACTGGTTTTTGATTTGAATATCAAATAAATGCAATGGAATGTACTTTATGATCTTGACTTTTAAATGTATAATGTCTTAATACAAGAAAGTAAATAATTAAACATTTTTTTTCTTATCTTCTGGCAGATTATTCTTCTTCTTTTCTTTGCAGGAAATTCAGGCATCATTTTTGTTATTTAATATTCTGAAATAAGACATGTTTTCTGTCCTTGTTAGGTGAATATGACTTCTATTAGGTCTAATGAGACATTTATTCTTGAAACAAGACATTGACTATTGCTTTGCTTTAAGTTTTATAGCGTGAGATGCTTTTGATTATTAACTAACATCCAGCGGCAGGCTGTGCATTGTACGCCTAGGCCTTCAGTCGAGCTCCGTCTGAATTGATCCACCTTTCAGTAACTACTTTATGGCTATAGAAACCATCTCGTTATGCAGAAACGCATTATAAAGGGCCATTTCAATACAGATATATAACTCGTGTGGCCAGAATAAATGCCTTTACTGAAGAAACAAATCCAGGATGCACAAGTTTCTTGCAGCTACAGCTGCAACATAAAAAAGCATCAGTAACAGTTGACATCTCAAATACACTATGCGTCTCTGGTCTGGCTCTGCTCCATTGGATGTTGTGACGGCCTGAGAGCCGGAAAGCTGAGTCACATACTGAGGAGTTCCCACGCTTCTCTCCCCTCTCAGTGAGCCTTTCTCCATTCCTGTTGGGCTGTAGAACCTCAAACCTGTTGACTCCTTGTCTGGCTCCGCTCATTATTTCAACTATGTTGCCGTACTGTAGTCAAGTTAAATAGTTGGTTCACACTTTGTTTTATTTTGAAAGTCACTGTCAGGAAGTCATGCATGGAAACTACAAAAAACACCCATTCGCTGACTATCCAGTCAAAGAGTGGTAATATGCTGACGCTGATGAAGGCCTACAAGATGGTCTAGGTGTTGTCAACTCAAAATTTGATTGGTTAACTTAAAAGTTTGATTGACACTTATTCTATTCTGATTTCTGTATTCTGATGTCTTTGACCCTAGCAACAAATTATAGCTGAAATGTGATTGGATAACTGCTCTTACATGAAAATACACGTTTGGAAGCAGCACAACCACAGGAAAAAGCTATGAAAGGAAGCAAACGGACCATTTGGAATTATTATATTATAATTTTACTTTTTTTTAGTATTTTCAATAAGTATACATGGACAGTGTTGACCAGCCTTCAGTTAGTTGCTAGCCATTTAGTTAGCACAAGTAATTTTCTTCAAATTAGTTTCATCTTTGGATTCGCATGCTCTCCTAAATAATGCTCTGTCGGCTGTTTTCCCTGATAACACCAGTCAAATGAGCTGCTCCTGGCTTGGATCAAACTCAAAGTATTTTATTTATTTATTTATTTATTTATTTATTTATTTATTTATTTATTTATTTATTCATTCATTCATTCACTCATTCATTAATTTGAAAAGACTATTCTACAGTAAAGTTGTTTTATTTTCCATTACACAGCAGCAAGAGGAGGGAGAGCATGCATTTAAAAGAAAAAAAATAAGTTTGGACCTCTATCATTTTATGATGACTTGACTGTGTTGACACTGAAAGCTCTGGTGAAGATCATCTGAAAAGAAAAACTCTACCCCATCCTGGAGTTGCATTAAAAAACCTGAGGAGTAAACAGGATTCATCATAAGTCATCTTGTTATGCATGGATACCTGTACCAGGATTTACAACCTATGGGCTGATTCATCATAAACCAAAGACACAAAACATAACTACTTGGGGATCATCTAACACTTGAATTTATCCTCTAACTAGCATGCAGGTCAGATTTTCCTCCACATATCCATCTGCACAGGTCTCTGCTGTGTCATTACAGTGTTCATCTATGACAGGAGTCCTTAACAAGATGAATTAGTATCAAAGCTGGATTTTTTTTTCCATAAGGAAGAGGAGAGTGTTTTCTATAAAGGAAATGAGAAAGATATTGCAGTGGGGGATTACAAACTGCGACCTCACAGAAACCATGAATCATTTTATAAGACTGTGGTTGTAAACATAAAGTGGTACAAACCCACTATCCCAATGTAAAGTGCCCCCCCCCCCGCTCTGAACTGTATCAGGTGTTTCTAAGATGTGAGACTACTTCATAACAACTAATACAAACTCAGCTCAATTATGGATTTTTGATTATGCATGCTGTTACTGGAGGAACCTGTGCATGATCTGATTTTCTTTCTTTAAATTAAAGGGCTGGTAAAGGGCATTTTTCACAAAGAAATTCTGTAGGGTTGCAGCAGAATGTTTACGAGAAATTTTTCACAGTATGACTCAGACTCGCTCTCAAACATGCTACTACTACAAAGTCCTCATTTTAGAGGCCAAACAACAGCATAACAAGTGGCAGAAAGGGTTAAACTGATGCTGTTTTTCTTGCTTTATTCTATAGAACGAGGAAATCCAAAGATAAATAAGCCTAATGTGTTGTTAGGTGGTTTTTATAAGTGTTTTATCAAGCTAAAGTCTGCAAACACTGACGTGTAAACTGATCTGCATTAGTGATCGAAACATCTGTGCTGTTGACAAAGTTTTTTTTTTTTTCCCCCCGACTCTCTGTGTCATTCTGTGAGATTGTTTGGTTCTCAATGAAACATTTGTGTTGCAAACACTGTGCTTCGTCAGTGTTAGCTTATTTATGAACTCAAAGCCTAAATTGAATACTCGTCAGGGAGAAGGATTAGTGAGATCCTCTGTTTATGTAACTGAACCTGAATGAAACTTCAGCATCTGTAAAACTGTTATAACATCAGATCTCTTACCCATACCCAAAATAGTTTCACTTCCCTGAGGGTCCTTTTCACGGCAAACTCCTCCCTTTCATTGATGCCATCCTTTTGTTTTGGGAAAGTGAATTTATTTTTGGGTTTAGCTGAGAGCATAAACTTCTGTCTAAAATTCTCATTTTATAAAGTTTTAGAAAAGCAGATAGCCAAAATCGAAAAAAAAAAAAAAAAAGTATCTTTTCAAGAGTTACCACGACCTCAGCTCAATCAATGTTATTTCATTCTCAGCAGAGGAACATCTGTTGGGATGTTTGCAGGGTTAGCTCAGGGTTACTGGAGATTGTCTTTGTAAAAAGGGATTAAAAAAAAGGAGACATTTCTGATCAGCTACACTCGAGAGTGACTAACAATTTGCAGTTTGACGCTAAAACTATTCAATATGTGCCAACAAACTCTCATCATCTGCTTTCCTTCTGACTGAATTTTCTCCCCTGTCCCTCTTTCAAAGCACCCAAAAGGCATGAGACATATTCCTTTTCTTGTTCTGTGTTTTATCTGAGCTCAACTTAAAAAAAGAAAAAAATCTTTAAACTTGGCTGACATGAGGATAAAATACTGAACATGAACTCTGAATATCACAGTGGAGTTTCTGCTGACACAGACACCGCCACAGTACAGCAGCCTGTTATTGTGAAGTCAGAGGTTCAAGCATGAGCAGGATCACACAGCATATGAAACAAGCAGGTCTGGGATTAAAAAGATGCTGGTGTGATTTCCTGAAGCAGCAGGGGAAGTTTGGCAAGGAAAAGAGAATGAGTAATGCTCAGAAACCCTCAGCTACTGCTCACAAGGCAGCAGCAGCAGCAGCAGCAGCAGCAGCAGCGGATGGGCAGCTCCCATGGTGTGAACATGTTCTGTACAAAGCTTCTGAATGGAGGAAGAGGCCATGCTAACAGTAACTTTTTTAACAACAATAACAAAAACAATGTCTGACAGAAATTGGATTTATGTGTAAATTCAATACAGCCCAGACCATCCTACAGGTAAATATAAAATAAAAAATGGTCTAAAATGACGAATAGAAGTACTTTCACATTTAAAGCCATTAAAAAGACTAAAACATTATTTTTTTCAGTATGATCCCCACTAGTGTATCATAAAATTCATAAATAAGTCACACCAATGCATGGGAACAAGAGCTAAACATAGAAGAGGCTTCACATGCACAGACATCCTCACACACCATCCTCATGTCCCTGTCATATTCATATTTAAGCTGAGACATCAGCAGAGGCCTTAATATTCTACCTTGACATGGCAATTTGAAAAGGTCTTGTGTTTGTAAATGAAGTCTCCATTATCAAAGTTGCTGCCATGAACACTTAAACCAAAGCTAAAGGTTTGGAGGAATTTGCAGTCATGATTCAAAGAAACCAAAGAACAGAAAGCCAAAAATTTGTCTTCATGTGTCTTTTTCTTGAAAACTTAATTGCAACTCTGATTAAAAGCTAAACATGGTGTCTGGAGGGCAGGTGGGTGATTTAAATATGTAAATCATGTCGTTTCAAAATCATTTTGGACTTCCAATGGATTTCTCTGCCCTACATGCAGAGATTTAATACCTGCTTAAATGTTAAGCTTAAATTGCTGAAGCATAATGGACTCACATCTGATGAAGAGCTTAATAACAGAAACTTAATGCTCATATGAATTCTTAATGGCTGAATAAATTGATTATTGTTTGTATTAAGCTGCACAGACAACAGTTTCCTTAATGCAGTCATTTCGAAGACATAAACACTGGGCTTACGGTCCAACTCTAACACTGCATTCCTTAATCTTGTTTATTAACAGCCATCCTCTATTAAAACTGAATGCAAACCACTTATGTTGAAGGAGTAATATTCCTCTGAATGGTCGCTTTAGAGAACAGGTGTATATCATTTCAGCACACAATTAATTCCACCGAGAAAGTTCTTTAAGCAACAACATGGCTTGAAGGCTTATAGCTCATGAGAAACTTAAGTTTTTACAATCTGAGTTATTCAACCTGTCTAAATCTAATCTCATCTCAAAGTACACCGACTATAATAACTGTAAATTAAGACAAAATACTCAGGTACTGCAGCAAAACTCTGCCTAAAGCTGCCAACGTACACTTGATCATTAGACAACAATGATGATCAGTTGTACTCACCTGTTCTAAGCAGTATTGTAAAAGATCAATTTGCCGAGACCCAGAGTTTTAAAATGTACAGCACTAACTTACATGACGCTGGCTGTGGTCATTTTGAGCCAATTTTGAAATAAGATGCTTTTATCAGAAAGAAAAGAAAAAAAAAACGAACAACAGCAGCAATGATGGTGAAAAAAACAAGTTTGAGCTTTGCATTAGGGGCGCTGGGTTAACACTCTCACTGCAGTCCCTACTCAAAGTCCTCTTTGAGCCCCTTTCTTAGCACAACATTCAAAAACACAACACATTCATACTTGCATACACAGACATACCAACCCTTTCTAACCCTAACATACTAACAGTTTACTCCATCTTTACCCTCTCAATTCTGCAAAACAAAACTTATCTTGTTCACTTTCTGTCTCATTTTGTTCTTTGTTTTGTTTTTGTGCCATCTCTCAGTGTGTTTGTGTAACTCCTGCCTAAAATACATCTAATAAATCTGACGGACTGCTTTGTGTCCTCCCACACATTCTTTGTGTTCTGATTTATATTCAACACTTCTGCACACGAAGAATATGCAAACCAGGGGTGCTGGTCTAGCTCAGATGTCATAAGTGCCTATCTACACAGGCTCATCATACTGGTTCCAGGATCAGACGACAATGTATGGTGTTGTTAGCATACTAAATGATGTCAACAAAGCTTGGGTGCAAAAAAAGTCAAAACTAAGCAATACTTGTCTTACATCAAGTATTTTTTTTTTTCTTTTTTTATTAGATTCACCCAGCATGTACGAATAATATCTTATTTCCACATATCAGAAGTTAAAAATAAATAAATAAAGCCTTAATTGCTTAAAGTGACTTAAAAACTGCTAGTGGAAAATAAGGACAATTTACTTAATTTTTTTAATTTGTTCATATATTGGGACAATATATTTTTATTTCAAGAAACTAACATGCCAGGTTTACAAGGTTTATTTTTCTCTTCTTATATCCTGAAATATGATTTAACTTTTTTTTGCCTTGCAAGTTGAATATCAATCTAGTGAGACATTTTTACCAGAGGTTTTATAAAAATGCTCCCTTGGTTTAGAGTGTTTTAAACTCCCAAATGTCCTTTGAGCTGACATAAGGTGTCTCATGCACTTAACACTTACTTCTTAGTTTGTTTGTTTATTTTTTTTTTCCTTTATGTAGAACTGCAATTCTGATCTCTATTCTAATCTTTAAACTAGTTTTTGCACTGAAAAATAACTGCAGTGGTTTCTGGGTATACTCCACCTCACTCAGTGATAGATTTGACAATTTATGAATACGCCCCTTACTGCCAAATGGTAGGTAATTAAAAAAAAAAAAAATAAAAAAAATAAAATAAAAAAAAAAAAAAAAACCACTAATGGTCTGATAACATTTTAGTTGCTGATTACTGGATTTAACCTTGATAGAAATGCACAGTGTGGCGCTGCTGCTGATTATAGGGTTTAAAGCTTTGTGCTGTAGATTTTGGCCAATTAAAACGTGTCAAGTTCTACAATTTGGACATTTTTATTGATAAGATTTTTAGTGAAAAAGGAACTTAGCTTTCAAAAATGTTACTAAGTCAACCTGATACACCTTGCACATCAATAACTCAGGAGTTCCCTGGAACACAGGAGTTCAAACAAAGACACATACAAGAAAAAAACACACATAAAACCAAAGTTCAGCAACAAGTTTGACAAAAAACAGTTTGAATATTACAGAATCATCACTTCTGAACTGATTTATTTAATCATGACTCATTATTTGATCTCAACCATTAAGTGTAATTAATCATATTTGCATTTGATTACTTTAGTTAGGATGTAATTTACTTTAAAACATCTAATCATTTAATCCTGACATCCCCTTTAATTGTGTCAATACAAACACATTTATCTTGATTGTTATTTAATGTGTATTGTTAATTGATCAATGTGTGCACCACAACAATTACAGCCCCCCTCATGAGAGAAAATGAATCCTTTTTTGTTATCTGCTTACGATTAAATAAGAACCAGAGGCATCCGGGTGCTCTTTCAATTACTGTTTCATTTAACATGTTTAATTACCCACAATCTCTGCCCTCTTTGACCCTGCAGGAAGCCTTGGATGACTGATGAGTGCACTCACATGATTTCTTTCCCTGGGAAATCACATCTCTGTCTATTTCCCATCATCTGCACACACACGCACACAGAGAAGAAATGTGTAAGGTGTTTTAAGATTAAAGGATTTTTTTTTTCATAGGGTCTGAGTGTATATTTACCAGAGCAGAAGTTTGAAGTCTGTATTGAAAGCCCCGATGAGGCTTCCAGCTGGTCACCTTACTACAGCCAGCCACTTTGATCTTCCAAACAACCACATTGCAGCAGGTAGCCACAGTCACACTGTGTCACTTTTGAACATGAAGTTCACATTTGCACAGACTAAAAGCTTTAACCTGGTTGCACTTTTCTTGTAACATGCAGACCACATAGCAGTGAGGGGCTAGCTTAGAACAAAACCCCTACCCTGTGTTTATGGTAAAGCAAAAGTGAGAGAATTGAATAACCTTATCTGTAGTTTAATATAGAGGAATTTTATGCAATTATGTTCCTGTGGCATGAGTAATTTAGACTTTCAGCCTTACTGACATGAGTGATGTAATCAGGATGTTTATACAACTTTTGACTTAACAAAAGTAGTTGAGCAGTTTCATGACCAGCTGTTTTTATGATCATCAATTATAAAGACAACTGTGTCCTGTCATTTTAAAGCTAATAAAAAATATGGACAACTTGCTGCCACAAAAGAATAGAGATGGACAATTAATTCCAGCTGTGTGGATGCTGGAATGATTCAGACATAAGGATGCCAAACATTGCAGATAATGAGAACAACAAGGTTAAAGGAGGATGAAGGAGAGGACCAAGCAGAGCAGGAAATGTAAATCAACGTTGTAAGCTGAGAATAAATTGCCTGTCAACTGCCATGTGACTTAGGCTAATGTTAGCTAGTTAGAGCTGGCAGGCAACTGGAAGCTAGTGTGAGTCGTATGGCTCTGTTTTTATTGCAGGATGACTTCCATGTTCAAAGAGTTTTCCTTGTCAGTTCCATTTTTAAGTGTTTCTTCCCCAGTTGAAGTATTTTGGTCAGTAAACATTTTTTTTTTTGTCAGGCATTTGTTTTGATTAGTGATTGTTTTAACCCGAAGAACTGCTCTGAATTGCATGACAAACTAAGTTTTGTGCAGGGTACTGACCAGGGATATTGTCATCTCTCCTTTCTGTAAGGCTTTTATTTGTCATGGTTTGTTGGATTAAAAAAATGAAGCACCTGCTGAAATTGATACAGCCTCCACAGTTCCCTCAAGCTATCTTAACACACTACCCTTGCACCATCGCTGACAGGCTTTGTTTTGTTGTTCGGGTCTTCAGCTGTCTGAGTCAGCTTGCCTCACAAAGTGTCCTTTGGACAAGTTCTGCTGGATACACCCATAACAAGCTCTTATATGGGCTTTAAAGAAGCTGTCACCAGCTCTTGGAGTGAATGATACAAAACCTCTTTGTGTCGATTGTTTCACTGCCATCCTGTCTTACTCTGGGTGAGCTGGAACATGGCAGATGAAGGAATTGCTTTATTTTCTCACTTTTGCTTCATTGAGCTACTGTCACACTTGCAGCTGGTGGGTGCAAGAGAAGCACTGAGAGAAAAACAAAAAATTAGGGTTTTATAATTGTACTCTGCTGCTTCAGCCATGTTTCTAATTTAATTTAAGACATCATTTCATGTGGTGTGTTTATGCATGGCAGGAGTCAATTAGGACGCTCCCTGAAAACTTACTTTCGTGTGTAAAACTGCGTGTCAGTGACCTGTCAAACACACAAACAGGCGATTACAATACTCACAATTTACAATGTAAAAACCAACACACTCCTCCACAGCTCATTGAGCTGCTTTACATCCACCCTCAGAGGGGTTAAAGTTTTTGCTGATTATTTTTACATAAATTACTGAAATATATGTCCCACACACCATCTCTACTGTTTGAGTTTGTCCTTGTCCAAAGGTCAGAGCCCAGAGGAAGTTTAAGAATACCTCAGATTATTTTGGAGGCTCTTGACTTTATTTGGACAGCAAAAGAGTGACAGAAAAGTTAAGCAGCCGAGGAGGTTTAGGGACATGCACCACATCATTGCAGGATTAGGCATCAATCCTGCAAGGGATCAATGGACAAAACATGATGACTGCCTTCTCAGCTGACTACCAGGTAGGTTAGTCTCCCAAATAGTTTATCAAACACTAAACAGATACTAAGTAAACCCAATATTTTGTACATTCTAGCGCTCTACTTTCCCCTCAGGGTGCCACTTTGTTTTAGCACTATTCACATTGTGTATCTCTCGAGCATATAATACTATTTTTGCACGATAACATGACTGCATCTACAAAAGCATGTAGAGAAGTGAAGTGGATGTTTATTTGGAGCTTTTAAAGAACATGCTCTTAAGACTGTGCATTCTCATGAGGGAGAGCTGTGGGAGTTTGATGCATTCAATCACTTTCAAATTCTTTTTTTTTTTTTTTTTTTTTTTTTTAATTATTATTATTTCTATTTCTTTACTCAAACACCAGCAGAAATCTGCATATTTAAAACTAGTTGCACATTTTTCATATGCAAATTTGTAACCCCTTTAATCAAAAAACTTGAAGGTTAGAGAGATTACAGGTTTTATGTAAATGTACTGTTAACTGGCATTTTTTATCTAATTGGTGTTTTTGGCTGATCTCTCTCTGGAGTCACAATCAACTCATTTAAGCTCTCCTACTGTGCAAATTAAGACCTTGGTGCTACATCCTGAAAGACCTGAATATGTTGCCAAGTCCTCACTGATGAGCTCAGGCAAAATAAATTAGTGTAATTAAGTGGGGCAACAATACTCTGGTCCAATTGATCAACACCCTGACACCCGGTCACGATGGGGTCCAGAAGAGTTAATGCTTTGAGAGCCCTGCAGCTGAGCGTGAGGCTGCCTTAAAGCATGCCCATGTCCTTGGTTCTGTGCTCCCTCGGCCTCATGCTGTCTTCAGACTTAAAGAGCACCTGGCAGGGCACAAGCCTCTGAACCAGTCACCTTGTCAGCCTGAGAGAGAAGGCTGCCTCTCACCCCTAAGCTTCTCTGGGCCAATCCATATCCTCTATATTTACACAGAGACACCCCGATGGAACCTGCTGCTCCTCAAACAATTTTTCTATGCTCCAAGACAAATGAGTGTTGTCACTGCTCTGCACATAGTACCACGGCAATAAGGGCAACATCTCTCAGAGAAATACCAGCATCACACACACCATCCCCTGTGTCAGTGTCCTCAAATAACATTCTGTTTTCATTCTCCAATTCATCAGTCTGCATCCCCGACTCCACTGAAGTCAAAGTGTCATCCAAAAGTCAAACTAGAGTTTTTAACTTGTGTGCTGCAGACTTGACACACATCCCTTTCCATACACACTCAAAGTGTATGATGTATAGCTATTTACAGCCATTTGCTCTAACTTGGAGTGACTACTAATACAAAAACTTTAAAAAAGCAAGAATCAAAGAGAGAAAAAGCATTGTCTGCTAGATGTTAATCCTTTATTGAAGTGGTAGAGAAGGTCTTTATTAGTTTTGTTGTGCTTTTGTTCTGCTGGTTCGGTCCAGTAGGGGGAGTGGGGTGACTTCAGGGGTGGCTCTAGTGTCTGTGAGCAATCATATCTATTATGAACTAAATCCCACATATGGTACTCCAAAACAGCACCAGGGCTGCAAGCTGTATCATTCTTTCTCACTTGTTCAAGTCTTGTCCAGTTACCTTGCTAGCTTAAAAAAAGTAGGCAGGTAAAGGTAGGCCATTACATTTTTTTTTCCATAATGTCTTCATGATTTGATTGATAAAAGACATATTATAGTCTGCCAATGCCTGACATAGAGACACAGAGTCTCAGCATTAAGCATTTAGTCATGGACTGTTCATAAATATCACTCAACTGTCAAACTGATCCCTCCCCTCATACAAAGTTAGTGATGAACTATAAATTAGCCAATAAATGACACAAATCCAGTAATTGCTCGTCAATAAGTAATTACTAAATCATCAGCTGTCATTGAAGCGCTTCCAGGTAAAGTGATCTGATCATTAATGACCGGGTAAATCCTTCATCACTTGAGGGGATATTGGGACCTAATTATCAGCAGTTGGCCAACCGTCAGGTCCACTCAACACGTGTGGATGTCACATGATAGTGGTAATAAACCTCTCTGCATTCAGCAGGCGAATCTTATGATGCAGCTGCCTGTGTCTATGACTATAGATCACCGTATTTTATCTATAATTGCAGAGCAGTCACAGTCAGAATGATCTCTGCTGCTGTTATCGAGTGTTACACCACAGACAGCAGAGAGGTATTGGCCATAAGAAGATGGGATCATTCTGTCGATTGCATTTAAAATGACAAACATGCGTCTGATTTGATTTCCTCTGGGCTGCTTGCCATCTCATGCTTGATAAGAAGTGTGCTGTATCTGTCTGTGTGTGTGTGTGTGTGTACCCCTGTTATTGTTCAGCAGTGTCAGCATTAAGGTGGGTGCTCTCTCTCTCTGTCCCTTCCTTCCCTCACTGCCTCTCACATAACAAGAACATTTTCTTTCCTTGCTCTGAATCCTCCCCATGCCACCACTCTCTAATCCTTCCCTGGAAGAGACTCACATTACAGCATTCTTCACTTTAATGCACTTTAATAGCATTAATATCTGCTTTTGCCTCTTCAGCTGCAATAAACACCCCTTACATCTTAAGAAAGCCGCTTAAGAGCAATCGACATGGCAAGTGTACCAATACAGAAACATACCGCGGGTGAAAAGCAGAATAAGTCATTGTAGAGGAATAATCTGCAGTTTTTCATACATTGGCAGCAGGCTGGCACAGCGTGGCACACTCTGTACTGTAAACAGACACTGAGGGAACTTGGTCGAGGAGCAGCCAGCTCCCTGTAGTGCTTCCTACTCACTCTCTCTGTGTGGAGGAGGTCTGCAGATACGGGAAGAACATGAATACCCGCCACCTTTTGTGCCACCCATGCTGCAGCAGCAGTGACAGCCAAGGTCAGCTCAGGAATGACAGAGGGCTACGGAGCGGAGATAAGACTCACAAACACCTGAACCACTGCAACGCTTTTTCTCAGGAAAGAGAATCCCAACCCTGAATAATTCAATGGGTCTCCCCCACCCTAAATAACAGCCGGCCGGCATTGTTTGACATCCCGAATGAATAATTAAGGCCTGACCTTTTGTTCTCATTAGAGGTGATAGGCTGATAGCACCGTACTTTGTGTGTGTGGCTCTGTGACAATGTGAGTGTGTTCTGCTCAGGAACAGGAAATTTTCCATCTTAGAATTGGCCAAACTCAGGCATGAGAATCGATGCTAAGAAAGAAACACAGCACAGTGTCCCTGTGGGAAGCATTGATACACAGAGACACGGATACAGCCGCTGTTGATTGTTCTTAAAGCACAGCCTGAAGCTGTGCTTTGTCACTATCTCCATGTTCTTCAAAGTGTTGTGCCGTGGTTTGTTCCTGAAACATCGGAGGCTTTTTCATTGCCACTCAGAGCTTGTAGAGGAAGATGTGAATCAGAAATGATGTGTGAACATCAAAGTCGATCCAAATGAAACTGGCTCCGTCCAATCTGTTGGTGCTTTAATAAATCAGTTTTGATTTTGAATGAGGCTGTCCTCAAAAGCTAAAACTGGTTATTTGAGTTAAAGAAAGATCTAATTTAGCTTTTAGGATATTACATTTTCCTCTCTATGTGTTAACGTACAAAAATACTCAGAACAACAATAATTCATCCTGTTTAGATTATGTTTGAAGTTAGAGCGGGATCCTATCCTATATTCCTCTGTCATAGAGGCTCATCGTCTTCTAAAATCTAAAAAAAAGCACATCAATGAGACATCAATGAGATGTACTGTAGAAAAGGACAGCATTTTCCTTTATTACAATGAAAATGGTGACTGCAGTCTATTTTGAGAAAATCCCCACACACGGTCTTCCTGCTGTCAACACACACACACACACACACACACACACACACACACACGATATGAAAACAGGCACTTTATACATATATATATATATATATATATATATATATATATATATATATATATATATATATATATATATATATATATATATATATGTGTGTGTGTGTGTGTGTGTGTGTGTGTGTGTGTGTGTGTGTGTGTGGGCTAAAGCCTTTTATATTCACGCTGAAAGAGATGTTTCACGTTATACAACAGTTTGTCCCAATCTCTGATCCGATTGGCCAGAAATCATTCTGATGTAGAGTACAGCCTCACTGCTGCTTACCTACTGTTGAACTTGTTGTTGTACATATACAGAAAATATGAATACACAGAGAGAGAGACAGAGAGAGAGAGAGAGAGAGAGAGAGAGAGAGAGAGAGAGAGAGAGAGAGAGAGAGAGAGAGAGAGAGAGAGAGTCTAACAAAGTAGCAAGTGTGCAAGATTACATAAATATGTTTCTAGGCAACAGTCTTTTTCCAGCAAAGTTGCAAAGTTGTGTGGGTGGAGCCAAATGATTGACTTAATCATTTTCACCAAATCACCATCACCCATTAACTCACTGCTCTCAGAGGGTTCTTTGTAAGCTCTCCATCAGTTTGAACTAATCATTCATCCACATCAGCTTACACATGTAGATGGTAATGCTTACCTGTCAACATGTAAAGATGACCAACTCTACCACTGAGCTCCAGTCGCCATAAACATACAGCTAACTTCTCTGAGCTAAATGTGACACTGTCGCTCAAAAGCAACTGCAAACTCAAGGTTATGTTGGTGTGACTAATCCATTCACAGCTACTAATTGTAATAATAATAATTCCAACACACTGCAGTACTGATATTCAGTATTACAGCATGGCGTGTGGGATATTATTGCCTGTCTTTGTTGTGTTGATGAAAATCTTGGACAAAATTTGATATTTAAAAGTATTAAATCATTTTACAAAACTATTTACTTCCTCTTAATTTGCAGTTTCACCATGGAATTAGGCATCAACATGAGGGAGGAATTTTCCTCATTTTTATCTGTTTGAACAGATCAATTTTTTTTTTGACAACACGTTTGGATTAGGGCTCATCCTGATTTTAATGCAACCAATCTGAAATCTTTGAAACCACAATGAGTTGTTTGGAAACAATAAAAAATACAACAAAGAACTCTTTGAACAAAGCATGTCAGTTTTTATGCTTTTTGCACAACTGAATCTTAACTTGAGTATCAATGTGTTACTCTTTTTCAAAAGTACTCATATTTAAGTTCATACCATTCAGCTGTACTTTAAAAGCCCTGTTACCAACAGTACAATGGGAATTTGGCCATTGTGGTAATGATTTCAAACAATGAGAAACAAGTTAATGGACTGTTTATAAAAACAACTTCTCAGGTCCTCTGAAGTGCTTTCACATTACACGACACATTTACTTATTTATACACCAGTGAAACAGAGGCGGGGCCGTTTAAGGGTTCAGAACTTGCCTGAAGTGACTTGTGGACAGCAGGGCCAGGTATCAAATCTCCTTCCGATTAAAAGATGACTGACTCTGCCACTGGCTTGGTTTAAAGATATTAAAATAAAATTGATAAATGACCTACAGAGATGGTTTTTAAGGCTTTATAGTATCCCTCTGGTACCTCCTTGGTAGCTTTACATAATTTACAGCTTAAAAAAATGTCCTCTTTTTCACGTTGGTGGTTTTAAAAGCCTTTATTTCAGCCTTGGTCAGAAAAGCTTCAATTTCATTACTGTCTCTTTAAGGCTCCCTGCTCGACAAAGCCCATTCCCTCTGATTGGATAGAGCTATGAGCACCCTTGGTGTTTGAGGCCTATTTTAAAGAGTTTATAGACAGATTCATGGATTTCTAAAACAAATGATGAGTGGTTGGAAAATATGCTCAAGTTTAGTGTGGACATCCGTCATCATTACTTTATATCCACATTAATAATATGAGAAAGCTGAATAAATCAATAATAAATTAAAATCTGTTATTTTCAGTTCAGCCACAAAACTAAAAAATCCTGTCCAGCTCTTTTAAAAAAATGTTTAGTTCCTCCTGTGTAATTTACTCTGCACAAGTATTCCATAGCTTATTTTTATGTCTCTGTACCATGAGGGATTCATTTTTTCTTTTGAAATTGAATTGTTGTAACCTTGTGTCATTCTTTTATGGTCATACATGTTAAATAAAACTGGTCAAGCTTCCACAAACAATTTTGCTTCTTCATTTTGTTTCTAGGCAAAGTTTTAATTAAGATTTGCTGTAATGCTACTCAAGCATTATTTTTAAGATGCTTTGTGGGCTGAGATGAGTTTTGCTGAACTGTGAAACAGAGCAGCAATAGTTAAAAAGGAAACAGAGTTGGCTGCTATTGTTGTTGCCTTGTTGTATAGGTGTAACAGACAAGCAGAGTAAGTCAGAGGCAGACTAAAATACTTTTTGCCAGTGGGTTTGTTGTAAAAGGGATAAATAGAGAAACACGACAGCCTCACCCCATAAGCTTTTTGTGTCTTTTTTTTTATATACAACTTTTTACAAAGTATGTCACGGTTGCAGTCTAAATCTATAAATATTTTCTGTGGAGACACATCGCTGTCTTCTCCTGAAGAGGCTGTCACTGAGGTAGAGCTTCTGGTTCCTTCACAGCGTGAAGAAGAAAAGAAGAGCTGCAATGCACCTGCAGTGACACACTCAGGAGAGCGCTACTCTGAGGCAAGCAGAGATTCCTGCTCTGAGAAGAGAGAGAGAGAGAGAGAGAGAGAGAGAGAGAGAGAGAGATTGGCTGCTGGAGAGAAACCATATTTATAGCCAGGCATAGGAATTATTCATTGTGATCAAAGTGCAGATCATGCTCCATTCCATCACAGAGCAGATGTGGCAGAAAGGAAAGAGCACGCTTTTTCCTCCACCTGCTCTCTGGTGGCCTTCCAAATGGAAAACAGTGAGGCGAAGTCATCTCTGTAAGGCTGCTCTGTGTCGTGTGTGTGTGTGTGTGTGTGTGTGTGTGTGTGTGTGTGTGTGTGTGTGTGTGTGTGTGTGTGTGTGTGTGTGTGTGTGTGTGTGTTTGTGTGTGTGTGTGTGTGTGTGTGTGTGCATGTTTTGTGCACGGTCCCATCATGCGCGTTCTCAGGTGGCTTCCCTTCAGAAGGAGTGCAACGCCTCTGAGATGAAACATGCAGCAGAAAGAGAGGAGAGTGCTCCACACGCAACACATCTCCTCAATCAGAGCGAGACAGTGTATCTGAATCTGAGCTCACAGCAGGATGTCATGGGCCTTAAGCCTTGCACCATAAATTACACACACACACACACACACACACACACACACACACACACACACACACACACACACACTGCTACCATTGTACATGTCACGTAACTCCATGAGAAATAGTGGAATACAGTAAATCTGGGGGTCGGAGGTCAGAAACTTGAGACTCAGTGAAAAACTTCTGTTTTAGGTTACCTTATGTGTAAGTTACCATGCTGCATGATATACAAACTGTTAATGTTAAGATGTCTTTTGTTTTTACACTCCCTCATAAACTTTCCAAGGAACACAAACTTCCGTTCCCTTTTTTTTTTTTCATTCCTCCCATTCCAGCAATGCTTTCTATGCACTCACACACAAACACACACACACACACAAATGTCTGCTTTTCCCAGTTTCATTTTCTCTCTCCCTCCCACACACACACACACACACACACACACACACACACACACACACACACACACACACACACACACACACACACACACACCCTTTACTCTCTCTTTCATTTTCTGAGTCTCCAACCCTTTCTGCCTCCCTGTCACTCCTTCACTACCCACCCACACACACGCACACACACACACACACACACACTCACATGCATATAGAAATACACTGTCACATACAAACGCACACACACAAGCACAGAGACATGCAAGCTCCTTCATCTTTTCTTTTATTTCTTCTTCCTCCCACACTTTTCCTATCACTACTTCAGTACATGCGCTTTCACACTTCACACAAACTCACAAACACACACACAGAGGCGCCTGTTTCATTCGCTCTTATTTTCTCTCTCTCTCTCACCCACCCTGTTCTACCCCAGTAATACACACACACACACACACACACACACACACACTTATGCACACTGACAAACCTCTTTTCTCTGTTTCTCATGCTGAATCACCTACACACACACACACACACACACACACACACACACACACACACACACACACACACACACACACACACACACCACACACACACACACACACACACACACACACACAGCCATGCCTGTCCAGCTCCCCTGACTCCCAGCTGGGCTTGGATGGCTCTCTTCCTCTGGCCTCTCCGGGCCATCTGGAGTGCAATGTCCCCGCTTGGCTGGTCCCCTGCCAGCCGCTGAGCCTCCCAGGATCAACGCAGCATCTTCAAGCACAATTTGTACGCGTCAAAGCTCGGCAGTGTGTCCAGTGACCCAGCTGACTTAAGTCATTGAGTCCTGCGTATCCTCACCTCAAAAGAGCTTCATTCTGCTTTGATGACACCTGCGCTCCCCGGCTCGCAGGATGGAGGATGGTGCAGTAATTGATTAAAGCCGCCGTGACACCTTAGCAGCAATTTACAACTCTGTTTAGTTTGTCTACACATGAGGAGGGAATATCAAAATCTGGTGCACAGGTCAACTACATGGACAAGATTTTCATGTGAAAATCAGAATTTGAAGTGTCATAACCCTTAAAGTGTGAAGAAGTGTGAAGAAGTGGACAAGTCTCTCTCAAGCCAACAGTTTCTGGCTGAATGGCTGAAATACAAAATACCACAATCATTCCATTACAAGACTTTGAAACTCAGTTGCCCCTTTAGAAACTAATCAGAACCTTAGTCACTGAGCCATGAGTTCCCCACCTCAAAGGGGCTCTGCTCCATTTTGATGACACCCATGCTTCCTCTCAGCTCCACAGGGTGATTAATTAATGCAACTAAGTCTTAGTATATGCAATTACAACAACATTTAAGATCTTCTAGATTACAAACTTGAGGGACAATCTGATTTAATGACCACCAGCGAACATCCCAAATATGGAGGAAAAAGTAAAAGAGTAAAAATGAATCAGGCTTCTTATTTTTACTCTAAACCCTCATGTATTCACTGCACTCCATTGTATTCATCAAGAACAGAAAAAATCTATGTAAAGCTAACTGTTACGTGTTTAGATGCTGCAAAATCATCTGCACTAAAAAAAAGTAGCTTATCCCGAAATAAATGCCCCAGGCCAGTTAGCGTGCGGCGGCTATTTCTGTAGTCTAGTGAACACACCAATCCAATGTGACACCCGGACAGCAACACACACACAAACACACAAACACACAAACTGGGTCCTGATCTCTTCTATTTTCTGACTAAACTCCAGCTGCAGGTTTGCCAGTCAGGAAGAAAAATAAAAAAAAAAAAAAAAAAACATTACACAGATGGTCAGGGATCACTGACCTTCATCATCAATTACAAAGTTTTTTGTTTAAAGACACTGAACATATATTTGATTTCAGAAACTTGGAAACCACAGGTGAAGCCAGAAGATAACACAAAGCTTTACCATATGTTTGTCTGCTGCATATAGTTAGCAGGTACCAGCAGGCAGCAAACAAACTGCTGCCTGCCTCGGTCACTGCTCCAACACAAAGAGTCATTACTGTTCATTCTATTGAATGCACCAGGAATATGTGTAATTACATCCCTCATTGCCTCTCTTGTGCAAAAATGATCCGTCCTTTGTTATACCTTCACGTGTCCAATTAAGAGCGCATTGAACAAACTGCAATTAAAGATAGAATTTAAGTTATAAATAAAGAGTCTTGTGCTTAGTTATGATTTCGTCTCAACTCGTGTCAACTCACAACTTAATGCAAAAAAGCAAATGAAGCCACACTTCAAGCTTAAAACAGCGTTGATATTAACAGAGGAAATAAAAACGGCATTTGTTATTTAAGTTTCTTGCTCAAAGGTTCGAAGCTACAGCTGGAAGGAAAAGCTCATTTGGATGGGAACAGCTGAGTGGACGACCGGGGAAATTTTGCAAAGTAATATACTTTGCAACTGGCAAGCACAGCACCTGAATCAACAAACAATCTGTAAAAACTGTCGAGCAGATTTTTGCCTAAATGCAGATTGCAAGTAGCCTTCACTAACTCAAGTGAAAGTGAAAGTATAAGTATGTATAGAAAAGAAAAAAAAAACTATGAAATGAAACTTTAAAATGAAGCACACGGAGGCACTTAATACAGGGGAAAACCATACCGAACTGACGGAGTGAAAACTGTTCGCTATAAAGGCTTTAATAAGCTAAAACACGAGAGAAGCAGCTTATCTGCAATTAAATCTACCCTGTGATAGTGTCTGGTCGTGGGCTTACCTTACTGTAGCTCTAAAATAGCATGCAGCTCGGAGCAGGTGGCGGAGTGAGAGTATCTTCCTCTTCCGTACGAGTTGATCCACGGAGTGTTTGTGTTTCAGCACCACGGAGAGCGCATCCGCCTCTTTGGGGAAATGATGCGAGTTGATGGTTGACGCTGTGAACGCATCCACTGTGTACTCTGCCAACGCGACTCCCTTCAAGTTTGATGCCACCTCGTAGCAGCTTTGGCTGGAGCAAACATGCCTCGTCGTGTGCCTGATGCGTTCAGAGAGACTATGACCAATCACAATGCTGCCTCGCGGTCTTTACTCACATCTTTGCGCATCCCCGAAGAGTCTCCAAGGACCGGTGCCGTGTCTGCCTCCGGGCGGGCACGGCTGCAGAATTAATGACTTTTAAGACTGGCTTCCCCTCCTGCTATTGATGCACATCCTGATTTGCAGTGTCTTCTTTGTCTTCAAGGCGATGCTAATCCCGATAAAGATGGGGCTGTGTGGATGTCCTCCCGCGCAGCGTCTGGGATGCAACGGGAGCGGAGAGGAGCGGTGCCAGCCGGGAGCGGAAGGAGTGTCTTTTACGGTCTGAGTTCATTAAAGACTCCTGTAATATGGATGAACTCCGTGTCTCATCATTATTATAACCCGTTTTTTCCCTTTCCAAATGGCGGGATGACTTCGCGCTGCAAGAGGATACAGTAGTCCGCGACGTGTACTCCTGTTAAATGCTACTGAGATACAGTAGAGGCGGCAGAGAGTTTAAACTAGATCTCTGCTTTAATCATAGATGTTAAGAGATACATCAATTCAACAAAGTCGGGGGGCGTTAATCAATTATGAATTAGAAGTGAATTACGGACCCTGCATGAGATTAGAGCCACTGCGCACGTGGGTGTCATAAAGTGAAAATACTTTGACTTTATGAGGGGACACGTGTCCGTATAGAGCAAATTTTACCACATTTATTTGCGGTACATATGGTACAAGACTCCAATAAGCTGTGTTACAATTTATATTTTTTCCAGCGACTGATCACATTTTCATTTATAACTCCACCCAAGGCAGCTGCCCATCTTCTCAAACCACATGAAAGATCAATAGTGCTGCTTAAGCTTACACCCAGAGGGCTTAATTATCCAATTTTTCCCCTTAGTCCATTCAAAATATGGTTAAAAGGTCTCCTCCTAAACCGCCACCCTGAAACACCACATAGCACCCAACACTGGTTCTGTGTTCAGATTGAGTCCTTGAGTCACTGTTGGAGACACTGTTTGTGTGCGAGGTTTGAAATATATCACCTGCAACTTTGACAACAACTGCCTTAACAATGCATCTTTATGATTTAGGATGTTTTTGTCAGACTGTCGTGTCTGTCTGTACCTGTGTGTTATTTTTCTGCTCACCTCTCTTCGGAATAAACACATCTAATTAGATTATCTATTCAAATAAAGGTTTAAAAAAGAACTCAATTAATGTGATGCCAGATTGTATCTGGCTGACATATTCCAGTTTAACCCGTTTGAATTTAGGACATAGATGGCAAACAGTGCAGATGTGAGACTCCTACAGGTTGTGTTCATCTCTCTTAAATACACTGGCTCAGCTCTGCTGTACAGCAAACATTTGCTTTCAGAGTGATTTGTGTGATTTTAGGTCTTGTCAAAGTGTGCCATTTCAAAATACTGGCCTAACTCAATTAGGCCAGTGTAAAATATTACAGCCCTGAGCCAGTGAACAGCCCTCAGCCTCAGAAAAGGCACACACAATAAGCTATTTAATCGTGCACTGATTTGAACTAAAGGATTTTGCTCAGTCATTTTCTCTGAAAAAAGAAAGGGTTGGGGGAAAGTTGGAAAAAATAGAGCTTTAATGAAAAGAGAAAAGGCCCTGTGGGATGGATATCAGAAGCCCGTAGATGTGCATAATTTATTTGAGACTTTTTCATAAAGCCCTGCAGAAGAGGGCTTTCTTTTGTCATTTGAAAACTCAAAATATTAGCCCTGTGCTCTGTGCAGGAGGGAGACAGATCACTTGGGTTTGCAGAAGCAGTATGTTTTTGGTTTTGTTTTCAAGTGGCAGCTTGTGCAAGTACAAACCTCAATTTCAAGCCCTTGGGAAGCTCTTTGCAGTACAGATGTGGACTAAACAGACCCCAAACTGCAAAACATATTTCTCTCTCACTGAGATTGCCATGGATGACACATTATTTATTTATCATCAACCTGATATATCTGCTAGTAGATGTAGCATGATGAGACTCCAGATGTTCCCGTTCATTAAATCATCTGCCTGTGCTTGGAACTGACGTGACATATTGTAAATGTATCCATGTTAACAATGTTTATGAACACATAAATATTGCATGCGTGTATATTTGTGTGTGTGTGTGTGTGTGTGGTTTAGTCAGCAAGCGCTCTTGTTTCAGGGTGTGGCTGCTCACAAACAAGCTATGCTCTAGCCTGCACAGCTGACACACTCCAGCTTCCCTCCTCCTGACTTGAGCACACCCCCCTCTGCTGGTGTGAGACAGCAAACAACAATCTTCGCTCTGCTTTGTTTGGCTGCAGGGACTCTGGGTACATGTCCAAGAACACTAATTCAGACCCACAGGAAGGCTTTGCTATCCGATGCAGCACAAGTGGGCTTTATTGTGGAGCCTTTTTAATTCACAAAGCTGCTGCATGTAAGTGGGGCAAAACATTGCCCAAGTCCTGAAGATCTGAGAAACACCAGCACAGCAGCTGCAACGTGTCTCTGCTGGGACTGTGGGCTGTTAGCTGCGTGTGGTACCAGCAGACCTGAGTGGAAAGATGCTGAAAAAGCTCTGTGTTTACTATTTTGCTTCAGTAAGTAGTAATGGAAATGGAAAAATCTATTATTTCTGCACTTTTGAATGGAGCTATTTAAAAGTGGTACTTATAGATTTTCTCATCTTGAGTGTGATCTGTCATCTGTATATTTTCCATTAGAGAACTAAGTTTCAGTATCCCACCCCTTCATAATGATGAAACTCACGTTAATTCAAAATAAATATTTGAAAAATCATTTGAAAAAAAATCAGCCCTGTGATTGACTGGCGACCAGTCCAGGGTGTACCCCGCCTCTCGCCCTAAGTCAGCTGGGTTAGGCTCCAGGTACCCGACCCTGAACAGGACAAGCAGAATAGAAAATGAATGAATGAAAAAATCTTGAGACTAGGTCACTGGAAAGCCACTGAACAAGCAAACCCACAATAGCCTTTTTTATTTTTTTATTACTATAGGTTCAAAAACAACACATAAAATACAAATTCAAAAAAAAAGGATTATTTATTAATTCCAGTCAAACTCCAAACATCCTGATACAACCTCCAACCTAGTATAACCACTCACTCAAAACTGGGTTTTAAGGGATACTTACATTTTGAAGTAATAATAATAATAATAATAATAATAATAATAATAATAATAATAATAATAATAATAATAATAATAATAATAATAATAAAATCACACAACAGCTTTCTGTACCAACTGCAAATGTTGCCTGCTGATCATTTATTGATTATTAAGGGTTTACATTTATTTTCAGCTGGTGGAGCTTGTGGGCTTTTGTCGACCTTTTTTTGACCGGCTAATATTGGCCAATGTTCAGGGGGAATTGGGCTGCTTTTCTAAAACTAACATTGCATTGCTAGCTTTGAACACAAATAAAGCCATCAGCAAATATTGTACGTGTATTCCAACTGCATAGCATAGCAGTGTAATTTGTGATTTAATCAGTTGGCAACAGAAAAGATGAATATTTCCAATTAATAGAGATTTTCGGGGGGCCAAGTTGCTTTCAGTAGCACCATCAGACATGTCAGTGGAATAATAGATATGTCAATCAACATGTGATTTTCTTTTCTTTTTTTTTTTTAGGGATTACTGTTGGCTATTAAAGTTTATTGTCACAATTTCTGAAGTCACTTGATAAAACTTCCAACTCAAATTATAAATATGCATTTCCACCATTTTAAGCCAAATGTCCGGTGGGTTTAATGAACATGTAGTCTGTTGGACAGCAAGTTTTTGATGGATTTTGGAGATTGTGAGTCTTGACACAATTCCCTGGCCAAAAGACAAACAACCCCCTCATGGCGCACTCATCACTTCCATCCTTTCACTGCTCATCACTCATCCAACCCTGGCATCTGGTGTTACTCATAATCAATAGTGTTGAGATCCAAAGTCTGCCCAGAGCAAGAAGCAAGCAGTTTCCAATAACAAGGAACCCGCAAAATATCAGTCCTGTCCTGTCAAACTATGTATTTTTCATTACTTTCAGACATTTTTTTATCAGTGTTGAAAATAATTTATGCAAATAAGCATGATGAGCAGGTGTTACTGACGTGTTCAGTGGTTTGAAAACCAGCATGCCGGTCCACATGTTCTTAACATCTGTCCAGCTTGATCTCTGTTACTTTAGATTAACTTGCATGTTCACTCATAAATCACCGTCTTCTCTGTCTTTTTTTTCTCTCTGTTGATGAATTCCAACCTGTGGATAAATTTGTGAGCTATGGATCTCTGGTAATGAATGATTCATTACATTCTGACATAAACTGGACCCAGAGGTGCAATATTGCCTTATATAATTTTCCTCAAACTTACGCCAGACTCAGCAATGGCATAACTCTGCAGAGCTCTGAATTGCTCTTTTGGCCCAGCTGCTCTTTGATTGATTATGATAAATGTGCATGAGTAACAGTTTAATAAATTACTCAGGTCTCTCCACCTGAGTGGGTCGATTTATTTCTTCATATTGCCCTGTACACCGCACAGAAACGTTACTGACATCAAACAGGTCAAAAATTCAAAAGTGTCATTGTGTTTTTACCACTGTCACTTTAGGTTTTGATGCAGTGGTGATTTATCAGTGCTTAATTTATCAGAAAATTAAGCAAAATAAGAATAGTGTTGGATGGATGAGTTGTAAACTTGAAGGACCAGGCTTTAATGGAGGGCAACCAATCTAAGGATTCAATATAAAGAAAAAATAAATAAATAAATGAATGAATAAAATACACAAAAACACCCAATGCAATAAATTGCAGTATGACACACAAAATATTTTGTCATACAGTGTGTGTGTGTGTGTGTATATATATATATATATATATATATATATATATATATATATATATATATATATATATATATATATATATATATATATATATATATATACAAAACACAGTGTAATATAATAGAATAAGATACAGTTCGATAACATACTGTTCAAAACAATTTGATATGATACAGTTTAACTTGACACAGTGTGTACAATACCATATGATGGTATTCTATGCTATGCAATACAGCACAATATATTACTGTATGATGTGATTCAGTATTTCATGAATAGGATATGACACAACTTTAGATGATTTGATATGATTTAACACAACAGAATACAAAGTAATACAGTACAACATGATGCAATACAATACCATTTAAGGTGATAGCTTACACCACAGTCTACATGGCTGATATATCTCATTAGAAAAATGAGTGCTGCACAAATGCACCATGTAATTAGATATAAGTGAGAGAAGAAGGCCTGCACTAAAGGTACATAAGGGACACAGAACCGATATTATGTTGTAATGAGTTCACTGTATGAACACAGTTGAAAAATCTTCTGGTTTCAGTGCTTTTCTTGTAACCACCTCTGCTGCACAATAACTCTCTGGTACTTTATCCCGTGTGCCTCTGATGAAGATGAATGCTTTCGTGCTGCGCCTCATTTGAGGTTTGCAGTGAGGGTATACTAAGCTGGAGTCAGACCCAGATCAATTGACAAGCGAGGCACTGTGTGGGCAGCCAATCCCCTGGCTGAGCGCTCCAGTATCAGGGTGTGGACAAAACTCATTACACCAAGCATGAAGATGTGTAGGAAGAGTAAACCAGAGGCTGTACATTTCTCTGTGCGCCAATTATCTTCAAATACTGAGACAGACGGCTTAAGGTAATGTTTAAAAATGCAGACTGTTAATAAAAAGTCAACTGACTTTGCTGTAGGTGATAGACTTTGTTGTTGTCTGTGAAGTACAATGTTTGTGTGCTGTTTAATCTTGCCTTCCTTGTTGTTACGCAGCCTCGTTTCCCTTTAACTTCAGATATTTTCCTTAACCTTTTCTTTTACTCGGAGGAACATAAACAACCTCTGTGGCTCTCAGCATCGGTATCTGTTTCAGAGCACCTGTCTGCAGCTCAGGTGCACTGCTTTGGGTTTTATTTGAGTTAGGAGGATTCATGTTTGTGTTCAGGCCACGGGGTGACTTGTCTCTTTGGGGGAGAAGTAAAGTGATGAGTTGTGAGTTTACTTGCTTGGCAGTCGTATTTAACTTCAGTATCTTCTACTTGCAATGATACATTGCATGGCTAGCAAGACATTAGCCCCATCCGTCTCCACCTGTAAACCAGCATCAACCTTCTTTATATACAGGAATACATATCACTCTAGCCCACCTTACAAAGCCAATACCAAGAAGTTAATTGATATCAAACTTCTGCTTAAACAACTGACATGTCAACATGAGGAAGCGAAATATTTATTTGATGCTGTGTTGCAATAATAATAACTAGACAATTTCTACGGAAATCGTGAGGGGGGCTCGGGCGTCATGCTGCCGGTATCATGTCCAACTGCTGGCCATTTTGGACAATGCCAGTCACCCTCTGCACACTGTCAGCAACCAGAGGAGCCTGTTGATATACTTAATACACTTCTTGATATACCTGGTAGTGTTTTCTATCCCTAATGGCTACTAATGAATGGGCTTTGGGTGTGTTTGATGACACCAAACACTGTGACGTATATATTTTTCCAACTCATGAATAACATGTCGTGTTTTCTGTTTTAACTGAGGTCAAATTTTTTTTATTCACCTCACTCACAAAGACTCACACAGACATGCGCACTTCACGCACACACTTTTGACACAACAGCCCACAGCTGTCTTTCATGAGGACACACAAGCCCATAGCCCACGCTATATTGGTGGCTTTTTTGTGTGAACTGAGGTCCATTTTTACAAATTTTCCAGAGAAACCCCAACCACATCTAAGTGTGCTTTGGGCTCTTAGATGTGGTAGGGGTTTTGTGTAAACTGAGGTCCCTGAAACACTATCATCAACCCACACACACATACACATATGTGCACCTTTTCAAAGACAAGAACACCTCTGTAAATGGGCTTTCATAAATATTATATTGTTTAACACACACACACACACACACACACACACACACACACACACACACAATAATAATAATAATTATAATAATAATAATAATAATAATAATAATAATAATACACTTTTTTAACTATTGCACCAAGAGACCAAGACAAAGTCTTCATATCGCAAAAACGAACTCCATTAAATCTTTTCCTGATACTTCTGATCCTGAAAGCCCAGTGCGTAATAGCAGCAGGTTGTCTTTAAGAATTATTAGCAGAACACAAAAAAATAGATATGTTTTTATTAGTGCTAAATGAGCAGTGGTGTGATCTTTGATTCACTATAGGACCCCCCCCCCCCCCCCTTTTTTTTTTTTTTTTTTTAATAAACAAAATTAATGGATTCACTGTGGGTGCAGACTCACATATTCCTACAAATCCATCACCGTTTTCTTAAAAACTTCAAGAATGGATTTTATGAGCCTCTCCTTATTTCACCGGATATTGAACTGAGTATAAATATCTAAGGCAGTGAGAGTCTGGCATACGAGCCAGTGGACCTGTTGTATCTCCATTGAATTCTAAGTTGGAGGCAGCCATGCAGCAACATGTGCTCACAGCCAAAGGGAGCACTTTCATAGCTCCGCAGCAGTCGTCTGCCAGATGAAGACGGCTCCTCTGCATATCATCACCTTAAATCACATTCTCTCTGATCACTGATGCTCACCTAGGAAGCATGAGCCTGAGATTCTTTTATTCTTTTTATTCAGAGTTTAATTCCAAGGTAAAATTTCCTGCATGAGAAAAATCTCTGTGAGATGACTCACATCAGAATAAAACCTTTAAAAGATAGTAGGTAGTGTGCATTTTTATTTTAGAAAGTTTAAAAGTTGCACAAATTTTGGAAAAATAAAGTTTCAGTTCAGTTACTTTACATTTTAATCATGGTATGTTATGAATTCTGTCTCCTCTGAAATGTTCAACATCCCCTTCACTCTGTCAATGGCGTTCAGAGAAAATACCCTTCAGGGTTTCCCACTGGCATTACCTGTGGGACTTACTTATTTTTTACCTCTGGTCAAGGGCGTTTTCCTGGAGTCACAGCAGGCTGTAGAAATGCTTGTGACATAAGCCCCAAACCACTTAATGAACCCAAAGGATCCACAGGGCATTTTAAAAGCACTACAGGGCAGCAACGACACTTAGCCCAGCTCGCTGCTTCGCCTAAGAGTGTTTCTTTGGCTCTTTCTAATGTACTCTGGGGCTCAGACTGCACAGATGACCTGACCCAAATGAAACCATTCTATCCTCTCAGCTCTCCCCATGGAACCACAACAACAAATCCTGCCTGGAAAGTCACGCCTCTGGCTCTTCCAAGCCTTCTGAGATCCCTAAGACTGCAGACTGAGCAAGTATTTGTGCTTCCCTATCGCAATGTTTGTGTTGTTACTTTGTCATAGTTATTGGGTCAATTGTGTTGATACTAGAGTACTGAAGAGCTGACGATGTGTTTCTAAGAAAACCAACCAGCTCTTTCGAGTGGAAAAAAAAAACTGGTTGTTCATTGCACGCCTGAAGCAGGCAGCCACACCCAGTGAAGCTTCTGCTGTTATTATCTCCACAGTGGAACCTCAAGGGAGAGTGCATGCATGGTAGATTAGACAGAGCGCTCACTGCTTACTCACTATGAGGTACTACTGAAACAATAACCTTTGCATTGAATGGATCCATTATAAATTAAAACAATATGGAAACAGCTTAGGAGTATGTATGTACTTCATCGGTGATCAAAATATCGTTTCTTGAATTGAAGGGACTGTTGGGACTTTCTAAATGATCTAGAAAAAGTCTCACTTCTAGATATATATGCCTGATTGTAATCCTCAATTTAAATTGAGATTATTGGTGCCAAAATGTGTTTTTCTAAATCCTATTTCTTACCTTCCCGACTTGGTCAAACAGGGCTGAACTGATTACAGCACATAACGGCACCAACGTTTAGTAGTTAGAAGAGGGATCTGTTGTTGTTTTTTTTCTATGCGTAAAACAATTTGTTCTCTCCAGGTACTCTGGCTTCCTCCCACAGTCCAAAAACAAAGTGACTGAATTGAACAAAATGAATTAATTAATTTTATAGTAATGGTGGACACTTGAGCTGGACTGGCATTCAGAGAAAGGACAGGAGAGGGAGAGAGAGAAGAAAGCTAAATGGGAGAGTAATAGAGCATAAGCTAAAGGCTGAAACCCAAGCTAAGCTATTTGTGATAATGTCCTTTTTGACCCTAGCCATCTCATGATCAAACTTTAAAGTCCATCATTAAAATTAAGAGCCAGGTTACATATAGCTCTGCTTAGGAAATGAGCACCACATAACAAGGATTCGCTAACATTACATGTTAGTCTACAGATACTTTTCAAAGCACCAGGTTGTGATTAGCGCTAAATAAAGCTGGCTACTAAACTACAGCACAAACTTACAAAGTTTTGTTGCTGCCACATTTCAAAAAATAGTTCTGTGTGACTGTTGATGTGTGTGTGTGTGTGTGTGTGTGTGTGTGTGTGTGTGTGTGTGTGTGTGTGTGTGTGTGTGTGTGTGTGTAGGTTGCCTAACTCTGCAGTTTAGATCTGATCTCCATAACAGTCATGTCATCAGTGTGCACGCAATTCCAGCCAAAGGTGTCACTGCAATCCATTTCAAATAAATAGTCCTCACAGCCCCTTTAAAATGTACGTTGAATATTTTAAGCACACTTACATCTTACTCTGGGTTTCCTCTAGAGCTCTAAACCAGAATTTTATCCTAGGGGGTTTTGTTCTGAACAGAAACAGTATTTTATCATTTTTAGTTTTACATTCTCAAAATTTATGTTTTCGAACCAGTTGGAACCAAAAAATGTTGTTCCTGAACCAGTTAATATTGTTCAATGTCAGCCATGAGACTTTAAATTTGCTTGTATAACATTAGCACTTTCATATGGTCTGTCATTTCCCACAGCAAACACGACAGTTCACCAGGCCTGTGCATTATATAAGCTGCAGCACTTATTATATCCCTATGCTATTCAAGGAATTAGGAATTTGGGATTTTTTTTTTTTTTTCATAATATGCCTACATTGGTTACATTGTGATAACAGCTAAATTAAGACAAGACTCAATTTTGCCATGCCATTTATTACCAAACAACAGAAACAGACTTCATCAAACCTTTAAAACTGCTCAATCTCTTCTCGTTTTTCATGTGCTTGAGTGGCTGAATTCTCTCTACTCTGCCCAGTGGCTGGCGTGGGCATGCCAGGGCATGAGGAAATGGCACAGGAAGTGAATGTGTCTGGGCTACATGAGCAACATGACAGACATTTCAAAACAAAAAAAGAAGACATTTAACGGTTACCATTGTTTTTAATGTTCCAATTCTACTTCAGAATATTAAAAATTCGAAGTTTCTGTTTTGTGTGTTCATTCCGCAAACCAGTTCAAAGCCCTGAGGCTTGAACTACGAAGTTAGATTTTACTCTTAGCAAGGCAACCTCAGGGTTAACACTGGATTTTCCAGCCTACGATGCTGGTTTACTTCTTAGAGGGATACATCACCATGGTAACTTATGTTGAACAGCTAACTTGCCCTGGAGCAGGTTAAATGCTGGATGAGAGATCGAGTATTAAAGGAACATCTCCTGACCAATCAGTTCTCTTAAAAATGACCTGCTCATTCTTAGAAGATCTTACCCATTTTGGTGCATGGATTGTGAAGGGAGAGAAGGCATTTTTAGGGATTGATGCATTCCTTTTGATGTCCCCAATGACATCCTGTACCAAAGATACAGATTTTCACTGGATGGACTGTGCTACATCTATCAACTAATGGAGCCAAATGTTACAAATATAACATTGTAGTTGGGCACATTGGAAACAATGAGGTTAATAATAATGGTCACACATGGCATGGCTGCAGAAACATGAATTTATGGAACACACATCAGCTCATGCTGTCACAGTGAGGAATTAATATTCCAACACAAAACATGTTCACACAGGTTGCTGAGCCTCAAAAGAACTCAATGGAAAAAGAAGGGCACTGGGGAAGAGCTCTGACCGAAATGTCTGTGCCGTAATAAAGTGAAATTGAGTGATCAGTGCTGTCTGTTTGTATTATTCCAAGAATTAATATTGCTATAATCTCACGAATTTACGCATTAACAGAGTCTGCAATTTTCTGCCAGCATTCCTTCCTGGCTTTTGCTGCGACAACAGTTTTGCTCTTGGCCTGGATGATGTGTTCAAGTTCTTCGTATTTTTGAAGAATATTTCTGCTCTTCCATGATAGAGTAGGCTGCTCTGTAGGGTTTCTCCATGTTTATGATTGGTCAGATGCTGCAAACACATCCCCTTTTATGTGAGCATGCACTGATAAAGACCGGAAAAGCCTGGGTTCACTTAGCTAGTTGATATCCAGCTTAGTAGTACCACTTATCAGAATTGCGAATGTCTCGTTAAGTCAACCCAGTTAATGGAGAGAGTTCCCAAATGAGTTAATCCAGCATGGTTGTACAGTATGGTTTCCTTATAAAACTTGTATGAGGTCAGCAAGGTGCTGTTTCAATGCTCTACACTGGACTTTACAGAAAGTCTTTATTGACTTGTGTAATTGCTGTCCATTCAACCTTTGTCTGTTCCAATGGGCTGCTTTGCCACAATGCATGACACGTCACTGCCTTTGTAATGACCTGTTTGCAGCAGTTTTTAATGGTGAGGGTGTGTGTGCTTGGCATTGATTGGCTGCATACTCTCATTTGATTTCAGACATTTTGACACGAAGCAGAAGTATAAATTAGATTCCCTGGATGCAGGTACTTTTTCCACACAGAAGAGGTGCTACTGTGTGAGCTGTTAAGTGAAATGTGCCATATCTCAAAAGCACTATGAGGATTGGTGTTGATTTCAGTAACACGCTTGGCCAGAATCAGTGGTGTTTTCCCTGGATGAAGACTCTGTTTCCCATGAGCACCATCACCCACTGTTGTAGGAAATGGTGAAGGCCTGTGTTTGTTTTTGAAGCAAATGAGCAGAGAGCAAATGTACTTTTTGACACTACTTCTCTTTGTTCAAGATAACTTTGATGCACGACTGTTTAAAAAGTGAGAACAAGCAAACCTTGTGAGGTGGATTTGTACCATAGTGTAGTGCACCAGATTGTTAAGTGTTACTCTCAGCCGAGTGCTCTGAGACGTGTCTGTTACATGTATTGTAGTGAATCCTCTTGCCAGTGCTCATCTACCAACTCCACCCTCACCAAGCAGAGCAAACAAACCATTTGGTTAAAGCATGCGCCCCATGCCTAGAGGCTGGTGGTCCTCATTGTAGGTTATTGGTTTTATTCTGGTCCTCTAACATTTGTTGCACATCTCCCCCAACTCTATACTTCCTGTCTCTCTTCAGATGTCCCAGTCACTTAGGCTGGAAATGCCAAAAAATATAATTTATTCACATTGCTTGCAAATGACTGGCTTAAGTCTGGTTTTGTATTTTATAGTGCTGACAGACTGAACTGTTGAACAGATGACATGTTGCCTTTCTCCATGCTTTCCATGTGTTATGTTAATGTGCGGATTTATATTCGCAAGTAACACAAAAAGCCAGGGACAGAAAGTGCTTACAAGTGTTAGGATTACATGTTGTGAGTGATGTTACACTTAACAACTGGATTGGTACTGGACATCAGGAACAGGCTGTCATCAGTTATTTCTTCAAAAAGATCCACATCCTACTACTATTTCTCTTCCTTTCACTGGGGAATGCATTTTTTTTCTTGTCTCAGTTGCATAATATTATAATGTTAAAAAAGCATGAACTATTATTCTTTCCTTTTTTTGGCAAATGACCTTGAAAGGATCTAATGGTGCCCCAGTTTTTGACTAGAAATTTCTATCAGCAGACACCTCAAAGGTAATTATCCCTTACTTGAAAGTGACACATACTACAAGGAAACAGTAGACCAACTGGCCTCAGCTGGAGACCCCTTTTCAGAAAAGCTCTAGTCTCAGTTGTTTGAACCATTCAGCCTTTTTTTATGTTTTCACTCTGGATCAGGAGCATGCAGTCATGGGATACCTAAGTGGAAGATCAGCTAATGCACTCCTGATGGGATTAGGTTTGAGTGAGTTTTTACCCCTGTTTTTGAAACATGCAGTGGTGTAGCCAAATTAAGGTGGGGCCAGCTGTGATATAAAAAGCCATGTTGGCATCAGTTATTGGAGAGTTGTCCATCAGCTTCATTTTCCAGTACTTCTCCTCACATTAATGTGTCTGATGGTATTTTTCCCCACTTTGGTGGACCAAAATTGTCTTGCTTGGTAAATGAAACTCTGATTTTTGTGTCCTCATCTTTTCTCCAGATGTGCGTACACTGACAGAAGCCATTGAAACCTCCCGTGGATCCCATGTAGAAATATTACCAGAACATCTTCTTGGCTCCCATGTGAGTTAGACAATGAATCGCTTTTTGACCAGTATTAAAACAAATAATGCAGCACTATTAAAGGAGTGCCACATTTCTACAGCATATAATTTTAACTCTTATTATTGTCAACATGATAAGAGCTTTTCCTTGCTAAATCTGGCACCTATACTACCCACAATGCAATATCAGCAGGTTATAGCATCCCACTGGGATATACCAATAGTAGATAATGCAGCTTTTAGCTGCAAGCCCCAGGCAGAGAAGGGGAGCATGCAGAATCTGGTAAGCTCACTTGATTTTAGCTCTAAACTCCTGGATATTATAATTTTCAGTCTCAAAGTCCTCAGCCCCAACATATACCCCAAGTGACATCACTTTAGGCTATTTAAAAGACTTCTCACAGCTCCCACTGGAGCCACTAAAAGCTTTATACAACTTTTTCCTCACATATGCAGAACTACTCCCCCAGTCCTGTAAACAGACTTTGATATGTAAATTCTGCAGAGATCCCCTGAGCTCTGCCTTGACTGGTGTCACCAAAGGGTGATGCTGCTGCCTCACATTTGCTTAAATCTAGCGTGCAGCTGTAATCACTCGGTCAACGGCCTTGTTCCCAGTCACGAAAAACTCACTTAACTTTAGGGATGCCCCTGTTGTCTAAATATCAGTCTTCACTCTCACAGATACTGGCAGATTCTGAAGTCTTGAAAAGAAGTGGTCATGTTTGCACCTACACCTGTGCACCACAACAACAATGCACTCTTGTTCCAGTCTTACAGCAGGTGAGCCTAACTTAGAAAAGGTTCTCATTGAGAATGTGATAATCGTCTGGATGGCAGCGTAGTGCTCTGAAGCCTGTTTTTGTACACTGTTCAGCACAGATGTTGCTTTCCCAGATTTGCGAGCCATGGTCACTTGTGCATTCCAGTGCAGCCACATATAACAACCCAGGTGGTCCCTCTCCATCTCAGAGCCCAAGATGCTGGGTCCATTTCTAGAATGAATGTTAAATTTGAACTTTAAGTTCTCAGGACGGTTTTATTATTACTACGCCGAAATCCATTTTAAATTGGCACAGTTTGGTTTATGGTTCACAGTATGGTTTCCTCTTCACATTGGTACAGTTTGACCTGCATTTGTTGATGCAGCAACAAATTATGATCGCAGACAATGGGTTTTGAAAGTGATTCTGAGCCCACACTGTGACTTCCACTACAGAGTCCTGTACATTTTTGTACATGTTTTTCTAGACTCTTGGAATCTTTTGACGACATTTTGTTCTGTGAAAGACAAAATCCCTTAATCTGTTACAAATTCAAGCAACATTAATCTAAAATTGTTAAAGTATCTGCTCACAGCCTCATGGACCTGTGAATCTCAGTCTATCATTCCTTTTGAGAGACTTTTTTTGTTGCTGACTTTCAATTTAATTGAGCGCATTATTTTCATTAGATAAGAATTTACCTTTCAAGATTTGTTAAGCTGTTGTTCACTTTTTTTCAAATTAATAAATTGTTGAAATCATTTCCTAGACAACCATATATGTTTTTACAGCATCCTAACTGTGCAGGCTATAAACTTTTCTCACTTATTACACATTTATGGAACATCTTATCTAATCAAGTTCTATGATTAAGTCTATTACTCCCACCATCCCATTACCATAACGCCTAACATCATACAGTGGAGCTTTTTATATTTATTTTATTTTATTTTATTTTTTTTATATTTCTAATTACAGCTCGAAAGCTTGAGCCTTACCAAACAATAGAGTCAAGATACAAGTTTCTTCCCCTTTCTTGGTCAATCTTGCTCGGAAGAAACTGTAAAAGCAGAGTGCAAAATACAAGAGTTAGTAAACTTAATGTTAGCAAGTTAATATTTTGGTTGAATTTTGCAGACTTTCTGTGTCAGTATGTGTTAATACAACTTGCTGTTTTCCCTTTACTTGTATTCTTCTCAGTTTTTCATTTCTGTTGTTTTTGTGAGGATTTCTTGTTCTGCTATTAAGCCTTTAAAGTTGTTCAATCATTGTAAGTTGGAGGAGAGCGGTGTAAGACAGGAGATGAAAAAAAGTTGTACAGAGAAAATGCTTTTGAAAACTAGACCTGCTCTCTGTTGTTCTGAAAGTGAGAATTGAAAACGAAGAAATGGAAGACAGTTAGGCAGAGTCTTCTGTTGTTGCTGCTGAATGTAGACTGAGGAAAATATTATGGTGACCCTGAGAGCTCACAGCACTGAAACTAAGAAAATGTCTTCGTCAATTCGACGAAACCTACCCAGCATTTGGAAAACGCGCTGCAAAGACTATAACACATTTGGAAAACGTGCTGCAAATAGACCGCAACACAACGGGAGTGCTTCCAGAGGACACTTAAAAGTGATGTCGTGGTCTTTGCATGGCATTTTCTAAATGCTGCATGTGTTGTCAAATTGATGAAGTTGTTTTCTTAATTTGCTTGTGTTTTGTCTTTTTGCATGTGTTTTCTTAAGTTGCAGTGCTGTGGGCTTTCAGGGCCACCGTACAAATTGCATAAGTTACAAGAACTTATTTCCATGACTCTTGCACTTTTTTTTGGTACAACTGCTACACAAATAACTTTACTGTGATGGTGTTTATCAGATCACTGCTGAAAGAAATCTTCATGTTTCATCAGACTGTCTTGAGAGTGCAGGATGGAGCATCATGCTCAGTGGCTGAAGCAGAGCGAGCGTAAAAGAACATTTGTACTTGATGCTGAAAGTGTTTCACAGCATATTTAATTCAGAGCAGGTGATGCTCATTAAACATGCATGCTTTGGCTCTTATCTGAAGCCTGCAAAAGAGAAGCAGCTGTAACAAGTGTGGCTTGAGATTTTGTTCACTGCAGGATGTGATACAACTTAATATGTGGCTATAGGTGGAGAGTAAATACATCTTTATGAAGAATGTCCTCTGAGGTATGATCACCTCTCCCTCATCACATTATCTGTCTGAAGTATTATCAGATAAAGAGGAAGCTATCTGGAAGTCTTGGGTCTGACTGATAAGATAAAAATCTTTCTGTACTTGAGGTCGTTTCACTCAGTTCTGTTCTCTGAACTGGCCCACTTGCTCCTGCTCTGTTAGTTATCCCCCTGAGAGGCAGAGCAGCAGCTGTCCTCAGCCAATCATCCATCACTGTGTCCTCTGGGTGTGGGCAAGGGAAGAAGCAATGAGCAGCAATCCTATCTATCGGCCTCCAGAGACAGCGAGGCCAGGTTCAGGCTGATAATGAATTTAGGCTGTAGACAACAGGTTTCAACAAACTCACTTACTCTGGTCTTAAGTTAAACTTTAATGTATTGCCTCGTTTTTATGCATGCGTGGCGTTTGAATGTTTTATTTACGTGGACTCATTTGCAGCCCTGTTGTGTGTTTACCTGTACAAACAGCTGCATTGTCGCAGCATATAGATATAGCTTCCAGCAATGATAACACCTTGAGTTATACATCACAGGATCTTTGAGCTTGAAGGGTTCTTTGTAGTTTTGTGGCTGATTTAAATATCACTTACTTAAGTTTAATCTAAAATGTACCATCTGTTTCACCTCATCCTTTTCATAGATCATGATATAATCATGAAAGTTGTCCATCTTCTTCTTGCTAAGACATTGTTGCATATAACGTGCTTTGTTTTGATTATCTTGTATCTCTGTACTTCTTGGTTCTGAAATAAACACCCACAAACAATCCCCCAGCATTCTCTGCATCACAGTATGTGTTGTAAGGGGATATGTTTAAGGTTATGAGAGATATGGAAAGGTTACCCAACTGCCACACCTCATTTTGTTCTAGAGTTGTACACTGGTTAAGTTGATCAAGAAATCACATAAACCAATCGATGCTTTAGATAAGCTGAGGGGATGCTTAAAATTAGACACATTTCCCGGTCATATAAGTGATGATATTTTTTTTATTTCCTGTGTTGTGTCTGAACATATAGTATCAGACGGTAAATCCAGTAAAGAACTACTCTGATTTAGTCACACTGATCTAAAGTATAAACACCAGAGCTCCTGACATTGACGATGACTTTGTGCATTCAGCGAGGGTTGGACATTAAAGGACATCTGCATGCTCTGTGGACGAGAAGCAGGAACACAGGTGTTGACTTTGTGCCTTTATGAGGTCCTGTGACATGCTTTTAGAGTGATGGAGGCAGCGATGGAGGCAGTGATGGAGCGGCCTCTTCTACTGCAGGCAGCCTGAGAGTGCCCAGCAACAGACAGTAAATCACTCCAGACATCTGAGCTTCATCACAGCAGAAAGGAGTGGCCTCATTTTTAAATGAAAACAGTTTCTATATTGGTACAAAATCAGTTTTTTATATGTGTGTGTGTGGCTTTCAGACTCTTTGGTGAGTGAAGAAAAGAAGCTGTTTTGAAAGTGACTCCATAGACCACAGACTTTTATCTTTCCACAGTAGCTCAGCTGTCAGGAGCACAGCCGGATATGACTTTAATCAGTAAATTGAATAGGTGTATCCAGCTTATCAGAATGAGGCTCTCTCACTGAGTAGAGCTCTTGTAAAGGAGCGCTTCAGCTCAGGGCTGATCACAATGAAAGGAAATTACTTTTCTCTATTGTAGTTTATATGTATTTCTTCAGCTCCTGGCTCTGATACAGCTCTTAAAAGTTCCTCTGTTGCACTAATTAGAGTAGTGCTGGCTTAACTTTCTGACTATTGTGGTGGTTATGGAAGCTTGCCTACTGGGACTTGCTTTTTCTCACACAGTAAGCGTCTTATTTTCTTAAGATATCACTGCTGATATAGCTGTTATGGGAGCAACAGCAAAGATTAAGCTGTGATATTCCTAATTGCCTGCAAACAGCTTGTGGGGCAACTTGCCAATGAAATTCTGTTGGAGATGATTAAAAAGAACTTAAAGATAGAATAACAAACCTTAATCTGACGTATTCACATGGTGGCATTTTTTATTACCATTAATATGTTGTTTGTTTTGTTTTCCTGTAATAGATATGTAAACACACACATACATAGAGATTGATTAAAACAGAATGTCACTGTCAATATAGTGTCATTTTGATTTTGAAGCCAGAACTATGTTAAAATCTTTGTTATCTATGTTAAAATCGCTGAAGCTAACCTTGCAACAGGAGGACTTGGTATAAAAAGGATACGCCGTAGAGGTTCAGCCTCTCAGAAATAGAGCAGGGGTTTGGCTCTTCAGTACAGACTCCATAAAAAATAGTTCAATAATTTAAGGAAAATGCTCCTAGAATAAAAATCTCAATGAATTGAGGATTAGTCTCATCTACAGTACAAAGCTCATGACATTTTGAATGTAGCTTCCTCAACAGGCTTTTTATCATTATTTTTTGCTTGTTTTTTTTTCCTGTAATCCTCAAGCCTGTACAGTTTGCAAACTTGAGACCGTTTTAATGAAGCTTTCAAGCTTCCCTGACTGAGACTGACCCTGTCGTATCTGAATAGTGATACTTGACATTACATTTACTGAAAGCAGCTTCATAACATCTTGTTTTGAGGGGAAGGCCCTGAACTCGATCATGCACTGAATGTTCTCGCTCTGTTGCTAATGCAGTTTCTTTATCTGATCCTCTTTAATGTGCACATGAGGAAACAGAGGAAACTGGAGCACCCAGGTTAATCCTTTTATGAGTCTGAGATTGTACAAACTCTACAAAACAGCTAAATGAAACTGGTGTCCTTCTTGCTGTGACACTGCGGTGCTGCCGCTGAGCTACTGTGGCTGTGTGGCATTATGCCATCACAGTCAAGCTGTATCATGCCGTGACTGATGGAGGACAGTTGCTCTTCTTCTCCCTGCAGTGAGCCATCCCACCTGACTCATTTGCTTGACCTTGACAACAAAGTCGCTGCGACTCTGACTGTGTGGATGTAAGCACCCTCGGGAGACAAACCATCGCATTCACGAGTCGGCTCTGTGAGAAAGGCCCACCGCTGCCTCCCCACAGCCTGCTCATTATAGGAGGTCGTGTTGACAGGGTGTATTTGAGCAGTGCATCACACAAAATAGAAAAACACACCATAAGGGGCCAAGCAGGCATGTTATGTTTTTGATCAGGCATTGTCACAGTGATTCTCTGTTTCTGTCATGCCACTGATCCAAAGACTCATGACCCAACTCTATAAAAATAAATGTCTTAAATTACACATCTCTGTCACAGTCTGCTTTTCTTTACTCTCAGATATGCAATTTTTAGACAGCAAAGATTTAATAAATATGTCAGTACATAAATAATACACAAGTAAGTATGCACTGCTCTTTGTCTTTATAAGATAGCATCATGGGAATCTATCTATGCTGTCTTCATTCTCCCGCTAAGAGAGAACAAAGCCCTGAGGATGATATGTCCATGGAAACAGCATGGATCCCTGCAGACCCGCATGATAATTAGCTTCTTGTTAGCTGTCTTTCTGCAGCATATGGTGCATTAAGATTAAATATGCATGCTTTGCTTTGACACCTACCCAATGTCTCTTAAGATGCAACACCTGTTTGTTTGAAAGAAAATTACTTAATGAGGGACACTGGACAAAGTTACACCTGCAGAAAGACTAAATGAAAGTTGATTTCTTGCATTATGATTGACTTCATTTTGTATTTCTGGGACTTTGAAGGTTTATTTTTTTTAACCACAGAATGCTTTGTCTCCTAAGTGTGACAAGAATGTCAACAACTTCAATACAGTATTTATTGTTTTATTTGAGCCTTTTAATGTATTATTATCATGCAGAAGGATGTCCGAGTTTGTCCACAGGAGCTTTGTGGTTGTTGCCTCACATCAGTGAGTATCAAATAATTGGATAATTTTGTAAGCCTTAACAGGCCACCTTCTAACCGAATGGGCTGATGTTCATAGTGTCTAATGAGAGTGATATTTTGTGTTTTATGGAGTTCTAAAGCAAAACTAGAACAAAATGTGAATTTAGAAAACAAGGTCGAGGAACTAATGAGCATAAAAAAAGCTTTTGATTAAGATGTTGTTTTCATGTTTATACAGGAATTGGACTAATATATAAAAAAAAAAACTTTTTTTTATAAATCTAAGCTGACATTTAAAGTTTTAACAAAGACAAGTTGACACAAATTTCCTGTTTGCCTTTTTACCTCAGTTTCAAAAATGCCTCAGTTAATCAAAAAAAAAAAAAGAAAGAAAGAAAAAAAAAAGAAAGAGAAACGTTTATTTATTGCCATGAATCCAGTTTGAAAAAATAGACAGAAAAAACAGGATGTTTTTCATAAAGTGAAAGTTTAGTTAATGTATCACAGAGCAGATCCATGATGCATTTAATGAAATCTGACTAATAGTTGGGATTCTGACAATCACAAGCTGTTTTAGAGTGTGGCTACTTTGCCAAGATCGTTTGTGAAAAAATGTTGACTCTTCTTCTCTGGTGTCATTTTTGACTTTGGGTGGTGCTCTCATGTGGATGCATTTTGTAGCATTCGCATCCAACATAAAGGATGCTTAGCAGTATGCTGTCACTGAAAAGTAGCAATCACGTTTCCAGTTAACCTCCTTACATTATTTAAATTGAAACTGTACAGTCTCGTTTGCAAAAGGCTATAGGAAGAAATGCCTAACCCTAACCCGGCTTGGAAAAAAAGAAAGAAAGAAAAAAGCAAATTCCCATGGGAGCTATCACAAACAGTTAGGTGTTTAAACTTTTTTAAAGGAGGAAAGAAAGTTTGTTCATTTAATGTCTTGTCTGGTAAGGCTGAATGAGGAATGATGCATCATTGGTGACTCATTGATTTTCAGTAGGGACCGAATCCAGCAACCAAAATAGATCTACAGCTCAGTCTGAAAATAGGATTCCCTTTGGATTTAAGTTTTTTCAACTTTACAATCCATGTTGGCTGGACAGTAATTCAGCAGCATTGCATCATGTTGTTGTGACTCACTTTTGGAGGTGGCTGGAAACAGTTTAATCCATGTGATGTACCTCACAGGCCTGCGTGCTGTTGGGGGACTTGTTTGGTTTGTTAGGAAAAGAACAACCATTAAAGTGTTCAACTGCAGAACGACACAGATACTCCTGTGGTTCCAGCAGAGAAGAAAAGAGTGGTTGGATTTTTATGAGCATTGTTTGACACCCTGTGCTCCGAGGGAGCCTTGTGCTGGTGATGAAAGTGGAGGTGTTGTCTGCTCTGCCCCCAGGGTGAACACTTCTCTCCGCTCACAGATTCAGGCAGGGTTTGATATCTCCCCTCCACAGCTTTTGATCCTGCCATGTAAGCAGGGCCCTGCTGAGAATATGAAAACAGAGAGCAATGGTGTTGTTAAACAACTGCACAATATAAAGAATTTCTAGTTTCCTAATTATTACATAATTATTCACAACTGGTTTGGAGCACAGCTGATGGGTATGTAGTAAACGTCAGTACAGTATGATGTACAGACAGTAGAACATATTCAGCTTCTACCCAACAAATCAGGCCATGTCTAACTCAGCTGTCACACGCTTCCCTTACAAAATTGCATGGAAGTATATAGCTGTTATGGAAAAACACAAGCATCTGCTTATACAGAGGCTTTTATGCAAATAATGTTTATTTTCCAGTCTGGTCACATAGAAATGCATAAATAAACATAAAGTCTTTTTTTTTTTTTTACATTATGATGTTGTAGAACATAATGAAACATATAGAAATATGTAAAACAGATAAACTAATCTAATTTAATGTATATCTACATAAAAAATTGTAATGGAAAGCCAATGAGGATACCTTATTTTTACATTAATGAATTTGACACGAGTTCTAACTGAAACAGACTAAAGATTTTACACAGAGCACAACTTTATAAAATGTAAAAAACCTCCCCTATTGTTGTTGTTGTGATTGGCAGAACTCAACAACACCTCATTTAAAATATTTGAATCAAAAGGTAATTAGATTCAACCTGACTCTAACAACCAAATACTCCAAACTTGTCCATATGGTCAGACTTCAAAATGTTTATAAAGCCAGATAAATCTGGTGTGATCTGGTTAAAACTGCTCATTGCCTCCCATTGCCATGCATCCTCCTCAGATTAAACATTGTTTTAACTCATAGACTGTATAATGCATGGACATAATGTCCATGACATCACCCATCTGTTTCTGCAACAGAGTTTTGAAGATTATTATCTGTGGGTGTCATAATGAAAATGTTGACTCAACTTAGCTTTGTTCCAGTTTGGATGAGGAACAGAGGTGGGCCTCTAGCTTCCATTCTAACATCTTCTGTGAGCCTGTCAGTCAGTTCAGCCATACCCTTATATGGGCCAAACTTGTAAGATGTCATCTTCAAAAAAAAAAAAAAACAGTTATTTAAAAAAACGTCTTTAATTTTGCTGTTAAAATTGTCTTATTTTATGGATAAAAATTGCATCACACTGCTTTCACACTATTTAGCTCAACTTATAGCACAATATTTAGGTGAATAAATGTTATTTTTATTGTCTTCTACTTGACTGAACATGATTCAAAGGAGATCTTTTAGACACAATAGTTGATGGAACCACAATAACAGAGAAACACTTCATGGGGTCATAATGTCATTTAATTTCCCCTGTTTCTGCTCAATGAATGTACAAGCACTTGGTCAAAAATCAATTTATGGACAAAGGTTTTTCCACCAAAACAACCAATCAACAGTTTTTCTGACCCTAACCTTAACCTAAGGGGCAAATTGGTTGTATGTTGAAAATATGGCCAGATACACTCCTTCACTTTGTCTTAGGTCATGTGATGCATGCCCCCTCCTTATCTCATCTCTCTTGGCCCACACTCTACTCTCAGGACACCACATCTCCAGTGTCCCTGGGTCTTAAATCGATAACACTACCTGTTTGTCTTCCTCCCTGTTTGTCTTGTCTCATCCTATCCGTCACTACTACATCCGGACACTTTTTTCCAAAGTGACGTACAACACACACAAGAATTTAAACAAGAAGCAGAAACCTTATTAGGTGCAAAGGAATGTTTCAAGTTACTTGAGTCACAGGTACTCTGCCATCTAGTGCCCTGTTGTTTTTTGTTTTTGTTTGTTTTTTTAGTATTCCATCTAAATAGTAGCCACAACTAGAATCCAATATCATTCATGCAATATCATTCAACATTCAGCAACATTCAATATTCACTGCTTTCATTTGTTAAGAGCTCAGTCTGAGACCTTCTGATTCGACCCCTGAGGACAAAGAGGAGAAGAGTCAGGTTAAGTGCCAAAGTGTTCCCCGAACAGCTGAGTCTTCAGACATCTCTTAAAAGTAGAAGGGGACTCTGCAAATTGTATGGAGTTGGATAATTCATTCCACCAATTTGGGAGCAACAGAGGAGAAGAGTGTGGCTAGAGATTTAGAGCCATGTTGGGATGGGAGCACCAGGCGTCTCTCACAGGCAGGGCGGGAAGGAGTGTAGACCTGGTAGGAAGTAGGTTGGTAGGATGGAGCCGTTCTTGTCATTGTTTTCTAAGCCAGAAGAAGAGCTTTGAATTTGATTCGAGCTGCCACTGGAAGCCAGTGAAGAGAGATTAAGCGGGGTGATGAGCGCTGTTTGGTTCTGTAATTTTAAGACCTTAATTGTGCCCTTTCTAACACATTAACACTAGCACCTAAATGCACTGACTTTATCAATATTACGTGCTTTTCTTTCAGAGTGCTTTCTGTTTCATTCATTTATTCATTAATGCATGGCCAGAAGAAGAGCTTTGAATTTGATTCGAGCCGCCACTGGAAGCCAGTGAAGAGAGATTAAGCGGGGTGATGAGCGCTGTTTGGTTCTGTAATTTTAAGACCTTAATTGTGCCCTTTCTAACACATTAACACTAGCACCTAAAATGCACTGACTTTATCAATATTACGTGCTTTTCTTTCAGAGTGCTTTCTGTTTCATTCATTTATTCATTAATTCATTCATCTTCTATACCGCTTATCCTACGAAGGGTCGCGGGGGGCTGGAGCCTATCCCAGGTGGCTTAAGGCGAGAGGTGGGGTACACCCTGGACTGGTCCCAAGCCAATCACAGGCTTTCTGTTTCATGCTCTTCTAATAAGTTTTGTGTTTGCTGTGGAGGAGTCCAATCTGCCAGATCTGAAACAGAGACACAACCATGGAACCCAATGGAGGTCAACATATTGACTTAAAGTGAAACCTATCAGCTTTAGTGTCATAACTGGGTAGAAATAGGCCGGACATGGATCTGGTGGACTTTGGCTGTAAGCCTACGGCAGGATAACCAAGATCTGGTCCAAGCCTGAAATAGCCCAAAGCACAAACTTTATCAAAAGAGAGGCCTCCAAGACCCTGACTGGTTAATTTATCAGCAGAGTGTTCTGAAAACCCAATACTACTGGCATTCACTGACTCATGAATAAACACCATTCAACAAAATAAGGTGTGGAAGCATGCCTCTGCTATGTCGATGCCCAAACTTTCAGCCCCAGCATCCATCAGCAAGCTCTGACTCGGTTTAACACCTACCCTCAAGTTTTGCATGTTAAGTGAATTTGCAAGGAGTAATGAGGCTCTAAGCCCAGACAGCAAGTACAAACTATATTCTGCAAGAGAAGTCAAGTTTTAGCAAATAGTAAGTTGATGAACTGCACTAAATGTTATAACACTCGGATTCTGGGATAGAAATCAGTTATAAAAATCAACAAATTAATGTTTTCTGATATTGAGGTCGAGATCACCGATGTCATCCCTGCTTCAAAATGCACATACTTATCATTCCAGTCAGAACTTGTTCAAATGAACTCTCTGGAGACTAAATTTGGTGAAAAACAATCATGAAAGTAAATGCAAAACAAGTGACATCTAATATATTCTGACAATCTGTGAGGTTTGACTTCTACTGAAGTTTATTCTGAATGCTTGTCACAAAGACACTCGTAGGGTGTAACCTTCATCTTTGCTTCTTTTTGGGAGCAACATGTCAGATGTAGTTTCAGAGAGTCGACAGAGATCCCGTCAGTTTGATGAAGAAACTCAAGAGGAGAAACATTGTTTTCCAGAGTGTGGTAGCACCCTGTAGCAATCAGTGCAAAGGTTTGAGGTTGCCTTTTTTAAAGCTGTGAGAAATTCAGCATGATGTGTCAACAAGATGCCTGTCAAAATATCTAACACTGAGGCAGAACTCACTGTTTAATCAAGCATCTGCATAGGGGTGCTGTATAAATAGAGATAACATTAATGATGTAGCCTAAAAACTATGAATAGATCATAAAAACTGTGGTTGGTGTTTGTATTATAAGTGGGAACTACAAATGAACTGGGCCCTTGACAGTTTTTGCATTAAACCTTGTTTAAATCATCCTCATCTGTTGCATGTTATCTCTCCAGAAAGCCCCTGTGTCCTGTGCTGTAATTACATCTGCTTAACATATCTGCAGTATACAAACAAGCTCATCTTGATTGCTTGTAATGATCATCATTTTCCACTTAAATGGTAATCAGCTTTCAGATGTTTTTCATCCAGTTAAATAAAAATACATGCTGTGTCTCTGCAGATTTACAAACCACACCAGGTCAAAAGTAAACTCTGTGTGAGGGCGTGGGCTAAGAATCCTGCAGGTCAGATTTGAGAATACAGGAATGAGGGTTTGAGGTTTAACTCCCTCTGTTTGTTTTGGTGAAACGAATCAACTAATGCATCATATTCACTCAAGCATTTCAGTATTGAATGGTTTCATAATCACGTGTTCTCCCTAAAGAGTAAAAGACAAACAGATTTGTGTCCCACTCCCAGTAATGCACTTTTAAACTGAGAATGAGTGGTCATAACAACATGATGGCCTGCGCTCAGCTCCCTGTGGGTCGTTTAAGCAGAATTAAATGACCATCGCTGCCCCTGTACATCAGCTTAATAGCAGAGATTTTCTTATGTACTTAGCCCCCCGTGAGTTTTAAGTATGTTGATAAATGGGATTCTTCAGACAATCTTTCCGACATGGTGGTGAGCTCTCCGTGGTGCATTATTGGATGCTGAGTAAGCCCCCTGAAGGTCTTGTGCTTTTCTTCTTCTGCCCTTCAGGTCCTCTCCAGAGTCTCTACATAAATGTTAGAGAAGCAGACCTCTCAGGGTCTCTCAGTGATGCACAGGCAGAGTACAGTTATATTGATTCTTTATATGATTTACAACAGTCATCACTTAGACCCTGAAATTTGTGCCAGTTATTTGCATAAACTGTTTCATCTGAGCCCACTGACTAAACATTCAAGTAAGTTTTAACCACTGGTTCATCTCAAGTTGTCAGTTGTCAGGACCCATTGGCTGAGGACAATACCTCAGGCGCAATGTTCAACTTTTCAGGGCCTCTGGTGTAACCAGCAGTTCAGGACAAAAGACCTCTGTCCATCATTTATTTTTTTCAGAGCTTCCAATAGCTTTTTTTCAAGCTATTTGATAAACTAAAAGTCAAAAAAGCAAAGTCACTTTATAATGACTGCTGATGGGATTCTGGACTACGTTAAGGCAGGTTGTATTTTATTTGTTTATTTTATTTATACAGCCAGTGTTAGCTTAAGTAATAGTGGACAATAATACTAAATTTCCAAACAAAAACACAACACTTCCAACAGTAAAATCTACTAATGTACCTCAAATTTCCATGCTGTATATGTCAACATAGATTAATCTCAAAGTGATCTTAAAATTACTTCAGATCACGAAACTGTGGTTGTTAGATATGGCTTCGATATTTATGATACCTTGAAAGATTTTGATTTTGTTGTTTAGCTCCCCTTCTATTCTTGAGTTATCGCAGGACCTAGTTTAGATGAGGTAAAGAGGGGGCCTTTCGTCTCTTTGCAGACGACTGCAGGGTGCCCCCCGGCTGTGAAGTCACCCATACTCTTATCTGGGTAAAACTCATTAATTAAAGGGGCTGTGAGGGCTATCGAGAAAAGCTAGTGTTTTTCCACGATAACGACTCAGTTACCCATGAGCACTATCGCCCACTGTTGTGAGGACGTGACTTTTGCAAAGGCATGCCTTGGCTTTGAAGCAAGTGACTGGAGCGCAGATCTTTTTAACACAACTTTTATTTGTTGAAGACAACTTTTCCCAGGATGCAAAGCGATAAGATAATGGAAGATAATGTTTTTTTTTTTTATTGTAACATAAAGCTACTGTTTGAAACAAACTTTGTAAACTCAGTTTATACAGTAGTTTAGTAGCCAGCTTAGACCTTTAGAAATAACTTATTTTGCCACTGATAATCTTATTTTAATGAAGCATAGAAAAAGTGAGACTTTTTCAAGATCAAGATCAGAAAGTCCACACGGGGACTAAAAATAACTTTGAAGATACTGAGTTATTAAATAATTACGTCATAACCCCACGTGCAGTGTGTACTGAGAGAGAAATAAGTTATTCAGACCCAAACCGTTATTTAAACTAGGCTGAAAACATTTGTTGTTGTTGTTATTATTATTATTATTATTATTATTATTATTATTATTATTATTATTATTATTATTATTATTATTATTATATGGATCTCCTTTTTTGGCTGAGTGTGTATGTGGTTTCAGGTGTTTCTTCTCTAAGGGCTTCATGTTCTCTCTTGGTAGAGGTTACCAATTGGTTCCCTTGTGTAAAGTAGGGCTTTGTATGAAACCTTGTCTCTTTTCAGGCTTTGTGATTCAAAACATAGGTTCCCATTAATCAACCAGCCCTAGAAATTAATTAGTTCTTTAGCATAGGGCTCTCGGGGCTGAATAGGGATTTCTGTTCTCTTTTGAACTCAATCAACCCACAAAATAATAAAAAATAAACAAATAAATAAACATGAGCTTTAAAAATATCATTTAAAGCTGAAAGACAACTTCATGATCTTCAAACTCTTAACTGAACTTAGCATGTTGACAGCAGGTCTTATTTCCTGTAGAGTTATATTTTCATAAAGCTGTTGTGTGATTGACAACAGTGGTTTGGTAAACTGAAAACAGGGCCTCTGCTGCTTGTTAGAAACAAAAACTATCCTCATAAACACTCCCAGAACTGTGGCTGCTTTGGCATCTTTATTACCTGGAGGCAGTGTGGACGTTCCCTAATCAGTCACACAGCAGCACTGGAGTGGATGATTGACAGCAGGACACTCATGCTACATGTTCTGTAGCTCACCTGTCATAACTGTCTATTTTTATTTCCCACAGCATTCGTCAAACTCACATTCATATTTGTACCATTTATCTCTCCTCAGTTGAATCAGTTCCAGCTGACCTTAAACTATCTCACCCTGAACACTGTCGCACTTGTTTTGACAACAGTTTATTTTGCGGAGATGAATCACTTCTGGGAAGTGGAGAGATAAAATAACAACCCTAAAATGATGGTGGATGTAGTTAATACATGGCAAACATAGCTGAACATGTAGCCTACAGAGAAGAAACAACAGTGGCTGTGAAATGTGTCATGATGACTTTTCTGCTTTGCCTTAACACAGTCAGATGCAGTTATATTTTAGCCTTTAAGAGAATGAATGACTTTTCTGAAAGTCAGAATGAGAGAGAGAACTGCAATTGAAAAAATGATCTGGGGTAGCATGCTGCAATGGACCCATCACATGGAAAATCCAGTCTTTTTGTTCTTCAAAACTTTGTTACAAGCTGTTTAGAAGACTTGAGCCTTTACATAACTTGTGGGTTTGTCATCTTATTCTAATTGTAGTGCTCTGGATGTTGATGGACCACAAAGGATGAACCCAGTTTATCACTTATGGCCTGCAAAAAGTAGGACGATACCTTAGGAAAAGTGGTGCAGACTTCAATGTGCCACTGTGACATAATCAATCTTGATGTGCCTCCTTTGATGGATGTGACCCCTGAATTGGGACAGAACTAAAGTAAGCAGTTAGTTTAAACATACAAGGAATACATATATTGGTGCTCCTTTTTGTCCTTGATAACTGATGTGGTATCTTGAGATAAACTTAAGGAAAAACTATAGACTGTATAATTAATGGACATAGTCTCAGCGGTGTCACCCGTCTGTTTCTGAAAAAGATTTTTTAAGCAAAACGACCGGAGCGGCCATATTGGAAATGAAGCGGACTTTGAGTCTCCACAGTAACAGCCATCGGGCGCCCTTCAGTCATGTGAGCTGAGCTGTGCCTCTAATTGAACAAACTGGCAATCTTAATTTCTACTAAACTGCTAAGTTAGAAAAAAAAATCACCCCCAGGAAACATTTTTTTGTACCAGGTTGTAAACATGCTTATTTGGGCTGTAAAAATGGCTTTGTTTTGTTTTGGGTTTTTCTTTTTTTTTTTTTTTTTTTGGGGGGGGGGGGGGGGGGGGGGGGGCTTGGTGTGTTTGTGACTTCCGGTACTCAGCCTTAAGCCTCAAGTGGACACTTGACAAACTGTAGATTTTAGCTCCTCCACATTGCTGCATATTTTCACACCGGAGGTTGCCGCTTGGGAAAAACAAAACAAACCAAAAGTCCTTTTAAGCATTGAAAGCAACTGTATTGTTATCTCAAGGCATTTAATTAAATTGTTGCTTTCCTGACACTCGGTTTCAATCAGTCTTTATTTAAACAGTATCAATTCATGGCAAATGTGATCTCAAGACACTATAAAGAGAGCAAGTCGAGATTGTGATTTTTTTTTTCACAAAGACCCAACATAAAGACAGTAGAAAATCCAGTCATTTCTTACAAGCAAGACTCACTCTTATCTCGTCTTGATCCACCATGAGCAGAGCACTTTGAGGCATTTAGAAAGTTACTATGGTGAGAAAAAACCTCCTTTGACAGGCAGAAGCCTGAAGCAGAACCAGACTCATGGTAGACAGCCATCTGCTGAGACCAGTACCAATTTATGCATAGACCTATCTCAATATTTGGGGCAGTTAATGTCAACTGGTCTCATTTTAGCATTTGCAATAATGGTGTTGATAATAGGGTAGGAAATTATCACAGCAGTTAGATCCCATGGCCTGTATATAGAATGGACAGTGTGGCTCTGAAACTGCAATTAAATCCTTTAAATCATCTTCATCTTTCTCTACGTTCCACATCACACGATATTTGAAACAGTGATGTTGCCATCAAACAGTGGAAAATGATCAAAGACTGTCCACATGATTAGAAATACATAAATGCAGGATGATGATAGTTTAAGTCTTAGTTTAAGTCAATCCACCTCACCAATATAATTCCAGTTGCATTATCTCAGTCCGGGTACTGTGTGCATATGCACTAAGCCTTATCATCTGCAGGTTTTAGTACAGAGCAGAATGGTATTATATTGGCTTCTAGTTTGAATAAAAGCTTTGCATTGTTTGGTTTCGTACCACCTATGTGTGCTTCACGGGGCTAATTGCCCACACAGTTCTGTATGCCTGTGAACATTACCAACTCAAGGATGTGCTGCTTGACACTTAAGCTGTTTGCAGATGGGTAATAAAGTGTGCTAAGCTCATTTGAGCCGTGCCTTTTAAATGTTCCGCTCTGTGCCAGGGGAGCTATAAAACCGCATCGCTGCTCATGTGAGACATGTTCCTGTGTGGAGCCAGAAATCACAGCTCAGTCATTCCATCAGATTAGTTTGTCCCTGCTCACTTTAGAGATGTATTAGAGCATGTGCTGCACAGGATAGATGGAAGGATGGAGCCGTTCACAATTTTCTTCAGTTTATTATTAAAAGAGATGGATCATTGACAGTTTGATTAGAGAACAGATTCACAAACGTGATTTTGGATATAGTAACTGGATTATCATTAAAGATTAAAACAGGAAAAAGGACACCTATCCTTTAGGAAATTAATGACAGATTTCTGACACTGATACTGAGACGGTGCATTTTAGCCACACTTGATGAAGCATAACATGTAGGAAGGAGCTAAAATGTGGACATAAGTGTACAGGAAGGTGGAGAAAAATGTTGCAATGCTCCAAGAGAAAAGGTGATTGAGACATCAGTTCAGCTTTAATGCTTTAATGACACACATGCACAACTATTAAAAGGAGAAATATTATCGGTCATTTCTGAAGAGGACATCGACTTGAGGACTTGCATTTTGTTTGGATTAGTCCTTATTTGCTTCAAATTAAAAGTGCTGTAAATGATATAGGGCAGGGTTACTCTGACCACAGAGATTTAAGGAAATGAAGAACAAGACCACATTAAACCTTTTTTTTCATGTCACTAATAGAAGAATTAAAGGTAAAATTTAAGAAAATGAATCAGGCTGAACTCATAATCAAGCTTGGTATAAGTCGACCTAGTATTGTTAATCACTTTTTATAAAGATGCCTCTGGTTGCTTTCACAGTCTCCATCGCTCAGCCAGCACAAGTATGAAGATTAATGGACATCTCTCTCAGGTTAAGACCCTGAAAAGAAGATGTGCCAAGGTCCACCTGCTCAGCTCCTTCCCCCACTCTGTTTCTCTCCCTAAGCCTTCAGCTTGACTGTATACAGTGTCTGAACTTCTGACCAGTGTCAGACACAACCTATAAAGCCTATAGTGTATTCCAGCCTCACAGTGTTGAGCTGATAGGCAGACTAATGAGCGCTGCATCCCCTCATCAGTATGCTTTAATGCACATCATGTCACCCACTCACTGAGTCTGCAGACAAACCAGCAGCATGAGTTTCCTCATGGGGCACAAATGAATCAGACCGGTTTTATTAAATCTGTTGGCTCTGGATATTTGAATGAGCCTCTGATGATTCATAAATAGTGTTTAATTCAACACACTGTATTAACATAATTTGTTTAATGCAGTGCCAGTCTGACTCAGCAGTGAGGATGCCATGCATATGAAGGACACTCACTGGAGGACCCCATCTGCAGATTAAAGCCACTCAGAGTCTAAATGCCACGAGGAGATTCCGAGTGTGAAGGAGCAGTGTCTCTCTAACTGCTCTTTATGACTTTTACAAAAGTAATTTTTAAAAGAAAACGTGCATAAATAACTTCATTGACCTCACTTAACCTTGCAAAACAGTTTTCTAATTCCTCACAAAATAAGGACTGCGGACTTTGTCCTCCATCAATGGTTTTGGGTGAGAGTCAAGAAAGGGTGAACAAATACAACAGCTCAGTCAGAGGCCCAACAATCTCCAGCTGGATTCATGGCGCTGTTTTCCAGTTTGTATTGACTCAGACTAACTTCTGACCTTCAGATGTATAAATGTGTGTCATTTTATCAATAGACCAATACCCCCTTTTTGGCCTTGCTAGCATCAACGCTCAAGGGGAACTGATAGTATCATGTTATTCTATTGAGAGTACCAGTAGCCCCTTTCATTCGTTTTTTAAGGTTTTGAATCAAGATGGTGAAAATGTTGTTGTGGTGGATATACCCTTGCACCATTTACTAGTTTGAGATGGTGCACGTCTTCCACTCTCTGCCCCAGAGTGTGGATCAAATATCTTTTTCAATCAGTTAATCCAGCTTCTTTAAAGGGACTGTGAGGACTTTCTAAGTAATCTTGAAAAAGTCCCATCTCTAAATATATGCCTGATTGTAATCCACAATTTAAAATGAGATTATCAGCACCAATAAAGGTTATTTCTAAAAGCTATTTCTTAGCTTCCTGATTGAGTCAGACAGGACCGGCTTGATTTATAGCACATCGAAGTTTAGCATTGAGAGGAGAGATCAGTGTTTTTCTCTGCTGAAACGATTTCTTGGATTTATTTTGTAGTGATGGTGGAGCTGAACTGGCAAAAAGGAAAAAGACAAAAGAGCAGAAGAAAGCTAAACAGGCGAGTGAGAGAGCACGGGCCAAAGGCTAAAACATGGGCTAAAGACTGAAACACAGGTTAAGATGTTTGTCAAAATATTCATTCCAACCCACATGCAGCAGTTATTCTGCAGTGATCTGATCAAACTTGAGAGTCTATCAGTAAAATGAAGAGTGAGTTTACATTTACTTTGACTTCTACTGTAAAAGATTAAAAAAAAAAATTAAATGTTTCCTTTGTCGAGCTCTTTATCTTCACTTCACCTCAAAATAAGATATTAATGCAAAATAACTATGATATTCTCAAAATATATGAAATTCTTCTGCATGAAACTCTACAGTCACATAACTTGATGTCTTTCAATGTGAGGTTAAAATGAATAGGAGACACATTAAAAGTTGTTGCATTTACCAATGTATTGGACAATGTATCACACTGCACTACTTCTGTCTGACAGATCCTTCTATGATTACAAATGGCAATCTTGAGTTATTGTATTTAAATTTTAATTCAATCAAGCAAATTCTTGTATCCTTGTGAGTTACATTTTCACTGACATACCACAGCATTTCTGTGTACATTACCCTCTTTGACCCGTGATTAAATATAAACCTCCAACATCTGAATCAAAAATCTCCCTCTCACATCCTACTACCTCCCAAAAAGAATCTAAACCATGAAACATTTACTACTAGTGCTGGCACAGTAACAGATAAATAGATGATATTTGGAGAGAAGCCTAATTGAACGCCAGCTTTGATGTTTTAACTGCTGGAAAGAATCTCATGTTCTCAAGCCATTAATTAGATTACAGTGAATCAAAGAGCACACTCACAAAGTGTGCCAGTGACATGAAACTTCTTCAGAAGAGAAAAGAGGTAGTTAGACCTTGATTGATATTCATCCCAATAAGAAAGATTTATAGGCAGTTATAAAGCTCTTTTCTCACATGCAGTCCACCACTGAAATGTTTGAGGTTGATCAAGTGATGCAATGAGCAAATGCCAAAGGTCAAATCTGTGGGCCCACCTGGTCCTTTTGCTGCCAGCCTCCCAGTGAAAGGTCAAAGTGAGGTCTGAGTGAGCCAAGATATGAAAGCAGCATGTGGTCAGTTTGCAGCATTTACTGCAAGCAAGCTGGTGAGATGACAACTCATGTTAAGTCTTTTATACTCTTTTCTGCTCACTTCAGTGGTCTGTGTTTTGCTTTGACTATTTAGCTAGTGTTAACATTCTTTTTTTATGTTAGCCCAGAAAAAGTCACCAGCACTACAGAATCATTTCCTCCTGTAAGCTTTATCCTTTATCCCCCAAATACAGAAATCAGTAAGAGCCTCTGTGACACCAGCAATATTTCACTGTGAGGAACACGCAAGGAAAGCAATTCTAGGGTCATGTCCAGTGGGCTTGAAATATGAATTTCCACCCCAGGCGCCACTCTAAAACCCTTGATTACGATTGGCTATTTGTCTTGTCACAGACAGTTTTGTTGAAATCAACCACTGAGGCTGTCTTGCAAAAGATAGGAGAATTTAATTTCCCTTTTATTACCCCCAATCAGAGGAATTTAATTGTTTCAGCTACACAGGGCAGGAAATAGGCAAGAGAGTATACACATTAAAGAAAATAATAGAATCTCTTCTTAACCACTAATGGTCAAGAAGAAAACAAAAAGAGCAATTTCAGAAATTCCTGCAGTGTCAAGCTAAAGCTAAAGCTAGGGGATTGAAAGTTCAATTCAGGGTGATATAAACTATTTATGAGGTAAAAATAAAGAAAATTAAAAGGTGCAATATGAAGGTATAAGTACAATAATGGTTACTGTATATACACTAGTATAACATAATTGAGAAAGCTTCTGTTTTTCCTGGCATTTCATGGTATCTCCATTTGTGAGTCCTTTTATCTTTTAAGTTATATTTTTTGGCTTTTATGCCTTTATTCGTGCAGGATGGAGCAGCCAATAAAACAGGAGGGCATGTGTATGGGACATAGGAATTAACCAGTTGGCCAAACTTGCACCCCTGGTATTAAAAAAAAGAAAATGACTGAAAATACACAAACCTTCACAGTGCTCATGAATCAGACAAGCATTATTCATATGTTGTTACTCTACTGTGCTACTTTTTAAAGTTGAAAAATATATGCTGCGTTATAATCTGTTAATGTATATCTCTTCATGTGAGTTATTAAAATAGATGTTGGAAGGACAAGGGGTCATCAAGGGTCAGAGGTCAACAAATGTTATTCATTGTGTGCATGCAGACACATCACGCCACCCCTAAATATGTCAGGGCCCATTTGGGCCAGCCCTGCCAATAAAAATCTTGAGACATCCCTGACAAGATCCAAGAACATCAGAATGAAACATTTATGTCCCAAGGGAAATTTACCTTGCATCATGGGCATAAAAAAACACATTAACATCAAAGACACAAACAACTAAACAACACATAATAAACATCAAACAGAATCAGTTCCAACCTGGACTCTTTTGTAATATGGATTTAGTTTGTACTGGACTGAAGTCTCGATAAATGAGTGCAGAAAAAACATTACTGGTATAACTTTCTGCTTTCTAAGGCAATAAGTGTGACACAAAGACGGTTAAATAAAGAACAATGGACATTGAATAAAGCATTAAATGTGAATTAATTTGCACAGTTTGAAAAATCTATGCAAGTTTGCAGAATGCAGACGGCTTTTCTCCAACTTATTCCCAGTTTATATTTATTTGCTATCAGATCACACTTTGTTTTGCATTTGCTGTTGTCTCTGAAGTGCTTGACTCTTCATATTTCAGTTATACTGAGAGGCACTTTTGCTTGAATGTGAAGCTTCGGAATAAAAATGAGAATTGAAGAATACAAAACAATCATGGAGAGGCTGTTAAATGGCAGAGTGTGCAGACCTGTGCTAGTGTTGTAAAGTAGTCTAAAGCACCATAATAAATGGAAACATAATGGTGATGAGTGAAAGTGTCAGGTATAGAGTGAGGAAAAAAAAAGTGGAGAACCAGTTCAGCTTCACATGTTTTATTAAGATAATGTTTCTTCTTCTCTAATTCCCCATGCTTCCTGTAAAAGTGTTTGCTGAGTTGGGACAAGAATCAGTTAGTTTTACTTCATCATGTCTCTCTGTGACCGTCCTTGACACGTACAATTTCTCAGCCCTTAACAAACTGTTCTGGTAGGTTTGACCCTGAGCCACATGGGAACAGTTTGTGATGTTCACTGGACAGAACTTTGGAGCTTTTCCATACATAAAAAGCTAGTCTTAAGCTGGCAGGCTACCTCTTTAGACCCACTTTCCAAACTGTCTGAGATACAGTACAGTAAATGTATGCTCTCACAGTCCAAGTAAATTAAATGCAGAGTTAATAGAACTTCTTAACAAATCACGGTCTGCAATTTCCCTCTTCAAGCCTCAGTGCCATTTCAAATAACTTTCTGCATCTCATTTTGTGCGAATGATTTTGCAGTGTGCTGAAAGATCTCAGCATGACTTTTCATTGCATCTCTTTCCCCTTCAACAGCTACAGAAAAAAAACAGCAATTAGAAATTGGGGTGCTTTTCCTAGTTTGTGATTCGTCAGCGTATAAAATGTTTGGCCTTGAGGATGTATTTTCTCTAAGTGCAATCAGTTCAAACTGCATTATGTACTGAATCACATTCAACATTAGTTACTAAGGAGGGAGGAAAATAATGCATTTAGACCGCAGTCTGAGAGTATCCAGGGAGCTGCTATTTTTAAGGTGAACTAGACACTCTGGCATTTTTCTCTGCTTTTATTTAACATTGCACAGAGCTTCCAGCATAAGTACACCGTCTGTCTGCCCTGCTCTGCTTCCCTCCTCCGTCCAGCTGTCCTGAAGAAATGCTCGAGGGAGTGCACTCACCGTCTGTTCTTTTTGGTGGAAAAAAAAAAAAAAAACATTGACACACAATTCTTACATGTCTTCACCTTTGGCTCCAGGAGGAAGTATTGGCTATAACCTCATGAGATAATTGCGCCAGCAGTCAGAAGCAGGAGGGGGTGTGAGAGCCTCCTCTGAGCTGTTTTTGGCCTCCTAGACAGAGCTATAAGCCCACCCGCTCAGCTGTAATGGTCTTCGTGCTTGCCTGGCTGCCCTTGGCATTAGATGCAGACCTTTATTACCCTGCAGGAAGCCGGTTCATTACGGCCACGCTTCTCTCCTCTGCAAACTTTCTATTTCTTTTCTCCCTTCGCTTATTATCAAAGATTACCGAAGAGAGTTCAAGGGCTGAACCGTTCTGATGATGTAACATTTCTCAAATGAGCCGGGACGCCAGTCAGGCACATCTCCCTCTGGAGAAAAAAATATTGACACTATTTCCAGGGCTGGGTGGCAGAAAATGAAATGAAATGTGTGTTTGGCTGTTTTATAAATGAAAAAGACTTTAGCAACGATACATCCTGACATGACAAGCTGTCTTCTCACATTAATTAAGAACATGTGAAAGTGTAAAAGAGATCAATGATACCGGGTGACGTCATCGCTGTAACCATGGGTTACTGCTTCTGCTGTTATTTCCGTGTAACTATTTCTGTAAAAATTAATATCTCTGGTGTCTGTTGCTCAGTGACTCATCGGAGGAGGTGTCACTGTTGAAGAATCGCTAGGCAGGATCATAAAAAGTGACTAAAGATAGACCATTAGGAACATCTCGCTAACAAGATAACAACTGATTTCCCTGACATTTCAAAAGAATCAAAGCACACCTCCCACAGAGAATAAAGGCGGCAGAACAATAAAGAAGAGAGGCTAACTGTATGAGAACACAACACAGAGACAAATGTGTTCATTACCTAATTATTCAAACTCTTTTTTAAATAAAGGTGCAATATCTGCAGTTTCCCCTCAGAGAGGGCTTAGAATTTAGATTGAAACAAATGATTGAAATGATTGAATGATTCGCAAATCCTGTTTAATCTATATTCAATTGAATACACTATAAAGACAAGATATTTATTGTTCAAACTGATACACTTTTTGTTTTATTATTATTATTATTATTATTATTATTATTATTATTATTATTATTATTATTATTATTATTATTATTATTATTATTATTATTATTCGCATATATTCATTCATTTTGAATTTGATACCTGCAACGCATTCAAAAAAAGCTGGGACAGGGTCATGTTTACCACTGTTACATCACCTCTGCTTTTAACAACACTCAATAAGTGTTTGTGAACGGAGGACACTAATTGTTGAAGATTTGGAGGTGGAATTTTTGCCCATTCTTACTTGATGTACAACTTAAGTTGCTCAACAGTCCAGGGTCTCTGTTGTTGTATTTTGTGCTTCATAATGCGCCACACATTTTCAATGGGAGACAGGTCTGGACTGAAGGGAGGCCAGTCAAGTACCCACACTCTTTTACTACGAAGCCACGCTGTTATAACACGTGCAGAGTGAGTCTTGTTGAGTGAATCTTCTTGTCTTTCTTGCTGAAATAAGCAGGGACGTCCCTGAAAAAGACGTGGCTTGGATGGCAGCATATGTTGCTCCAAAACCTGTATGTACCTTTCAGCATTAATGGAGCCTTCACAGATGGTCAAGTTCGCCATGCCATGGGCACTAACACACCCTCATACCATCACAGATGCTGGCTTTTCAACTTTGACCTCATTACAATCTGGATTGTCCTTTTCCTCTTTGGTCTGGAGGACATGACATCCATGATTTCCAAAAACAATCTGAAATGTGGACTCGTCAGACCACAGCACACTTTTCCACTTTGCGTCAGTCCATCTCAGATGAGCTCGGGCCCAGAGAAGCCAGCAGTGTTTCTGGGTGATGTTGATATATGTCTTTGGCTTTGCATGGTAGAGTTTGAACTTGCACTTGTAGATGTAGTGATGAACTGTGTTGACTGACAATGGTTTTCTGAAGTGTTCCTGAGCCCACGTGGTAATATCCTTTACACAATGATGTTGGGATTTAATGCAGTGCTGCTTGAGGGATTGAAGGTCACGGGCATTCAATGTGGGTTTTTGTCCTTGCTGCTTACGTGTAGAGATGTGGAATGTTCCAAACGGGTGTTTTTTGAGCATTCCCCAAATTTCCATGGCTTTTGTTGCCCCTGTCCCAACTTTTTTGAAATGTGTTGCAGGCATCAAATTCAATAATAATAGTAATTGTTTAACTCGCCTAGCGCCACCTTTATTGAAGGGTGTCTACAAAATCTGCCGTCAATATAAGTTCTGTTGTTTTCATCTGGATCCACAAAAGGAAAGGGCCCAGGGTTTTCTTTATCAAATAGATACCCCACATCTATGAAATGCCTGTTAAAGATACTTTTTACTACTCCCCTCCTAATTTTAACCTGTTGTCAGGAGAGTTCGCCCAAACAATTGACCATATCAAGTCAAATAAATTATGTTTCTTTTTACTTTTACATGCTTTGGATCCCAAATTAAAATAAGCTGATTTATTCCCAAACTAGTTTCTTATTGATGTGGAAGAAAGGGTTACGGAACGTACAGCCGGCAAAGCACTCGTGGTCCACACTATGCATGGTTAAACAGATATTTGATGAATATTCAGCTAGCAGGCTGTGTGGCTGATGTAATGATCAGAGAGAACGGATCTCACTCTTGCTTGTTGCTGTCTGTTCTGGCAGCCTCTGATTAAGACAGATAAGGAGCTGGAGGTCCAGTGTTACACTAACAGAATTTCCAGTCAAGCCTGCTAAATTGTGAAACCTTGCAAGGCTGGACAGACTTGCCACAGGGGAGAGGGGCTGCTTATTCAAACTCATCACATTTTTCAAAAACCCATGATCTGAGCACTTTGGAGATAGAAGGTCGGCATCCTCTGCGGCACTGTGTTTAGCCTGTTAGAGTACACTGGTGCTGAAAACACAAGAAAGTAAAGCCTGCAGCAATGAGAACAAATTATTTCTTTTTTATTTACATGGAATTAAATTCTAAACAACCTTACAGTTTAAAGGTAAGACATCACTCAGAAAAGAATCAGTTTTACACAATTTACCTATCACCGCTAAACAATAGAACAAGAGAGGCTGTAGGTACACAAAGTATAAATTGTTTGTTGAGAGTGGCTAATATTAGCAGTGCTAGCGTTGCCAGGCTATTGTCCTCAGGTTAATGTCTGGATGCAAACAAAGCCTTGGTACAACTTCATCGTCATCAAAATACTTTTAGCCTGAGCCGTGCGTTAACTGAGCTACATTAGGGTAGGTGAGCATTATAGAATGATGGCAGTAGCCATTAACTTAAACTAAAGCCCCACCTTGTTGTGAGTGGCAGCACTACAACTTAGATACACCATAATCTTGTATTTCAGTTCTACAATAATGACCACATAATGAATAAAGTTTAATTGTAATCCTGATGAACCTGTAGTTTCAAAAGTAAAGTCAACGTGGAAGTACTTTACAACATTTCCTTATTATTTATTCATTTATTTATTTTATCTTTTATGCCAATTCCTCTCCCCTGCTGAGTTTGGCCACATTTTTACGCCAGGAGTCGTTAATCACATGGTTATCACAGTGATCTCTGTGTGGTGAATCATATAAAAGACAGTATCTTTTTGTACTACGGGAACAAGGAGCTCCTGGTCATCAAAGCGCCTCCACGCAGAAGTTAGAAATCTTCTTGAAAAGAACCGAGAGTGGGCGAGGCTGCTGGGAGCCTGAGGGTTCTGCACAGGATCTTAGCTGTTCCTAGGAGTGCACACTTCTAGACAGATCTCAGATGTTGTTCCTGGTAATCTGCTGGAGCCATCCACCCAGCTTGGGTGTTACAGCCCCCAGTATCCCAATCACAACTGGCACCACTGTTGCCCTCACACCCCACATCTTCTCTAGCTCTTCCTTCAGCCCTTGGTATTTCTCCAGCTTCTTGTGTTCCTTCTTCCTAATGTTGCCATCGCTCAGTATTGCTATATCTATCACTACTGCTGTCTTCTGGTGCTTATCAACTGTCAGGCTGATTGCCTAACACCATCTCGTCAGTCTGGATCTGTAAGTCCCACAGGACCTTGGCCCTCTTGTTCTCCACCACCTTAGGAGGTGTCTGACCCTGGGACCTCCAGTCCATACTCGGCACAGATGTTCCTGTACACTATGTCAGCTACCTGGGTATGCTGCTCCATGTATGCCTTGGCTGCCAGCATCTTACACCCTGCTGTGATGTGCTGTGCAGTCTCAGAGGCTTCTCTACACAGTCTGCATCTGGGGTCCTGCCTGGTGTGGTAGACCCCAGCCTCTTTTAATCTTGTGTTGAGGGCCTGTTCTTGTGCAGCCATTATTAGCACCTCTGTGCTGTCTTTCAGTCCAGCCTTTTTCAGCCATTGATATGTTTTCCTGATGTCAGCCGCTTCTTCAATTTGCAGGTGGTACATGCTGTTAATTTGGTTAGTTATATATCTTCATAAGTGAAATAAAACATTTGATTTTTCATGGCATGATTTACAGTGATTGATAAGTCACTGCCTGTCATGCCTATCAAAATGAAAGACGTAACAGTAGGTGTCCAATCTGGTGCTGTGAAATATCCGAACAGCTAAAACACTGAGCGCAAAGCCTCAAAATGGGAATTCAAAAGCAGCAGGTCACCTAAGGGTTTAGAAAAAGGGCCCTCCAATTCTGCCAATGCAAACATCTACACTCTGTGTTTTTGCTTGTTTTCAGAGTGAATACTGTTGAAGGTGTGTCTTCTGAGCAACCAGACTAGTAAATATTGCAAATAGTTTGATTAGTTCTACCTGTCAGCCAGTACAAAAAAGTGATTAAAGCCAACTAATGTTGTGCTTTGGTCACAGTCAGCTTTCTTCCCAGAGAGAAGAGATAAAATTCAATTTAGTTTTGATTTTATTGCTGGTTTCAGAATCTCATTCATGTGCCAACTCTTTGTCAGCTTTTATAGCTTCTGTCTGCTTCTTTAACCTGAAACCTGTAACTGCTCTGGTAAAGGTTGACTGTTTCCTCTCACTGGCATTTGAGCACAACAGATATCATCTGTAGCAGAATTAAAGAGAAAAGGCTATAAACCTCAACAGTTGAGAGATAGACATCTCAATGTTTGGCAGCCAAGAGGTGATTGACTCACAGATAAGATCTTGGCATTCCCTTGTTGGATAAACTGAGGGAGTATTAAGAGAAAAGGTTTCCCAAACACTGAAAAACAGACAATTATTTCAAGACAAGCTGAAAGCTGAGAGCCTGCTGATATCTTACAAATAGCTGTTAACTATACAGAAGATAGTGTATCTGTCATTGTTCACTCCAGTGATTGTAGACATCTTGTACTGATGTAAATCCAGGCCAAAGTGTGTATTCCAGGGATCAGTTAAACCAGACATCCTGCCTCTTCTGCAAATTGAGACATACATTTAAAAATACTATTGCCAGCACTTTTAACAGCATACATGATTTTTCTGTTGGTACAAAGCTTAAAATATTTAAATGTCATCCTCTAGGATATATATAGAATTTGTTAACTATTATGCAGAATTTTAAAGCTGATTGGTTGTTAAATTGTAATTTCATATATTTCCTAAAAAAAAGAAAAAAAAACGACCTCCAGGTAGGAGTAAACTAATTACATGTTTCTTAAAGTTTACCAAAGTTATTGAATCCTTCATCAGGGATCTGTTCAACTTGACAGAATTACATAAACAAAATACTCTTATGTGCAGATTTGTACAAATAAATCACAAATAATAGATGAAATAGAATTAGTAGTGATAGTGGTTGTCCCCACGTCCAGGAGAGAGGGGTGTTTGGGTCGACAGGTTTCAACTGCTGACCCCGAAACCCAATTTTATATTAGTGGATGAAAATGGATGGATAACAAAGAGTGTGGTAGGAAAAAAAACATGAGTAAATGGTAACTGAATGAAATTATGGGAATAACAACTGAGCTCACAGGAAGAATAGTGAGATGCAATGAGGAGTCCAGTTAGACAGCAAACTTGCTGATCACAGTCTCATATAGATATGAAAATCTGTGGTCAAATGGTTCAAGAAACTGCTGTTAGTTTCATAAATGTTATGACTTCTGTTCAGATCCTCATCCACTGGGAAGAAGTTTCAAGGGTCATAGAGGATCTGCAGTCATGTCTCAGACCATCTCCTTGGCACCAAGGGGTCAAAATAGTTCATTTGAAGTAACACTCCATAAATCAAAAGCCGTAGGGGTGTTAACAGTTGTCTGTCTGGCTGTGAGAGAGGAGAGAAGGTGGGTTAAGGGTTGTCCTGATCTGAAGGAGTTAGAGAGTGTAAGTGTACAGTAGATTCTGGTTTTATCTGCTGCTGGAGCTGTTTGGAAACAAAAGGAGAGTGGGGTAGAGGATCTTTGTAAAGGCAGGCCTTTCCTCGGAGAATGCTGACTGAATCATTTTAAACCTTTAATATGCTACAGGAGGCCACCATTTTTTATTTATGTGACAAGTTTCTGTTGCCTTCGGATATTATTCATGGTAAAGACAATATCAAGTTCCATAAAGTGACATCAGCAGGACTATTTTTCTAAGATGACATCTCCACTACAGACCTGCAAATCACAACCACTTATTTCTCACAGAGACAAGCAATCCAAGTCTACCTCCAGTTATAACATCAATATAAAAAAAAAAATCTTCATAAAGTTATAATATAGAATTTAAACATGTCTTTGGGCTAACATAATTATATCACAGTGATTCTGATCATGACCAACGTATTCCTGTAGTTTAACAGTTCTGCATCCAATAATTATCTAACACTCGCCCAAAGAAAATCTATTCTGGAGTTTTTAATGGCTTGAGGCAAAACTTTGAGTTATTTTTCTGTGAGAAACACATTCTGACCTGACATAGAGCATGTCAAAGGGTCAGAAACATATTTCTTCTCTTCAGACATGGTGTGATTACCACATGGAGATTTGTTATTCTCCTTGTTACCAACACCACTACAGTCAAACATGTTATTGTATAATGAGATGTAAGGAGGACTGTGACCGCTCTGACCGCCTATTAGACCTGCTTTAAAGTTTCTTGATGAAAAGTTCCAGGGAGCAGCTTCACAGCATTACACAGAGGGGGTCAAGTGAATATGCATTTAGAAACTGAACATAGGCTAATTGGACAGTCAGGATTGATGGCATGCAATCTAAGTATGAGAAATAATTGCTTGTCGCTCTTAAATTGATTAATGAACGGCCTCAGAGAAGATTTTATTTATTTATTTAATTATTTTTGAATGCTGATTACAAAGTGCGTGAAATTTGACTGCTGTGGCAAGAGAGGACAGAAATGTTATGTCTCTGCTTCTTTAGAAGATTCTGATTGTGCATTATATGGCACACTCAAACACACACAGTTTATATATATATATATATATATATATATATATATATATATATATATATATATATATATATATATATATATATATATATATATATGTATATATATATATATATATATATATATATATATATATATATATATATAGTGTATTTTACCTCTCTACATGAAGTGAAATTCATAATTCTCAGATGTCTTCTGCTTCTTCATCTAATGATGCAGATCAACAAAACATAAACACACTGTTTGTGCCTTCATAAACTGACAACTCATTGCACTGTGGCCATGTGTGAGGCAAGGGTGATGAAAAAGAACAAAATCTTTCACTTAAACAATTTTATAGGGAAAATGACTTCACAGAAAAAAGGCAATGGTTATAAATCAAGGGTTTTTTTTTTTTTTTTTTTTCAAACTGGTGGCGGTGGGGAAAAAAAACTAGTTGTTATTCTGAAAAGTTGCTGTGTGCCCTTCTTCACAAAAAAAAAAAAAAAAAAAAAATCATAATAATAATAAAGAATCTGAATCCAAATATTTATTTACAAGCCAAAGCACAGAGTTGAGTAGCAGACAGACTGCAAGATGAGAATAATCAGAATTCATTAAAACGCCTCATCTATTAATATTTCATTGTGTTAAGATTTTTTCTTCTTATGTATATCAAATGTGATATTTTTTTCTTCCTACCAGCTTATTTAACCAGGTAGCGACTGAGTAACTGTTATCTGTGGGTTCTGTAAAGGGGATCACTTTTCCAGTCTTAAACTCCTCATTTGACAGTGAGCCTAAAGATTTTTTGTGTCAGGATCAGGGTTCAAAGTCTCTGTTTACAGTGTTGTCGACAGGGAACTAAAAGAATAGTTTTCCCCAAGGATGCTCAAAGTGATGCGTTGTTGTTGTGATTTTTACCCATGATTAAATGTTTCTTTGTTGAATTATGTAACATGCGATGATTTTATTATACTGAAGTGTATGAGCATCCTTTGGTAAATTACAGCCTTTTGTAGCAGAATAACATCTTATATCTTCTCATGCAGTTGCAGAGATGGCCTTGAAGGACGAGGCTGATTTCGCCTCCTGCCTCCTGGTTAGCCCAGCCTTGAGCTGCCTGAGGCGCTGACTCCAGCCTTCCTCTCCTATTTTCAGCGATAAAGCTGGTGATGTATATTAAATGACATAGGTCTTCATAAGTGTCATTGGCTCTATGGTCTGATGAAGACTAATATCCGCACTCCTTTCAACAGCTGTGGCTTTCTCCTTTTGTAGCTGCTGGGATACTTGCAGAAGTGCAAGACTCTGGGGGGAAATAAAGGCATAAAAGCCAATGTATTCCACATATGGGAAGAAACTACAGCGCTACCTAAAAGAGTGTCTGAGGTCAAGGCAAGTGCGTACGGGCAGGTTTGTGCAAATTTATCCAAGCAGATTATTATCGACTGGGACACATCTATCAACTGGAATATCATCTAGAGGAGGACTCAGGGGAAGATATTTACATTAAAATCAAACAAAGCTTGTTAGTAAGACGGAATAAAATTACTTTTATGAATTCATACAGTCATCAACAGCTTACATATCTGGTCCTGTTCTCCTCATTTACTTAATTCAGTGAATATCTTATGGAGCGTTTGCATCACTTATTCCCTCATTGTCTGTAAGATATACTGAACAAAGTGTTTTCTGCCGCGAGCATGCTCTGTATTGTGTTAGAAGAAGAGATTTTCATGATGTTGAAGCATTTTTAAAAGAAGTTCCTGTGTATCAGCATCACCAAACAGATGAAAAAAGAAATATGGACATATTCACTTGACATACGATCAGGCATGTCAGTTTTTACCAAATCTGTGTGTGTTCAGATGTATATCAATCACTGTCTGCAAAAGAGGACAGAACTGAAACTTAAGTGTGCAACACTGATTTAAAAAAATGACCCAGATTCTTGTCTTATTTTTCAACGCAAAGTATGGAGTAAACATAGCAACATTTCGAGACAAAGACTCAGTAGAAATGGATTATATCATTAAACTTAACATCTAAATAAGAATCTTACACTAAAACACCATATGGAAAAATTAGTTTAGTGGCTGGCACCTGAAAATGCACCAAAAATGCACCAAAACAAAACAAAAAAAAAAAAAACAGGGCAAATAAAGGATCTGACTTATTACAGAGCTTCTTGTCCTCAAAGGCAAACTTCACTTCATTGACAAGAGGGGTGAGCAGAGTGTTTTGGTCTACCGTCTAGATAACACTAAATATTTCTGTTTTCACATGCTGTACCTTCAGAGAGCTTTCCTTTCTGTTTCTGTTTCAGTAAATTCAAAATATAATTTTTCTCTTCTTTCTTATCAGGGTGATGTCTGGACCAAGAACAAGAAGTTTAGCTTTTTTTTTTTTGTATTTTATTTTATTTTATCTGCTTCTTCTTCTGCTTCTTCTTCTTCTTGTTAGAAAGTTTTAAAGCCGATCATCAGTGGAGGGCCTGAACACAACTGAACTTTATTCAAGTTTGGATGAGGCAGAGAGAGAGGCTGGCCCTCAGCCTCTTTGCAGAGAGTTACAGGGTGCCTGCCTGCCAAGTAAGCCATGCTCTAATATGGGCTTGTAAGTTTATCAACTTTGAATATAACGAGTAAATTAAAAAAAACTCCCCCATGCAATGTGTGATGATAAAAAGAGGAGTTAACTGTGTTTTAACCAGGCTGTAAACATTATGTCTGCAGTAAACTAGCCTTTTTATTTTGGTGTGTAAGTGGTCTTTGGTGTTTCTGCAGCCAGCCTTATATGGTATCTCAAAATTTGAAACTATTCAGAAACTTCAGCATAGGCTCCATAATTTAAACTGGAAGTTGCTGCTTTGGTAATCATAAAGCTGACATTGAATTTACACTAAAAATCTTCAATGATTAAATGGTATCGTGTTTAGTCTCACAGTATTTTGTATCATTAACTGGTTTCTGCAGACATGGCCCTAATATCATCCAGTATTAAGCATAATAGTCCATTGATAGCTCATTCAAGTCTTGAGATGAACATAGTGCTTTGCAAAACAGAAAAAAAACGAAAACAAAACAAAAAAAACCTTCTACTGTTTAAATGAAAAGTAGGTCTGGCCCTGCAGACAAACAGCAGATGTGGAAGAGAGGGAAATAAAAGAGCCAATGAATTGTATGGCAGCCATGGGAGCTAGTTAACAATGTGTGGATTATTCACCCAACAAAAGACAACTCAGGGTGTTGTGGTTGTTTCCAATTATCTACACAATGCCACCCAATACTGCCGAGTTCGCTGTGAACAGAAACTGAAACATGTAGGCCAAAGTAGGCCAAAATAAAGAAAAATACCAGACAGTAGAAACAATAAACTAAATAATGACGACCATGATATTACCCATATTACTTTATGCCTTCTGAAGCACAGATTTCAGTACTTTTACTGCTGGTGTGTTTGCTTTAAAAAGCTGAAGATTACTTTGTATGGGTGAGAGGACGGCTCTGAAAAAGAATGATCAGAGCTGTAAACGGTCTAATTTGTGAGCAGAACTTTGCCAGTTAACAGCTGTTTTACACAAAACTCAGACTATTTATGGTTATGAAATAGGGTTAGATTGTCTGTTAATGTGCATGAACTAAGAGTGTGAAGTAAGTAGTTCTGACAAACAAGCTGTTAAACCTGGATTTTTATAGTGTGCAGTCTATAATGTTCCTGACACCTTTATGTTCTGACCTCGATGAACAAATCATTGAGAGACAAACAAAATTTAAACACAAATACTTATAGCTTGAGTGAAAATGAAAAGCAGGAGTTTTAATATTATGAATTTTTTCTACAACTTTTTTTTTTTTTTACATTTTCATATCATATTTGTCAATTCCAGGAGTGTGCATGAATGACTGATGAAGATATATGATCCCAGGCATGAGCACTGTCATATCTCTTTTCTGACTCTATCATATATGTGTAACAAGTTTTTGATTTTTGTCTTCTTTTCACAATCTTCTTGTATGTCCCCTAAACCAAATCGGACCTCACAGCAATGACAGACAGTAGGCATTAAGAAATTATGGTCTGGTTTGCTGTCATAAGTCATTTAGTGACATCAGAAATAACCTGTTTCATAAACTGCTTTAAACTCTTCACAGAAGGTTTAACTTGCTTCGGAGCAGCATTCATCTTTGAAACCCTGTCTTGTTTGAGTCACATTTTCCCAGAAGCGATAACACAGTAAACCTAACCCGAACCCTTACCTGACATCAGCACAGAAAAGCATTAATTTTATCTGAAAAACTGACTTGGTTTTTACCTCCTCAGCTAAGCAGAGAAATGTTAAAAGGTGTTTTTTTTTTTGTAGAAATACTGCAGCACATATTAGTCTGACAGTTAAAGGTGAAGGCAGTGAGATGGGCTGAACATAATTTGAGCTTGACATATTTTTGCTGAATTTAATTGACACAGTGAAGCAAAGAGCATCCTCAAGGCCAGTGTGGATGGCAGAGATTATTCCTCCCTGGAGAGGCCGCGCTCTGTCATACGCTGTGCTCAGAAAATGTAGGAATGTGTCTCAAGGCCTTTGCAATGCTGTAAATCTGACAAGAGGCGGACTGCACAGCCATTTGACCCTTTGACCTTCTTGATGAGAGGGTGCTGTGCAGGCTTTGGTCTGGGGAATAGAGCCACACTCTGTATACAGTTGATGTAGCATGTTATGAGAGGAGACCAATGTGAGGTCATCTCCCTCACACTCACTCTATCAGTATAGATGGAGGCAGGGACGCTCCATGACATCTTGGCCAGTGTGTCCTTCACCATTGTTTTCAAGCTGACCGCACCATCTGTCACTGAAAAAAAACGCTCACACAGCCTAATGGCAGAGACACTGTTGCACGTCAGGATGTCCTTTTGGCTTTACTCAGTTGAACTTCACTTCACTTCTGCTGCAGAAATCTACTTTTGATTCCAGATTTTACACTCAAACAAAAGCACAACAGTAGCACACATGCCTATTTTCTGCTAGATGCACTGCAGTTTTAATGAGGAAGATAATTTGTTGCATCAAAATGTCAAAGTGTGAACAGGGACAGACCCATTTACATGTCCTGTGCCATGACAAGGTAACCATCCTTGGCTTTGGCTTGACAGGGTCAGCCTGCTTTGGCTTTGTCTTCTCTTGGGACATCATTAAATTCCTCTTTCAAGCACCTGGGCCTCGTTTAGGCATCTGATCACGTTCCTCCCCATCTCCCTGAGCTATAATGTGATGTCCTTTTTCCTTGCCCTGGGTCAGTTTTTTTAAAAATTAAAGTTTCTCACAAGACTGTGGTCACTTTTTACTCAGCTGTCTGTGGAGACGAGGCTGTGTTGGATGGATGCAGAACAGACCTTTCTGAATCAGAGCCACGATTGTGTTACTTGAGGACAGCAGCATTAAAATGATAATGATAAAGTAGTCTGCTCCAGAGCTGCATGGAGGAAAAATACACTTGCTATTATTTAATGTCCAAGGTCGGGACCAGTGAGTAGATTTCATTTGAATAAAATAATAGCTATTAAATTGCTGGACTTTTAACAGGTAGGTAGCTGTGCTTCAGGCTAATCCTCAGTTTGTGTGGAAAATAAAGACTTGTGGTCTTAAATGTCTTATTTTGTAGAACTTCTTAGCAATGCAATGGAAGATATTACATTACAAGCAAGAGCTGTTCTTAAGTGACTAATTTCAAGTTGAATGAATAGAAATTTAAATTTCCATTAGCTGTCCGGTCTAACGGATCAAAAACACTCAGAAGACAGTGAAAATAGAGCATAATTGATATAATACTGTCCAAAATTATGTTGCCTGACATTTAAAATGTTTTTTTACAATCCATCACCTGCAACAAATTATTTTCCTCATTATTTTTAATGCTGCTGCAATGTGTAGCTCTTTGCTGCATGCACCATGAACCTGTTTCACAATAACACAAAGAATTATAGAAAATTGATTGTTATTAAAAACTGCATTTAAAATAAATTGCTGCTGAATTGTGTAGCCTTTTGGTTCTCCCACAAAACATGACTGCAAACTTCATGATTAAAATCATTCTATAAATACAAAAGTTACAATGAAAATCACAATCTGTCCATAGGAAAATAACTTATTAATGACGTTTAAAAAAATGACAACATGGTAAATGTTAAATAGACTGCACTTGTGTGGAGCACCTTTCAGTTTCCAACCACTAAAAGCACTTTATACCACACAACAGTTATTACTCAATGATATACATGTTCACAAAGTAACACCTGACTCACACAAGATGCATGTCTGTTCTGTCTTTGCTCTATTATGGTTTGGCTTGTCCGTCAATACACACCTGCCGAGTTTCTGGAAGGCAGCACACAGCCAAACAGCAGGACAGCTGGATTCATGTGACTGAGGATTTCCCCCTGGTTCCTAGTCCAACAAGGAGCCTTCCCTCATTCATGTAGTCTTTATTGTGCTTTAAAAGCCTTAAACCTGTCAACTCCAGGCCTGGCTCTGTTCACGATGATGGTTGTGGTTAAGTGAAATGCAATCTGGCGTCCATACATAGTATTTTATTTTGAGGATCAGATGTTTTCATGTTGTTTGCATCATGACTTCCTGTCCTGATTGATCTGCTGTGTGCAAACTGATTGATCATTGCTCAGGCAAAATATTGGTCGTGCGTATCTATGTGCTTTGTTATCCAATAATACTAAACATGGGCAGACAGAAGATCCAGGGATCAAATTCTGGTTGAAGTTTGACTTGAAAATCTTCAGCACAGGTTCAGATTTATTTATTTATTTATTTATTTATTGATTGATTGATTGATTGATTGATTGATTGATTGATTGATTGATTGGTTGGTTGGTTGGTTGGTTGGTTGGTTGGTTGGTTGGTTGGTTGGTTGGTTGGTTGGTTTGTTTGTTTGTGGGGGGAGGGTAAAAAATATAAATTGATATAAATTGTTGTGTACTGTGCTCTATTGTCTTCAATTTTATATTTTTCTTTGTTCACCTCTGAAATTGGCAGTAAGGTCTCTGCCTCTGGACAAATCCCCCCATTTTTGATAATATATAGCCTCCACCAACGCTAACAGGCTGTATTTTTACTACTCTTGAAGAGGTTATTATTATTATTATTATTATTATTATTATTATTATTATTATTATTATTATTATTATTATTATTATTATTATTCAAGTGAGGTTGTGTGAGAAATTTTTGCAATAGTAGCTGTATTGCCCATGAGTGAAACTGGTTAGCAGTACAAACCCAACGAGCACCAGCACTGAAGGCCATACACAGCTCCAGATAGGGTCAAACAGGGTCTTTGATGACTGTGGTTTATTGTATTGATTGAACATACAAGTTTGCCCTTGAGAAATGTGTTGTCATTGACACCTTTAAACTTTGCTTGGGAGCAGTAAACCCTTTGTAGTTGTTGACAAGTCCCTGTACAACTATGTAAACAAATCAATCAGTCAATACAGTAAATTGATTAGATGTGATGTAGACGCGGCAGCTCAGCTCTCCCTATGTGTTGTCTTTGGTTGTGCAACAATGCTGTCCAATGTGTTGACCTCAGCCAGACAAAACATGGGAGCCATCAAGTTGTTTTTCTCATTTGAAATGTTTAGCTGCTGCTGTGTTACTTGTAGCAACTTCCCCGAAGGACAGTCAGGCAGACGACATGGCTTTGGATGGACACAGAGTCCAACCCTGTAATTTGTGTCGGCCTCCTGCCTCTCATTTTCACCTCCAGATGTAACTCAGACCCACAGTCACCTTCACAAGCTGGTGGAGAATAGAAGTTCACGTCATTATCTGAAAACCTGGGAGAAAAAAAGTGTCATTTTGTGTCAGTCACCTGAACACCTACTGCTGCTATCACAGAGGACAGCTGGGGAAGAAATAAAGTGCCAGTTTTTTTCTCTCGTTTCAGGAACAGAGCTTAAAGAGACAAAAGTAGCGGATGTTTTAGAGTTTGTTCAGGTGAGCATTTACAAAAATGAGGCTGACATGACTTTTAAAAAGAGGCAGCGTGTTCTGACTACCTTTTCATCCCTGCCTTTGTTCTTTATGTCATATTTTGGTTGACTTTAGTAAAATAAATGAGGATTTGTTAGATCTGTTGTCAAGGCCTTAGGGATTTCTCCTTTCTTTTTTGCTCCTTTACTGTTGGAGTCCTAATATTCGGTGATGGAGGCAGACTTTGATCTGGATTGGTCCTTAGTCCAAACTCAGGGGTGTCTGTGGGGGGTACCATCCCTGGGAATAATTTTTCAATCCACTTTTTACACACCGTACTGCATTTAAATGTCTATTAATCTGCCAATGAGAACATCTGAAAATAAGATCCCATTACCATGAAAAGATAACCCAATTTGGATACAAATGTGTAACAAGCTAACCATAGCTAATGCTTGTGAGCTTAGCAACTCACCTAACATATCCATAATCACTGACAAGTTTGTTTGCTTTTTATGTAACGTAGATTCAGCGTGTGAAAATGTCAGCGCCTTTGTGCTATGGTGCTGTGAAACATGTATAAGATTTGGGCCATTATGTTCTTCAGCGATGTCAGCAATTCTTCTGTAGTATCATTCTCTGTGTTAACACTGAAACTACTCACCAGATAACACACAGTGATGTACCTCTGAGCCCACAGTCACACTGATTCCTGCTGATATCATTGTCAGATAGCATGTTCTCTGCATGCACTGTTTATGAAGTGGAGCATGAGAGAATGAGATTGTACCTGTGAGCCTATCAGTTTCTCTTATTGTCCACGGGATCCTGTGTGGATGCAGCTCTTGATCTGAGGGCGGATGATTAGAGGAGAAAAGGCGCAGCACCAGAAGGGCTTTCTTAATCTGTCATCAACTCCATTCGAGCATCGAAACACTGCACGAGGCACCTGAGAGCTCTAACGACTTTGTGTTAATTAGAAAGGAGACAGAATGAGGCAGAGCAGGTACAGGTGAAGGAGGAGAACTCAGGACACAGGGGGACTGCAGGGCTCTGTGAAAAGGTCATGTGAGAGAACTGTGTGCCCGCTGTGAAAGATAGTTTGTGACAAGAGGACAAAGCCAGTGACCCAACACACTGGAAGTGCCTGACACACCGCACTCTGCTCAGAATATCTTTCATATGAAACAAAGCTGCTTTCATGGCACAGGAAAAATGACAACTCCATTTAGAAACCTTCACCAAAGATGCTCCTGATCCCTATTTTCAACGTTGACCTATATAACAAGCAGCTTTAGAAAATTGTATCTTCATTTACCTGAATATTCTGCAGCCATGAAGAATTTAAATTTGAAAGATAGCTGAAACGCCTTAGCTTGAGGTAATAATTTTATAGATCTGAACATCTCTCTAATGTTGCATCTGACCATTTACTGAAAATAGACCACGTTATACCCCCTCATTACTCTCCCTCTGAAAAAAAACACATATCCAGGAAAAAAAAAAGAAGATAAAACTTAATTTTCTTTTAAATAAAAGTGTCATTTTTATTATCCATTCTGAACTTCTCCCAGTTCAGCAACAGTTGCAGGAAAGTTTATGGAACCTAAACTGATTATTGAAGACACTTTGTAGGTTCCTCCTATAAGCTTCAAAAGACTCTGAATCACAAAGCTTTTGAGTTTCCTGAAGCTACAAAAAAGGGTCTGCCGGAGCCTCACACATAAACTGAAAATGATATACTGCACGTCACAAAAAAGTATTTTTACTTTGAATAAGTAAGCCACAGTTTCACAAGTGTATAATTTAATGCACCAGTTGGCATGGTGATAATCAAACCAATTAATCTGGAAGTGCACCTGCTGAGCTGTACAACATGTTGTTTGATTCTGTTGTGAGACTGAGACGAGGACAGGGGCAGGATATTTATTATCCATGGGGATCCAATCTGTCAAGATTAGAAAGCGTTTGGTGATTTCATTAATGAGTTTTGTTGCATTGAGTGATCACAGTCAGAGGTTCTCCACAGTCAACAATGGTGGAAAATGTAATTACCCTGAAAGTAATTATTCATTCCGGCTCTGCTTGAAGGATGACTTTGAAAAGATGCTGGCTGCCTGATCATCACTGATGCCCTTGCCTAAAGTTTGGACTGATACATGAGGGGGGCTGCCCGCAGGCATTGTTTACCAGCCACTGTTTTAAATTAGACACCGCTCTTCAGATACAGTTTGTAGCTCTGATAACATTTTAGCAGCCACCACCCAACTGCTTTGTGGCATGATCTTTCAAATTTTGACCTGTGAAGCCTGTACCAGTACCAGCAGCAATACAACTTGAAACATATCTACGGCACACAGTGAAAAACTAAAGCCACAACTCACCATATCTCATCTTCCATTGTGCTCTGCATGTTGTTTTTAAGTCATTATAACTTCTATGACTGAATTTCACCTCTGTTAGTTATGTTGCAGTAATCCACACATTATTTCTAATGTTTAGTTGTCATAGTTTTATACATTTTCATGGTCATTTTCTTTTTTGCTTACCTGTGTTGTCACTAGTAAAGCATGATGTTGGTTTTACGACAGTAAAGTATTTCAGAACTGGAGGTAAGAAATGCATTTAAGTGACTGATCTTAGCATTCAGCCTGCACTTATAAACTTTCACTGGATCCCGGAGGGCTTTTTTCTTGTTTCATTGGCTGGTCTTTGATGTGATAATTTTTTTTCTTTACTTCCTAGAGACTAGATTCATACTGTACTTTGCTGTTCAGATTATTCAAATAGTTGTTTTTAGGGCCTGACATTTCCTTGGCCTCACTATGTTTTATAACTCTGATTAGAAATGCAGCACGGACACAGTTTATTCCTGTGTGTAATAGAATTAAGGTATTAATACACTTCAAACAGGGTAGTGTTTAAGAGTAAAATTAAAAAATCTATTGCATGGCTGTGTTGGGAAGTTGGTTCTGATTGATGAATACTCTGTAGCAATGATTTGTTATTAAAGCAGACTGATGTTATGCAGAAAAAACTGCTGCCTGGATGCTGCTTTAATCGCAGACCTTTGGGAAGGAACGATAGGATAACCATCACAGCGTACAGGAAAACGTCTGGTAATTACTGTTGAAGTAGTTTGATATCTGTATGTTTATAGTGGGGGGTTAAACACCAAGAACTGCGGTCTTCGACAAAGACCGAGGCATGAAGTGCAGCAGAAACAGTGTTTGAGGAGTGATGGAAAAGAAAATGTCACTGTCTCTGACAGTGACAAGGAAGTAAAAGTCAGTGAGGTGTGACATTGACACATTCAATCCTGTGCACCGTTTTATGTCACCACCAGAGAAAATGTTTAATGTTAGAGTTTCAGCTAAAATTATTGCTGTTATTGTGTAAAATCATGTATTGAAATCACATTGTTGTTTTCTGAATAAATTGCTTTAATAAGAAGTTTTGTAATAAGCTGTGTGTTGAATACTGAGCAAGTTGCTATAACTGAGGAACCCCTTAAGGGTGAGACAAGAACCCTCCATATTCTGTTGGGTTTCAATTTCTTACAACGACCCACTCATTATACATTATCCCTTTCATAGATACAATAATCATATACATAAAAAGTAACATGATATGCATTTACAGCCTGGTAACACTAAGACTGTCTGAAAAACCTTTGAATAAGGTTAGAAATGTTACCTACTGTGTCTTAGACTTCATTTTTCAGCCCTGTTAGTGTTGTTGGTTTATGATATTATGGCTATAACTTTTAAAGTGTCAGAAGCCTGTACTATGAAGCTGGATTTTCTCTTAGCGAGGTAACTTCAGGGTTAACCCTGGATTTTCTGTCCTACGAAGCTGGTTTACTTCTTACTGGGATAAATCACCGTGGTAACGTATGCTAAACAGCTAACCTGCTCCAGAGCAGTAAAAGATCTGGGTAAGATATCAAAGAGTAGAAAAGCAACACCTCGTGACCAATCAGCTCTCTTGGAAAATACCCTGCCCATTTTTAGAAGATCCTGTCGATGTTGGTGTGTGGAGCGCTCAGGAGAGAGAGTCATTTAAGGAGAGGTGCAACCCTTTTGATGTTCACGATGACAACCTGTACAAGAGATGTAGATTTTCAGCAAATGGACTGAACTACATTTGTCAGCTGATGGATCCATAAATTCTGTTGATTTCATCTAAACATCAGAGACAGTGTGAAGAAATAAAGCCTTGTCACTGACTGCTTTGAAGTATGTTTTTGTACTTGTTCCCAAGTCCGTTTAGCTCCACTATTTGCGTCTTAAATAATAATGTTGATGGTCACACATGGTATAACTGTAGAAACAGAAATTTATGGAGCACACAACTACGTGGGAGTTGAGGAATTAATATTAACTTCATTTAACATTCCAACACAAAATGTGCTCACATGGGTTGCTGAGCCTCAAAACTCAACCAGCTAACCCAGATTTATTGAACTATACTATTCAGTCCAGACAAGCTACAAACTGGCACATGTTGTCTCCACACAGAGCAGACAGTCTGCTTAGACCGTTAGACCGTGGGTCACTTTTATGACATTTTTAACATTTTTTAACTTGCCTGCAGGAAAATATTTGTTTTATTTATTTACCTACTGTGTATTTTAGATTTTGATTGAACTGGAGTAATACTTCTGTTATGATGAAATAATAACAGGACTCTACTCCAAGTCATCAAATAGAGTTTGAAGCTACACTATGAAGAGTCACAAAAAGAAGAAAGTACGATTTTTAGCAAATGACAAATGAATGAAAATTAGAAGAAGTTCAAGACGCACCATGAAAAGAGGAGGAATAAAACAACAAAACTTCATTCCTCAGTCCACACTGAGCCCAACAGTCAAACTCTCTCACAAAGTTTAGCCCTCTATTAATCCAAGGTCTAGTTTCACAGTCGCATTTAAAAGGTCAGATCCATCGTCTGTTTCCTGCAGTGTCAATTTATGAGCAGGTCCCAGAAGCTACTTGGGTACTGTTTAATTTAAAGAGTGAAGCCACTTCAGGCATGATAACAAATCAGGCTGGACATTCATTCCAACCCTTCAGCAGGAGAGGAGGATGGTCACAGTGAAGGTAGTGCCCTCTAATGACCGAGACATGAAACAACTATAGGTACCTTTAAATGTCAAACACATGCAGCTGTGAACACTCGGACAGAAACTGATCTTAACTCTGAGGTGGAATGAATAGGAAAAAAAAAATTAATATTCAATGAATTATTCTGCTTTAGGGAGAGATCAACAGCTGATTAGAGATAAAATACATAACTTGCTGCAAAACAATTGTATGTCACTGTTTTAGATTTAATTTCTGGCTTTAAAATTGCATTTAAAAGCATTTACATGAGCATTAGTGAAGTGCTGGACTTTGTAACAACGAGACCAGCCTTTCACCTGCAAGGTTAGAAGTCTGAAATGTAAAATGAAGCATCTTGAGAGTGGAAAAAAAGGAACTGATCCGGTATCAGACATCCATCTCCAAAATTTAATTAAACTGGACGGGCTCAGTAAAAATTAAGAAAACACCAAATTAAAGCTACCGAGTCAGTGGCCTGCCTTGTTTTAATGAATGTCACTGAAAGCAGAGCCGTATAATGTCACTGACAAAGAAAGTATCAAATGTGGATCAGTCACATGTGGGCTCACCTGATACTCTTGTAAAGGTCAGAGTCAGTAAGACAGCTCAGACGTTTCCTTGGGAAATGTCAGCGACTTAAAATATCATGAAAACATGTTAAGGACAAAGAAAGTCTCTTGTGTTTGTGTAAGTCATGTAAAGGGTAGGGAAGGTCACCTATGTTCAGGTGCTCTGTATGGTCTGTCTGTCAGTTCTATGTAAAACCTTTGGTGTGACTTTAGTCTCTTGTAAATGTGTGTTTGGGTTTCTAGCGGTCGTGTGCAAAGAAAAACTGCTGCTGCTGAGACCTGGCTGAGGTGAGAGTAACCCTCTGTGGAGGAACTTGCAGTCGACAATCCCAACAATGTGCTTCAGAACAAGACAGAGAATTTGTATTGAATCAGACCAACCACTTGTGAAAGTTTATGATCTGTGATTTAAGTTACGCAATTTCCAAATATTGATACAAGTTTGAAAAAGAAAAAGAAAAGAGTAACAGAACGGCTTGTGGAAGAGTATAATATTTGAAATATAGATATAGAAAGAATAGTGGAGCCATTCTTGCCACGATAAAGGGTTGCTAGAATCGCATAATAACTCTCAATCTGTGGCTGTGAGAGTTTTGTTTGGGTGTGAGTTCAAACAAACGCTCATAATTTGCACTAAATCCCACAGATCACAAACTTAATCTTCCTCATATCTGAAGATTAATATCTTTCTGAAAGCCAGTTTACATCCTCCCTAAGGGGCTTTCACTGGGTATGGCTGCCTCAGCTCACCAATCATGCGTCTATATGACCTACAAAAGCAATCTAAACCTGCAGATGGAAGATTGACTCATGCAGTGAAGTCGTTTTTAATACCCGTTTACTCTTTTAAGTAGTTATGTTTTGATGAGGGGACTTAAAGCATGAAACCCTGACAGGTCTGTTTTTTTTTGTTTGTTTTTTGTTTTTTTTGTTTTTTTTTTCTTACATTTTTTACCTGCAAAGTTGCAGAGTAAGAGAGGAGTTGAGCAGTTGTTTTCTTTATATTTGTTTCGTGTTTTTAAAGAAAGATCCTTCCATTTTCACAGGGGACCTTCTCATGTTTAAAAGGGGGAAACATTTTCATATTGGAAGTACAGCCAGAGCATGAATATTTTCTAGTGTTACGTTACTTTGGTCACATGGAGACATATTTCAGCTTCACAACAGACTTCATGGATTTGAGAGGCATACACACACTGTGAGCATGGCTTTCAGAGAGAATAAATCAATCTTACTGACTTGTACAACAGAAAGAGAAATAATTTGATTTTCATGCCCACACGGAGTAATCCTGTTTGGATATCCTCCTGTGCTTATTGCTGTGATTCTTACAGGACAGAAAGGAATGAAACTAGATGAGAAGGAAAATGAAGCCACTCCGTTCTAAGCTGACACAATTCAGAGTGCGGATTATTAACCTTAACCATCCATTTCATTTTGCTGACAGATTCAACCTTTGGTAAATCCAAAACTGTTTCTTTGAGAGGTTTTATTCACCCTTAAAAGATAGCATGTGTTTCTAAATGTTTCTATCTTACTTTACTCAAGCAAAGTGTGGAGTTTGCAGCTTGCCCTCTGACAGATGTGTTGAGAAATAGTGTCAAAGAAGGAGAACAGAGAGGTTTACACTTATTTCATGTTTTCTCTTCTTTGTGTTCCCTTAAAAGCAGCAAAGGAATAGTTTTATAATCATCTTTCAGTGGAGGTGATGATGTGTTTGAACTGGTTGATTGTTAGTGTGAACCTGTGGTTGGGTACCATAATGTAAAACTATTAGAGCTATTATTCTTGAAGGCGATGGCAGGCGAAATTACTATCATCAAATGCCTGCACTGGATCTGAAGGAAGGAAAGACTTGTGAGGCATGTGTGTCTTTCACACTGGGGGATAGTACAGATTATACTGTATACATAACACATATCACTGAGAACTGATCAGTACTCTATTGTACAATAAATTGTGCAGCCAAGTGAAGTGTTGTTTCCATGATGCTAGTCTGGCATTATAGCTGTCTCTATCTGTTTTTCAACCCAACTGTTCCATCTGTGCGGGGATGAAAAAAAAGGAGATTGGTGAGGGATGAACAAATGTAAAGTTGTCCAAATTTTACCATCATCAAGCCTAAGCGCAAAGTGTAATGACTGTCTGTTTTCTTCTTTGTTACTGCTCCATATCAACAGTTACGCACTTATTTTCATAACCACTCTTGAGTAACGATATGACACTGTCTCACACGTTGACTCAGCTCAGTGACCTACATGCAATACAGAATATAAATCAGAGAATATTCCACAATACTTTCCAAAATAAACAGAATGTTTCTCACTGAATTTTTGCAAATTACCTACTCAAATAGTATAAACAACAATCTCATTGATAAATGGTGCCCATACTTGGCTTATAAGCTCTTCAGCAACATTTTTTTCTCCCTAAATCAGACATTGAGAAAAGTCTCCCAAGTGCTGTTAACCGGATGAATGAATTTTGAACACCGCTTCTCTTCTTATCCTAGTTTTATTTTGGATGCTTACATTATTTTACTTTGCACTGCCTGGACTACTAACTTTTTGTGGTGTGGCACCGCTTGTGTCAGAGGCAACAAAGAACATCATCATGCTGGAATTCTCAGTGCGTATGGAGGAGGCATTCAAAACATTAGAGGGAAAGTATGACAGCCTAGTCAGCGACTGCCACAGGAAAGGCTAGAGGCAAGGTGCGTGCCAGTGGAAGTTGGATGCAGAGGCTTTGCAGGATAGTCTCTCTGCAAAGCTTATACTGCACTAAGCATCACAGGTGAGAGGAGGCGTAGGGTCATCCACAACAGCACGGAGGCAGCAGAGAAATCCTTTAGGTAGCTCTGGTTAAAGAGGACAGATCCATGGCCAGGCTCTGCTAGGGCACAAGCTGAGGCCTGATCAACCTCAGCTGGGTCACCTGAGCGAGGATGTCTTATGTTAGAAAGACCCAAAACACCTGATGACCTCAGGTAACATCACTAATGATGTGCTCAAGCTTTGCATCTGAAGATCATTACAAATGACACACAGAAAGAAAATTATTTCACATAAACACAAAACGACCAGGGTCAAAATCATTCACCCCCCCATCTCCCATAAAAGGTTTGTGACACATCTCCTTAGGAGCCTGTTCTTTGTTGGCAAATCTTTCAAGCTCTTCCAGATTTGATGGTTTTCTGGCATGGATCCTGGTCTTCAGTTCACTCTCTTACCAATTTTCAAGGGGATTCAAGTCAGGGTTTTGTGCAGCTCAGTTTGTTTTTTTTTTGTTTTGTTTTGTTTTTTTGTTTTGTTTTTTTTGGAAGTAGTTCTTTACCAGGATGTTTTGGGTCATCATGTTTTTTAAGACAAATCAGTAACTCAGACCCCCATTGCAGCTGACTGCTTGAGATTTTCTTTCAAACTCTCCACATATCCTTCTTTTTTCATGAATCCTTCAACCCTGACGAGATTCTCAGTGTCAGACTGGGCACTGAAGCATCCCCGCAGCATGATACTCCCATCAGCGTGTTCGGCTGTGTGTGTGGGTGGGTGGGATCGGGGGTTATTCTTTGGGTTATACACCTCTCCCTTCTTCCTCAAACATAAGCAACGCCTCAATGACTCTCCAAAGAGCTCTAGTTTGGTCTCATTTGACCAAAGAACATTTTGGCTGCTTCCAGTCTGCAGAATACGCCTTCAGACTGTCCTGAACATACCTCACTAAGCTGGCTAGAAAGTGCTTCTCTTTCCCGTAGAAGTGGAGTTTTTTCTTGGCCTGTATCTTCCACAGCAGTCCATTTCTGAGACATCAGGCTTTAGTGACTGTTGTTCTCGGCTCTTTAGAGGTACACATCTCTCTCACACACGTTTTCTTTCCAGAGTCCAGTTTGAAATCTTTGGCTTCCTACCTCTGCTAGAGTTGTTCTGGACTGTGTGGCTCTCTTTCTTTGAATTTCCTGATGACACTTTTCACTTCACATCTTGACACTTGGAAATGCTGTGATAACGTTGTATATCCTTCTCCTGCTTTATAAGCATCAACAATTCTCTGTCTCAAGTCTAAACTGATTTCTTTTGCTTAATGCTTTCTCAGGTGACAGCTCAAACCTTTAATGAAGTGTTTAAAGCACATGATTTCACAACAGTGGTTTGTGAAGATCAGTTTTTAAGAAGGGAAATAATTTTGACCCCTGTAGTTTTGGTGTTTATGAAATAATTGTGTTTCTGCACGCAAAGTAAAATAATATAAGCATCAAAATAAGACAAGAATGTTTGGAAAACTTGTGTTGTTGCAGCAGCTCTCTCTTCATTGTTATTTTTCTCCTTTTTTTTCTTGACTTTTTAGTTATCTTCATATTTTAAGCTTATCATTATTTTTTATTACCACATTTTCGAGACTATAAGTCACACTTTTTTCATAGTTTGGCAGGTCCTGCGATTTATAGTCAAGTGGGACTTATATATCAAAATAAATGAGGTGCTGTGTTATTGGATACTTTTACAGGAAAAAATCCCTAAATTCATACATGAGGAATATTGATGAGGAAATTTCTCCGGAGCTATGATGGCTGTGCGTGCTGATGGAGGCTCTGTATCTCCGTCTTGGACAGCCTGACACCACTCAGTGTTTAGAGCCCGATAACATGATTTAGCGAAATAAAAGTTCGCTCATGTCTTCTTCGCTCTCCGTTGTAGATAGTTTTTCAGGATTTGAGTCACAAACTACTGTCAAAACTTCTGTAACTTTTTTAAGAGTGAGGCTGTTTATCCCCGTTTCTACTGTCAGGCACTTGTCAAAGCTTTATGTAAACAGTTCTCTCGAAAAATACTGTAAACATACCAAATCATTCTAAATAAATGCAACTTATAGTCCAGTGTAAATTATATATAATCTTTACTTCTCCATGAAGCGTTTTTTTTTTTTATTTTGGTGACTTATACTCCAGAGTGATTTATAGTCCAGAATATACAGCACTTTTTATGGCTCACTTGTTGGCAGTTGACAACAAACTGGTTGCGTTTGCAGTGGTGTTTTTACCTTTTTTTCTCCTGTTTGTCGGAGGATCCTACATGTAACCATGGTTACGTTGCTTACACACAGGACCTCAGCTGTTAGCAGCCCATAGCATGTGGATGCTAACTGGTCCAAAGTTGCCTGTGAGCTGAGGAGAAGGAGGGGAGGACATGTGCTGGTACTGCAGTGCAAGCTAAGAGGAGACGACATCAACCCATCCTCCCATCCATCTTGGAATTCTTACACTTTACACTTTGTTACTGTGACTCCTAAATTTCCCTTCGTGGATCAATAAAGTATTTTGTATTCTATTCTATTCTATTCTATTCTATTCTATTCTATTCTATTCTATTCTATTCTATTTAAATTTATTGATCCATTCAACAGCACCTGGGAAACTTTTGAAAAAAAGTTAAAATGTCTCAGGGGGCTAATCATTTTGACCTCAAGTGTTCATAAAACATTTATGGTTCACCTTTAGCAGAGCCTGTCTCATTGGTGCACAGCTATCTGCTGACCAATATGAATTGACTGCAAAGTTTTTAGAAATCACTCTTCAGCAGTTGTGTAAAGTTAGAGCTCAGTTTAAACAGTGCACACAACTGAAAAGTTTTAGATCTGTATGTATCGAAAATGCCAGGCTAACTTTTAAGTTCTTTTGTTGTTTGTTTTAGAGATGTTACGTTATTGAATCATCCAGATTTAAAATCTGATTGAATTTTGCTAAGCTTACAATGCTAATATTTCTAAAGCCCCAGTAAGTTTTCAGTGACAGATCAGGCCTTCCACTGTTCAACCTTGTGCCGGCATTGAAATGCAGTGAGCAGTTATTCTTAGCATAACATTCATCGTGGCCCCTCTGCAGACCACTATGTGCCTTCATTTGAAAACCGGGATGTGACTCATCTCATCATAATCTTTTAAGGCGCTCCAAATTACATTACAAACAAGGTCAGAGCACATTCAGAAGTAATAAGATTGTGATAATCATTTTTAATCCCCATCCAACCAACCCCCACTGTTACAGCACAAGACAAACTGCGTTGTTTATTTATTTTCCACCAGAGCTGCAGATAAACAGTTATAGTTTCCACTCTCAGTGCAGGGAATTAAAGTTTCAGTCCCTCCCATCCCTCATCCCTCACCCCCCACGCCACAGTTTGTGCAGCTGAGTTGATCTCAGATGTGTCTCTGTGAGTTTACAATGTTAGACAGTGCAGACAATGACACCCCTACCCCAAAATGCACTAAAGCCAGGTTCATTTAGGTGTGACCGCAGGATTGGTCCCTCTGGGAGCAATTAGTGCTCACTAAAGGATGTGGGATGGTGGGAGCACTGAGATGTCAGACAGTGGCTCAAACCTTCGTCAGCTAAACGCCTGTTAGCCTTGCCTCCAGAGAGGGTGAACTGACAGCAGTTGGTGTTTCTGCGTGAGCGCTCCCCTGCTGCAAACACCCCACCTCCCAGTGATTTCAGACAGTTCACCACAACTTGCTGCACTGTGTAAAATCATGATGGGAGTTATGTGTCTCTGTGTGTAATAGACTGCATAAAAGTTAATGTTTCCATGGTGCAGGAACTATTTCTATGTGAACTCCACTATTAAAGCTTTGATTTTAGCACTTGGACCATTGCTCTCTGTAGTACTGTTGATATGGGAGTGGTATCCCTGGGGGACTTCTGGTAGTTATTTGTGTTTGACACAGTTTTTAGTGTTGCACTTTTGCTCTGGATAAACATAAGTCTATAACTTACTGAAATTTACTGACATTTATGATCAGAAACACTGAGGCTCTGCACAACATCCACCTCATCTCTGGAGGCAGCATCACACTGCAGATATACAGCCTACTGGGAAGTGATAAAAAGAAGAAGCCATTCAGAAATGAAGACTTTCAATTTAAACCTTTAGGACTGATTTAAATTTATAATATAAAAAGTTTAAAAGTTATCGCAATGAAGCAGTTCATAATGAGCCCAAACACTTTCACTCCTCTATGTGTGATAGACAAAGACATTGATTTAAAAGAGTCTGCTCAGTTCATTTAGTGAATCCAAAGCAGTGAATGGGTCTTTGTAATGTCTATAGAAACAACTGAGCAACTGATATATGAGACTGAAATTATATCAACAGAGCGCCTCTGTGACTATAATACCGTAGGTAATTTGCCCTGAAACTTTTAAAGCAAAATAACAAACATGGTTGATTCACCTGGGATTGAAAACACAGATGTCCTCCACAGTAGTTAGTAGACCTGAGAGAGAATCAGATATCAACATAATATATTTAATTTTGTATCATAAAAGTTTAAAACCACCAAAAACTATAGCATAAAGTCATTGAAAAATGCTTTAATGTAATATTTAATCAAAAAAGTGTGTGTGTGTGTGTGTGTGTGTGTGTGTGTGTGTGTGTGTGTGTGTGTGTGTGTGTGTGTGTGTGTGTGTGTGTGTTGGGGGGGTTTCACATTTGTTTCACACTTCAAAACCCGATCCACCAAAACAGCAGTCCTATTCATCTGTTCCTGGTAAGTCTTACCTTCACCATAAAAAAGTGAAACAAATAATTTATTCTGTCCTACTTCAGTTGCAAAAAATAAACTGTCTTGTGAGCTTTTTGAAGGGACAAATCTGAGGATTGCTTAAATATAAAGAAATAACATGATTTATGCAAACTTTGGTCAGTTATGTCCTTATAGAGAAATGATATGTGTTCAAAATGTATTTTTTTATATAAAGGTTAGTGTATAACTGTAAATAACAAAACTAAACATTGCTGTTTATTTTTCGTGACAGCTTCAACAGATGAGCCATGATAGCACACTGAAAAACAAGATGTTTCTATGTCACAGTACAGCACATTATAAGATAAGATAAGAAAAGTCAAAGGTCAAGGTGAAAGATACAAAGAGAGGATTAAGAGGCAGAGATAGTTGTTGTTAACAAACAGTGTGGTCTTTAATCAGAAAAAGGTGCACAAATGTTAGGCAGCAAAGGCAAAGGTATCAGAGGTCTGAAAGGCAAACGTCTCCGAATTAATCAAAAACACTAGATCTATCAACTGAGCAGGCTAGTGATAATCTGGCAGAGCAGTGAGGGAACACTGGGACTTAAGAAAGAAAAGGAAGGGAGCGTAACAAGACACTGGTGCAACACATTAGGGAGAGGACCGGTGATTAACAGTAAGGGAGATGACTTGACAGGAACCGAAAAAAAACAAGAGACAAGAATTTTCAAAACAAAACAGGAAATGCAAAAATAATGTTAACTTGACAGATCTGACACAGATCTTTGCCACAGAGTGAGCTGAAACAGACCCAAATCAAAAGCTCCTCCCAGCAGGTTAAAGTTGAAAATTTTCATCAACATGATATTTGTTTGTAATGGTGAAAATAGCAATGCCAATACCTTGGATGAAATTCAGCAGAGTTTGCATGATTCCTTTCACTGAATAACAGACTCATTGTAACAAGTAAAGTTGTCCTCTTGGCCATAAAGCATAATAAACAATGCAAGGCTAAGGCACTGTGAACTCCATTTGAAGCTGGAGACTCTGTTCAGTATTACAACCTGTACAATCTATGGGGTGTGTGTTTGTGCATACATGTGACTGGGCTTCTTCAGCAAAAGTTTTGAAACAATTGTTAAGTTTTAAATTCATTCTGCTGTAAATTAGAGGATGTTAACAAAACAGGCTTGTTTTCTTTTTTCTCTCCATCAAAAACTCCCCAAAGAGAGAAGCATCAGATGTCACAGCTTTCTTTCATCTTTAAAAAAAAAAACTGATGCAGAGCATTAAACTTTTGACAAAACAATGCCTATACTTGTCTTCAAAGTCATACTCATTCCTGCCTGTCACCCGTCAGCACAGGCAATTTATTCATCTGGTAGAACAAAGAGAAATTTGCTCCAGAGTCAGAAGGCAGTGATTTCTCTGGGATGTTCTCTCTATGACACAAAAATATAAAACCCTGCTAATAGCTGCTGTTATCAACATCAACATTTTTTCAGACTCCACTTTGACAACACTGCTGAAAGTTTTTGTGCACTTCGACACTTCTCTTCTGAAGCACAAAGACACCTAGTGACAGGATTTCTATTCATTTGGCAGGGAGAACAGACCAGTTGTTATGGTAACAAGTTATAAATAGAGCAGCTGGGAGTGTAGGTGACAAGGGAACTGAGAGCTCCAGGATGAAAGACACGCACAAAATCCACCCCACAATCCCTTGCTGCAGACCTACTAAGAGGGAAACTTGGAGGAAAGGAGGCTTTGAAACATTAGTCGACAAAAAGGAAAAGTAAGCTTGAACTGCATAAATTACAGAATACATTCCAGCTCACCTGAACATAATGCATTTAATTCTACTTCTGCCGCTCTGCTGCTTTACAAGTGGTTTTCAATGTAATATATGTAAAGGTCATTAAGGACTACTAATGGGGTAAAAGTACCCAGACTCAAGATGAAGGACTCTGGTAAAAGTAGAAGTATTGATTTAAGCACATTACTGAAGTGAGGGGAAAAGAAGTAATAGTTTAGGAATTTCATTCAGTATTTAATTAAAAAGTTTCTGTTTCATTTCTATTTCTGCTGTTTCAGTGCAGTTAACTGCCGCAGTGTCCGCAGGGGATGGCTGCAGACACTGGGGCAGCAACACAGTGCTGGGAGCGCTTAATAAAAGGCAGGAATTTTCTTTTTATTTGCATGTCTTGTGGTAGTTGTGACATTATTTTTCTTTCTGTCTGTGTTTGTGTATCTGTCAGCACATTGGGGCGGAACTCTGCCGTGCACGATGCAGAGAGCAGAATCAGAATCTCATTATTGTCCCGTGAAGAGAAATTAGTGCTGCAGCAGGAACACACAAAAGACAGGTACACAATGACAATGATAATATAAGAATAAGACTCATTTCAAAGTCAAAGAACAAATTTAAACTCATGACCATGAGGCAGAAATGACATCACAACATTTAAATAATATAAATAACATAAGGCTTTTCAGTCTGTTAAATACAAAACAAGTTATAGACCTGATTTATGAGAGATGTTGTGCACTGTTGCTTCAATTTTGCCTCCATATGATGTCTAAAACCTGTGCTAGTTCAGGTACTGGCCTAGAACTAGCACCAAACCAGCACTGGTGGGAAAGGAGTATTAGACATTGATTAATCATAGAGCTGGGGAGGCTGTGCATGAATACACAATAAAATCACTACAGTTAACTCTCCAGTCAAATAAAGCAAGAGTTTGCTTGTATCATTCAATGCTTATTAGCAAACACTACAGAAGTTATTCCTCCTGGAGACCACAGTTTAAGTATGACAATATAATACATGAAAGAGCTAAATTAGTTTTTTAATTGCTGCTTTTCACACTGAACCACGTGCGTGTCGTTTCTCTGCTCTCTGTCACAACAACAATACTGACACAGACAGACACAGACCCTTTCTAATTCACAGACAGTCAGATACCAGTGTTAAGTAAAATCAACTTTACATCTCAGTAGGATGTGGAGGATGTGGGTACATGTGTGACTCAACTTCTAAAAAGCACAGCAGACAGAACAGATTACAAGATCCAACACTACCATGAGTATAAGAAGGAATATTTAGAGTGGGTGTACACCTCACGTTTGGGGGAAATCCTTCTCATTTTGCTTTCTGTATATTGCTTACAGAATTGTGAATGAAATAATATGTCAGACATTTTCCATGTTTTGGCTCTTAAGGCTTATATTTTCTTCTCTGAAATCAAAGCAGGTATTAATTTTGCTGTCACTCGAATCATATTGATGTCTAAAGATGATATTTTGAAAGTCTCATGGTCTAATTAATTAAAATGAAATTGATGAATCAAGGGTTTTGACTAAGTTACACGGTAATTCTATGACATTATTCCTGACCGGCAGTGCTGAGGCCTGGTTGAAACACCAGCTTATCTTTGTTTTAGAAGAAGGAAACACTAGAAAACTCTTCACTGGCTGCACAAAGGCTCTTAGTACAGGCAGATATGGAGAGCTGTATGATCAGGTGCTCAAAACCACTTCTGAGATCATCTGTAGTGCAATGAGCAACCGCCTCCTCTTAAAACCCATGATGCAGACTACCAGCTTTGTAAGAGCTTCATCAGAGCGGAAGCCACAACAGGGCTCCTGAACACAGCAAAGGAACCTCAGCAATCCATGGACTTGGGGGGGAAAACTCAAATTAGTGCCAAGACCACTCTCAGACCCAGCGTTGACCTGAAGGCTGTCCATAGTAACATCGATGCTACAGCGAAAGCCTCCTAGTAGCCCTGGATCAAGCTAGCTGATCTTCCACAGCACAAGTTGATCAACCCTGGCAGGGTTGCTTGATCCAGGGTGTCTGATGTGCAATCTGAAACACTTGATGACTGAACAGAAAATGTTTCAGAACAACAAAAAGAACAGTATTATTTTGTTTAAAGGTTATTGTTGTCTGCTTATACAATACTGTTTGTTTCTGAACAATTAAATCATTGAGGAATGACAAGTACGTGAAGTGAAAGTTCAGTTTTTGGCTCCTTCAGAAGAACACAAAGAACACAACAAACTGTGATTTCTGTGTCAGTGTTATCCCCAAGCCTTTCAGCATTTGGTTATTCAGTGAACATCATCCCGCAGCTAAAGGTCTACGTGCCATCTTAATTTGCTGAAGGATTGAAACAATGAGCATAGTTTACAAAAGGAAAAGAAGTCCTTCCTCACTCACTTGAATCCTACATAAAGCTCAAGCTGATGACATCAGAAACTGAAGCTAGGGTGACAAGCACCCTCTGAAAACAGAGTAGAAAGTTGTTTGTGTTATAGTTTTAAACAAAAGAAGTTAAAGAAGATTTGAAGCACAGATGCCTGTAATTTCTACCTGAGTGCTTCTTCTTTATCACTTCCGGTCTCTGGTGTGCTGTGACTTTGTTGTTTCAAAGTCTACTCTTAAAACTGGGCTGCAGACAGATACTGACGCTCCTTCATGACTGCTGTGGCTAAGCCCCCAGCCTCCCCTGTGATTTTTGGCATTGGTGTCATGCACATTGTTCTCTGCCCCAGTGCCCAGCACCAAGGGCCTCCTGATATAGCTCGTAATTAGAAGCAGCTCAAGGATTTAATGAAGAAGCGCTCACTTGATGGCAGCAGCTCTTGAGACATTGCCAGTGGCTCTGACTTCAAAGCCACAGATATGGCTGCTCAGCAAAGGCCGGCAAAAAGCTGCAACGAGATAACAAGTCATGGCTTTCTTTTGATTTGTGGCCTGCCAGGGCACTTACTACATAGGTCTGCAGCCAGCAAGGGCATGCAAACGGTTGATCAGTGTGGCATTGCGCCGCTGGGCAATGAGTATCAGAAGCAATAGAGGACAGTAATGATGCGAGTGGGAGGCAAGATAAGATGGTATGTGTGAATTTTCCCCTGCTGATAACTAGCTGGATCACTCCTCATCATCTACTTTAGAGAGTTCTGCCTTCAAGAGACAAACTCTGGGAAGCTTTGTGATCAACCATAAAGCCTGGGAGGAAGGAGGAGGAGGATGTCTTTCAAAGTCATTTCAACTTTCTCTGACTGCTGCAAACCAAACAGAGAGAAAAAAAAAAACAGTCCAGCTATATGACATTAACAAGTTTCAGATGAATATAAATGGGGGTTGTCAGGCATACTGTATTTCTATTTGCTTGTTAGGGCAGTATGTGTTGCTTAAATGGGTTGTTAATCAAACAGTTCATGGTGTCATGTGCTGGTCTGTGAGGATTAATGAAGCAGATAATGTCCTGAGCCGCAGCACTGAAGGGTTTCCACCCACACATTCATTTCATATCAACTACAGAATATTCCTCCAACTTCATCCCACTGCTGAGATACTTTTTTTCATTCTGAGATGCCCTCTAATTGCATTTTGCTGTTTCATAATTCTCATTTTAAAGTGTTACATAAGCTCTCCCCATACAATACATGTGCAAAACACTGAAATGATTCAACAGATCAAGCATCTTTTTTCAAGTTATTTCAACTCTACATCTGATTACACAAGTCTATCCTAATCTCTAATGAGGACTTAAAAAAGTATGACAGCAGATTTTCTCTCTATTTCACTGTGATCAAAATAGTTTCAGTACATTGTATCATCATCTTTACAACACAGGCCCCCAGGTTCTACACACCACCAAATAAAGGCTTCTTTAAAACTCTGAAGGAAAAAAAAGTGTGTTTTAATGAAACATGGAATTACATGTTATCCAGTGAGATCCAGTTTAAGACAGAAAAGTTGAGGTAGACTTTCTAAGTTTGCTTTCTCTTCTCTCTGTTTGCTCAAAGCCTTTCTCGAGGAATCTTTTTATATATTCTGGTCCCCTTTGAGGATCCTGCGAAAAGCCTTTAGCTCTCAGCTGTTTTCATCTTTGCTCACATTAAACAACTAACACTTTTTTTCCAAACATTCAGAAGGTGTATGATGCAAGATGCATTCACAAGCAGCTCCTTATTGAGGTTATTTCTGTACAGAGTGTATATTCTCTTGCCAGGGCACTATAGAAGAAGATGAGTTTTTCCTCCATCCCAGTCTACCTGTGAGGGATTCTTATTATTAAACAATAAGGGAGGCTGGTTTACCATCACATACTGAACACAACAGCACTGTTATCCCCTTTCACGATCATTTTAACACTTAATGAAATTACAAAATTTTGTGTGCGTATGTGTGTGTGTGTGTGTGTGTGTGTGTGTGTGTGTGTGTGTGTGTGTGTGTGTGTGTGTGTGTGTGTGTGTGTGTGTATCTGTGTGTGTATGTGTATTTTTTTTTTTTAGCTGAAAGTGTGTGCCCATATTTAATCTTTGGGCACATTAACCATGCTAAGTAAAACATGCAAATGAGGTTCAATGATTTCATTGTAAGAAACTGTTTCATTGTAAGCCTTTTAAGAACACTTTAAACGTTCACAATTTAAAGTCTGTGTAAAGTAGAAATTAATTTGTGTTATGAGTTTGTCACACCACAGACACATGTGTCACTGACCACTGAGCCAAATTTGAAAGGTTAGAAAAATGCTAATTATCTAAAATTAGGTCTCAAAATCATGGAAAAATAAGCACTTCTCTCTGATGTGGAACGCTGAGAGTGTCAGTTAGAGGCGCTGAGCCACACCCACATGCAGAGGGGGAGCTGTCTCTGCTAACTGTACAAGGATGTTACTTACAGTAACCATGGAAACTAGCGCTAGCAGAGTCATGGGATGGACCCAGCCCTACCTGTTTGAGCCATTAGAGCCAGAAACTGACTCTGAGTCAGACACTGATAGTACTCAGCCTCGTTCCTCACAGTCTCCATCAGAATGGTCATTTATTTCTCCTATTTATGACATTTAGCAACATGTATCACTGACTAGTAACATTATAGCCTTGCCAAGTACAGTTAGGATAACAATCCACCTGTTTCTTCAAGAAGCCTATTGATGTTGATATGATAGATAACTACTTCTTCTGGCGGTTATCAGTTTTGGTTGCCTGTAGTGTTGCCAGACACAGCTGATATTTTCCAGCCCAAAAGCACAAAAAATGCACAAATTATTAAATCTATGTCTATTTTAGTGATATCTTAGTTGCCCTGTAATACATCATGGAAGCACACAGAATGCAGCAGCAAACATCTTTTAAAAGCCTTTTAACAGCACCAGCAGCCAGCTTTCACAGCACAGCCATCACTGCTCCCCCGTGGACGGTATTTCACCTAACACACCTCTTGTCTTCAGCACAGGCATAAACACTCGGAGCACATAATCTGCACTCAGGCACACCACCACTGTACTTCTACCAGACATATTAACATTACAATGATATTTTAAGAGTTTTATAATTATTATTAGGTACAGAAAATAATTATGAAAACCACTAAACTAAAGAACTAAAGAAGGGTAATTCTGTGTAATTTCCTACCTTGAGTGAGTTCCTATCTAGTCTGCCAAAATTGCAATGATGATGTCTACGTCCAGCGCAGGTGCTGTGATGATGTTAATGTTTTGAAAACAAAATTTAAGTGTTTGTTGGCTACACTTGTACATTGCAGGTGGGGGGCATGAGCTTAACTCGTTTCTATGCTGGATTTGATATAACATTGTTAAAACCCACCCAACCCGCAGGTAACCAGCCCATGCAATGTTGGTCTTTTGCAGTTGTTTAATGTTTTTTTTTTCTGTTTTCAACTTTGCATAGTCTATGTATTTGAAATGTTTGATGGTAATGCATTTTTTTGACTTTCTGCAGCTCTCATTTACAGAGTTCCAGTTGCATTTGTTCTTTAATTTAGTTTGTGCTTTTGAATTTGCCTGCCCTTGTTGGCTGCATGTTCAGATTTCATATATTTAAGAGGTGGCACTGCGCAGGGCCAACTTCCAATGGTTGTTTACAATCTGCAACAAACAAATAATACTCAGTTGGATGCAAACAGAAAAAAAAACAAGTTATGGTACTCATTACTGATCCATTTAAGAATATCAACACAAATCAGCACAGACTTTCCAGCTCGACTCTGAAGTGTTTTCTCTATCTCTGTTTTCATTGAATTGGTGTTTTATAAGCTTTTGCTGGAGAGCTCAAATGTATGGCATATGGAAAAAGTTCCACATGTCTTATCTACTGCTGTTCCGTTATCTCTCTGACACTGTGTCTGCATAAATCTGTCAGTTTGGTGATGTCCAAACTATCAAAAAGTGTCCTCCTGATACCAGGTGAACTTTAATTTAGTTTCAGTCTTTGTGGATGAGGGGGTGACTCCAGGTTTGGCTGCAGATGGCACAGCTAAAAATAACTTCACTTGACACTTCATCATTATATGAAAAAAAAAAAAAAAAAAACAACACAAAACAAAACTTTTGCATGCATTCATGGGCTAAATTGTATTAATATTTTAATCTCATACCATCTCTGGCAGGAGAGGCAATTATTTTGCTGTGATGGAGTGTCACAGCTAACTGAATAAGCAGTTGTCACGGCGCAACACTGAGGACAGAGGGCATCGCTGTGTGAATATAAAGCCCAATATTTCCACAATTGACTTATCCCCTCCATTCCTCTGCAAAGAGTAAATAACGTTCATGTTGCACTGTTTCTTTTGGCTAAGCGTGTTCGGCAGGGTGACACATATTACCAGCTCATTACAATGGCACACACACACACACACACACACACACACACACACACACACACACACACACACACACACACACACACACACACACACACACACGCTGCTTTCTTCTCATTAATCTACCAGTTTACTCCAACTCTCATTGTCTTCACCTAATGAGTATTTATGACCTAGAACTGAATATGCTGAGGTGTCAGAAACTACACTGTTTTCTCTGATGTTGATGTAGAAGACCATACAGAAAAGAGAATGTACAACTGCAATTCCAATGAAGTCGGGATGTTGTTTAAAAAATAAATAAAAAACATGATACAATGGTTTGCAAATTCTGTTTAACCTACATTCAACTGAACACACTACAAAGACAATATATTTATTATTCAAACTGAGAAATTTTGTTGTTTATTTATTTTATTTCTTTTTCTTTTTTTTAATTCAAAGCCTGCAACACCTTCCAAAAAGCTGGGACAGGGGCAACAAAAGACTGGGAAAGTAGAGGAATGCTCAAAAGACACCTGTTTGGAACATTAAACAGGTGAACAGATTCATTTGAAACAGGTGAGTGTCATGATTGGGTATAAAAGGAGCATCCCTGAAAGGCTCAGTCACTTACAATTTAGGATTTGGCAAGGTTCACCACTTTATCTACATGAGCAAATAGTTCAACAATTTATGAACAATATTTCTCAATGTACAATTGCAAAGAATTTATGGATTTCATCATCTACAGTCCATTAAATCATCAAAAAATTTGGAGAATCTGCAGAAATCTCTGCACATAAGCGACAAAGCTGAAAACCAACACTGAATGCCCGTGACCTTTGATCCCTCAGGCAGCACTGCATTAAAAACCGACATCATTGTGTAAAGGATATTACCACGAGGGCTCAGGAACACTTCAGGAAAACATTGTCAGTTAATACAGTTCATCACTACATTTACAAGAACAAGTTAAAACCCTACAATGCAAAGACAAAGACATATATCAACAACACCCAGAAACGCTGCCGGCTTCTCTGGACCTCAGGTCATCTGAGATGGACTGACGCAAAGTGGAAAAGTGACACTTTTACAACAACAACAATACAACAACAGAGACTGTTGAGCAACTGAAGTTGTACATCAAGTAAGAATGGGAAAGAATTCCACCTCCAAAGCTTCAACAATTAATGTCCTCAGTTCACAAACACTCATTGAGTATTGTTAAAAGGAAAGGTGATGTAACACAGTGGTAAACATGACACTGTCCCAGCTTTGCACAGAGCAAACTTTTGTGTCGTGCTTTGTTAAGTTAGTTGTAGTTCAAAACGAGATTTGGATTCCAAATGTGGAGGAGACACACAGTATAAAAAGTTCTGAATAAAACCACTCAGCTCAACTGTGCTTCCTGCCACCTGTTGGAGCTGCAGCTCCAACAGGTGTTACAGACACCTGGAGTTACAGACAAACAAAATTATTTCCAATGCAGGAGCATTTTGTCCCGTCAGTGGGAGGGGTGATGTAGGGGGCATTCAATCCAGAATCTGACCACGAGATATCACTAAATATTCCCATTTCTACACATTGTGCCTTTAGATACTTGAATCTGATTGGTCAAAACTCCAAAACTGTGACTGGCTCTCAACAACAAAAAGGGAACATCATATTTCAGTACATGTATTTTTGTGAACTTGCTTATAGTTTTAGTTGGTGGCTTTGTTTTCATCTGATGGGATGAGCAGGTCAGTTTACCCTGTCTAAATTCTAATTTGTATAACTGCCTGTTTACCATACATTATCCCATCAGTTCATTTGGAATGCTCAGAACAAGGCGGGTACTTGGATTCATCCTGTAACTCATTACCTAATGTCCCCCAACAATACTGTAATAACAATCCATTTATAGCATTTCCCCAGTACACGTATTTTACTTACTTTGCTAATATAAAAAAGCGAGTTTACCATTGGCTCCTCAGTCTCCATTCCAGTTTTGACACTGTGCTCACTATGTCAAGTTAATTGATCTAAATTAATATAATTTTCTCTCTAGCGCACCACATCAAACACTTTCACAGCAATTTAACTTCCCAACCAAACCAACTAGAACATTAGATTAATAAACAGCATCTTTAATCTTATATTTGTCTTCTTTCTCTCTAAAGAAATAACTGGCCTTAAGACAGCTTCTGTATTTATGTAAATATTATGTAGAGCAAGGAGAAGAGCAGATTAAAGTCCTGTATGGCCTCTAGTTGATTCCTTTTAAAGTGGGGGGGAAAACTGGGTCAGAAACAGGACAAGAGAAAGGAAGACTCTTTGTTTCTTTTTAGCACCAGGGCTCATAGAGCTGTTCACCCGTGTTTTTCATTTGGACAGGACACCTGGCCTCTTCATTCTGATAAAAACAGAACTGCAGATGAACCTTTCATTTTGAGATTACTTTTATTTAGTTCAGAATTCAAAACACTATGATATGATTAATGAAAATTACCAATGAAGAACTCCAAAATCCCAAAAGTTTGAACTCTAAATATTGTAGGTTGTCATTCGTAATAACAGGAATGATGATGAAGTTTACACACTAAAAGTACTGAAACTTGTCTTTTTACAGGGGAATCTACATTGAAAGGGAACTTTAACGCAGATTAAAAGAACAAAACAAAAAAATCAATGCAGAATTAAATACTTCACTGCATGTTACATTGACCAAGACAGCTGAGCCGTTTGGCCCTGGGCTTGAGCCACCAGTGAGTGTACCATGATGCATAGCAGCAGCAGCCTTGGTTTAGTGTAACATTTTGAACCAGTCAAATGACCTTAAAGACACAACTGGAAGTCACGGAAAACTAGCATGACTTCGAATGTGGCATCTCCTCAGGACTCTGTTTAGCCCCACCCTCCCACACTCAAAGCTCCTCCCAAACGACATCCCCCACACATGCAGGAGTGCTGCTGATTCGCGACCATATGATTGCAACTGATTCAAAACCACAGACTCCAAACCAGTCCTCAGCACATAGTTTTTGTTTGCACTTCATTACCAGTAATCGGGGTATAGGTAATTTTTCTGCAGTTTTCCAGCATACTTGGATCCCTCTTGTTATGCACATTGAATCAGGGTCAGTGCATACCAGCAAAATGCATGCGCAGGAGAGCAGAGCAGAGCAGCAGGACAGGATATGTTTTGTTTAAAAAATTGGTTGCCAAACGCTAGGATTGGTTGGTGTTTCCCAGGATCACTCCTGCTGTAGACAGCGGATATTTTTCGGTCTATTTTAACACACATCATGCATTGATTGACATCAGGACATAATGATCATTTTAACTAGAATAACAAAAAGTGTATCTAAATCTGATAACAACACTACCTTGAATGGGTTGTAAATTCTTGGTTATCACTGTAGAGTGCTTTTAAGAGGTAACATGCCATGAAAAAGTCACTTGCAATGGTGGGAAAATCTTCCACATTCTTAACGTTCCTGCGAAGAGTTTTTTGGCTGGTTGCAAATGAAAGTGATATTAATGTTGATGTCTCTATAGGCCTTTTGCATGTGAAGTCACATTGTCCAACTATCTTCACCTGGAAAGCAAAAGGGACCCATTACTTACTTGAAGTTGGTGCTGATTAATTGTATCTAGTCCTTAAATATCTAGTGTTTAACTGTAATCTATAATTCAAACTATGATTTTCTCTTGTTGCATACTTGAGTATACTAAAGGGTAAGGCTAGGCTCATTTATCCTTCAATCATACACTCAATAAATGGAAAGAGGGAAGAAGTGGAACCAAAGAATTGACTGCAGCTATTATTGCTGCTCTAACTCCCACACTAACTGCTTCACTGTATCATCTGCTTCACTCACATTTACAAACTATTATTAAAAGTGTTTTCAAGCAGGTCAAATCTCATATCTGTTGCAGCAAAAATGAACATATAAGAGAGCAGTGAATGGTTGTCACTGATGATAAAGTTTACTGCTTTAAAACAAAATCAGTGACAAGATTGGCATCATCACCTTAATAACACTTGTAGAGCAGCATTCGTCTTTATTTTGGTGTAAATCATGTACTGTTATTGAGAGTTTCATGATGTTACTGGATGATAAAAGCTATGCTGAATCAACCTCAACCTCTCTGACCCAATTGTCCCTCTCAGGCTGAAAAGGCTTTCACGGAAAATGTGTTGAACATGTTTACACACTGAAGTGAGCCCAAAACAGACTTAGGGTCACAGTTTTCCTGGAGCACTCCTCTAAGCCCTTGTGTTTTGGATTTGATCGACTGTCTGTTTGAGAGGAGCATTTGTTTCTTTTCTAAAAAGAAACAAATTGTACCTTTTTTTTTACCGATCAACCTGAAGGGGTTTATAATGTCTGATCCGCTGAATACTCAGGATGTGGGCACTGCTGACCTTCGATTGGACAAAAAAAAAAAGAGATGCATCATAATTGAAATTATTTACTAGCTAAAGTAAGGGGCTTTAGAGCAATCCTGTTTTAGAATTTGAGGATAAATCCTGATGAAATGTGTGTTGTCCCTAATCCTCTCCAATCATGAACAGCTGTCCCGGGTTATGGATGTGGCTGTTGCTTAACCTGCAGAGAAAGAAAGAGAGAGAGCCCTTTGATCTGGATTTGGCTTTGCCCTAACCTGATCCCCTCTCCCTGCCAGCTGTCAGACTTTTATTACTCCTGTTTTTTTAAAGTGTATTTGGAAAGCTAAACAGCATCTGAAAGAGATTTTATTCCTTGATGAGCCTTTATCTGTTTTCTGAGCATTGCTTTGGGCACACTTCACTGAGCATGCACACCGGGTGTATTCTCACTTCCCCTCTTTGTCTTCTGGGGGCTGTTAAATGCAACCACAAGCTTCACCTTCCTTTAGTCAGTTACAGGATGGTTTAATGTTTGCAGTGTATCTGCAACCTGCAGGGAAAAGTTGTTCCTGTTTGAACTAATTATATTGGTGCTGCACAGTGTTAACAAGTGTGAAGGTCAAGGCTGGATTTACCCAGAAGACCCTCTGCTTTGAATTTCCATGCAGAGAAAAGAAGGATATGAACATTATTCTGCTGTTTTTACTCCATTCTCATGAGGCAACAAATGTCTCCTAATGCTTTTTTTTTACTTTCTGCTTTTTAACATTCAGCTCAAATAATTGTTCCAGTAAAGCAAAAGCTTCCTGCTTGAACTGTGTGGTATTCCCAAAAGACTCTCTTTTGTGTTCCCACATTGCCTCCTGTGACTGTTTGACAGTGCTCATGAATATAAGATGCCGTTTTCAGGTATGGTGTTTTTTCGCTTACTCGTTTGTTAACTAATGGGGGGAGTGAGAAGAACACAATGGAATGGGAAGTGCAGTAACTTCGTTATATTTTTTGTAATTACTGAAGTCAAACATCAGTCAAACGCTTTCTTTTCTCCTCACCACTGATGGCACTTCAGAGGTTTTTTTTTAACAAATGTTATCAGTTTTATATCTTAGATTTCAGACTTCCTTAACTTACTTTGACTTCTTTCTTTTTAACCCAAACACACTCCCCCTGCCACCGTCCTCCATCCCTTTCCCGGTGAGCTGTTTATTCTGGTTCATACTTGTAACAGACAGTTTAGTCCATTTGAGTCATCACTGGTGGTCAAACATGCTGTAAAATAAACTCTTTGGTATTTTCTTGTTGGTATTTGGATGAAGATAAAAGTGAATAAATTCACAGCCTGACCCATTATTTTTTTGTTCTCTGTGCATAAAACCACATATTTTAATGAGAGAAACTGTTAAGTAGTAGAAAATGCTTAGCCTTGTTATTTGACCCAATTTTTATACAGCTCTGCTAAAATCTAATGAGGACATTAATCAGCATTGCCAGAGTAAGTGGTCTAATACTGATTTTAAGTCAAAGAGCTGCCAGATAGCAGGCGTGTTAAATAGGATGGAAGAGATTATGCTAAAGACAAGTGATTTAAGCACATAAAACTCGTTGAACAGGCTGTACATCAACACTGGGACCCAACAGAGACTGAGCAGCCCATTTTGGTTATGCAAGGCCTTACTGGCCACTTCCCCAGTGTGAAGCCTGCCTCCCAATGTAATTTATCCTCCAACACACCATACACTGCACATTATTCAGCTTACATAACTGAACCAGTCTGACTTAAAGTTGTACTGAGCACATTTTTTTTTAACAGTGAATAAAACATTGCTGCTGATTTAAAGGTGTTGACAATCGATTCAAATGAGAAGTACATGATCAGTTTGCATGTCTAGGCAGGAATTTGAGCTTGTTACCTGTTGGATAAAGCTCACATGCTGCTTCAGGAAATTGTGTACGACTGGTCTCATCAGAAACTTTATAATCACCCATTTTGGCTACTTGTGGAGCATAAAGTGGGCAAAGATAACTGTCAGAGTTCAAACAGAGACCAAGTTAAACTTTAGACAGCTATCCAGAAATATCTGAACAAAAAGACAGGACTATTGTTTTTTATGGTTTGTTTGTTTGTTTGTTTCTAATGAATTCTCAAGTTGGCAGTTGTTTTCTAACATGATGGCCATAAAAGTTGATTGGTTAGCATCTGTCTCCTCATTGACTTGGAGTTTAATGCAGCTCTCACTCCTTCTGTGCCCAAAGAGCAGAGCAGAACAACTTGTCTTTTTCACTACACAAGGTTATTTATACTGCTCTGAAGGTCTCCATTGCCTCCTGTAGCCATGTTTATCTTGTTCAGCTCTCAGGAGATCTGCTTCTAGTGAGTCTCCTGACTACAGCTAGTGTCCCAGAGGCATATTAACAAGATGGAAACAAGCAAAGCCGACTCTCCTGGACCATCCGTCTCTGGCTCTGGCATCTTGGCAGATGGAAAGGAATTGGCTCATCATACTTGTGCCACCAACATTGCACCCACAGGGCTGCAAATGCTGTGACTGACAAAGTTTGAAGGATAGATGTCTAGTTAAATAGAGATGACAATAAATTGTTTTTTGTAAAATACAAGACAAAAGAACTGGTATTTTCTTGTCAGTAAGCTCTAATGAATAACTGTAAGTGTGATGGTGATTTTGTCTGCCAACTCCCAAGGTCACCTCAAAGAAATTTATAAATCTGTGTACTATGAATGTATAAAGAAATGGGCTTTGCGTGCTGATAAAAAATATCCCCTGGGCTTATAAAAATCATTCAACCCATATCATAATATAAAAAAAGAGCAGGAAAACAATGAGATGATATCCTAAAGGATTTTGTCATCCTATCTGGAAAGAACACACGTGAGGAGACTGAAGGTTTCTTTGACCTCAGAGTAGTTGAATTTCATCAATTTCATTATCATTTTTTTAAAAAGTAAAACAATTTTTTTTCTTCTTCTTCTTTTTCTTTTTTGATTTAGCATGTCTGATGCATACTAGACCTAACCTGTTTTACTATGTGAAATGGACCAAATCATCAATAGAGTGCTTTCTGACCAATCAAATTGCTTTTACACTTCTGGTTTCTTTCACCCATCCACACTACAAAAGAACAGTGGTCCAGCTGTTAACTCCTGTGGGACACCATTGTATACTGTATTTTGAGTTGGACATTATGATGGCATTGAAGTCCTCAAAGTTTCAAGGTAGAAAGTTTTATGCATAGCTACTCTGTTGGTAGGAAAAGTAATACAAGAGAACATAACAACTGAAACACTTTAATAGTATTTGTTTAAGCAGATTAACAACTATCATTGGTTGTTCAGTCAGTGCCCCAGTTGAGTCATTCTTGGTCCATGTTGTGCAAAAAAGAGCTATTAAAAAGTTCATTTCACATAGACTAAAATGAACTATGAAGTTCACAATTATGTTTTTAAATTATAAACTTTGTTCATGTTCCCAAAGAGACATGAATAAGGTGTGGTTGGAGTCAACCACAGGACTAGATCCTTTTTTTACTGATATAACAGATTTTCCCATGTTGTTCTTGTATGTTTGAGGTTGTAAACACACCTGCAGCTTGATTTCTCACTGGAGTGAAGGTGTTGCAGCAATTAGCCTGCTGCTCATCTGCTTTAGGAGCTTCTAATCAGCTTAACTCTACCTCAAACAGGACCCCTGCTGAGGGAGCCTTAGCAACAATTTCCATTTCTCTGTAAACGCAGCTCTTTGTGTGGTGGTACAGTTGGTGATTAGCATTTCATACAGGAAGAAGTTTATGTATCAGAGGGAAATTTGGTCAAATAAACAGAGCTCCAGTTCCTGCTTTGTAGGAAAAACTGTTGTGCTCAGCTCTATAAAACAAAAACTGCTTATTACAAACAGGCTTATCAAAAAAAATAATTCTTATAATAAATCTCAACCTCTATACTCAGTATCCCATGATGCTAACCCACATCCATATCTTCACATCCTGTGTGGTTAATTTTCTGTGCATTAATCTATTATCTTGATAATGCTCATCTATCTTGTAGTACAAATAACACCAATTTATGGTGGTCAGAAAAGTAAGCCTTTGATGTGGCTTCTTGTGTGATAATAACTGAACACTGTGTGACATCTTGAAGCTTGAGATGCAAAGATGGGTATTTTATATATATATATATATATATATATATATATATATATATATATATATATATATATATATATATATATATATATATATATATATATAAAAAATCAAAAATACTTTATTAATCCCGGGGGAAATTTGGTATTACCATTGCTCTTTATATAGTGTAGCAGTTATAAATAAGATGAAATAGGATAATAAAATAAGTGATAAGATAAGCAATAAAAATAAAAATCAGCAGTAAGTACCAGAAATAAGCAATAAGTACTAAACGAGATTTACAAAATAGAAGAAATTATTTACATTATGGGTAAGACAAGAAGAACTATGTTAAACAGATATTGCACTTTGTGAACTGTATTAAACCGATACTGCACTTAACCAACTGTGTTAAACAAATATTGCACTTAAACAGGTATTGCACATTTAAAACAGATATATTAAAACGCAGCTTCAAAGTGTATTAACAGATACTGCAAAGTTTCAAACGAACAGGAGTCATGGTAACAGGCATCCTGTGGCACGGTTGATGCATGCACACTAAACTAACAGAGCAAAAATGTCCTTATTTAGCAGGGTCTTCCTCTTGTCTTTTTCTCAACATGTCTAGCATCATATTGATAAGGTCAGGCTTGGCATCCACAGAAGTCATCCACCTTGGTGAAATGAAAAAGTAATTAGTGTGGATGCCCATCAAGGAATGTTTGAGTCCATATTGATGTGTGGCCAAGTCCTTTTTTCATCATTAACTTCATAAATGGATGAAATTATAGGCACTGCTTATACAGAAATTAGACTTTAAATAACATGAAGAATACCTTTGGAATGTAAGTGGATGTGGGAGATTGAGGTGAAGAGACTCTCACAGATAAGTGTAGGCTTTCAGGCTGCGTAGGTGGAGAGTGAGGGCAAACTCTGTACTCTTGGCCCTGTCTTGACAGCAGGTAAACCAGAAGCTCTGAAATTTAATTAGCACAGACAAATCAGCAAGTGCCTTCAAAATATCAACTAGGAACTGTAAACAAAGATGGAAATGTTTTACACTTGTGTTTATCAAATGTTCACAAAACTTTTAATGTAATTTTACCTGAGAATAAGTCAAGTTCAGCTCTTCATTTATTAGAGTCTTCCCTCTCAGATCCTCCGGAAGACCACACACTGTTTGAGTTAGTAAAGTACGCTGGAAGACGGTAGAAAAACTACCTATAACCTGATTACTAGTAACGTAGTGCAAAATACTTCATACTATTTTTCCATGACTATGAACCATGCCTTTAAATTCTCAAATGTTTTTCCACTACCAAAAACTATTGCAAAACGGGGTGAGGAGTGAAAACAATTGTCCAAAGAACAGAGCAGCTTGTGGTTTGTTAATCCTGGTGGAGCTTAACAAACCACAATTGTCCAAAGAACAGAGGAGATTGTGGTTACGCTCCACCAGGATTTCCAAGGTACGAGCGCTAATTGATAAGTTGTGAGCCTTGTATTGAAGAAGTTAAGCAGGTGGACCCTAAGACTGGTGTCATTCGGTCAGTTTATGTCAAAGAGGTAGCACTCTAAAGTAAACAAGGCAAGTGACTACCCATCTTTGCATCTCGGCTGACAGGTAAGTTACACACCTCTCCTGTCAGCCAGAACAGTATCATGGACTTTATCAACCATTCTGGGGTTGCAACAGTGACAGGCCTTCCAGGACGGGCATCATCCCCAAGGCTCTGCCTGCCACGCTTAAATTCCTCCACCCACCTTTTCACTGTAGCATATGAAGGGGCATCATTCCCTAGTGTTGCTACCATATCAGTATGAATATCTTTAGGTGCTAGACCTTTCTTATGCAAATATTGAATCACTTTCAGCGATTTTGTCCATTTGCAAAAGTCACTTGTCTTGTTTACTTTAGAGAGCTACTTCTACCACATAAACTGACCAAATGACACCAGTCTTCAGGTACACAGCCTTTAATAGTCAGGGAATAGCAGAGCTGAAAAAGGACATCCCTGCTTAACTTCTTCAATACAATGCTCACAATTTATAATCTGTACAATGTTTGAGTCTGTTCACAACATTTCTTGTCAGGCAGGCCATATCCCATGTCCATAGCATCATAAAATCACATTTTAGTAAGAGTAAATATATTATTATAGAATATTATTTTGATTGAGGGGTACGTCATTCCAATAGATAGCACTTCAGTAAAACTTTGTGTCTTTCAGGGGCTTTTTTAAAGTGCCAGATTCCCTTTTTTTTTTTTTTTTTTTAAAGGGAAATAATGATTATTTTCACGTGATGCTAAATAAATAAAATTCATATTTAAAAGGTGCAGTGGGCAGTAATTGTTGATATGTATCAGAGCAGACTTGGTAAAAATGGAATGTAATAGTATTTTTAAATTAGTGTTTAATCACCAGAGTATAAAACAGGTTGTGTTTATATGGGCCTTTGTATAAACACAGAAAAGAGTCTTCCTCCATGGAGGCCGCCATCTTACACCACCAGTACAGTAGCACAGTTCAGACAAACCGGTGCCTTCGATCCTTTAAATGCATCACAGTACCCTATACTTAACAAAGATAACTGTTGCTTCACCAGTGGCAGATAAAGTGGGGGAACACTTCGGTCAAGAATCTGGCCACAGGAAATCGCTAAGTATACCCATTTCTACACACTGTACCTTTGAGCCTCTGCTGTGACATCCCGTCTGCCTGAGACACACCAGCCACAGCAGTGAGAAGGCACTCTGCAGATCGAACATGCCTGAGGCAGCTTTTTCTGTTTAATTAAAGCCGCCTCAGGTCACCTGAGGTGAGTAAATAATCTGAGTCTATTGAGCTTCTCACCACACTTCACTGTCTGCCTAATAGATGATGCATTTCCACAGGAGAGAGGTTAGGTTGCTCTTTGAGAGAAACTTAAGGTGATCTTATCCCTCATCTCCTCTTGGCATCGAATCTGTAAAAAAAAAAAAATCTGGTTTTTAGTTTGTTGAGCTTGAAACTAGTTAAATTGTATGCTTGTGGTAACAAGACCCTTGGAGTGGATAGAAACATCAGTACCTGAGTTGTCAAATTATTTCTGCATTATAAAAGCCAACCTCTTCCTCATCAATTTGATAACAATTATACCTCAACTCAGTCCATTTATTTTATTTCAGTCTTCAGATAAGTGCTATGAGCTGCTCCTCTTCCTACCATCACTGTGTTCTTGTATCATTTTTAGCCTTCCTGCAGGAGCTTGGGAGGTATTATCAAAATCTTGGAGATACAATATTGCTTAGTTCTATCACAGGTTAAATGCTGCACTGTAAAGAGAAGTGGAGAAAAGCTCTTGTTTTTAAAAGAGCAGCTTTTGTGCTGAAGAACCATGGGACTGCCAGCTTAGGAGGAGGTGATCATGAAGTCTCTAAAGGAACAAAAATAACCAGAAGAGAAATTGATCCCAGCACAAAGTTTGCCATTATGGTCTGAATCTCTGATTTAAATTATGTTCATTTCGTTAGTAATATAAATTATTATGAGCAAAAAGTTATTACATTTTGGGCTCAGCATCTTGTTACATTTTGGTTCATTGTTACATCTTGGGTTCCAACAGGGCCTTAGAGGACCTCACAGTTTCTCTCCAGACATCACTGTCAAATTTATCCGTTGTTCACTTCTTCATATTTAGTACCCCACTGTGTTTCTTTTGCTTGTACATTTTCAGGCCCTTTTTTGACTTGAAAATCTCTGTCCTCCTCTATTTTAAATGTCCAACCCCCTCGAGGAATAAAGTTACGGGTTCAAAGCTGAGCTGCTCAACTGTACCACAACAACTTACAGCTGGCACCAGAGATAAAACTTTGAATGCTGGGGAATTGGCGCCCAGTCTATGGTGACAGTGGTGGCTCGATGCCTGGTGTCCCAGGGTCTCTCTTTGTTCTTCTTGCAGGAACACTTCCTTCGTGCCAGGGGGGCGCTGAAGGGAAACAACATAATTATGAGTGTGAAATGGCCAGATATATGATGGCAAGTCAAAAAAAATATGAATCAAGGCATGGATTTGAGCTAATTTAAATATCTTTCTAAGTTTGTCAAATTTTATGAGGAAAACAGTCATGATTTTAATTGGATTGTCTCTGGCTTTTTCAAAATAAGCCTCCAAATGTACATGAAAATAATGAGCTGTGTTTAAAAGTGCCTCAGGTTTCAATAAAGTACACCTTACAGAGAGCAATGGCCTCATTTAGCTGAGACTGTCACTGGCAAAAAGGTTCTTTGAAAGGTTAGGAGTCTTATTAGTAATACCTGGAAATCAAAACAAGTCTTCACTTTTCATTTTTCCACAAAAATTGTGGTTTTAGTATTAACTACACACCCTCAGAAAGTGTAGAGTTGGATGGATATCTTATTTTCATATAATGCTGCATTTAATCTTAATCAATATGTTTTAAGACTTCTCATCTTTCAAAGTACACACCTCATCAAAAAAAAAACAAACAAAAAAAACACACACACTCCTGCCCCCATAATAATAAAAGTTTGGAAAAAATAGTAGAGTAGCTCTATTGTTTTTGTTGATCACTTCAAAAATTTGTTTTGGCACGCTTGATGCAAGTGTTTTCAGGAGGCTAATGGGACCATCGCTCTAAGTGGTGAAGATGGCTTCACAGAGGGCATCCACTGTCTGGAACTGATCTCCATTTTTGTAAACCTCCCTCGCCATCCATCCCTAAATGTTCTGACTGTGATTTAGATCAGAGTAACATGGAGGATGGTCCAAAAGACTGAGCTTATTTCTCTGGAAGAAGTCCTTTGTCAGGCAGACATTATGAACTGCAGCGTTGTCCTATTGAAAAAGCCAGTCATCACCACACAGACCAGGGCCCTCAGTCATCAAGGACACCACCTGCATCATCTCCACATATCCAGCAGCTGTTTTACTCCCCTGCAAAACCTGAAGCTCCATTGTTCCACTGAAGAAGCAGTCAAGATCATGATGGCACCCCCTCCACTGCGCCATGTAGAAAACATCTCCAAAAGGATCTCCTCATCATGCCAGTAACACTGGAGGCCATCAGAACCATCAGAGTTCAATTTTTTCCTCCTCGCAGAGAACAAAACTTTCTTCCTCCTTTCAGTTTCCCGTGTTTGGTGGTCTCTTTCAAAGTCTAAAAATGCAGTTTTGTGGCATTGAAGGAGAAAAAGTTTTTGAATATGTTTTTTTTTTTTGTTTTTAAAGCTCTTCTCTCTCAAACACTGCCTGATGGATATTGGGCTGCAGTCGGCACCAGTAACAGCCTTAATTTGGAACCAGGATCATCCTGTGTTTTGATGCACAGCCAATCAGGTCCTCTGGCTCAGCGCTGGTGAAATCTTTTGGGGTCTACCACTTGACATTTTTTCTCAGAACCCTCAGGTTCCTTCAAGAAATTCAAAATGACTTTCTCACTGTATTCAACCTCAGCAGTGATGGTGCACTCCTCTTTCTTTTGCATTTTGAAGTTCTACTTAGACCCTTCTTAAGATTCAACAGTGTAAGATTCAAAAATGTAAATTTGTGCAGTTTTTCAACTGGTCTTAAAATCTAGATTGGGTGTGTATAACTTTGATTTGAACTTTTGTGTTAACTTCCATCTGCACCTCAGTACTTTATAACTCTATTAAAAAACTTTATTTCTGCTGAAAAACAGACAGGTGTCATCATATCTTGTTAGTGTACACATCAACCTGTCAGCATTGTGGTAAGCTGCTCCTGTTTCATTGTCAGTGTGTGTCAGCGCTGTTGACAGTCTGTCACTTTTTCCTGGATGTTCATGACACGTTATTTAGAGCTACCTGCATCATGTATCTGCAGTCACTCGTATTAATTAATTATTTATTGAAGACTGTATTGAAACAACAAAGAGTTGCATCTCCCCCTACTGTTTTGACTGTAGAGCACTACTGCAGGATCACATCAAGAGACAATACAATGTTTGTTTGAAAAAAATCTTACATCTGACTTTCATAACTTCAAGGTTTAAGAATGGATAAGCTCTCCTGTGTAATTATACTGTGTATGGTAATTCATAGTGTTACTTCTGAAGGGTATTTGAAATGTTATTTAGACCAGTCTGGACTTTTAAATGACATTGAAGAAAGGTTTGGACCACAGTTGAACCTAATTTAATTGGGTACCCTCTCATAATGCTAATGTTTGAATGTTTCATTGGCTAAACTGCAAAAGGTCATAATATGAAATAATTATCTATTATCTAATGATAGATAATTATCTATGCATTAAATAATAATTAAAAAAGAAACTGTGTTTGTTTCTGGCAGGAACAGCACCAAAGTCTGCCATGTTTATTAACACATTTTGAGTAAAGGGCAACATTTGGTAGAGATAAATGAATCCTATGTGTAAGTGCTAAAAGTTGCTGTTCATTGAGAATCCGCTAGAGGCTGCAGAAAGACATATGAAGTCTCATACACACCAAGCCAAAAAGAAAGATTTTCATGGCATTAAAAAACATTTACAGCCTGGTTCAAAAAACGGGTTGGGTCTGAAACGCTAATTTTGCTTAAAGGATTGGCTTCATTTGACTGTAGAACAGACGGGTGACGTTGCAGAAACTTCGACCATATACAGTCTTTGAGAGACACTGACCCAAACTCTCATCTCAGTTTAAGTGTCCGTTCTACTGAGAGTACTTTCAGCACTTCACTTTGCCTTCAGAAAGCCAATTTTGTTTTGCATTACTTGCAGACACAACCATAGACTGTATAATAATTTGGACATAGTCTCTGTGAGGTCATCGGTCTGTTTCTGTAACAGGGTTTTGAAGCAAAGCGCCTGATGTGGGCATATTGGAAATAAGGAAGGCTTTGAGTTTTCACACTAATGGCTAAATGGTGCCCAACATTTGTGCCTCTGATTGGGCACTTCTGCATTATCTCACATTTTTAAGACTGAGGGTTGCTTCTTTGACACAACAAATGCTCTCGGTTACATTGTTCATTTGAATGCTAATGAAAACAGGAAGTTGAGAGCTCAGTGATGACTGCCTGTCAAATATGTATCTGTAAATTTCAACCTCATGTACAGAAAAATCTCCTTCACTTAAAATACACATATAACACAACATATGACAAAAAAAATGCAGCGTAGAGACCACAACACAACGCAACACATTAGAAAAACATGCTGCAAATAAACGAATTATAAAACGGAAGGATTTCCAGAGGACACTTAAAAGTGATCCACACGTCCGAACAGGCTTGTTGGCTAATATCTAAATCTTAAGATCGTAATGTTCAACTAAATCAAAAACATTTACTTCTTACCTCATTTTACAACACCACTGACGGGGAGATGACCGTAATAGGGCTGTGACTCGAAATCGCGTCAATAACAAGCGATCACTTTTGCCTCAAGAGGTGTCGACATGTGCATCGCTTTTAAGTGTCCTCTTGAAACACTTCCGTTTTCAAATTGTGTTGTGGTCTTTGCATTTTCTAAACGCTGCACGTGTTGTCAAACTGATGAAGCTGTTTTCTTAATTTGCTTTTTTTTTCTTTTTGCATGTCTTTTCTGAAGTTGCAGTGCTGTGAGCTATCAGGGCCACTGTACATTCCAGCTTCTTGTAACAGAGATCCCATCTTCTTGATCGCTTCCGAAATTCTTACCTCTCATGATTATGAAGAAGATCTCGAGATACTTGAACTTTTTTCACATGTTGAAGGGACTCACTCCTCACAGTATGGACATCTTCTTCATTCACAAAGCCATTCTGATCAAAGTTTCTAACCAATGTATGCCCTTTTAATCTTGGAGCTCTAACCTTTGCTTAAACATTAAACTTTTTTTTTTTTTTTTTATTCCTTTAAATCTGAACTGAGTTAAATAAGACAGTTATTAGACTTTCTTCACCTTTTACTCTAAACAATCCCACTGCAAAGGGAAAAAGATGGATGGGTTTCTGGGTTCTGGAATAAAATCATCAGTCCACTAAGCCTGGTAGTTCCTGCAGGCAATGACTCGAACCGTGTGAAAAAACTGTGTGTAATTATGGTCATTGTGTTCTTTTTACCTTTTTTTGTGAAGGTCATTGAACAGAATACATATTTTAAAAATATTTTGCTAGATGTAATGTAACATGATGTAACATTTAGGGGTTAAGGAAATGGGATGAGTTTTTTCCATAATTCTTTCTCCCTTCAAGCATTTTATTATTATTATTATTATTATTATTATTATTATTATTATTATTATTATTATTATTATTATTATTATTATTATTTATTTCCATATGATGCATTTGCCGGTGAGAGTAGTTTTTCCCACGGTATTGAACGCAGCATATTGCCGCGTCAGCTGTAGGAACAAACTCACGTGACTTGTATCAGCATGTGACACTCTGGACCAGAACGTCAACATGGCTGCATCACCACAGTGAGTTGTATTCTGATTTCGAACAGTGCTTTGACAGTGAATAATTATTATAATAAAAAACATTGAATCAAAAGGTTGCATTAGTCTTTGTTTTTTATTTTTGTGGAACAAAAAGGAAATGTTACACCGCAAAGCTCGCGAACTCGTCTGGCGATTGAGATGCAGACGTTGCAGGCTGACTGTCTACGTGCAATGTTGACAGTCAGCCTTGTGATTTCCTGCGCCAAAAAAACTTTTAAAGCGCAGGTTTAAATGGTCTGTTTTTCTGCATTAATACACGATAAGAGATGTATTTAATGTCGTTAACTGTATTAAAAAACACCAAAACTCCGTGTATGGTAGGGTGAAACTATTTCATCCCAATTCCACATATATTATAAATAAAGAACTAGTTCTAAACAAAGAAGTTGGCACGACTTCGAAACAAAATTAACAAAAATAAACCAATCTAAAAAAACAAAAAACAAAACAAAAAAAACTATTATTTTGGAGTATCCTGACACCAAACTATAAACCATTGTTATAACTGCAAGTTAATTTGTAGTGTATACATTTATAACCAACACATATCTGTAGCATATCTGTATTCTGGTTAGTTATTTCCCATCAGTGTTCTTGTATGCTGTACTGGTTTATTAACGATGTATTATCTTTTAATGTGAATTATGTTGAAGGTATACATACCTTCATACCTTTATTTATATGACATGTAACTTAAATAAATGGACCCGGGGAACAATTCACAGATTTGTGTTGATCAGTATTATAGGTTAATAAAAACGTCGCAGTGAGCATCACTTCAGTAAAATGAAAAAAAAAAAAACAACAAAAAAAAAAACAACTGCAAGTGCAACCATATGTCAAGTTTAGGAATAAATCTTCTCATGATCACTGACTATTTGTTCTCTATTTCACTATAGTACACTTTATACACTGATATGAAATAATTTAACTGTGCAGTGATTTCTAGAAAAAGAACAGTTTGTTCTGTTATTATGACAAATCCCAGATAGAACAGATAGATTCTGCTGTGGTAATCATAAAGTTGTCAGCAATCAGCAGACATGAGGCAACTTGTTCCAGAGTCTGAAACAAACACCTGAGACACCCTCTGAGATTATGTAATTCTGTTTAAGACCTTTAGCCCTGTCTTCAAAGATTAACTGAGTTTGACAATAAAACATTGAAACTGGTTTAAATTTAGTGTCTGTGACATATTTTTAAGAAAATGGTCACAGTGGATTTCAGAGATTTTTTCATTCAGTTTTCTGGGCTGGTGCCAAGATTGTTGGATTGTCATGCTGCTCACTTGGGTAGACTTTCTGCTATACGAAGATAATTTAACACATGAGTGGTTCTTATCTGTCCACACAGATAAAGTTACATCTATCTACTCATCCACCAGTGAACCATACATAAATCCTTGATCCAGATGTACTGTGAGGTTATTATGGATTAACCTTTGGTTCAGTTCAGAATGATCCAGATATGACACATTATTATCTTATCAACAAAACCATTGCTCAGATCAAGTTATATTTCTAGCCCTATCAGAGAAAAAGATGTCTGTCTATAATACTGTGAGTAACCCTGTGTTTTCTGCTCTCCCATTCTTTCAGAGCTGTCTACTGGCTGGGTAATGACACCCTGAGGGTCTCTGCTGCTCTGTTTGCAGAGAACCGTCGGCGTCTGTGTGAAGGGCTGAAGGCCAAAGATTGTCTGGTGCCCCAGTCGGTGGTGCTGCTGCAGGGAGGAGAGCAGACACAGAGGTACTGCACGGACACAGATCAGCTCTTCAGGCAGGTAAGTGATCTGCTGGGGAAAAAATGTTGTATTTGAGTTGGTTCATGTTTCAGCTTTGAAATCGATAAAACTGGCCTGGTTCCTAAATCTAAACTTTCTGTTGTTAGAGGTTAAGTTATCATCCTTATTTAACTTAACACCTTTTTGATTTTACAGTTGTGAATCTAATTTTATTTTGTTCTGTAAACTATGTACAATCTATGGTGGTTTGTGGGTATTTTAATAGATCTAATGATTGGAAATGTCAAACTCAACCTAGCATCGTTCAAGTTTGGATGAGGTACAGAGGCGGGCCTTTAACGTCTTTGTAGACCGCTACATGGGGTCAAATCAGACATGTGCTTATATGGACACTTGAAAATTAAATAAAGAGCTAAATATGTACCTTGTTGTCTATGCAAAGATGTAGTTGTCTTTTGAAACAGGCTGTAAATGCATTTGTTTTCACTGTAAGTCGTCTTTTCAGGCTTGGTGTGTCCGTGGTTTCTGGTGTTTCTAGGCTTATTTTCAGACCAGAGATTGTGGCTGTGGTTTAGCATGCGATTTTTTGAAGGGGATGTTTATCCTTTGCAGTATTCACTGAAACACAAGCAATAAATCATTCTATGGTATGACCAACACAACAAAGGATACTGTCAACATATAAACAGTTCTTTCCTTGGTGGTCGGGGTTTTAGCCATGCAGCTGTCATCCATGGCCTTGTGGTGCTTTCTTAAATGCTGGAACAGGTTTGCAGTGTTGCCTCTTGTTGTAGCTACAGTAGCCAAGCATGTTTTGCACAATACGTTAAGCTGTGTTGCATCTTCTTTCATAAAACCAAAAATTGACACCAATGTCGCCTCTTCTGTGTCCTCTCTCTGTTTTCCTGCTGAGGCCATTTTTAAAGTTTTCAACAACAGCCCAACAAACAAAACTTAACGTGGCTGAATTTTTTTTCTTCATCCCTCACTCCTACACGTCTTGTTCTTCTTCAGAGACTTTTGGCCATTGGAAAACCTGCCAAAACTTGCATTACCGCCTACTGCATGCATGTCACATAAAGTTGCGGTTGTGTAAATAAAACTTTTTTTTAATTGCAGCCTTTACAATTTGAAATATGCATTCTATCACATTGATGTTGGTTTTAATTGAATTAATTGTATAGCCCTACTGCAGGCTGCAGACAGAAATCTGTGCTTTATTTCTGTCAGATTAAAAAAAAAATACATTTTATAAAGTCTTTGCAGTGAAGGAAAAAATAATTTTTTTGCCACATATCACGATGGTTAAAAATTTGATTCAGGTTCCTACAAGTGTGTCTCAGCGTACATGCTGTGTGTGATAAATTTAGATTTCACTGCTTTTGCGTCACTTTGAATGTGTCACAAAGCTCAGCATGAAATCCAGTATGACGAAAATGCATCAGAGCAGCTGCAGCAGTCTTTTTCTGCAGAGCGGCATCAAGGGCAGCACAGGTAAAGATCAGTGGAAGAGCTTGGAGGATGAGAAGACAGAGCTCTGTTTTTGCACTTGAAAGTCAGACCCCCCATTTCTATTGGTTAACAAATCATTGTTATTGCAGCAGATATGTACTGAAGACCAATTTATAACAAATCTGATTTGTATGAGGTCTGAACAAATTTAGCTTAGTTGTCCCCAAACCTAAGGGGTGCTCTTCTTTCTCAGTTCAATGAAAACATTATCTGGTGTCTCCTGCTGAAGTGTCCAGCTCTTAGCTTGTCTGGCACAGTTAATCACCTCACTCTGTCAAAAATCCAGGACAGACAGCCTGCAGAAAAATCACTTGTTTCAACCACATCAGTTTCCCAACACTCAATTGAATCCTGACTTGAAAGAAAAATCATCAGCCACATTACAGGTTTTATTGTCATCTTGAAGTCTGTGTACGCATTGAAATACCTGTCCTAATCAAAAACATCTAATCTTTTCTTATTAAAAATAAACTAACTCTGTCCCCTTGCTCTCTGTTATAATCTCTCTCTTATGCTCTAACTCTCTCTCCATTCTGCAGGAGTCTTTCTTCCACTGGGCTTTTGGAGTAACTGAGGCTGACTGCTATGGAGCCATTGATGTGGATTCTGGGAAATCCATCCTTTTTGTTCCCAAACTGCCCGAGAGCTACGCTACTTGGATGGGCGAGTGAGTCACACTAATCTTCAAAGAGCTTGTACGCAGCCAGCAATCAGAACCAGCTGGTCCATAGCTGCAGGCTGCAACCTGAAGAAAGGGTTGACAAAGTCATACACACTTACATCCTTTTTCAAAGCAAAACCATGTTTTATATGAGTGTTTGTTGGTAGCTGATTTATTGACAAAGTCACCAGGAACAGTTTCCCACAAAGTATTTTTGTTTTCACCCAAATCACTCCATTTTTACTATTCTGAAGCCAAACCCTGCAGCAGTACTCTTTTATGGTGTCCCATACAGAGGGTTAAAGAGTTAATAAATCTAATATCATTTAATGCTTGATGTGAAAAATATGTTACCTCTTGTGAATGGCTTTAAATTCAACTTTTGCAATAAAATTGTTAAATAACATAATTTTGCAGATAAAGAAATTACTTGCGCTACTTTATTTCTTGTTTCTCGAGATAACGAGTTCATTTAAGTTTTCTCAAGATCTCAACATTAGTCTTGTTTTCTCAAGAAAACAGGTTAATTTAACTCATTATCGCAGAAAAAGAGATTAAAGATTTTGCTGCTTTATGAAAAGCAGTAAAAACATATCTAGCCTCTAACTTTTCTTAAGTTAACATTGTGTTAACTCAAGAAAACAAAATTTGTTTTATCTTGATAGAGAGAAAATAAGTTTGGATCAGAGAAAACAACTAAAGTTAACTTGTTCTCTTGAGAAATTTGAGAAAATAAATTGTAGAGGATTCGTAATTTTTGAGTGATCGTCTGATTTAAAGTTATTTAAATGGTTAAGTAAGGCAAAGACATGGCTTCCTAAGGCTGACACATCACAAAAATGGCACCCAGTCAACACGGATGGAGAAGTACAAATATATATTTATCCACTTGTCTAAATATTGATTTTTATAATTGTATGTTTCAGTGTTCAGTGTTCAAATATGGCCACCAGCTGAAGTGTCAGATGCTAGAACAGGTTCACAAGACTTACCAACTCTGTTTTCCATGTGTTCACAGGATCTATCCCAAAGAGCACTTCAAAACCAAGTATGCTGTGGACGAGGTGCACTACACCTGTGATGTAAGTCTGTGTGTGTGTGTGTGTGTGTGTGTGTGTGTGTGTGTGTGTGTGTGTGTGTGTGTGTGTGTGTGTGTGTGTGTGTGTGTGTGTGTGTGTGTGTGTGTGTGTGTGTGTGTGTGTGACCTTTTCTGTGCAGTCAGTGAACCTTGGTGTTTAGTCACTGAGCTGTGAAGTTACAGGAAAGGACACACCTATCTCCATAGATTGTTTTTAAAGGTGAAAGTCATCATATGTTTTTTCATTGGAAACTCCTGGAAAGGATCCTGTCTCTGTTTGAACAGGGACCTTTCCAGATGGAAGGTATCACTTACATTATTAGTCTTTAACCGGTACTGTACCACCTGACATCACATGAACATTCGTTTATGAAGGCTTTGTCAGAGGGATTAAGTACATTTAAACACATTCATGGAAAGTGATACTGAAATAACGGGGTGTGTATGATTTGATGTTGCAGCCTGTGTGAAAGTATGTAGAAGCTTTGGATGAAATTATGACTTCTGATTATCGTCAGTGTAAACCTAAAGCAGCTTCATATCCAGATTTGATTTTACATTTAATCTCTGGGCACCAATGATGAGCAGGTTACTGAAAATGAGTAATTTTGTTGTATCAAAAGTAACTGAATAACTTCCTGAGTTACAACTGTATTAAAGTTATTCTGGAAAGTGACTTAAGTTTTCTTAATGACCAAACATTTGATGTGAGAGGCATGTCTTTAAAAACAGCATACCTCACAATCTAAGTAATTTTATTCTATTTTTTTTTTCTTTAGTTGCTATATTTGACTTGGTTTTGTAGTTTATTTCTCTTATTTTACTGACCTTGGCTAACTTACATTTCAGACCTTCTGTGATTGGTCATTGGAGGCAGGAAACCTATTCTAGAGGATTTATCCTGAAGGGTCAACAGCTGTAGGGCTGTTTTGGAGGCGTGCATGTTAGCAAATTAAAATAGTGTTATTGGCATAAAATAGAATAAGTGTGCAACAGTTATGAAAAGAAACTTTCGCTGCACAAGTTTGCATTGACGTGATCACACACAGCTCTTTATTCCCATTCTAACACTGCGACCTCCTGATGACTTGTCCTGTTGATGTTATTTCAGGGATGTTGACACCACAACATCTGCCTGAGGCGTGATATTTCTTAATTAGTCACAGGTTGAGATTCAAATTGTCACTTCTGTCAACAACCAGTTCTTTTAATGAAATTGCAATGTAATGTAAGAAAGTCGTGCTGTTATAAGACAAAGAAATCAGAGTCTGGTGTTCAGCTTCCTTCCGTTGGTGCAGAAGAATCTTAAAGATCCTTCTGCAAAAATCCAAACTAGGTCATGAATATTTGAGTGTTTTTTATATTTCAAACACACTCACATGAAAAATTATCAGTGCAGACTCTTTGCACAGCAGAACCCTGTTCACATTTGAGCACTAGGTTGTAGCAGTTTGCCGAGGAAAATACCAATAATGATTATTTGAGTATCCAGTTGGCATTTACTGTCATGATTTATCATGAGCAGAGATTTTTATTTTTGAATCTGTGATGAAATTTGAAGAAAATGTCAAGTAAGCGTATGACTCACACCATCTCTTTCCAAAACTAGAAGTGTCCACGTTACTGTTTTTTTTAACATTGTGTTTCCAGATGTTTTTTTATGCTTCAAAAAGAAAATCCACATTTTTTCTTCAGCCTATACTACTCAGTATTAAATCACTTATTCTCTTTGTCTTTAACTGAAGCTGCAATTAAGTCTTCAGGTATCAGTGAAGCTTATTTTGGAAAGTCTAATAAGATTTTCAGGAAATCAATGTCGGTGTTATTATTAATAAAAACAAAGATCAAATATCCCCAGTCTATGAACACTGAGGATCTGCTATTTCAGGGCTGTGCTATCTGACATTTAGTCTTTGGCAGAGGAGTAATAAAGTCGCTCGAGGTTTGTCATTCAGTGTGCCGCAGAGCAGCAGACAGGCTGTGCCGCCTCAACAGCGTCTGCCAGAGTGACCTTTATTCTGCAGAGGAAGAAAACCTGTGCATGTTGTTGTCTAATTACTCCCTGTCTGCTCCCCTCAGATTGCTGAGGTTCTGTCCAACATGAGACCTGCAGTTCTCCTCACACTGGTATGCTGTTAACACCTCTATTTCCCACATCTATCTCTGTAGGTTCTTCTAAAGAGAATAAATAAATGATCTTTTATATTATATAAGGTGTCATCACCTGTAGCCAGACTTGAAGTCTCTTCATGTTTTATTGAAAATCAAAGTTTGAGCCTGGGTGTAAACCATTTTAATGAATCCTCTGACATTTCAAAGCATTTGGCAGTGATGTCATTGTTCTTGTTTTGTGTTTCTTTCTCCATGCAGCGAGGACAGAATACAGATAGCGGGAGCATCTGCCGTGAAGCCTCCTTTGAAGGAATTAGCCGGTATGTTTAATTGGCATCACTTTGCATTATCATAATTATTCCTTTGTTTGTTTTGGAGGCGGTGTGTTTTATCTTTCTATAAACCAAGGATACATCAGGCCCTCTCGCATAATGAGTGTTGGCCATTAACCTGAATCTGAAATAATTGAATCAAGCAGATATTTCTGCTTTTCCTTGGTTATCAGTTTCTGTGAATGCTTCTCATGTCTTCAGGGCTGCGCTTTGTTCTTTTTTTAGTGCATACATTACAATGTGTTAGCTCCTCTCTGGCTCTGATTTGAAGTAAAAAAAAAGGAAAAACTGTAGACTTACAAATATGAGAAAACCACTTTCTTAATGAATGAAAGCACTGAATATTGAAGGTGGTTGAATGTATTCAATGTTATTGAACGATATATTTTACTTGTGGCTACATTGTTTAGGTGGAATACTATATTTAAAAAAATGCTTGTGTTGTACGTCGCTTTGGACAAAAGCATCTGCTAAATGAAATTGTAAATTGAGAGTTTAGTACTGGAAGTAGACTCAAGAAGTTAGTTTAGGTTAATCACTCTATCAGTGTGAAAGATTTTAATTATGCTGAGAGAAAAATGAAGACAGTGAAAGATCCCCACAGAGTCTGGTTGCAGGTGGTTGATGGAAACTTTCACTCGGGTCTCTGTGGAAATGGTGAAGGTCAGGGCGGTGGAGGAAAGGAGGCTGGTTGTGTAAAAATAGTTCTGAAAGACAGAGGAGTGATATTTAAAGATCAACAGGCAGAGACTGATCGGCTGAGGGAATGCAGGTAGAGACGCTGGTGGTATAGTTTGTTGACATCCAAACAAATAAAGGAAAATAAAGGACAAAAAAAAAGATTTTTCATTCAAAAGTCATCACTCATCCGTGCTGTTCGTATTTGATGAATATGGTTGTTTTTTGACTTGTTTTTAGGTATTTTACTGTGACATTTAATTAGTAGTTTGTTTTCATTTCTGTGCTTGACTCCTGAGGCCCCGACCCCTGGCGATAGCATGACATTAAAATTTTCAATTATTTTGATACTAATGAAATAAAAGGCAACGAGGTAATTCATCACAACACATGGATGAGAATAGTATTGATATACAAAAACCACAAGGTCTGTGAAATCTGTTACTGCAAATCATCCTGTACTGTGACTAGAAAAAAAACCCCAGGAAAATCTAAATAAGGTGAGCAAAAACGTTGTAATTGTAATCAAATGGAAAAAACTTCTGTGAAACTGTCACATGTGTGACAGTAAGCCTGATCTATATCCTTTTATCTTCATATATCAGCTCATGTTTGTTATTATTTTTTTTTTCCCTGACAGGAAGTGAAAAACAATGATTCGAGTCGGAGGATGAGAAAAGTGATCTTGTTAAACTCTTATCAAAGCTTCTTTGATATGTATTTTGCTGTTAATGTATTTCTTTGTTTCAGCTTCACAGTGAACAACACCCTCCTGCACCCCGTCATTGTTGAATGGTAGGTGATTTAAATATGTATTATATTTCAATCAGTCAGCCCATTCAAAATGAAAAATTTGGACTTAACAAACGATCTCTCTCATTATTAACTTCCTTTTTTGACTCACAAACCAAAACAATTACATCCACCTGTCAGGTAATAGTAAGCGTGCAATCAAAAGCTGCAGCTTCTCTCTGATGTGTTTTTTCTTTGCTCTCAGAATCAGGAGTCAGGCTGCACAGAGGTAATGAACTCCGTGCTCGCATGGTTGTGCTCAGCATTAGTCTGCACCCTCCAGATGAATTGATATTTTCTCAAATAAGGAGGAATGCTTTTCAGGCACACCTCCCGGGGAGAAAGACTTGATTGAACCCCTCTGCCCCCTCGTCTCCACACGGCTCTCACAGCTCGGCTTTAATGGGCTGTTTTTCTTTTTTTTACTTTATCTCTCCCGTTAGCTGTGGTTACCAATGCTTGTAATATTTTTCTGCCTCTGTTGTTTTGGTAACCATTAATATCCTCCTGTATGGAGCCATGTAAGGTGAGGAATGAGCGATAATTAGCAGGCAATAACATTTTGCTCCAGCCTTAATCAGGAACAACACCAGACTTGAATGTATTTTGAAAGATTTTTAGCAGCTTTGAAGCAGAACTGAGCTTTGGGAGTTCAAGGTGGAATAACAGACACAACAGGTATCAGATTTTTTTTGGGAGTCATGGAGAACAATTTGTTCTCGAGTCATTTCCTGTAAAATCTTTTTATTATAATAACGAGTGCAGCTCTGTTTCTATATCAGCTGTCAAAATACAGACTAAAGATGGACCTCGATGGACTTTTCAAACTGATACCCTTTACATTTATCAAACTGCATTCATTATGTGGTACTTTTAAGAGCCCAGTGACACAGACGGTATCTTACTTCTTCTTTCTTTGTCTGCAGCCGTCTGATTAAGACCGATATGGAGCTGGAGGTCCTGCGCTACACCAACAGGATCTCCAGTGAGGCCCATAAAATGGTAAGAGCAGTCGGGATCTGCAGAGGTTTATTTTTAAATTTATACAATAAAATAAAGGAATTTAAAGAAAAGGTCAGAGCATGGAACAAAACAGCCAAAGTATCAAGCAGCTTATTGAGTTTAAAACTCGCCCAAAGGATTCAAGATGTCAGGCTCCTCTAAGGCTATAAACTGTTTAAGCACTATCGATTTAAACTTCATCCAGCAGCTTGGAGGCTGGCCGTTAACAGAGATAGCCTTTGACCAATAAGCTGTAACATTAAAGCCATATTTTACTTCTGCACAGGATTTCACTTTATCACCATGAATAACGTCTTCAGGGGTTGAGGAGCATTTAACCTCTCACATTTATCTCTCCTCTGAAATCCCCGACCACAAACGGTCAATACAGTTTCCTTTACAAGTGCCATTAAAAGACTTTCAGAGTTATGTTTTCACTCATGTGTCCCCAAAGTAAGGTGCATTTTTCTGTTAATGTGCAGTAAAATCAAGAAATGCTTCTTCAAATCAGCAGAGGGCAGGGAGCTTTCAGACTGAGCCTCATTAACCAACTTATCATCAGGTTTTCTTCAGTTTGAGACGTCGGAGGCAGACTATGAAGCTTTTCTTAAACTGATGAATGCCATGCTCTCATATAAGGACTCAAATGGGCCTATGGAAGGACATGAGACTTCAGTGTTGTGTGCATAAACAGAACTGACTCAGGGTGAAAAAAGAGAAGTGAAATCTGAAAAGCACAACTGAAATACTAATCACAGGAAGGCTGATTAGTTTTTGAGTTTTAATTAGTGCAAGTATTCGATAGAAAATCAAACCAATTTGATATCACTTATCCAAAGAGCGCACACAGAAACGCTGTGCTGACCCCAGAAAAGGTTGTCCCATTAGATCAAGAGACATATAAATAAGTTTGATCTCAAATTTAAGTGGGCACTTGGCTTGAACAGGACAGACAGACTGACCATAATCAATATTTCTTTATATTATATGGTTTGACAGTAATTTTTTTTCTGCTGTGAACATATGAATGATTTGTCAATACCTGTGTGTAAAACATTTCTTTTCAGCAAATATAACTGGATACACTGAAGACTACACCTTTTTTATGTAATCAGGTACATATAGGTGAAAATGTAATATTTATTGCATGTTTAATTGCATATCTGGCCAAAAAAATCTGATTCTGACCCTGATATTTCCAAAAATTTGCACATTAGTGCTTTGTATACACTACACTTATATACTTATGATTTTACATGTTGCTGTTTATACCAAAAATGAAGTAAAACTGAAAACTTTGAGATCATTTATTTGTAAAGGTGCCCAGGGAAGGAAAACATGATGTCCAATAATTCTGCACAGACACGTCATCATTGAAATGTGCACAAGAGTTCTCCTAAATATTCTTAGTTTTTACGCTGAGTTTTATGAGAAAGTTTCTTCTTGAACACTGTTTGTAAATGAGGCTCATTGTTTTTCACTTTTCATTTCTTGTTTTAAGAATTTGAAACATTATCATCAAGTACTCACAGAGAACAGATATGTGTTGATGGGGGGATTAAAACCTGATTCTGTGAAGGACCCAGTTCTGCTTTTTTTTTTTTTTTTTTCCAAAACAGTCAATTATTATTGAGTTAATTAAATCTGATGTAAAGTCTCATGGGTCCTTTGATGTACATCCAAGTCCAGTCTCATCAGTTAAACTAATCGCTGCTGCTAAACATTTATGGATCATATAGTAAATGATTATGGTTTGATTTGCAACCCAACAGATATTAAATCACTCAAAGTCCAATTTTTTGGTTTGAAAGAGGAAGTGAAATATAATCCATGTTGTGCAATCATTTCTTGCAAAGGGATCACATCCTGTTAAGAAAATCAGCACCGTGCATCAAATTAAACCAAAATGCATAACCGTTGACTTTCTTTGGGTTGAAAATCATCATCAACCCCAACTGCTGCTGCAGTAAGACAGTCATCCTCTACTTTCACTTTGTCGCTGAAGCAAATCCTGTTTTTCAAAAAAATAGTTATAAACTGTTGAAAGTAGTGTTGAAATCAGCAGGATAAAAGCTAGCTTTACTAACTACATATACTTACTTTAAGATGTGTTCAAGGTTGAGTCAGTGAAATAACTGTTTTGTTTTTTTGTTAAAAAAAACAAACAACAAAAAAAACAGGTTAAGTTAAAGTATATAATAGAGCTTTTTGTGTGTATTGAGTTGAATATTGAAAAAAATCAAAATGAATATATGTGCATTAGTTCTTCATTTATTTTCTTATTGCATATGATCCCTCCTCTTCCTCTGTAGGTCATGAAGCATGTCAGACCTGGACAGAAAGAATATGAAATGGAGAGGTAGGTGATGTGGGTTTTTCCCATTGATCATCACTTTCTAAACTTGATAAAGTCAATTATTTAAACCTAGAACATTAAACTGTCATGGAAATCAATCACAAACAGAGGTTTGAAGGTTTATGTAGATTTGAGATCCGTTTTTTACTAATTTGTACTTCCTGTTTAGGTTCATGAAAAACAAGATCTAATTGAATTTCATTAAATTTCATAAAAATATGGTGCTGATAATGACCTAGGCTGTGGTGAAACTCAGTTTTCCTCATAAAAAAGTGTTTTGCTATGAAACCTTTCTTTTTCTTTTTAATTAATCTTATGTCGGAGCAGCTGCCACTCACACTGATTAGCCTTTAATTTCTGGAAAGATCCAGGAAGCTTGACCTTGTCATCTTTCACAGCTTTTGATGTGTTTGACTGTGTGATGATTAAAGAACCGCTGAATGAATTCTTGAAAAGCACAGAGTCAAAAAGAGGGCAGCAAAATTCTGTCAGTTAATTATCACCTCCTGTGATCTCTGTGCTGAATGTTTCGGTTTGTTTTTCTTACGAGTTTCTGTTGTTTTTTTTCAGCCTCTTCCAGCACTACTGCTACAAGAATGGAGGGATGCGCCACACCTCGTACACCTGTATCTGTGGAACGTAAGGCCAATGTTTAACTGTTCAATTTCTGATGCTTGCTTCTGAAAAGCTCTCTGATGACACCGTGAAGATAGAGAGAAGAATTGGGAAGAAATGCAGAGGAAGTGATGTGCAAAACTCCAAAAAAGTTTTGTAGATCTGAACTTCAGAATAGCAGATTGACTGATTGTTGGGAGGGGAATTACAAACAAAAGTTAAAAAAAAACAAACAAAACAAAACAGTATACAGTAAGTTAATTACAGTAAACAAGCAACGCTAGCAGCATGCTACATGCTAACATTTCACCTGTTGAATGGTGTTTTAGTTTTACACTAAGAGCCAAACTTTGAAAACATGTTAATGCAGTCGGACAAAAGCTAAAGCTAAAGCTAGCCATCAACAACCCCCAAATTAAACTAACTGTTGGGTCTATTTATGCAAAAGTTTAGCAGTTGGAATTATTTTGGATCAAAAAGGATCATGTTGCATCACAGGTGCTAAATGAACAGTATAAAAAAAGCTGAGTGACATACAAAAACAACAATTTCTACCTTATATGATATTAATTCTTCAGTATATGCTAATTTATCACACCATATATTGTTACGGCAATACTGAACATTAAAGATTTTTATTAGAACATATGTGATGGCTGTGCATTTCTTTCCCCCAAAAGAAGTCTGTCACTCAATATAAAAATTACTCTTATAATCAGCATATTCTATGCCTGATATGATAAGGATATATTCATTCAGGGGGGAAAAAAGCTTTAATAAAAAATCCCCTTTATCATTCAGACTAAAACTCATCAAAATTAATCTGCATGATTAAAGAAGAAAATTAACGATACAAAAAAATTGTAAACACTTTGTAATAAAGTACAGAACCATTTTTTAAGTCTCAACAACATTACACAAACAAACGGTAGGATACTCATAAATTTAACCTGCAGGAAGCAAAGCATCTGCAGCAAACGTCCTGCTGAAAAAATTACATCCTGTTCCTCCTCAACTGTCAGTTGTAAACCTTATTTTATTTGAGGAATTTTTATAATTAAATCACAAATCATCACAATCTTGTCTCTGGCCTTTTGTGTTAAAGGCCACGTGTAATGAGTATGTCCTGAGGATTAGTTGCCGCTGCGGTGTACGTTATCTTCCTGGTTAAATTAAAATCTTGAAAACAGAGCATGATCAACACATCATCACCAAAGGTGTGCTGTGTCTGTTTTTTAAATTAAAATACTGAAATGTCAGAAGACTGGAGTTTGTCTGTATTTTTAATTCACAGTTTTTTTTCCCTTGACAACAGGGGGCACAACTCCTCCGTCCTCCACTACGGCCATGCTGGTGCTCCTAATGACAAGACGATCACAGATGGAGACATGTGGTCCGTGTTCTTCGCTATTAACAGCGACCAGCTTGAAACACTTCAGACACAATCACCGTTCTGCTATGAGATAAGTTTGACTGAACTGCTGGTGTCTTTTTTTCCCCCTGCAGTCTGTTTGACATGGGTGGAGAGTACTATTGTTACTCCTCTGACATCACCTGCTCCTTCCCAGCCAACGGCAAGTTTACTGCAGACCAGAGGGCCATCTACGAGGCTGTGCTCAGATCCTCCAGAGCTGTCATGGCTGCCATCAAACCAGGTCATCATCCCTAAGATCATTTATCCATCTATTTATCTAGCAGCACTGCACTTATGTCCACGACAAATTTCCCCCTGGGGCCAATAAAATTTATCTTATTTTATCATATCTTATTGAGGTCATAAATTTAAGGTGATGTATGAATTATAGGTGATGATTAGCTTCAGAATGTACAGTAAGCCACTGTAGAGTAACATATACATGTTTATTGTGTGAAAAGTTTTTCTTTGTACTTTTATATTTTGTAAATATTTTTTTCTCTGTATGATATGGTGGCTCTGAAGTGCAGTACACAAAGTTTTATTTTTTAATTGCTGTTTCTTTTTTCTGGTGTCAGATTTTGCACTTCAGGCTCAGCATAGTCAACCCTGTTATCTCCTGATTCTTTAAAAGAAATATCTTTACAAGCCATTACACAAGCTGGGCTGAACAAGAAGTTCTAGCTGTATTTGTGAAGCATCTTCACTCATCTTCTATTTACCTTGTGGAATTCTAGTTTTTTGTTTTGTTTTGTTTTTTTGTTTGTTTTATTTGTAAATGAAAGTTGGTTGGGGGCTCTTGGTCTCTTGTCACCACATTTTTGTGTCTCAAAGCAAAAAGCATGAAAAAAAGAAAGTATTAATTCAAACTGCAGACAAAATTTACCACCACTGCAGCTGAAAGAAAAACTGGCAGAAGAAGAAAACACATCAAGTGTGAACGTGCAAATTAAGGCTTAAAATATCCTTTTCACATTATCAGTGCAGGATGGAGCTGACTGTTTTGACACCTGTTTATTCTGTGAAATTAATTAAAGGTACAGATGCATGCTGGTGACGTATATGACAGTTTTAGACCTTTTTTAGCTGCAGCTTTGATGTGATCTAACGGAGAGTTATGGGAGTGATGAGGTGTAAATGAAAACCTGCTTCAAAGAAATAAGCATGAATTTATTTTTGTAGTTTCAACTCAAAGTCCTCCGTACTCTAATTTCTGTAGTACAGCACAGATAAAAGTTTTCATTGATATGTTTCATGTGTGAAGTCATACGGATAGAAAAAAGGTCCTGCAGGTCTCCCTCCTTCCCTCTTTAATCAGCTCACATCTCCATCAGCAAGACTATTGTTTGGTCAGTTAGCAGTGTTTTTCATGGTACTGGAAACCCAAAGTAACCCAGTGGATTTCTCTCAAACATCAGATCCTGCTTCTCAGTACAGGGCCCCAGTTCATCTTCAATATCAAATGTTTGTGTCTCAGGTGTAAAGTGGACTGACATGCACCGCCTGGCTGACCGGGTTCACCTGGAGGAGCTGGTGAAGATCGGCATCCTGACCGGCAGTGTGGATGACATGTTGAGAGTCCACCTGGGCTCCGTCTTCATGCCCCACGGCCTGGGACACCTGCTGGGCATCGATGTGCACGATGTGGGAGGATACCCTGAGGTAGAAACGAAACGCTTTCACTCAAATATCGACTAAATCACAACCAACTTGTAGTCAGTGCAGTAATTCTCAGAGCATCCTGGCTGTAGAAGAAGAAAAACACAGTCCTCTTCCTCCTGTGTTGATGTGTTATCAGTAATCGAGAGAGCGTGTGTGTAGAAGTGAGAGCAGGAACAAGTGGAGGCCACGCTGCAGGAATGAGTGGAGGCTCAGGTCAGGAGAGAGAGGAAGGTGACGTGTTGGTTTGAACTCTGAACACAGTTTCAGGTCATGGTTGAAGATTTTCTGTCAGCTACACACAGACAACATTTAACCCACTGAAGCTTCAAGCGAACTGCTGACCACTGACCAGCAGATTGTGTCCGTGGGAAGCTTCTTATGAAATTGGAATATGGTGCTCACTCCTGCGTGGAGACATGACAAACTGCAGCAGTGGTCAGTTGTAGGTTGACAGGCAGAGGGAATGAAAAAGGAGGAGGAGGAGGAGGAGGAGGTCTGAACCACAATCTTCTTTCATCCTTTCTGGATAGAAATGTTTTTAGCACTAGGCTTTAAAGGCAAAAACACAGTGAAAGGAAAATTCTTGAGCCATACGCTGCAAAAAGACTACAAAAAGTAAAAAAATATGGTAGTTTCTTTTATTATTTCTAGTAAGAGTTTATTATTGTAAGGCATATTCACCTGAAAATTATTTAAACATCTCTTATTTCAAGATATAACAAGCTAAAAATGAGATCTTGCGTGCTGTCAATGAGTAAAGGAATGTCTTGAGGTAGGAAAAATTTATTTAAAAATAATTTTTAATTTTTCAAGAAAGCCTACTTCTATAAAAAATGTAAACTATAAACTTAACGTAAATAAATAATAAATTGGCAGATTTTCAAGCAAACCAGGTCTTATTTTTGACTCATAATAGCTTAAGGTGAGACGCTTATCTGGACTTTTTAAGTTAAATGTGGCTTGTATGAAGTCTAATAAGATACTTTACCAGAAATGAGGATGAATTCTGATTTTTTTTCTCAGTTTTGAAAACTGTAATGCACTTTTTGATGCAACACCTGGAAAAAGATGTATAAAATGTTCTAGCCAAGTGGATTAGTTGAGAGGCTTTAGTTCTCAAGTGGGCGCCCCGGGTTTGATACCTACCTGGCAACCCATGCTCCACTCTCTCCCCTAGTTTTCCACTTTATCACTCATCCTGTCCTCTGTTAAGAGGCACAAAAACACAAATATGCAACTTAAATAATAGCTTGATGTAAATAAGTGTTTGCCTAATGCTCATATCTGAAGGGTTGCTAAACTGTGACTGTAGTTTTCTCAAAGTGTGCTGTTGTTTAGGGCGTGGAGCGTGTAAACGAACCTGGACTAAAGAGTCTTCGGATGGGCCGCCTGGTGCAGGAGAGGATGGTCCTCACGGTGGAGCCTGGCATCTACTTCATCAACCACCTGCTGAACGAGGCTCTGGCAAACCCTGCACAGAGCTGCTTCATCAACAACCAAGTGCTGGCTCGCTTCCGGGGCTTCGGAGGGGTGAGTGCGGCCTGTGTGGTTTGGTTTTTAATACTTTGTTTGATGAAGGACAGATGAAATGTGATAAAGTTGTGGACAGACAGTTACAGACTTACTGTTTCAGATTACAATCATCAACATGTTACTGAAATTAACATTTAGGAACAGTGATAAAGAATGGAAACTGATACAGCATTTTTTTCTGTGGCTTCTTCAGTCTTTATGCTAAATCTTTATGAGTTTAATTTTTTATTGTGACGGTGTGTATTCCTCTTGACTCCTTCACTGTTTCACGGGCCGTCTGCTGTATGTCTGTCCTGTGTGCAGGTCCGTATTGAAGATGACATCGCGGTGACACACAACGGGATTGAGCTGCTGACTTGCGTCCCTCGTACTGTGGAGGAGATTGAGGCTTTCATGGCTGAACCTGCCAAACCCTTCAGCCCCGTATAGTCAGCCAGAAATTCTGAGTGATGTCTTTGTGACACATCATCATTTATTACTGCAAACAAAGAACAAAGATTCTTCTTCATCCTCTCACTCACTCATATGACAAAACCTCAAGATTTTTATTAAGCTCTAAAATAAAAACAACAATGAACAAAAAAACAAAGCTTTGAAAATTGTGTAGCGCTCACTTTAAAGGGATGAACTCAAACATAAAGTACATGTAAAGTCTTCATTTCTGTGCCTCTTGGAAATAAATCTATTTTTGATTTTCTTTTTTTAAATTTGTTATTCTTCAGTGTTCTGTTTTGTAAACACTGATCCAGAAAATGCTCGAAATTTCTATTAAAAGCTTGAATTTTTGACCCAGTAAAACTTTTTTTTTGTGTATTAGTTATTTTTCATGATTTTTCTCTTGATTGTTACCTTATTGATAGAAACAATCCTAACTTTTAAACAGACAGCAGGTAGAGAATATCAACTGTCAATGAATGTTTTAGTTGTGTTGTGAAAAAAATAAGCATTTCAAGGTCAGGAAGGTGGTCCAGAAACAGGGTCCAAAAAACAGGTCAAAAGAATTGGCCACTAGAGGGCACCATAACCTAAAGAAAAGAACGTTGCCTATTTGTCTCAGTTTCCTTTTAAATCATCAGTTTCATGCTGTTCAAGCGTGTGCCAAAGCTTCCAAAGAGGAATTTTAAATATGAGTACACAGCAAATGAAAAAAAAAAAAAAAGGGTCCGGTCAAGTTTTGGTAAAGGCTGTCAAAGGTTTCCACAAGAAGAGGATGTTTGAAGTGAGTGGAAACACTTCTCACTCCGTGGGAATCAGCTCGGCTCAGCGCAGAGGAAATCTAGAAGATCCAGAACGTTTAGTCATCAGAGGTTATCAGAGAGCACCTTATTAATAAGAGGCAATGGCAAAGTTTTCAGATACACAGCAAAAAAAAATCTATAACAAAGGAAAACAACTGCTTTTAAATAGATTTTTTTTTTTTCCTGAAATAAAACATCTGAAACCAGAGAAATAAGGGGTAATGCTTTGAGTTTTCACTTTGACATGGGAATTTTAGCTCTTTACTTCTTTAAAAAGGTTAACTTTTAAAAGTTGTGCCTCCCTGTGAGCTAAAATTTATTGAGAAATAGATGTTATTGTTCACCTCAGCTAACAGTAAGCAAAGTCAGTGAAGTTAATAATTATCTTTTTGGATTTAGACACAGAGTTTCCATAAAACAGTCATTTAAGTTCACGGAATAAATTCATCTGACAGTTTTAGCAGCCTGCTGTTGTAATTTTGCGTTTGTCTTCTAGAAAGACGACTTTGATCAGACAGTTTGGTGTTAAAGAATGTGATGACAAGCCTGATCAGCTGGTGAGTTTCACTAAAGTTTGCATCAGATGTACTTCATTTTCAAGAATGCTCACAGACAGTCTGATTATTGTGAAACAAATACGGTGATAGTTCCTCAAATGTTTTGCAACTCGCCTCTGAGGTTTAAGGCAGTGACTCCCAGACTTTTTAATGAAGAATGAGACTTACATGAAGACTTGAGTCATCCTGAAATCAAACTTTGGTTGGAGACAGAGGTAAATTTATTGTGCGTGGAGGGAAACTGATAACATGTTATACAAAATGACTGAACATTTGAGAGGTACAGTGTGGAGGTTTTGTATAAAAATGAACGATTACATGGTGAAAAATGCTGGTTCCAACCAACTATAACAAATCCTTATATAAACCGTACCAGATAAATAATTAAAAAATACTGTCATGATTCATCTTTACAATCAGATATGAACAAAGTGAATAATTCAATGCTTTCATGATTGGTGTACAGCTGTGGAATGATCACCTCCCACAAAAAAATAAAAAAATACTATACATGCAGTTTGTTTATGTCCCTAAAAATGTGAGTTTTCACCATCTGCTTCTACCATCCAGTACGCTGAGGAATGCCTACAGTCAGTCCAGAGGCTGTGATTGGTGGAGACACAGTGAAGGTTTTATCCATACGGCCAGACAGACAGGGGCCACTGGTGGCCGATAAACCAGCGTCCTCTTCAGGGAGCCACATAAATAAATAAAGAGGGCTTTTTTTTCTCTTCGGTTACTGGAGGGACTGTTTGAAACCCTTAACAAAGATCTTTATCATTTCCTTAGTCATCCATCCACACATACATTATTTTACATAATGAAATGATGAAAGGCTGTTTCACTGTTTTTTAAAAAACAGATCTGCTCCTGATGTTCTTCTTACTGTGTTAAGAAAGCACCACCTATGGATGCACAATGTTTGCTTCTTTAAAAAAAAACAAAAAAAAAATGTATTTCTTTGGTCAAAAATGTGTTAGTGGTTGATAATAAGTGAGGCATCCTGCCAAATATTTCTACATGTAGTCCACCTTAAACATTTTAAGGAGCTCTCCTCTTCATGTGTATTCCACAAGCGCCATCATTGGCTGTCGACGGCTGCAAACTGCCCTTCATGAGATTAGAAGTGGATTCTTTATATCAGATGTTGTGATTAAAATCCAGTTTTCTGTAGGTCTGACAGTTTGCTGCTGATACCTCTCACCACACCAGCGCTCCGTTTGATCCGGTGAGACGATTCATTTATCCACAAGCTGTCTTCAAAAGAATCAACAGAATTGTCCCTTCTTCATTTTCTGTCCTCGGCAAATACAGGAGACATCCGTTAAAGCCAAGGTCCTGCTGATCCACTCTCCCTGCAGGTCCAGGGAGGAAGACTGCCTGCAGCAGGTACTGAGTCCATCCCAACATGTAGCTTTGGGTGTTAGCTGCTGATCCGCTTGTTGGACTGTCTGTGGGCAACTCGTGAACATGAGGCACAGCACGTCGTCTTGTAGTAATCGTACACACAGAGGCGGGCCTGGACCACAACGTTGCAGTTGAAGTATTTGTCTCTGCAGTTCTCATCTGAAAGAAAAAAAAGTTTGATCTTTGTTTTTAAGACAGAAAGTTCTACAAAGTCATGAAGCTCTTGAATGCAGCTTGACCTGCTACTGCTGAACAATGCTGAATAACAGCTGTCTCAAGATAGTTTTCACTTCAATCGTTCAGTGACAGCAAAGTAAATCATCTCTTCACTCCTTGCGCATTGAGCTGCCAAGCTAGACAAGAGTTTCCATGGCTGCTGGGGAACAACCCTCTTTATCAGCATGGATGTGCTGACGGAGACCCAGTCATCAAATCTTTAAGAGCTCACAGTGCACCATTACCTCTCTGGAACATTGCAGCCCTGCCTGAAGTACCTTAAGGTTTTAAGAGTAGTCTGGCAAGCTGAGCTTTAAATGATCAGGCCCTGCTTCACTGAAGTTATCTACTATGTTGAGTCCTGGTGGCAGACGTTCACTTTACTATGTAGGAAAATATCCTTTTCAAAAGAGTTCACACTCAGAAATGTAAGTCATATCCAAGGGGCAACATCTGGTAGAGATAAATGAAGCCTATGCAGAAGTGCTAAAAGTTGCTGTTCATCGCGAATCCACTAGAGGCTGGCTGCAGAAAGACTGGAAGTCACAAACACATCAAGCCAAAAATACAGACTTTTACGGCATTAAAACACATAATTACAACCTGGTTCAAAAACAGATTGGGTCTGAAGTGCTAATTTTGCTATCGGCACACACTGTATGGTGAGCGAATTTTATCAAACTCAGCGGTTAAAACAATATTAGGATTACAAGTGTGTCCAATCAGAGGCTGAGCTCAGTTCACATGACTGACAGGCGCCCTATAGCTGTTGGAACGGAAGCTAAAAGTCTGCGTCAGATGCGCCAAGATGGCCCTGTCCATTGATGGGCTTCATTTGACTGTATCAGAAAAAGATGGGTGACGTCGCGGAGACTACATCCATTTTCTTATACAGTCTATAGTCATATCTCTATTGATAATATGAAATTATCAATGGCATGTCTTACTTTTGTTACTGCTTTTATATCTCCTTGTCAGTCCTTCTGTCTGTCCAAACTGAGAAAAAAAATCTGAAATATTCCAGAGGATGCTGAGAGTTAACTGACCTATGTGAGGTATACAGGGCTCTGGGTTACAGTCCTCCCTCTCTGCTGGTTTCAGCCTCTCGTCGCAGCCCTCATTGGTCAGCAAGTCATCAGACAGGCAGCGGACCTCCCGCACACGGAAACCTCTTTCACATGTTTTTGAGCACTGGAGGGACAGGAGTCAGAGACAGCAGTCAGACTCAGGTCAATACACCTGCATCAACAGCTGGTCTTTTTGAGTTTGTTCTTTACTCTGGGCTCATTTGACTGTTTCTCATGAGACAGAATTCCAAGATTTTAAAAGATGTCTTCAATAGGAGCAGTAGAGAGAAAAGATCTTGAATAGTTAGTTAGGTTAAGTTTATTTGAACATTAGAATAATCATAAAAAAAGAAAAAAAAAATAGAAAAAATTAATGTTCAAAAAGGAGTTTGTACTCACAGCACTCCAGTCAGTGTGATACCACTTTGCTCCACAGGCCTTCAGGCTGCAGCTCTGCTGGCTCAGGGGCCGATCCAAAGAGGAGCACTCATACGGGGGCACGACGGTGAATCCTTCATCAGACTTCATCAAACAAACCACTGACCTCTGCTGGCTGCCTGCACCACACTCTGCAGAGCACTGAGCCACACACAAAAGTAGAACATATGGATTCAATAATACAAAAACTGAGACAGGTGAAATACATGTCACTGTAAAATCAACCTAAACCCCAGATAATTATCTCCTCCAGACAACCTCCCTGAAAGCTCCACCTGACCTTCTGAAAGCTCCTCATACCTGGCTCCAGGGGCCTGTGAACCACTCAATGCGGTTCTCACAGGGGCCGTTGTTGCAGACCTGAGAGTCGGCAGGCCGCTCATTGCCACAGCCCTCCAGAGGAAGGCTGCTGATGTGGTTGGTCAGGCAGAGGATTCCTCTGGTACGCACACCCATCCCACATTCAGCTGAGCACTATGGAGTAAACACTGGTGTTACAGTTCAGGATATTCATTAATAATTGATGGCAGTCACTTAGTCTCAGTTTTATGTTTTGTCCTGGAGATAAAAAACAAACAAACAAACATGCTACTCTGCTTTCTTTTAACGGTCAAATATTTTCAGATGCCTATCCAGAGGCAGTCACTCCAGGCATTATGATATTCATTCATTATGATATTCATTTCACTGTTCATTTCTGTCCAGCTCAAATTCCCCAGGAGAAGCTTTAACCCACACTTCCCATCATAATCATTTGGAAGCTAGGGTAATTATAAAGTATGGCCCTGACTCTAAACGGTTAGTTGCAGTAAAGATGAAAAACTTTATCCTTGCTGTGTTTTCAGCTGTCAGGATCTGTGTAACAGATCTAAGCATCATCTGGCTACATGCAATGAACACTGTTGAGTGGTCCCTTTGTTCAGCTTTACGTCCGACACCTACCCTGTTACCCCACTCAGTGTAGAACCAGCTCTTGGCACAGGCTCCCATGTCACAGTTCTCCACATCATGGGGCCGCAGATTCATGTTGCACTCCTCATCAGGAACAAAGTCGCCCACATTGCTGACACAGCGAACCTCTCGTGACCTCTGACCCAGCCCACATGGCACTGAGCACTACAGAGACAGAGGCCACATGGTAAAAACAGTACTGCTACAGACTGGATGAGTCCTAATGTATTAATGAGCATAGTTTTGAGCTTTACTGAGCATGTGCACTAATAAAATCTGTTATAAATCACAGCTTATTTCTGTTTTTGGTTTTTTCAATGTCAGCTGCTTTCTGTGCAGTGTTTGGAAGAATTTCTGTTGATTTTGCATCCTGGCTGCAGTGGAGCTGAAGGAGTCAAAGATTTAAAGAAGTGCCAATACAGGAACATTTGCATTGATGTCTGAGATAAACGTTGTGACCAAAGGCTGTCACTCACAGCGGTCCACTCGGAGCGGATCTGCCACTCGCTGCAGATCTTCAGCTGGCATGTACTGGTGATTTCAGGCCGCTCTAAATGTCGACAGCGGCTTGTGTGGACGTTGAGGGTGCGGTTGGCGTAAATTTGGCGACACAGGACCTGCCGATGCTGCATCCCCAGACCGCAGGTTTTACTGCACTCCGACCATTCTCCAATATCCCAGCTGTTTAGGAGGGAAAATCAAAAAGCTTGGTGTTAGGAAGGTGTCCTTGGCTGTGTGTGTGACACAGAATGTTTGTATCAATTAGATGTTTAAATTCAGTTTAAAATAGAATTTGTATATGTTTTGAGCCTGTACGCTATTTATATAAAGATTTTGGAAGAGCTCTTTTGTGTATTAACGAAATGAGCCAAAACATCACAAAAATATAATGATGCACTATTTCAAGCCTTTTAGAATATTTCCTAGGATGAAGAAAAGGAATCAAAGGATTTAGTCACAGAAATCTTCTTGAAGCATTTTCTTTTACTTGACTTGGACTCCTTTACAACAAATAACTGCTTTACTGGGCATGGCATGGAGGCGATCAGCTTTTGGCACAGCTGTTATTGAAGTCCAGGTTGCTTTGATATAAACTCAAGTCAAGCAACTTCCAAGGGAAGAGGGCTGCACCACGTCTGTGGGATCTTTGTCGTGTGTGTCTGATGTGCTGTTAATGTTGCCACAAATCGTCATTTATGAGATTAAAGTTGTCTAAATGTAAGTCCACTTTGTCTGTACTCGGGTTGAGTGTCCGTCCCACTGATTCCTAAAAGGCTTCAGGTCAGACGAGTTGGCTGGCTGATAAAGCACAGTCATATCACTCTCAGTAAATCATGTGGTAGGAGCTTTGGCGCTGTGGGCAGGTGGAAAAGGGAACCAGCATCTCTAAAGAGCCTGTCTGCAGATCAAAGAGTAAGAGTCTTAAGTCTCCTTGTCGTTGGCTGTATCAACTTTGGACTTGATAAAACGCCAGCAGATGACACAACACACCAAACCATCACAGACTGCACAGACATCCCACAGGACTCCAAACACCAAAGGTTCTGAACCCCACCACTCTTTACCCTCATTCTAGGAGACTCTAGGGACAATCTAGGACATTTATTTCAAAATTAAGTTCATATTCAAAGTTTTTTTTTTTCCTCCTTAGCCCAGGTAAGATACTCCTTATGCGTCTGGTTCAGGAGAGGGCTTGTTGTAGCGTGTGTAATGCCACAGTTCTAGCATCAATCGTGCACGTTGGCTCTTTATGCACCGACACCAAGCTAACTCCAGCTCTTCTAAATCCTTGTTTTTAAGTCCTCTGAAGGCTGCATCATCCCTGTCCTTTGCATCTTTTTTTACATCACAATCATCAAAGGCCTTCTGTCATACACTGTTTTTATTCTGCTTGTATGGTAATTTACTCAAACTCTAAATAAAATATTCAAATATTTTGAGTTATGTCAGGTTTTTCTTTCTACATAGTTAAAGCTGTAAGCCATAGTTAGCTAAATTAAATTCAAAGTACTGAAAAAAAAAACAGATTAGACGCTTTCACTTTCTTAAATAACTCATTTAAATTACAAAACCACTGTATGATCTAAAGTTTTGAGATGCAGCTGTAAATACCACTATGGCACATTCAGGAGAGTGAAGTACAGAAGAGTGCTGTTCCTCACAATGCAGGGCAGGGCTGCAGGTTGCAGGCCTCTTCCTGTGGAGACGGTTTGCTGCTGCTGTCACACAGAGCGTCAGACACCTGGGCGTGGGTCAGCCGGGAGACACAGTGAAAGAGGGAGTATCTGAATCCTTTAGAGAGCAAAAACAGCTTTTTATTTGGAGCTCTGAAGCCTGCAGCTGATGTTTTCAAAAGCTGAAGAGGAACAGAAAATTGATTTTTCTCTGAATAAATACATTCTGTGACAGACCTTTACCACAGGAGGCGCTGCACTCTGTCGTTCCAGCCAGTTTCCAGTTGTACTCCCTCGTACGTCTGGGTGGTTGTACGAAAGGAACCTGGTTGTCAGGCAGGGGAGGAGGAAGCCTCCCTCCACCTGCTGGAGTTAAGTTATCCTGGTGAGGGTTGGGGTGGTGGTCATATCCACCTTGTCCATTCACAGTGTTCCCTAAGACGCAGACACATGGGGTTGGACAGTCGTATGTTAGTCAACTGTTTCTTGATTTAATTCTTTGTATCCAAGATACTGAAAAATCAGATTTAGCTACCTAAATAAGCAGTGAGAGGAGGTAAGTGGGTCTTGTTTACCTTCATGTCTGTGGTTTGGCTGCTGAGGGCTGGCTGGTGTATCAGAGGGGAGAATGTATTCATAGTGAACTCCAGGGTTTGGTTGCTGGAAGATCATCTAAGACGAAATATACGAGTCAGCAAAAACCATGAAATAATACTCTTCATATTCAAATGTCAAGGGTTTCATGAATCTGCAATCTGCTTTAGAGAATGTTCAAATATTGCCACATTCGAAGAGGGTATTGTGCTTTTTTAAGGTTTTATACTGTCCCTCTGGTACCCTATAGTTGCTTAAGATGATTTACAGCCTTAAAAAAAACTATTTGTTCATTCTGGTGTTTCAGAAAACTCTTGGTTCAAAATCCATCTGAAACGGTTTGTTTTAGCTGCTGTTTCTTTAAAACTCCCTGCCCTACAAACCCTCTCCCTTCTGATTGGCCAGCCCTCTCCAAGGGATTTTCAGCATTGTTATTTTATATCTATATTTAAAATATGGGAAAGCAGAATACCCCCTCTTGAAGCTCTTGGGTCAAACTAAAGAGTGTATATGAAAAGTGGATCTAGATTTCAAAAGAACTGTTGAACATGTTTTTAAGCACCTTAAACATGTATAAACTGAAATGGTGAGGAGGGGCTGACTAAACTTGTCTTCATTGTCTTTCTCAGTACTCTGGTGCTGTGTTCCAAATCGTGTACTTTCATGAGTACACTTACATGAAGTGCACTGCGTACACTCAATCCGCATTTACTGGAACAGTGCACTAAATCTTACAGGTCAGTGATATCCCAAATCAAACACTGTGACTTCATGCTTACTGGAAACTACGATCACATTTCACAACCGTTCACAGGTGTTCATCTGTTATTCATTGATTACATCCATCAACCACTGTTTGATCTGTTCCCGCCTCTTCCTTTATGACGCCAATATGGCAACCAAACTCAAACTTTATGACTGTTTTGAGTGCGCCAGCTGAGAAATCAAAGTGTACTGTGTTTTACCGTACTGTCAGTGTGAACGCACTTATACACCCAAAATAATCAGTGTAAATGCAGAAGTACGCGATTTGGGACACTGCATCAGCCTTTAGTTTCAAGTCTTCTTCAGAACATCATGTAGGTTGTTTGTTAAGTCAGTTTCATTTGGAGTAAAATCATAGATAAAGGGCCTGTGATTAAAAAGTTGTTTAACAGCCTCCAGTGAACCAGGACAGAGATGCAACAATGCTTCTTTACACTGCTTCTGTCCATATATGATCACTTCAGGTTCAAAAAACAAGTCAAGGTTTGGTTCATTAACCACTGGCTGACATCAATAGCTACGTCTACTTTATATAAAGTCTGTTAGTCATAATGAAGCTTGTCAGTTTGTCTAAAAGAGATGGAGAGTCATTGTTGTCAGAAATTAGGTGGTCTATGTCGATTTCTCACTCACATAAACATCCAGGATCTCATTGGTGGGCCCTTCAGCAAGAAAGGACTCCCCAGCTGTGCTCCGGATTTCATTTGGCCGTCGGTAGGTGAACATGGTCCCCCCTCCTTCATACATCCCTGGTCTGTCTATAGCCCAGTTTCCATTAATAATGGACCGCCCTGATCGGCTTCTCAGAGCTGAAAGAGACAGAGAATAACCACAAAATAACCTTTTGCAGAAAAAATGATGAAAATGCTCACATCATCTTCCATATAATTATTGTTTAATTTAATACCAATCAGACATAGAGGCTTCGGTGTAGTTAGTTTAAATAAGCAACTTCATGCCCTAACATGTACTTTCAAAGTCGTCTTTAAACGTGATGACGTGTTTGTGCTGGCAAATCTCTCCTGCAAATCCAGTAACACAATCTCCAAAGATGTTTTCCACTGATTTCATGGATTAAGTACAAGAAGCCATTAGAAAAGCATTAGAAGTGTAACATTAGACCGGGTTGTAAAAGAGTGTTTGGACAACTAAAAGCACATTGGACATGCACAGCGAAGAACAGAGGCCTATTGAGGGAAAGTCCAGGACGTGGTGTAGGTACAGAAGGTGGTGCCTGCTGGATTCATACGCAGTCATATTTTTATTTCATTTTAAAATTTACCAAACCATTCAGAAAAAAAGTGTTAGTACCCGAAACTCTGTACTTTCTCTGTCACTATAAAAATAAATTCAACATGCCTCTTGTTTATTTAATTCCACAGACTGTTTCACATCTGCTAACAGGAGATATTGTCTGTGCGTGGTTTGCTAACACTGAAAGTGATTCTCATTATGCTCCTTAAAAAATGTTTATGTGAATATTTGTACATCTTCACAATACTCAGTCTGCTTCTGTAATGAAAGAGTCCATTAAAATGAAGGAAAGCAGAGCATGCTCGACATCCAAGGGCTTCATATTCAAAAGGCTCTGAATCCAACCTCAGAGGGTATTTTGGTAGTTTTTCACAGAGAGCTGAAATTCCTCACCTTAATTAAAAAGGACGGTGAGGCTTTAGGGGTAAGATCCTCTAATGAAAACCTGTTTATTCACCTCTCTCAAGGGAAGAGACGGTGGGAGGGATCATAGCTGCCCCCCCTCGTCTCCCAAAACTACTGCTTAGCTGGGGCATCGCTCTCACTAAACAATGTCCAACATTCCTGCAGTCACTTCTGAAAATAACCCACCACTGTGTCCCACTGTTGCAACTCTATTAAGACGCCAATTATCTGTGCAGTGTGTTTCACTCAGAGGCTCCGGTGAAAGGCTGCAGCTCAATGCTGGGTGGTATTATAAGCTGCACGCTGGAGAAACTCTGAACAAGTGACTCCACCCTCAGAATGATCAGCCTCTTTGGACAGATCTCATTCTACAAGCAGCTGCTGCAGCACAGCTGGAACCAAGAGACTGTCAAGGTTCACACCCTCACTAATTATCATTTAAACATCTACACTGTGACTTTCTTTGAACGTTCTCTCTGAAGTCAGACTAAAGTTGTTTTCGGACATATATCATGGAGACATTCTGTCAATTCCAGGAGCTCGAAATTGCTTTGAATAAACTGTTTACACTTGTTCTCTCACAGCATAAAGTTCTCCTTGTTGGACAGGGGATGGTTTCTGGAAAATGAAAAATTCACTATGCGTACCTCAACATCTTTATAACATCTAGGTAGAAGTAGTGTAATGTTTTACTGCAGCTGTACTCTATCTGATCATCTCTTAATAGTGTTATCTTGTCTTAATGTATTTCTTACTATCCCTTTTTTGTAGCTCTCTTCACTCCCTAAAGTTTCGTTTTAAATTCACCACTGTGATGTCAATGATTGCAGATCAGTTTATTAAAATAAAAGGTGATAGAATTGTACACATTGACCACAGTTATGGTCATTATATCAGTGCAACAACTGATTAAATGTATCCACGTTAAAAAGATCTTCTTACACTGTTTATAATAAAAATGATAATAAAGTAAAAATTGAGCTTCTGGTGGTGATTTATGCTACTGCAGCATTTTTAACTGCATCAAAAAAAGCCGTTGATGCCACTTTAAAACTGGATGGAAACTTGAACCCTTGATTTGTCAACAGAAAGCTAGATTATCTGTGATGCGTTATCTAGCAAACACAGCAGATCTTAATATCTAAAAATATCTTAAGAAGAAAAACAAAAGTAGACTGTTTCCATTTTCTTTCTGCCCAAACCATTTAGAGACCAAAGTTTAAAAATCCTGTTCTCTCAAACTCGTGGATGTCATGATCACAACATGATGTTCAAACACCTGCATGCTGCTAAGAAACATTTCTCTGCTGGATAAACAAAGTTTAACATCTTGAGTTCAACAACATGAAGAAGGTGTGGTGTAAAATCAATTACCATCCATCATCATCATCGTCATGCCAAGATGGTATAAACACTGCAAAAACTCACAACCACGCAACGCTTTCTTGTAAAAAATAGCAAATTTCACTTAATACAAGCCACATTTATGTGACAAGTCCATTCATAACATCTTATATAAAAGTATTACAAGCAAAAAAATGAGCTGAATTGCTTAAAGTGTGTAAATAATCTGCCAATGGAGTAGAACCAACAAAACAAAAACAACTTAATTCAAACTACTTAAAATTTGACCAAAATTTTGTTTAAACTAAGCATAATCAAATGTTTGTGTTTTCACCAGAAATAAACCAAAAACAATCGAACATTTCTAAGTTTGTTGATACAGAACCATTAAACCAGTTTTTGGTGAGAAAGCAGAGAAGCAAACTCAAACTAACTTCACTTCACTGCTGTGAAATTCAGTCACATCTGAAAACAGGACCAGGAGGCTCATTTATAAAAGAGTGCAAAGATCCTTACTAAAAAATGGACGTGCGCCAAAAACACGGAAATAGCATGTGCACAAAATTATTCAGATTTATAAAACTGTTGGTACGCACATGTGAACGCAATGTTCCATTTATAAATCAGGGTTCAATTGGAAAAGTGTGCACGTGGAGAGGCCGCAAATTCCACCCCTGGCGTGCCCATAACCAACCATAAATGGTTAATGCAAAGCAACTAGTGAATATTGAGGTTATAAATCTCATCAGACTAATTGCACCACAGCTTACTGATTTCTTCACACCTTGTAAACAATTGATGATTTAACTCATGAATGAAAATATAACAAACGAGGGGGCAGATCAAAGGTTTCCAGTGCTGGATTGCGGCGAAAACTCAAAGTTTAGATGATGAAACAAACCTTTCTTAACCCAGAAACAGAGGAGTTTTTGAATGAAGTGAGAGATAAAATGGACATATCGGCTGTTAACTGCAGCAGGGGCTCACAAACTTCAGAAAAATCAGAGAATGACACCACATCACTGCTGCATTCATCCTGTACTATGAGCCAAAACATCCAGGAGGATGGATGAGGATATCTGCAATGTTTATATGTTAACGGGTCCCACACTGACTCCGTCATATATTTTCACAGAGGACATTTCAGTCAGCGGTCTCCCTTAGTCTGTATTACTATTAATCAAAGGTTTGATCGACCAGCAAAAACTTTTAATTGATGAAACTTCATCTGATCTGTGACTAATTATGTGGATATATCAGCCTAATGATCCCATCAGAGACGCCCTGACTTCACCTCCACACTGGAATTATTTAAAGAATAAATACGTGCAGCTGATGAAGATGTGCTGATTATGAAGGAGTTAAAGTCACCACCGTGTCTCGATAAGGAACAATGGATGATAAAGAAAAATATGAATGGTTTCTGTTAGTCTAATTTTTAACTTTACATAAGTGATTTTACTGTCAGCTTTTTTTTTTTTTTTATAGATCACAAACTTTGCACGTAAAAAAGCGTTCATCAGTTTCAGGCCCCGTTTTTTGCATATGCAGAGTTTATATATGAGGCCCCAGGACTGTTAAAGATGGGATATTAAGCTTTCCCATACACATTTAAAGTAACAATGTTGGATGTGCAGATTTTTAATACTGCTATATTTGTCAGTAAGCTGCTCAGTACGTTGGAGGGGCTTCAAACACCTTGGCCACCTGGGATTGGCCAATCAGAGGGAAGGGGGTTTGTGGCACCAGGAGCCTTAAAGAGACAGCGGCTAAAATGAAGACTTTCAGACAGATACTGACAGAATTGTTTTCTAACACACCAGTGTGCAAAAAAAGCAGTGATTCTTGTAACTGTAAATAACTTACAGTTAACCACGGGAAAATATGTATAAAGCCTGCAAAAAAGAAAAATATCCCCTCTTTAAGTGCAGCATTCTCTTTAAGACAGTTTAATCTCACCCAAGTAGTTCCTGCTCTTGATCATTTCCGTCACGTTGATCTTGGTGGCTCCCTCTGGAATCTCTATTATCTTGTGGTAGCCGATCTTGGTTAAACTGTGTTTAAAGAGTCCTGAGACCAGTCTGCAGGATGTGTTGTCACCTCCACACACGCCACATTTGTCCATCACCTTTCCTGATCCCAGATAGTCATCGCAGCCAAGACTCTGAGGATGAGGAGAGAAACAAGTAAAGATGAACAGTTTGGAGGGACAGGTGCTAAAGAGAATTAGAAGAGTCAATAAAAATGCTGTTGATGATTGAATAAATCTGTATAATAGACTATTCTTGGCATCATAGAATGCAAAGTGTACCCTAAAGGGGTTATAAATTTACAATTAAGTTAGTAAACAAACATCTGTGACTACATCAGTGGAGAGGCTAATCAGAAAAGTATCCTGTTACTGTCCAGAACACGTGGCTGTCTTTGAACTCATCCTACAGTTTCCTTCCTACATATCTGGGGTGTGAGTTTTCTGTGCCACACTGGTGGAAGTAATTTACAGGAAACCTGGGCACTGTAAAAATAGAACAGTTAACATCAGCAGTCCATAAATTCTCCCAAACCAGCAGTAAAAGCAACTCGCTGTGCAAACAGGTGGTGGAGCAGCCAAAACTGGTCCCACTGAGTAGCTGTGCCCTCACACAAACCGGACTGTGGTGGTGGTGGTGGTGCCGGATTAAGTCCCAAACTGACCACTGCTGCCAATGAGGAAGCCAACAGAGTGTGCAGCATAGAGGGGTCTTTCTGGGGTTTCACACACTTTGCATCTCATTGGCTTTGTGCAGGATCCTCTGACCAAAGCTGACATATTCCTCCAGTAATGCAGACGTTTTTCCCACAGAGTCGACATGCACTGGTTTTTAGCTTTTCACAACATCCACAGATGCCAAACCTCACTCCAAAGATAAACGACATAAACACCGTTACAGGAAGCTTATAATGGTCAGCTCCATGGGTTGCCTTTACCTGCAGCTGACTGCAAAGCAAGATGCATGGAGGGAAAAAAAGCATGAGTACACTCTGACTCTCTCACATCCGTAACAGCTCATTCAGCTCAGCGCTAAAACACCACCTGGGCCAAAACAAACATGAAGCGGCTGCTTCCACACAGGAAATAAGTGATGAGAGAAAGAGCAGCAAACTACATATAAGAGCAGTGCAAAATCATAAAACTACAGAGTGCTTCTGTGGTCAGAGTGGAATAGCACAGCAGAGCAGCATGACGTAAAGCCAGGACAAAAATCTCAAACATAACACAAGAATTTATGACACTGAATTTCAGAACCTCACTTAACAGAGGAGGGAATACACCACTGCAAAAAAAGAGCACATAATGTGTGCTAAAACACAGTCTGTGATGTTTTGAAAAGCTACAACGAGTCCATCATGGAAAACAAATAAAAATGCAGTCATGAAGGAGAATTAATGACACGGCTACCCAGGAATATCTCCTCCATGTCTCCTTTTTCACTATAAATCCATTTAACCTAAAACAACACCATTATACAGCCATGCAGCGTGTGCCTGAAAAGGGAAAAATGTTCCTCTCATAAAACAGATGCTGACATGGTGAGAGGTTATCTGTGGCCATTTGGCCTGGGAACATGTCTGAATAAAGACATATTTATGCAGGAGTAGAGAATAAGTTAGAAATTTATGAACCCAAAATCAGATTTTTTAAACTGATACCATATGACTGTGATGTGAAAATGCACAAGCTTCTTTTCTTTCTCAAGATCCTTTTTATGGCTACAATGCAGGCGACGCTACCAGCTTTAGGACAACTTAAGACATAATGATTTGGACAGTTGCATCACAAAATGCACAAGTTGACAAGTCAAACTTTTCAGCCTTTCAGTAGCACGGTGCCCTGACACTAACATCATAATCTGCCTCTGAATAATCCCACAAATAGTCACATCTGCCCCCCAGGCTGACTCTGACAAATGTGACCTTAACTATGAACCCTTCAAACTGAGGTGTCGCTGGTGTGAGACCACACATGCTCAGCCACAGCTCAGGGAAACTTCTCTCACAGGCTTCTTCCTCACAAGCTCAAACTGAAACATCATTGTGGTTAGTTAAGGAGAAATTTGGACTAGTTACTTCTTTTGTTTTCTCTCTGTGGGTGGCTAATGCCATCTGGTCAGGGATCTCATGCTGTTTTCAGTGGAATTATGACAGGATTCTAAAAAGAGCTTTCATCTGGAAATGGTTACCAGTGTCAGGACGCTGGACTCAATTCCCAGTCAACCCAGGAACTCTGGAAACAACTTAATCTTGAAGTAAATCAGTGCGGTGGGGTTAAACTCATCATATTGCAGAGTTTGTGTAACAAAGTGAACTCAAACACAGCCAAAAGGCATTTGTCATCACAGATTTATTCCTCTTCTAGAAAAACAACATAACATTTAGAATTAGACACAGATGCCATGAAAAGTCAGTTTTAGTATCCAAAAAGGCCTAAAGATCACACCTACGGTCAATTTTTAGCTTTATGGGTTAAATTCTGGCATTAAATAGGTGGAAAGACTCTAAACACCTTGCAGCCGACCCCGACTGTGGACTCACAGAGGTCAGGTTTCTGATTTTAGTCATCAGGTGAACTTAGACCTGAAGGATAAATGTTGACCTATAGAGTCACTGTGATAAAAGTAAACACGCCACTTCTAGTCAAATCTAGGGTCATGTGAATTCAGAGACCTTAAAGATAAAACGAATTAGCCTCCACTTATTTGGCTTAACTTCTTAAGACGTTCACTTCCTCTGTTATAAGACTTTTGGCAGGGTTTACACCACAGTCTAAAACATTAACTTTTCTGTGAAGGCTCTGTAAAAATGCATTTAGATACATGTGAGTACCTTAATTTTGGGAACAAAATTTTCACCATAATTATAAGAAATCAGTTCATCAAATATAAGATGTGTAAATAGTAAAATGTTTGATAAAGAAATAAAACTCAAAATACACGTTATTGTGATATGTAAACTGGAAAACAATGTAGGAAGTCATAACCAGGAGTAATAAGAGTTATCTGAATATCATGGTAATAAGATGATGCTGCTGTGATATAACAAGTCATGATTATAGGATTAAATATAAGATAAAGGTGAAGAAAATCATAAGAGAAAGGAAAATTCAAGAGGAAAAAAATACCAAATATAAAAAAAATAAATGTTAAATTGAAAGTTATGCTCATCAGATGTTGTGTTTTTGAACATGTAGGCTACATCCACAAGTCAGCTCTCCCTTATCTGATACAACATTTTTGAGTCTTTAAAACTGATGCCCAATTTCAGGATCCTATCTATGCAGCCTTAACAAAGAAGCTTCCCTTACTTTTGCAGGTTTTCTGGTTTAGAAAATGTCTAAATATAGCATACACTTACACTGACATCAGCGTTTGTATTACAACTTGTGTTTTACAACTTTGCAAAGGTAAATTTACAACAACAAATGACCATTTCCACGTATGAGAGCCTATGAACCAGCTTCTCTGGGCTAGTCCAACAACAATGAGTCCAAGCTGAGCAGCATCCCTGAGTTTAATACACCAACGATGGACATTTCTGTCACACAACACAGGCTTTAAAATCACAGACTATCCATATGACCGAGAGTTTTTGGGGGTTTATTAGTGGAAAAAAAACTTCCAAATTGTCCTCATCACATACTGTGAGTAACAATTTTTAGCCTTTAGCTTTTTACTATGGTGCATACTCTCCATGGACTTTCATATTTCAACCTAGATCTTGATCTTTTTGTCCAGTGTTATTCTATACATCATTTCTAGTCTGCTGTCTCTTCACAGAGACACTCCTCTCTGAGCTTGTGGTCAGCTCTTACAAATACATAGTATCCCAAAAAAATGTATACACCTTTTAGCAGCTAATAACTCAATTGTTTGTTTTTTCTTTGCAGACTGAACCCACTGAAGCAATTGATGGCAGCTAGACTAAATTTATAAGAAAGAAAATTTATTCTAAAATGCTACCAAAAGTATGAAAACGCAGTTGAAGTGCAAAGACAATTTAGGAGGGAGTTTCAAAAAGAACTACCAACATGAGTTACCACCACTTGAATTAGACTCATTAGACTTCTTTTTATACCGAAAATACAAAGTCTACGCAATGAGACATGCAACAGTCGCTGAATTGAGAGTAACCATTGAACGTGAATGCATACATTTGTATTGCTCATAGACACTGAACATTTACCATCTTTAATCTACCAAACAGTTGCATCTCCCTCAGAAAATCTTGCACGACACAGTTGCTTCAAAAATACAGCTTTTATCCACGCCGGAGGTCTGGTGTTTGGCATCACACTTGGAATGCAAATATGAATAAAGCTCTGAATGATATCAAGCTTGAAATTCACAGCAGTGGTAGACACAACACAGGGGCTTGAACTCCTCTCTGCTAAATTAAGTTTCTGATGTGGTGGAAAAACGGCTAACGTGATACTGGAATGTCTCAGAGCAGAGGAGTGTGTGACTGGGTTTGTTTGCCTTTCATGAACTCTGTTGGTTTTGCAGAGGTTCAAACCTTTCATGAGGTTTTCTCAGACAGAATTGTGTCTTAGGAATCAGACATCCCAGATCTCTTCACTAACTGGCTTGATTTGAGAACTGTCTGATGTGATATTTTTATGACTAAGAGTCTAACAGTCTTTTGAAGGAGATTTAATCTGATCAATTACAGCCGTGGTTTGGTGCATTTTTGGGAACAGTGACGTATCTGATTCTGGACTCATGCTTTGAGATACAAAATACACCAAAAATATCACTTTAGCATGTGAGAGAAAGCAATAGCACCTGATTCTGTAGCTGTCAGCAGGTGTTTGTGACTCTAAGACAGAGTAATCTGCAACTCAAACACACATTCAACCAGAGACTGACACACGAAACCAGCAGATGTGAATAGCTGAACCACAGTGTCACGCATCCACCGAATCAACACCAGCATCTAAACAAGACTGACTGTTTTGTTTTATTCCCCATATTCACAGAACCCAACACAGGGTTGTGTCTCTCTGTTCTTCTTCTGTTCTTGTTATGCTTCGAACGGTTTGTTTGATGCTTTTACGGTAAGATGTAAAACAGATATTTCACAATTCTTACATCAAACAGTTGCACCATGAGTCATGAGGACAAAGTTGTTGTGAAAAGACCACGCTGACCTGATTGTAAGGTGCACATAAACTGGTGCATGTACGAGCTAAACAGCTGTCACTTTATAAGTAATGGGTCTCCAAATACATTACAGCATATGCATTCCCCGTTTTGTTCTTCATAAAGAAAACTGTTATTTTACACATAAAAAGTCTGCAAAGAAGCAATTTGAAAATAACACTTGCACAATGTAGTCTGCAAAAGGAAAGTAAAATGCAAGAAACACTCACATTCTCTGACTCTGCTTCCATCCAATGTGAATAATAGAAAGGTAGTACGTGAGAGAGTATATTACGTTTAATTTGACCATTCGCTCAGATGGTTGAATACTGTTTGCGCTGGATGCAGAAAAAACAGCTTAACATGAGGACATGGAGTCCACTCTTTCCCCAACAGGAAGAAATATGGAGTTAGCTTTCGTGCTTGGGTTTGTTTTGTGCAGGTGAAGAGACGGGACTTCATTTCTGCATCGGTCAAAAAAAACATGGTCTTCTGTAGTGCCTATTTGGCAGGAAGAATATGTGTCTGGTGATATTCAACCCCATGGAAACTTGAGCTGAGCACCATAGTTAAGTCCTCATTTTTGTTTTCTGGCACTTGATTAGTGGATGGACCTCTGATAGAGCTCTCTGTCTTTCTCTCTATTGGCTCAATTATGACAGCTAAAAAGCTTGTTGCTTTATGATCACAATACACTTACTACTTATTTTTGAAGTCGTATCTAATTTCAAACTTTAAATATGCTGATGTAAATACAGCATTAGGCTACATGTGGCTAGCTAACAGCAGTCACTCACCAGTACGCCTGCTCCACTGGTTCTCCTCATATCACAGCTCAGCTGCTCTCCTTTTACTGTTACTCCTCCTAATCCTGCCCTGTTCCTGCTCTCCATCTGGCCTTACATGTTCATAATTACAGGCTTGAGGACCATCATATGTACTGAATACAGATTTTCTTCCTCTTCATTGACAGGAGTAACAGTTGAATCCATGTTTGTTAAACAGAGGCAGAATCAGCAGGACTCTCCTTTGTGACGTCACAATTAAATACTAGCTTTCAATGCGAAAGTAAATGCAGATGTCTTAAAATGTCCCCGAGAGTTTCTGTGGTTTATTGCTTTAGAATTTTTTTTCAAAATATCATTTTTAAGTTATGTTTCTATAAATTGCTTAACTGTTGTCCTGCAATAGGCTTTGTGGTTTCTGTATAGTCTCAGCAGTATTGTTCACTTGTTTTTCTGCAAGTTTTGTCTGTATGCAGTAAAACAGCTGAAATGTATTCATGTAAAAGTGATAAAGTGTTTTGTTTCAGTTTGTTTGATCACTAAAACGCTAAATAAGCTCTTCTAATGTACTGTCTTCTTCTGCTACTCTGTTTTTTCCCTCTTTACCAAATTCATGATGCTGTAGAACCACAGTGACAGGCCATGAGTCATAATGTCAGACAGTGGTGTGAAAGCAATGAAAAGAGTTGAGAGATCTGCTATCCTGTTTTAAAACCAGAGCAAAGACTGACAGAAAAAGCCATTCTAGCTTGTTCTGCTTGGAAGAAAGGTGCAGGATGCACTTAAGTCTGCAGGGAGGTGAGCTCACCTGTGATGAATGGACTAACGTGGCCACATGAAAGGGTCTTACATGAAAGCTGTTACCCACTTTATCAACAATGAATGGGACTTGTATTCCTTCCTGCTACCAACAAGAGTTACACCAGCGCTCATATAGCTCAAGTTTAAGTGAAGACTATGGAGGTGCGGGAGCTGACTGAGAAACAACAAGTTATTTTAAAGCTCTGTGAATTTTATTCATGGACTTAAGACGTGACCGTTGTTTCATGACGCATCAATTTATCATTGTCTTGAATATTGTAGAATCAATGGGTCTAAAAGCCTGGTCTTCATTTCCCAGAGCGTATTTGAAACAGTCACTTGCTGAAGTTGCCTCTTGGAGTGTCTGGAAAGAACGAGCGATTGGAGGAACTAATAAGAGAAACGCAGCATGTGATGAAGGAAGAGAGCAGCAGACAGCAGCATGTGTTTGACAAGACGTCATGCAGTTTGTTAAAAGGGGCTGTGATAGTGGATTCAACAGACCTCCATCTGGCAAATGCTTCTATCTTTGTTGTTTGCAAAAAAATAAAAAATAAAAAATGAAGCAGCACTCGGGTGTTGTCATGTTATAGAGCCTAACCTATATTCTAAATACAGAAGTATGACAGGTCGGGTGTATCTGAGGTCAGCAGGCATCGTTTAGGATGACAGCAGCTCCAGACCCACCTGCCTGTGAAATTAATATACACAGGCTATAGTTGGACTGCAATGAATGACAGTGTAGGTGAGGGAATCTCAGCTGAAAGTCCTTTTCATTGTTTGCTGTTGGCTGCTCCAAGAACCCTCCAAACATTTTTTCCATTATTCCCATTGACATGGTCATTTGATTATAGTGGATTTGTTTCAGGATTGTTGGTCAACACAGTGTCATGTTGCTGACAGATGCTTTTATGAACGCCACTAAACCTTGTTACAAAGTTTGTACACACCAGGCTTGATTCAGCTCTCACCAACTGTCCAGACTTGACCTTAGCACACAGCTGTTTGTGCCAAGGCCAAACCAGACATTGAAGGAATTTGTTCTCAAATGAATCTCAAATAGATGGCATGTTTCTCTTCATATAAAAGCAGCTTTTGATAATGGTTTAAGCTAAAGATACAAATTCACAGGACTGACAAACGATCACGGAAGAACTGGCTGATCTGCATGCAATCCGTCGAAATGCATCGATGTAATGCTGGAGGTTATTATGAATAAAAGGATCAAAAAATGTTATGGATGAAAGGAAGTTTCCTTAGCCTGGAGACAGGTCTGTGATGGTGCAGTGGTTAAGCCCTCTCCCACAAAGACTGAGTCCACATGAATCCCCTCTTGGCTGAAGTTCAAGTCCAACTCAAACCTAACCTGTGTCTCAGAGGTTTCCCACTCAAGCTCTCCTACTGACCACAAGAAGCAAAAGAGAAATGAAATACTGTGGAAACTGACCCATGCTATTGCTGCTTTTAAATGTGCTTTACTCATAAGGCTTCTGTACAAATAAAAAATAAAAATGTATTGTGATTTTGTACTTTTTCTGGTTTAAGTGTGGGGTCATTACAGTAACTTATTGTAGTAAACCTCTGGGAATGAAGGCATGCCATGATCTACAGTATACTCCTACTGTAAAAATGTTTCCCAGGATGGAAGCTGTGCCGTATTTCAAAACATATTTATGAGTGTGGGGTTAAAGGGGGGCTGTTTAGTGAGCACATTGGGGACGTCTGCAGCTATTTACACATAGAAAGGTTTTAATGTCCTTTGGCAAACGGCCATTAAACTTATCATGACTTAGTCAGCTGTGACACAGAAGCTCATCTGTGAATGTAATTAGCAAGAGTTTGGCTTCCAGGTTGAGAATATAGAGGCAACATCACCCCAATGACAAAGAATTTATAGTGAGAACGCTTGTGTCTGGAAATGGCATTACCCAGATCTCACCATCATCTGAGGACAAAAAAACAACTAAAATCAGTATATGATTCAGTACAGACTCAAAATAAGGTTTAGATTGAGATGAACTAAGATTATATATGGAAAACACAACTCTTTTTCATAAAGCAAACACTATGGTCATCAAGGCAACCAGCATCTGCCTCCCACATGCAGTGATGCTGTGGATCTTGAACTGGTTTTAATGAGCATGGGCAAGAGACGCTGCTTTTACTTCAGTGAGAGCTTCAAACACATCTGTATCCGTGGAAGCCACACTGCCATCAAGTTCAAGTGGGACAAACGTACTAATAAAGTGATTCAATGGCTGACTTTACATCCTGTTCAGTACAAATATGAGAGAAATTTCCTCCAGGAGTAGACAGGCTATGACGCAGATCATACTCAACACTGGTAATGGTTTTAAAATCTGGTATAAAGACATTAAAACTATGACTATATTGATGCCTTTAACCTAAAAGACAACATGGAGATCTGAGACCCAAGAGAATCAGGAAGCAGTACATATACACTTCAAAGCAGTGACTTCAGGAGTAAGTTTTGTAAGTTTACTTTTATGTCCACCTGAAAATCAGACAGCTGGATCTGGTGCAACAAGAAAGAGTCACTGGTTAAGATCTTGCTCAGCACCTTTCAGGAACTATGGATCTAAAGCCAGAGAAACAATGGGAAAAGAGAAAAAGAGAGAAACAGGAGATTGCTGACAGTGCCCTTATATTTTGTTTTAAAGGTCTGTGCTGCAGCATCTGTGCTGCCTTTAATGGGCATGTAATTGCATTATTTTTCAGTTTATTTTTGCATTATTTACACTAATGTTCACAGGGTCATTATAAAAGGCTTTAGCAAAATATTGGCTAACATTATCCTTGCTTAGGCACCTTTGTCTCACCCTTTTCCCCTTCCCTTTACTCCACTCTGTCACCTCTTCACTGCAGAAGAGCCAGAAAAAAGTTGAGACTCCAGCATTCGTTTTTTAAATTAAGTTATTTGCAGAGCAGTCTCACATTTCATTAGTATAATTCCACTCTCCTAAAATGGTCCTTAAATGTGCACAAATATAGATTTTATGTTTATATGAATCAATTTAAACAATACAGTTAACATCTGAAACATCTGAAAAAAAAGATCATAATTCTGCCTGGCTGGTGTCCCTCTGTCCTTTTCACCATCAGTACCTTCTAATTTAGCACCTTTTGCTGGCTCTCCCTTACTTCCAGCCTCCTCCTCTCTCTTCTCATTTTATTTCTTAATATAATCAGTGATAGACCACTTCATTTGCACTGCGGTGCGTGTGTTAGAATGGACCAGATGAAATTCTGACAGATATACACTGAAAAAAAGGTTGTATATGCGAACGTTTTGGTCACAGTCTTGAGCCCCGGGTGGGCCTCAAACACCAAGGTCTGCCCATAGCTCTTCAGCCAACAGGCCCCCAGAGGGCTGGCCAGTCAGAGGGAAGGGGGTTTATGGACAGTGGAGCCTTAAAGACAGTACCTAAAATGTTCAGAGGCAGAAATAAGGGTTGTTTAAAACACCAGTGTGAAAAATGAGGTTTTCTTTGAGCTGTCGTTCATGTAAAGCTACTATGAGGTACTACAGATACAGTGTTATGCCTCATTACAGCACAATATCCCACTTTTTAAGTGAGAGACAAAAAGACAATTTAATTTCAATTATTTAACCTCAAAGAGAGATGTCAGCGCATTGGACCAGCCTCCGACTACTGCACCGTTGAGCTAAGGCAGAGTCGGTGATTTGGAGAACCTCCTGTGAACTAACATGGCATCAAGTTGCTCTTGTAACACCGAAGCTAGCATAGCATGTCTGTGAAGTTGAGGTTGTCACTGCATCCTGAAGTTATGTGAATGATGATGTATAGAAAATGAAAGAAAGATACTCCACAGAGAGACTGTAAGGTGGAGGTAAAGGTATAGTCTTACAAGAACTGAAAAAAATATAAGAGCAAACAGGAGGAATTGTTTAAGAGTCCAAAAAGTCTGCAGTAAACTTCAATAATTTAATACTATAGTAATGTGTGAATAGTTGGCTGAACTGGTTGATCTGGTTCAGCTTTAAAAGCTACCATTAAAGCCAAAAACATCAACAGCTGTCACCTTGCTAAAGTAACAAATTGAAGATGTCAATTAACATCTTGGTCACTGTGTAGGGCACACATTAAACATACAATTACAGCACTAAATATTAGCAAACGCATCACTAACGCACACTTTATGGTAGCAGTCAAAGAAAGGCGTTATTAAATCTGACTCTCTACCTTTAAAACACTCTGAAGCATTTGACCTAACTTGTTTTTTTTCTTTGAATGGAAGATGTGACCATTGGCTTAAAAGGAGCAGATTCATTCGGTTCATTTCTTTCCCTTCAATTACTCCTCAGGCTTCCTCTGCATTTTTAACCACAAATAGAAACACAAGTTTCTGGTGTTTTTGACAGTAATCACTCAGTTTTCCACTCTCCACAACAGAGCGTTTCATGAAATCACAGCAGCATGTATCAAACTGAAATGGAAACAGACAAGCTGCAGTTATTGACTGTATGAAGGAAGGAACAAGCTAAGACAAGCTGAGGACATAAGGAGAGTCTGTTGAAGTGGTTTTAAAGTGAATACACTTTGTATTATTCTGCAGTCGGTGATGTTTTTCAATGCTGAAGAAGCAGTTTGTCTTGAATCTATTACTTTACAGGAACAGTGGTTACAGAGTGAAATCATGTCTCAGAATGAACAGGATATCAAACTTCCTACAGAGCATTGGGATTTGAAGCCGGGTGGTGAAGAGAGGAGTCGGCATGAGTGGCGAGACCTTTGATCCCAACAGTAAAAAGAGGCCTCATGCACCCCACAAACTGCCTCACCGCCCGCACAGAAGGCCAGAGCGTCTTGGTTAAAGGCTCCCATGCTTGTAAAACACTCAGAAATAGCATTGAGCCTGGTGGATCTACAGCCATAAAGATGCTTAAAGTTTCTCCTGACATCACTGCTCTGATTTGGACTGACTTCTTCAGGGAGCAGAGTGACTTTGCCAGATTTTACCATTAATTGATAAAGGGTAGGCATCTGGAAAAATCCATTAACATCGTCTTTATTTATTTATTTATTTATTTATTTATTTACTTATTCTTTCTCTTAATTACAATTTCGTTAGACTTTATTTTGCAGCTCTCGCCATAAGGTCTAAGTGCCTCCAACTACAAGTACACCTGTCTTCATATTGACACTGGCATGACTTTATCTGAGACCAATTTTTAGAAGATAATGATAGCCTCATAGATCTTTTCTTGTCAAATTCAGTTCTGTCATTTTGAACAATCTGAATCGAACAGATCTGGACTGAAGGATGACCCTGAGGTCTTTATAGGAAACACAAATATAACAATGGACATAGCCTCCTTATTCAAGGTGGTGTGTCTTCAGTCCAAAAGTATGGAGACCTCATCCTGTTTTGTTTCCATTTAATATTAGCATTAGCTTGAATGCTGCTTGATCTTTCTTACTCAGTCTGCTTTATCCCTTCCAAGAAGCTGCTCCCACATAAAATCAAACAAGGAACCTGATCCACATTTTATGCAATAAGAAAATGATAGTTATGTATTTTGGAGTCATAAAAAAACCTCATCATCAAGACCTTGGCACTCCACAAGTTTGCATTTACAACCTCAGGCACCTCACAGCCGCCTCATTAATCATCAGCAAACACAGGTGAGCAGAAACTCGCTGAGTGGAGCCACAGTCAGCTACGGGCTAATTCAGGCCTGCAGTCAATCCCTAATAGAGTTCCAAGTGCATCTTTATAGTCCCAGGACAGGCCTGACTCTCTGAGCCTTCCACTAGTAGGGAAATCTAATCCCACAAATACCCTGTGAATGTGCTGTGGAAAAATAAACCACTCAGGGGCCAAGCAGAGCCCCAGTAAAAACAGCCATACTGTAAATACTAGCTAACACTCGATAGATGGAACACAGAATTATGGCAGTCCATGTTATGAAGTGACACTGTCCAGGGCAGCTATAAACTTTATGGAAATGAGTAACAAGCTTACATGCATCTGTCACTTTAGATGTCCTAATTAGAGCCTCTATAATCTCAGAGTCCAATTAATGAACATAATTTCTCTCAGTGTTACACATGCAGACAGAGCCCAAAATACTCCACTCTGCTACTCTTGAACCCAAATTCTGAGCATCAGTGTCAATCCCCTCTCTCTCCAGGACTCATCAGATCTGCAGTGGTTCATACCTGTGACCGTGGCTTCCCCTGCACACGCATGTGGAGGCAGATGAGCAACAGCAGAGCCAGTCCTGACAGCATTCTCTCATGTGACCACAGAAATGTCCGACAGTCACTTAGGCTTCCTCACAATGTCCAGCCACTGCTCCCCGTCAGCCTCTTCCTCGCTTCTAACGCTCGGAGAATGCCAAAAAAACCCTCTCGCTGCAAGGCTGATCTCTACGAGCTCCTCTTGTAAACTGAGCTGGGGGAGGTGCAGCTGGGGGAGGTGAGGGGGCTTTTTTAGGAGGGGGGGGGGGGCTGAGAGGTAGAAAATGAATAGGAGGGAGAGAGAGAAAGAAGGAAAGGGAGGCAGAAAGGAGAGTGTTGTAGCTACCGCTGACAGTAAATTGGAAGCCAAAGAGGAAGTTTGGGGGAATATTTTTAATGTGACAGAAAAAGTCAGAGAGGAAGGAAATTCTTGCATGGCTGAAATGAGTGTGTAAGCAAAACCACACTGGTCAAAACAGTGTGGAAGTAATTGGCAGGTGGGCATACTTTCTTGTACAGATGCCAACAAATGGGAGTTACATAAGTTTGCATTTATATTCTTGATAATACAACAAAAAAGAGCAAAAGAGACTTAATTCTTTTATTTCTGCTGACTTACCTAAATAAATGATAATGATAAATTTAAAAACAACAGTACCAACACAATAGGTCCCCTTTATACCCTATAAGCTCCTCACCAGAATATTTAATTATAAGCCACGTAGCAACGTTTGAAGCACAGCAGCTGCAGCCAAAAGGACTTGAGTCATCATGTGTTTTTTCTATTGGGCCACCATCATTTCCACAACATTTAACTCTAATTCACCGGGACATACTGGGGTAAGGAGTACACTCCTCATTTCCGAATGTTGTCGATTTTTTTTTCTCTGTTCGATGATGAACACAGACAAGACTCTTCATGAGCTTTACTACACTAAGAAACTTTGCAAGTACAGGTCTGGAAATAAGACAAGTTAATTGAAAGCGTACCTGTTTTGAAGTGGCACAGAGAGACCACAACAGTCTGCTGCACAGTGTGCCGTGTGTCAGATGTTTGAGCAGCAGGGCACACAGGGTGGGAAAACACACAGAGGAGAAGGAGGAGATAGAGGAAAGGCTGACATGATAATACTTCAGACATATAAAAACAAAACTTATAAGATTTGAAATTAAGTAGGGACTTCTACAAACTTCTACTCGAGATTCATATTGACTCTTGTAAATCCAGCCTAATAGTTTCTATTATATTTTCAATATGGCTGTGTGCAGTAAGCCCACTTAGCAACTCAACATCTTCATCTTAGATATATCAGATTGTTTATGTAAGTTTAAAAAATACTATTGCAGGCCTGAAATACCAGTCATATATGTTGTGTTGAAGCTCACCTGCCGCTACTCGTGGCTATAACTAATGGCCACTGTCATAATGCTACAATGCCCTACTACCTGGATGTAAACGAGCACGTGTGGAGATGGCATCTTGTAGCTTGTCACAGTTTAAAAGTAATTAGATCTTCTTAAGCTGTAGGGACACAATGGCTGTCACAATAAACTGTGTAAACAATAACCATCACAAAGGCTGGTGGTGCTAGCTCTGCTAGTATTAGCCATACTAGGTCAAACAAACTGAAACAACAAGAGTTGTCTACTTTTTTCACAGGTTGTCTCTGGTGCCAAGTGAGCATCGTAAACTTGGTTGCTAAACTTGGTTGCTAAACTTGGTTGCTAAACTTGGTTGCTTTGGACAGCGAGATGAGGGTCCACCCTGATCGGGCGCCTTTGCAGACTGCAGGCCAGGGGACTTTTTTGTGTGTGTCTTCTTACCTTTAGACTGGTTTGCTAATCAGAGTTTGAATTTAAGTACAAAATGAGAGGCTATGGAGTGGCTTTAGCCATAGACTTTTTGATGGTAAAAAGTTGATAAATGGAGGATCATACTACTCATGCATCACAGGAGCTTCTTGTCCTTAAAGGCCACCGTTACTTCACCAACACCAGGAGTGATCTCAGTGGCATTTCTATGTAGAATCTGAAAGCTGGATATCACTTAAATGTTTTGGCTATAACTTTAACTTGCAGGTAGCTGCAGATGCATAAATTGGCTTGTAACAATTCTAATATCTTAAAGCAAGACAATATGAAGTTTGGTTTGGCAATTAGGAAACTGTATGTGTTTAGACTGTGATTAATGTCTCAGCATTGAACGAAATAACATTTGGAGCATAATGTTTTTTTAAAGTAGGGTGCAAATTTAAATCTCTCCATATGAATGTGTTCAAAGTATATGATCTTGGTTCTTTAGGCAGACCCAGATTGGCGATGTTTTAAAAACCAGCTGACACTAATCTTTCCCCATTAAAATTAACAACTACTACAGAGCTAAAGACTTCTGATTTATGTGCACTCACACATAAAATAAGTGAGCTGAGCAAGATTGCCAAATATTTGCTTGGTAATGATGTAGATGTTGGCACTATGTTGAATAACTCTCACCCTGCCACCTTTCCTAAGAACTCAAGAAGCTGTTTTACAGAGCAGGCGGATGCACAAATCAGCAGCAAGAAACACACTAATCTCCACACCTGCAAGTGACTGCAGAGTCTGCTGAGACACACACCCACACCCACACACACACCCACACCCACATCCACACACACACACATACACACACACACACACATCTGATCTGGCCTATTTCTTCTTGCTAGCAGCATGAATCTCTCTGAAACTATAAGCGTCTCACTAACCTGTTTTGTTTTAACAGTTTAGCCCAGTGTTCCCCAAACTATGGCCCGTGGGCTGGATACAGCCCACCCACCACATTTGGCCCGGCCCCTGAACAATACCAGAGATGCATTATGATTTTTATTTCAGTCTGGCCATGTGATCGAGACTAATACACACATAGAACGTGACATTCTATTCCACCCTTCTGCAGTCTGTGCCCTAGTGTTATTATTTATTTCCTGACTTTTTTTCCGTGAAGATCCCGGAGAGGGTTATTAATATTTGGTTTTGTGTGGTTTTCTGGAAAACAATTAATGTTTACGTTTAGGCACCCCTGTGATCGTCACACTTTTTCTGTTACAAACTGACCCCAGCCCCCCATCAGAGAAGGGGAAAGTTATGTTGCCCTCACAGGAAAAAGTCTAGGGACCCCTGGTTTATCCCTCATCCTCAACTGAATCACCTAATACACATATCCACATCCACACACACACAGACACACTCACTCTCTCTCTCTCACACACACACACACACACACACACACACACACACACACACACACACACACTATAAATGAAGCAGCATGTTTAGTATGTGATAACAGTCCCTGCAGTCAGCACAGCTGCAGACGAGTAGGAGGCTTTTTTTTCCGCAGCTCATCCGTCACTCTGAACCTACAGACATCATCCTGCTCCCCAATCCGCCTCTGATCCGGACAGACCTCATTATGGAGGCAAAGCGCCGAGAGGTCGGGCGGGGCCAGACTGACTCTGCAGCACACCCTGGGGTCTTTGTTTCCTCAAACAAGTGGGTCAGCCCTGAGGTAACTTTGGCTAGAGGTGCGTGATTCCTCCGCACACGTCCGAGTCATGATCTACAGCAGGAGGGCTTGATGTTACTGGACTCTATTGAAGCTGGCAGACACACGCTTCATGCAGAAGAACTCAGCTCCGAGGCTTATTCTCTTCTTCCCAGCTAGTCTTGGACTGTCATTTCAGAGGATGTTTATATCTAAAGCTGATTAGCAGAACCATGACCGCTAACATTTCTAGCAGGTGTAGCCCTCAGTGGGAGACACTGTAGCTGGCAGCTGCATTAACTCTGCCATTGCAATCTGCTCTTCATCATGCTTCAAACACGCTTACACTGACACGAGAGAAAACAGGATGATGCAAGGCCCATGGGGTGTATAGAGTTATTCCAAAGAGGATATTTGTCTTATAAAATGTATCTGATACTTCCTGAGATGGAGTGAGTGCAGTGATATGTACAAACCTTTCTTCTTCTCTACAAAGAAATAATGCATATTACTTCATCTATCAGGTCAAAGCTCCACTGAGATCAAAATCGTTTTACAAGAATTAACTTAATAACAAAACTACTGCAACCACAAAATCTCAAACAAGTACACATTTACTAAACTCACCTGAGAAAAACATTTTAGATTCATGGCCAATGTGTTGCAGCAGGTTGTGTTAAATATTACCTCTACTACAACATATTGTGCACAACAACAACAAAAAAACTTACTCAAAATAAAATTGTCAGAGTGATTGTTTCTTTCCTTTGTAAACTGGAAATATTGCTTTCAATGAAACAAAACTGAGATAATGTGATATTACTAAAATGTTACAAATAGACGAATAATTCAAGTGCAAAAGTGTAACATATGATTTCAAAGACAGATCTGGTTTAATGATGCATCTTGACACATCAGCTGTAGACGAGTAGTAACTGCCTACAACTACCACATTGTGCTCAATGGCGGGGATCAATACCCTTGTAGCTGTGCCATTCACCCCTTCAGGTCATTATGCCATTATTTTAGCCAGTTTTCACGTCTACCAATCTTTACTGCTGGTATGATTTCTGTACAGTGACCCAGGCAAGACTTTCAGGAGCTTCATCCATCATTGGTTTTAACAGAAACACAGAGAAGTACATTTCAGAGCTATTCTCCAAAGTTTGTCGACTCTTGGGACAAACATCTGTTGAACCTGACACTAGAATGTCGGTTTTAGTGATTTTAAATACCATCACTGTTACGAGGAACTCCTTTTTGTAAAAGAAGACCTGATTTCAGGTAGTTAACAAATAAAACCAACAGTGTGTAGCAATGAGATAATATTTATTTATTTATCTAATTTTTATCTATCTGTTCTGTAATACAGTAGAAAAAATATATGTATTCTTTTCCTGCACTGGTGTCAGAGAGGAAACTTGATATAAGCCAATATTTAAGTGTAGCTACAGGAATCAGTATTGAAAAGCAGTACTGGAGCATCTCAAGTACACAGTCATGCAAACATTAATACAGACCAACATCATTCTATAAAGAAGTGCTGACTGAGTATTATAACTCTTCATTCACTTCATTCACTCCGTCTGAACGGTCAACCACGTAGACCTGTTATCTGAAGAGAGCAGGGAGAGAGGACACACATTTTTTAAAGCATCTGCGATACGTATTAGTAAGCAAGGCCAGACATGTAGGTCCCATGATTGTTTCTTTGAGCAATGTATTTGACGAAGAAAGACAGGAGTGGAGAGCTTGGAGGCGGGTTAATGAATAAAGCAGGTCGAGGGGGATTTGGGCTGGAAGGGGTAAGGTGTGGCTGAGAAAAGCTGCTGTTTCTTCAAGTCTCCTGCTAGTAACCCGGATTTTATTCTTCTCAAATCTTACCGCAGCTGATGTCAGTGATTACATCTCCATGTCTACCTGTAAATGAAGTAAATACTGTACTGCTCACTACTAATTGCATTACTTTCACAGTAATTAAATGCAAATATCTCCAAGCTATTTACTATGGCATTTCCACAGCATCTTACTGTATATATTTCACAGTTAATTACAGTAAATCTACAGCTGTGTACTGTAACTTAACAGTTTCCCTGTTCATGTAATTACTGTTAAAACCTGTGAAGTGATAATACAGTGATTTATTGTGAAATGTTACAGTTAAATGATTTAAAACTAAATCCTGGTAATATTTCACATTATGGTCTGTGGTCAAAGAATTCCTTCATAGAATCTTCCAGCTTAATCCGGCACAGAACTAAAATCTGTTCTTGAGATATTTTTCTCTTTTTTTGGTCAGTTTTACTTTTTCCTCTTTGAATGAGTTAAAAAAAACAGTACAACAAAACTTGTTATAACTTTTTTAAGTTCCACTTTGTTAAAAGTCAATTGCAGACTAAATGAGCATTTATTGTACCGTAATTAACAATCTTAGCCTCAGAGAGAAGCTTGTTTTATGAGGCATGAAACTGTGACCGAGGGCCAAGACAGTGAACTACTAGACCACATTAGTCAACTGTTATCTCTGTCTTTCTGTGTTTAATGTCTTTATACACCTGCAGGAGGTCTTTTGTTAATAAAGCTGTTAGACGACATCAGATAAGAGCCTGTCTGATGAAGAAGTTTGACCCTGAGATGTCAGGAACCCATCTATCAGCAACAGATTTACACGTCTATAAACAGGGACTTTAAACATACCAACTTCGACACACATCTGAAATTAAGTCTTGATAATTAAGACTGTGTGCACAGCTACAGGTATAATCATATGTAGATGTATTATATCACTGCATGGAGGTGAACGACACACACTCACACTTACACCTCTTATCTTATTCTCAAATGACCCTAAATTCCCGATGCCCAGCGAGCTCTGACCACACAGTGAGAGCTGCAGATCTCTGACATTCCAAACAAACCGATGAGCCATAAAATGTGCTCAACTGTCCCTTCAATTGACAGCCACCCAGATAGCGACCAATCACTGTCAACAGCCGTCTGTCCCAGGAAGACCTGTGTGACCGTTGAGAGCTAAAAATACAACCCTGTATCCTCACAGTTTCCCCTCATAAATCAGTCCCAGGAACCGGATTCACTCCTCTCTATCACTGAGACACAGCACACTGAAGAGCTCAACCTGCTGCGTGTTTAAGATTAAGTCTTGATAATTAATTAAGAGAATTTTGATAATCGATTATTTTTTTTAAATGAGTCACAATAATTAATTGCATAAAGGTCAGAAACACAAAGACCATCTACAGAAAGACATGTTCCTTAAATATAACTGATAAACTCCATGTGCCGTGATGGAAAGAGTTCTGAGCCTAAATATCTGTAAGAGTATAACTACATCACTGAAATATTCCATAAATTTACCAGTATCTAAATAATACTGAACTACTTTGATTAAATGAAATTACTATTAATAATCTACCATGTCTTAATGCATCGGTTTGCCTCACTACTTAATGCCTTCGCACAGACCTCCTCTTAGAGAATTAAATATCAAAACTTGTTCTAATGGACTGGCTTACATGTGTCTGATACTGTTATTTTAAAGCTAAATAAAAATATATTGTTATGGCAGTAACTGAGTTTTCCCTAATGTCAGTGAATGTGTTGGACTGACAACAGAGAGGCTGTTAGCCTGTCAGTCATCCCTGATACCTTGAGAAAGCATGCATGTGATTGGCTGATGAACAGATGAGGCAGGTCTGTGTGTGTGTCAGTGGCTGTGTCCAAATTCAGGGGCTGCATCCTTCATGGGCTTCATTTGAAGGCCGATTACGTCACAACGCTGCACAAAGGCTGTATTTGAAGGAAGGCTCCTCCAAATGTAGCCCACATATGCAGCCTTCTTTTCCCTCTTTTAAGAGGACGCACCGCTACTATCCTTCACGGCCTCCCAAATCCTAAGATCCTTTGCCAACCGCTAGTCAGTCCCAAAAAAGAAGAGGAAAAATTGCACAATGGTGACTTTAAGTGGCAAATAGCGTAAATTATTAGTACATTAAGTTAAACATTTTGATTGAATAAAGAACTAAGTTTAGGATGATGATTATGTGGTAGAAATCGTGACGTAAAGGTAAGGGCGGGGACATCTGTTGACACAACCAGGAAATAATCCGAAGGCTAGACTTTCCAATTTAAAAATGGTTGACACAGCCTTGCAGCCTCTGAAAGAGTCGCTTTCAGAGGATGCAGCCCCTGAATTTGTACACAGCATGTGTGCAGTGAAACAGAGAGATATGGTATGAGAGTCACTGCTACAGCTAAAGCTAATGTTAGCTTCATAAACTTCTTGTTCTTGTCAAATGGAATGATCAGTTAACAGCAATAAAGGACAAGCTCTCAGAGACATACCAAACATTTCCCCATTTTTAAATCATCGAGACCTCAATATTCATTTAAGGCTGCTTTTATAACCAGATAAAAACTCCTCATAGGAGCTTTAAGGATCTTGGCAAGGCAGAGCAACAACCCTGACCTGAGCTACAAAGACCTTTCTTTATCTATCAGTTTCGAAGCCTCCTGTGAACCTTAATTACCTCTAAATATTCAAAACCTCTTCCACAGGCTAACATACAACTCTCTGAAACAACAAAAGATGGATATATGAACAAAGGCTCTTTAGGCCTGTGCTCTGTAAGTCATATCATTAAATCATACCTGGACAGAGCACTGTAAGGCATAAAACAACTGTATACTGTAGCTGGTTTCAGTCTTCCGTATCAGGGTCTCGACAGCACATGATGTATAATAAAGCTGTTAGAGAAGGTAATTTATACCAAGAGTAAGGATAAAAAGGAAATGTGTATGAATCTGGTTGTGCAAATATATCCTTTTTTACTGCTGACACAAATATTTTAAGGTGCTGTCCCAGCTGTTGGTGTGCTGACCAGCTTGAATATGATCAGGAAATGGAAGTTCAGCACAGATCTGAGGACAGGCTGCCTTTGATGGAAAATATTCCCCCGACGTTGCACAAAAAGCACTAAATTAGTTCACATTTTTTAGGCAGGCAAACATAACCAAGAGTGGCCATATAAATAAAAAGACAGGATCTACCTCAATAAACCAGCAGTGTGTTGGAAACACATCAAATGGAGATCATATTGAATGCAGACACTTTGCTTCCTCACAGCTTGAAGGCAGCCCCCCCTCCCAAAGTTAAATACTGCCTGCATCCTAAAAAAGACTTTATGAGCTGTATCAGAGCCCAGAAGAGATGTGGTGGTGCATAACAAGTGTCTGACCAAACCAAGAACACTGAAGCCAACTAGAGTTACACAGGTCACACAGAGTCGATGAGGGCCACTAAGACCCAGCAGGTGGGAAAGCAGGGCCCATCAAGATCCAGGAAGTTAAGGTCAAACTGAGACATCAATCTGTCATCTTTGTCCCTGTTTGTCTCAGCTGTCTGCAAATTGTACTTCTCATATTCATGCCTCACAGGTAGAGACAAATTCCATAAGAAAAGTAGAAGACCATATTTCTGCTAGAAGGGGGCAAAAGAAAACTTGAATAGCAGTAGCTCTTATCCTTGGTTTAAAAATATGTGTAACATTAAAACGTACCTTTCTTTACCTGTGCTGCTTACGTAAGTATATATTTCAGACATAAAAAATATGCAAACTTGCAGAATACTTGCAACAAAACTATGTGGGAACACTTGTAAAAACGGACTTTGGACTGTTGTGTGACAGTTCAAGGCAAACAACTCAACTTCATTTAAAGAGTCGACAGCCATGAATGCTAATGACATCTGGGTTTCTGCAGCAGTAGTATTGCTGCTGTCTGATTAACGGACAAAATATTAAGAAAAAATGTTATAACTAGAAAAAAAGGAAAAAACAGAGCACCAAAGTGTTGACGATCTGTTTAATGGACATCTTTCAGGGTTTTTGATATGATTACAATCTGTCAGCTACAGTCAAAGCCACATCCAGAGCAACTCTGTTCTTCATAGCAATGGTCTGCTACCAGGAAAATAACAGACTGTAGAGTATTTTACACAGCTGTGTAATCAAAGCCACTCCAATTTATAATCCAAATACAATAAACATGTCAACAAATTCTCACATCAATCTGTTGATGGTATATTTCACTCTGAAACAGATTAATGAAAACTAACATCTGTTAAGCCATGTTGATAGCATGGTAAACAGTCAACACAGTGTGAGTTAAAACCCCCTGACTGACATTACAACGACTATACCCATAAAGCTATCATAACTGTTGCTGTAAAAGTGCAATAACTGTGGACAGGCTCTGCTGACATGAATCCATAACCATCTGTGGTGGGTAATGATGGGGAACACCCTGTGAGTGTACAGCCGGGGCCTGTCGTGACAGAGATGTGATTGAGGTATCTCCACCAACCTTCAGCAGGCAGGCTGTATATCAGAGCACTCATCCCCTTTTTAACAAGTCTGCCTGTCCACCTCAGTGGGGAATGCATAAAACAGATGCAGCTGTCAGAGGAGCGAGGTGAGGAGTGGTCGGGATGTTGAGTCTGATGAGTCCAGGCCTGAGTCACGCTCTGGGTGCTGGGATGCATGCCAGTTAGGGAGGAAGACTGTGGATGATGTGTCAAGAGTCTACTGGGTCAGTGTTGAGACATTTTTTAGAGATAAGACTAAAATTGAGTAGGAATCTGTCAGTGCTGCTCTGCTTATCAACAAACAGAAACTAAAACATTTCTGCTCAAACTGTTTTTGACCCATTTACTTTTAGTATGTTAATCATCCACATGTCGAAACTGGATTTCCTCATGTTTCACCATGGTCCTTCAAAAACACAGAAGAAGTAGAGCAAACCCACTCCTGGATCTTGAATAGTGCACGCAGGACAGATTTTCACCCTCAGCTGGGCCCACCACCACCAGCAGTGTGTGGTCAGTGATCAGCCTTTAAAAATACACACACCCTTCTCAAATGCCCTTCCTCAGTATAAAGAGAGGGAAGTCGCAGCTGAATGAAAGACCAACCATAAAGGGATCTTTCTCTCACTGTTTGCCTGAAATGAGTAACCGCATTCAAGAGGCTTTCAGTGCCTCAGTGCTGGCTTTCAACGTCTACATGTGCACAAGTGAGTCATGAGAAAAGTCCACACATTAAGGGATTAATGGTGATCTAATAAAACTGATCAAAAGACACCAAAGATGTTAGTCATTTCTTGCAAATCCTGGTTACTACACACTGCTATGGATTCACTTCAGTGACATCATAATTTCCTTTTAAGTTAATACATAACTCATGATAAAACACCATAAAACATGTTCTCGGGAGTTTCATTAAATATGATTAAATTTACAGTTTATGGTCAGAAACTGGAGCAGTGGGTTTTTAAATGAAAATAGATGCATTGTTGTTAAATAGCGGGATAGTAAGCATAGAAACAGCCTCTTTGGTTCAAAATCCCAGCCGATGCCAGCAGAGGAGACTCCTCCTGTCAACCATACAAGCATTTTATCTTTGTTGTTATGGTCACATTTGAGAATCATAGATGCATTAGGAAAGGTGTTATTTAGTTTGAAAAATAAAAGGGTGATGCTGAAGACAACAATAAAAGCCTAGGGTAACAGTAACAGGAGGACAAGAGCCTGTATCCATGTATATGTTCAGGGTTTTGTGTTGGCAGTGCCCACTGTGTGTTTACCATAATCACAAAGTCAAAGTTCAGCCCCATAGAGACTACTTTTTAATGTATATAAGCAGGTTAAGGTAGCTCTAACAGTTTTTTCAAATCATGTTTGTTCAGCTGTCCAGTCGAGAGTGAATTGTAATTCAGCAGTTTAGAAGGAGCCCCTGTGAGCCATTAAAGGCAGGACTAATGATGCAGGAGAGCATTAGCTCCAGTCACAAACATGAGAGCAAAGCATCCTCCTGAACACAGCTCAACCCTTTGGCTTGCCTTCATGTAGACTGTGAGTATGCAGATGCACTTAAGTGGACTAAAAATCACTGACATGCAACCTTACACAACCACGGCAAAACTAAACTAAGTCTATGCCATGATCTTGTGCTTTAACACACATTTTGATGGACGAGAGCACAGAAACTGCCTTTATGAGCAGCTTGAACTGGTTGCATTCACATCATCTGTCTCAAAACTTTTAAACAAGCATTGAGCTGCTAATACACAGACAATCAAGGCTTGGCAACAGTCCAGGCAGTAAGAAAAGGATGAAATCACACCAGTCCACCACCAGAACAGGAAAAAGAAAAAGCTGAAGAACTGCTTGTGTGCAAAACTACTGGGTGTGAACCTTGAAAGAACTTGATTTGCCTCATTAGTTTGGCTGTAAAACCTGATAGACACTGGAGTCTCTTTAGCAGGCAATTTGAGTTTGTCACTGCAGAAAATTCAGAAACACGAGACGGACTCCTGCAGTGACAAAGGAGACACAGGTCAAGTGGACAGAGCTGGGTTGTTATTCATGCAGCAACGAAGGTGTCAGGAGGAAGCATTGGGGACCACACAAAGCTCTCAAACTCTGTGGTTTAGTTTGTAATTCAGCATAAATGAGCTGTATTCTCCTTCAAAACAAAGCACAGTCCAAATGGGCTGAATTAGTTTTTCATTATTGTGACTGAGTGTCTGAAAACGTTTTACTGCCACAACCTGCTCAAGAGATCTGAAAATGGAACTATGAAATAAAAGCCAAAACTAGAATTACCTCCAGACACGACTGCAGAGTGAAATCACTCTTAAAGGTAACCGTGAGCTGCTAAATGTGTAGCTTCAAACTGAGGTAGGGAAGTCCATCCCTTTGATTAATTTTAATTTCAAAAAATACAAATTAGAAATTCCACTAAAAAGGCTTTATCATTTTAACAGTTCAGAAGTGTAAGAAATATTCAATTTATAATGTTTAGCACTCCTAACAAACCAAGGGAATAAAGCTATCCCCTAAAAACAGGTCCCATGTCCTTATACCTGCTTTTAATCACTAAGAACCAAGAGAGATACAGAAAATCATTCATCCCTGCAGCCATTTGGCCCCATAACTCTCAAACCAATGGGAGATGAGCTGAACTTCTTGTTTGTGATGTGATTTTTCTTTTCTTTGTATAATTTCATCTGCCAGACACCTATTCTATTCTATTCTATTCTATTCTATTCTATTCTATTCTATTCTATTCTATTCAAATTCAAATAAGGACAAGTGACGTACAAGCTATAAATTAATTACCTCCACAGGAAGTTAAAAAAAAGAACATCAAGAGACCCAAAAGCAACAATGATACTGTACAGACTGATTAAAATTCATCCAGACTGAATGCAAAAAGAATTTAAATAAAAGGATATGCAAGTGTTCAACCCATTCAACTGAAAATAAACAGTACAACCAATCCTTTAGAGTAGATTCTTTCCTATATTAGCATGATAGAAAGAGGATGGTTAGGGGAAACCAAAAGTAAGTGTAAGTGTAAGTTGATTGTATTTGGTTATCTAAAATTGACGTCAACCTTGCAGCTCTACCAGCTAAGTTGTGTCAGTGCATGCCTCGACTCCAAGATACTCCACCAGAACAACGTATCATTGCCCACTATAGCCGTATCTTGGCTTCACTTTTTATGGAAAGAGATGATGTTCCACTCTGTATTTCTACAGTTAATGCTTTCAGCATAAGTTTTGTAATGTCCCAGAAAAGGAAACACAGCTAGATCATCTCCTGTTCCTTTAGGATGTCGTTAATTTTAGGTTTTGGACTTCCAGGCTCATGTATTGCAGGGTATTTGTTCCATACAGGGAGGTGACCTGCTGATTCACCTTTGTTTAAATAACTAGGAAGGAATGATGCTGGAGTTTAGCTTGGATCAGGTTGACTCTTGGGGACATTTCATCAGTTTGCAGAAAAGCTGACAGACTATACCTCCTGATGTTCCTGTTTACAGCACTTTAGACCTTGTTGCTGTTTCTGGTTTGGGAAACAGCCAACAATAGTAGGTTTAGCAGAGACCATATGTATCTGTTAAGGGAAATGTTTTTAAACCACATGAACGGGGCAAACTTCATGTTATTTCCATGACAGCTTCCCATATGAGCCCAACTGTAATGTACATGTTGGTCTGCCAGTAATGTTTGTAAGGTCAGGCAGGGATTTAAACAGTCTGGTTCCCACAACATCAGAGCCAAACATAGCAAACAACTGAAAGGAGCACTCCTGTGTAAGGGATGTGTGTGACATGTTGTAAGATACGATCTGGTTAATGTGTGACATTGTACAGCTTCATTTACCCAAAAAAAGACTGTTGTATGCATTCAAAGCACTAAAAATTAGATACTAACATGTAACTCTAATACAGGAAACTCTCAACAGTAAAAATTAAATAATAATGAAAACTGTTTGCTTATTTCTCATACTCTTGAGCACAGCAGCTGATCATCTCTTTAGCAGACCTGGATGACTCCAGGGCCACATCAAACAGCCCCCTTACTCCACATGAAGCAATGAAGCAGCCACACAAACACAGGCCTAACAATCAGTCACAGACAAGCTAACTGCAGCTTGGTCCCAAATGATGTTATCGAATCTCATTCACAGAAAACAATATACCTTGAAATTGTCAGAAATGTAGTCAAAACCATATATAATAAAAAGTATTCCTACACAACCATAAAAGACTTCTGGTCTTCATTTTAGCAGAGCACTAAGCATTCTGTTCTGACAACTCAAACAAGGCAACTTGACTGTGGCAACTGGACAACTGGATGAGAGGTGAAATGTCTTCCAGACTCTATGCAGTCCAGTTGCCTTGTTCGAGTCGTCAGAATAACCATGACCTGGATGAATGAGAATCTACATGGATAGATTTAGCATGCTGATGTTGGCTATTAAGTGCACATAAGATGTACAGTTTAAGATGCAGGAAATCTGATCAGTTCTTGTGAGTATGATGTATTCCCAAATAGATAAATCATAAATTAAATAACTTGAGATTTTGTCCATCTTGGGGGCATGACAGACAAAAATATGGGATCAGATGACATTCCTGTAGGATTCAATCAGATTTTGAAACATTAAAAACATTTTATGTCAAAAGATGTTTCTCTATGAAAGAAAAAATCCACTTTGTGGTATTAGAGGAAGAAAAGAGCATTAGAGTTTCATCACAGAGCAGAATCTTTCCTCTGAGGCTAAAGAAAAATGTTATTCATTTAGACGTCTGTTGATTCTAAACAGAATGGTGAACCAACAGACCGGCTGCAAACTGAAAAACTGTTATGTTCTGATCCATCACTCATTGGAGTATTTTGACAAGTTTGAGGGTATCATGTTAGGTCAAGCAGAGTGCATTAAAGTGGCTGACCGTCAGCTGATCTAAACAGGCACCAATGATGACTGACACTTCAAACAGTTTGTTGGGGCTGCCAACTCCTTGTTCCTCCCTGTGGCTCCTTCCTGCTCCATGCTGCTGCTGCTGACGATAAATAGCTGTGCTGCTTACTCCCTCTAACAGGCCAGCCTCCTCCTGTTCTGGTTCTTTTATAGTCAATAAGCTGGTAATGAAAAATCATGCTCTGAGCACAAGGCACAGTGTATATTACATATGCCACATGTTTCTGCAGGGTGCGCTTATCCCTGAAGGAGAAAGTAACGTGCAGCAACAGCTACAGAAGTCATGGAAAACAGTTCCCACAATAATGCTTGGCTGCAGTGACAAGAGCAGCTCTTAAACTTAATAATCCAGATGTTTTTACATTATCTCTTGGCTTGTAGCTGGAGGGATCTCCTGTTCAAATGTCTGAACCAGCTGAGCAAATCTCAATGGGAGGAGTGATGAGAGGACAATCTCCTCACGGATGAGTTTGAACTCTGAAGTGTTCAAACAGCAAAATCTCCAGCAGAAAAGTTACCAATGATCACTTATAGATCAACATAGATCTGATAGTGCCTTTGGATGATATCTGTTCATAAAGAAAAATAAATTAACAACATGTCAGTTGCGCAGATTGTCTGGATCAGAGTGCATGGGAACCCTGACCAGAAAAATATTAAAATGAAAGCAGCACACTGGAAATAAAGCCATCAGCAAGCCCACACAGACTCTCCAAGTCTGCTCTCACAGGTGTGTTTTCATCACGTATTACATACAGGGTCAGAGGTACAAATATTTCCTCTATTGAGATCCCAGATCTTCTGCTTTTTGCCCATAGGGTTGTCCTGACCTCCACTTCACTCCCTCTAATCACGGATCAAGAGCCGTCACTCTGGTGTTGTGCTGCCCTCTGCTGGTCACACTGCACTACAACAAAACTGAAGTTTGAGGAGAACAAACAGTTCAAATTTGTAGAATTGAGTATCAAAACAATTTGATCAAACTATTCTTCACAAAAATATGTTTCTTATTAATGACTCCAATGCTTATGTCCACAAATGAGATTCTACTATACGTCACCCTTTCTAATAATATTGCCTTTAAGTCCCGACACATATTGCACTTTGTCAGTAAAAATACATGGATGTAATAATTCCAGCCAATAAAAGCATCTTGTGGCAGTACATTGTAAAAGGCTTGTTTCATATTTATCTTCATAATCAACACAGATCTGATTGTTGTGGAAACAGAGGAAGACAAAGACGCTTGTTTTTGGGTGAAAGCGTTGCTGATTCAGATCCAAAAGTCAACACAACTTGTAGATAAACACAAGCTAAAATGAAAGCATTGAGGAAGCATGTAGAGGTAGAATTAAGAGTTCATAAGGAAGCCTACCAAACACTTTCCTGCCACACAGAGGGACGAGTCGTTCTGTCCACATGGCGTCCCATCAATTACCCTGTCGGACTGTTGCACGTAGAACCTGAACCCTATGGCCCGGCAGTTCAGCTCACAATGCTGATCCCCTGGAACTGAAAGAGGAATATGTGGTTATGACTGGTATTCCAACACTTACAAAAATAGTCCTTTTTCAGTGCATAGTGTTGAAATAAAGCAGCAAAAAAATTAAACCGATCACACACAGATCTACACATTTCCATCTGGCATGAATAGATTGACACCTTCATTTTACATCTCAATATCAGAGCTCAACAAATAAATGGGTTTATCATTTTAAAATATTAAATTAGCATTTATTTTTCACATGCCCCCAGAAGATTTTTTTTTTTCACAGAAGGTAGAGTGGAGTTTTTTTTTCTGGAAATAATTATCACTCCATTTAACAAATATAGCATAGTTTGACGTTGTTTAAAAAGACAAAAAGGAGCAACTAAAAATGACTTACGTGCAAAATGTTAATAACTTTAATTAAAACCCATAACATTGTAAAACAAATAGTCCCAAAAAAATCACTGATATAGAAATAATAAGACAAAAAAGAAAACGAACAAAAGATGAGAAGAGATTGTGTCTAGTTTTTGTCTCTTCAGTTCAATCACACATATGAAACACACTGACTGACACACATCCTTTATTTTATTTTAAAGCAGGGGTTCCCAGAAGTCCACATTTTGGGGAGGGACAATCTCAGGCTTTAAAGTTGGATGGAAATATGAAACTTAAAAATATTAACTTTGCATTAAAGCGTCTTTGATTCCATTAAAACATCCCGCTTCCTTATGACCACAGCAGAACCTGATCCCTGAACCAAACATGTTCTTCAGGTTCTTCATCAATAAGATAAACTGAAAGTTCTACAGAAAAGTTTATCTTTAGCTGATGTAAGACTTTCTTTAAGCATTGTTCAAGATGGGTGTCATGTGAACCTGATCTCAACTAATACATAATACACCTGAGGTCATTTCATCTACATGTCTGCAATACCTGTCAGTAACACTGCACCACATAGAAACCTGCTGATACACAGGTGTTTGACAGGATATTAAACTGGAGGCTGCTTTTTCCATCACTGTTCTCAGACAATCTCAGAAACTACATTTCAGGAGGTGCTTTGACTGTTGCCTGGATACCTCAGGTGAGTTTATATGAATACATATGAATACATACATAATACAGCTATCCTAAAGACAGACGGCACACTGCAGTGCATTCATCACAGAAGGCCTAACTCTGTGTGGTCAAAAGTGAGCAGCTGAGGGTGTGACTGACAGCTTGAATGTGACTGATGGGTGTGGCCTTAAGATTGTGTAGAGGACTTCTGAAGTTAGAATCAGGACCAGCTACAATATTCAGGATGATAAACTGTCTGCTGATATTCAAAGTCTGTGTAAAGTAGCAATTAATTTTTGTTGTGAGTTTGTCACACCACAGAAACGGGTCATTAACCACTGAGCCAAATTTGAAAGATTAAAAAATGGCTAATTATAGAAAATTAGTTCTCAAAATGGTGGAAAAATAAGCACTTCTCTCTGCTGTGGAACACTGGGGGCGCGTCAGTTAGAGGCGCTCAGCCACGCCTACACACGGGAGGGGAGCCACGGATGTTACACTCAGTAACTATGGAATATACAGCTAGCAGTGTCATGGGACGGACCCAGCTCTTTCTGTTTGAGCCATCAGAGGCAGAAACTGACTCTGAGTCAGACATTGGTCATGCTCAGACTCGTTCCTCACAGCCTCCATCAGATAGTCATTTCCCATTTATTACATTTAGTACTACTACTATGATAGATAATTACTTCTGCCAGTGGTTATCAGTTTCCTGTTGCCTTGGAACTATTATGGCTGACCGCTGGTTGGCAGCAACAACAGAGGGCGGGGTTATGCTATTGATGGCTCTGTGACATAACGTGACTCTGATTTCAGACCCGCCCATTAAATCCAAAACAAATTTAAAACAGTTTGTAAAGCCTAGCTCCACAATCAAATCCTAAATAGTTTAACGGCTTTTACATTTTTTAAGGAAATAAAATTGTGACCTATTTAATGTGTTTAGAAGAAAATGGCTGATTTTGCTTTAAATGGACTTTAAAACACTGAAGTTTTGCAGATTTGTCCTGAGAAAAACTACAGAAAGCAGTTTCATCCAAACAAATGTAAATAATATTTCAAATATTTATAAGTGCAGCGATGGAAAGTACCCTCGTTGAAAGGTTCCCACTCGTACAGTCTGCCCATGAACGGCTGGTTGTTGTATGAAGAACACTGAACAGCTCTAATGGGACTGCTGGACGGATGACAGGCCTGAAGAGTACAAACAAAGACATTGAAACACACACACACACACACACACATATATACATACAACAATTTTCCTGATCTAGTGTGTAACAGATAACACCTTTTGTTATTGCAGTAGGCACACATTTTTTTGTTGAGCTGCTGTTCGACTGCTTTAAATGTTTAAACCCTGTACCTGTAACTCAAGCTTTCCTGCCAAAGCAGTGAGTCTTTTGTATTTATGGAGGCTCCAGAGTAAAACTCAGCCTCGCTGACATCTCACCATATCTCCTTTATCTAAACAAGCCCCTGGTCTGTTTCACTTTACTTAAATATCTGTGTCATCACACCATAGAGACAATACACAGAACCTGACAGTGTTTGAATTTACTTCAATGCACAGGACAGACAGCGCCAACCTTGGCTCAGACAAGCTTCTCTGCACTTGTGCATTACTGCCGGAGTTTGACTTGAAGATATTTTTCCAGTGATACTTAAAGCACAGTCTTTTCTACTGGGGTTACCAAATAGTTTATAAACTTAGAAAAGTATTTACTTTAGAATAAACAGAATCAAATCAAATCCATTGAGTTTTAAGCTGAAGAGATGACACATTAAAAACAATGTGGCTCATCTGTGTTTGCTCTGAGGCAGAGATGGCGCTCCATGCAGCAGGAATAATGCATCGATTTTACATTAAGAATGACTGAAGTGTCAGTGTATGGAGTGTATTGGCTCCCCCTATTTGCAAGCTTCTTCAAGAACTATTTTACGACAGTCATTCAAAAGAGCTGTGATATAAATGGCTGAAGATTGTCCCTTACTCAAACATGTGCCACTCTTTACACAACATGTTGGTGTTGAAACTAAATGAAGCAGTCAGCGGATCAACCCATTCTGAACACTCACTTAGATTAATCCAAAATTATCGAATTACATTGAAACAAATTATTTTCAGATTTAAATTTGATGGGCACAGTTTGTGCTCTCTATGGGAACGAATACATGGTTCTAAAATTGGGTTTAAGGGACTAAATCAAATCATTACTTTCATAAGCTGTACAAATTTGTTTTACATCCGTTAATGTATCAATAGAAAATCTAAGTAATTAAGACATAATTCTAACCATGAGCGAAACCAATCTATTTTGTATTTACTACTCAGCTAATGTTCTCAAAATGTGGAAGAAAGTGTTGTTTTTCATACATTACTGTTGCAGATCCTGTAATGAGCGTGCTCCCCTGTGCAATAGGAAGCAGGCAGAGGGCTGTAAGGTCTTTCCTGGTCCTGCCGGGGTCCAGACGTCTGGCTGTCTGGTTGGACCTGACCCTGGTTGACTGAGCCAGGTTGGTAGAGAGGAGCCCAGATTTGGTTATCATTGGGCTGCCTGGCCCTTGGCTGCAAGTGGGATCTGCTGTAAGAATGGACGTTTATGGAAGGGTCCAGATTGTTTGACCTCGACCTGCCATTGCCCCTGGAGGTGTGGTAATGGCCATCAGACACAGCAGAGCGTCTCTGTCTGAGAGGATGAGGTGACCCAGAACTCTGGCCTCTATCTTTCTGCAACGGAGCAACGTATGGCGCCCTGCCATAGCCGTACCTCCCAGGAACAATGTCAGAAACCCTCCTGAAGATACAAACAAGAGGAAATGAGCCACTAAACTAATGGCTGAGCAACCAGTGTATAAAACTGTATCCGAAACGACTCCGAAAATCAAATATGGAGTTTTGTTTTTTTCTACTTAAAAAAATGAACCAACCTTCCTTAAACCAAACATTGACTTTATTAACAAGGGAATCTAGAATAGTTTAATTGATATATTTTCATATCAAGTTTAATTAAGCCAAGCTTCTGCTTTTATGACCCTTCATCCAAACTACTTTTGAGAACCATCCAAATTCCCCCGTAGATTTCTGAAGCTTTTTGTTGTCATTTGGCTCTTTAAATTCCAACTCAAACAACCCCCCATTACTCTGCTGTCAGTTCTATTTGTTTAGAGGCAAAAACAACAGGAAAGAGGTCACAAAGCTGCCAAGCACAAGCCGAGCTTTTGAATCCATGCTTTTGAATCCATCTGACGACTCCTCCAGTGAAGAGTGGTCAGATGGCAAACCGTGACGACTCTTTAGAGTCACTTCTAGACCGCGCTGCTCAGCATGCAACAAGGACGCTCGGGCAGTCTAGGGACTTGAGGATCTTTCCAAAGTTACCGAAAAAAGTTCCTCATTGACATGACACTCAAATTACTGCCAAAAGAGCTAACTCTTGAGGGTAATAAAAATTATCATAACACATTAAACACTCAAGTTTTTTTTTTTTTTCAAAATGTTGAAAACTACAGATATGTGACAAGTTAATTGAAAACCCAATTCATGTCTGAGGTAATGAGCCACCGTTACAGTTACAGACTCTAACATGTCTCTGGAGCTCCTCTGGAAGAATGAACTCTGTTTTTCCAAATAATTTTCCTTTATTTCACGTTAATGTTCGAGACGCTGTTTTAAACTTATCTCCAAAATGGCACATGAGTATTCAACTGCCACGTGATCTAGAGATGGTGAAAGCCCCAGAGACCTCTTCACAAAGTTCTCCTGTTTATCAAACATACTGATGACCTCTGTTGCCTTCCTGATAGCATCTATATAGCATAACACTCCTGAACATGTATTATCTTAAGTATCAAAACCTCATTTTACTATTCAGATCCAATTTTCTAAGGATGAAACAGTACCTGCGTCCACCTGGGTGGGTCTGCGTCCTCGTCCTCATCCTCCCCTCTCCTCGGCTGCTGCTGTTGAAGGACCTGTCCGTGTTGCGGTGCAGAGGAACTGTTGGCCGCAGGGCTGAGATAACGTGACCTTGCTGTGGAGGGGGAACAGCCGGTCTCCTGGATGGAGTGTAAACAGGTAGGCAGGGTCTGCTCTGCTCTTGAACCCCTCTTCCACAGGTCCGAGAACATGCCGACCAGGGTCCCCAGGCACCCCATGAGCCCCGGATGTCTCCATGCTCAACCCTTAACTCCTGTTGAGTCCCTGTACTTTGAGGAACCTACGAGGAAATAAAAAAAACATTAGTAACATCACAAGAATGAAGAAGCAGCGGAAAGTCAGCCAAAATGAATACTAAGGATTGGTGGAAATCCTCCACGAATGAAACTTTAATCTCCTCAGATTATTTCCTTTTCTAATGACTCAAGTCGGTGACCTCATCTCATGAACATGACTGTCCAGCTCCCCCTCTTCCCACCTCTGTCCATGAAACAAACCCTTGTTCACAGAGAGAAGCTCTTCCTTGCCCTATCAGTGTGTGATGGTTAGTGCCCTCTCCCCTGTTGGCTACATGCATTTCTCCCCTGTTGACTCTTTCCCTCTGTGCAGCTTCGCCAAAGACGTATTAGCAGTGATCGCTGCACTTTCTTTTTGAGGAACCTGCCAGGGGAAGCGCTGTGCCAAGCCGGCTTTATTCCCGGAGCCGCGTGGAAATCCTGCTCTTTAAGGAGCACTTTGTCTCCATTCACAGCAACCTCTCTGAGCAAACACATGGCTGTAGTAAAAGCTCAGCTGCCTTTGACTTTTAGTGGACTGAAAGAGAATACAGAAGCAGCAGGGGGAATTGGCAGGAAGTTCCTCTCGTGTCAATCAGCCTGTGCAGCTATTCAGAGAGACCACAGCCCCCACTCTCCCTGACTCTTCTCCCCTGCTCCTGCCTTTGTAACTCAACGCCAATGTCATCCCCAGGGTCAGCTGTAGGTCACACAGCTGGACTCCCAGTGGAAACACATGGAGCTGATTGCACCGACCTCTTCTAACCTGACGAGAGAGTGTCCGTTGTCTCTTCAGGTGCATCCACAAGTTTCTTTCTTCCATCTAACTCCAGAGGTCAAAAGGTGATTGGCTGACAGCTGACATAAGCCCTCCTTGTCTCACTACAATTCACTCATGCTCTCATTACAAATTAACAGATTAGCACTCAGGTCAGGTTCCCCTCCTGGGAAAACTCTCACTGTTTACACATGCTAGTGCAGAGGAGGCAGGAATAAAAGTCTGAAACTCAGGGTAAAGTTCTGTTATCCTAACCAGACACAATCATGCGCACCATCTTTAACTGGATGTGCTCTACGTGTCTTTGCCATACATGCAAATCAAGGAAGTTAAAAAGCTTTATTCAAAATTACAAAAGTTCTTAAGTATTACTTTTAAAGTAGATCTTTCACTGTTTGGGAGTTGTTTTTGTTTTGTTTTTTTTCTGTATTAAAATGGTTCCAGATTTCTGATAACAAAGAATAATAAATGTGACAGAAAACAGATTAGCCATGGGTTTTGGAACAAACACACCACATTGAGAAGATGAAGATACTGATATTAATATTTCTGTCATGGACAGTAACCGATTTTTATCGATATCGATATATGTTAAAAAAAAAATTAAGTTTCTGAGATGATTAAAATTTTGTGCAAACCGAAAATCATGCAAATTGATTTTTTTAATGTCTTCCTTTATTTTCAAAAGGTGTTTCACTTTTGAATAAAGATGTTACAGGGCTACCATAAACACAAGTAACCAACAGTGTTACTTTTTAGCAACCCTCACAACTTGTAGCGAGTGTGTAATTAAACTCTCAACTCACAAAACTCCTGTGAGAAAGTCTGGATCATACATTACAAAAACAATCATAAATCAAAATAATATCCTGACATATCTAACTTAACTTAAACTTACCAGTACTCAACCCCCTCCCGACACAGACACAAACAGCAACTAGACGGATATAAATATGGGTTGTTGATATCAACCCAGTTCTACTCTTTGGACCAATACGGATATGTTTAAAAAAATGACTAACATTGGCCAATTCCAATATTAATGCTGATATATCGTGCACCCCTAATAGAGATGTTGGAAATGGAAATGGGTTAATGGTATCCGGATGTTCAGGGGAGGTCTCCCCTCCTCCAAATGGGTGTCAGACAGATCACACATGTTACAAATCTTTTCTCTTTCATTTGCACCACCTGCTACACAACCGCCTCTCACCTCTATCCTGTGGTCTGCTGTGTGTTGGCAGTGCAGGGGGTCTGGTGGGAGCAACAGCAGAAGAAGGCAAACACTACAAAGAACATACAGAAGAGATTGCTGCAGATACTGAAAGTTTTAAAAACAAGTGATATTATAGCTTCAAAGAATACAAAAAACAATTTGATGTAAATAACCAAGACAGACAAATTAAAAAAAAAATCAAATTCAAGATTCAAGAGTTAAACTAAACTGGAGAATAGAGGTATTTATCTGCTTGGTTTAATCAAAGAATACTAAATACTTTTCATGAATAAATGACATGTTGAAACAGTCACTGTAACATACCTGACCATCCAGTCACAGGCTCTCTGCATAGCTCCTGGATTCTTAAAGGAAAACAGAGAAATTTAGTGAACACCTGAGTGGTCCTGACATTTCCAAAACAAATGCTGTGTTTAAGCACAGCTCACAACTCCTGCAGAATCTAAATGTAAACTATGTGCTATAAACATCCCACAGCTATCATCATCCTACCTGATAGCCCCTGAGTAGACTAACTCTGAGGGGAAAGTAATCGACTTTTACCCACTTGACCATGCAAGTTGACCTCTCTGACCCGTGGCTCCTAATGAGGAAGCCCCCCTGCTGAAAACTGTTACCCCCATTTGACAACAGGTCTGAGGTCCAGAGAGACCTCACCCAGACCTTATGACTTAACAATGCTTTGCAAATTGTCTTGAATTCAGCCCACAGAAGCAGACGAGATTGTTTCAGAGCTGCACACAGACTACACCAACAATCAAATGAGATGAGGAATAACAGAGACTACTTTAAACATGTTTTTCATTAAAATTGCAGCAAACATACACACAGTAACACTTCGACACACCTGCAGGTCACTTATCAGACGCTTCTCTTGAAGTTTATGGTACTTCACTGCGCTTTTAACAGAGAGTGTCCAACACTGTTGCGCTTACAGATCCATTTCCAAGCGCATACCTGTATCCTCATGGTCGAAACATTAATCCAGGTAGTAATGCAGGTTTTTCCCTCCGACGACTTCGTGATACTCCATGTAAATCAGTAAATCCGTATCCAGATCAAATCCTAGCGCGGTGTCCGGATCATCATGGTGATCCCCGCGGTTCTTCTTTGACGCACGAGCACTCAGAGTGACAGGAACCTGGAAACAGACACGGTAGGGCAGAAAACAACCTCTGTTGCGCCCCCTGTCGCGAAATCCTCTCCCTCTCTCAGTGTGTGTCATGCAAATGCGTAAGTGTGTGATTCCTCCATTCTCCGTTTCACACTACGTGAGTGTGAGGCGCGCTCGGTGTGTGTGTGTGTGTGTGTGTGGCGGAGAGGGAGGAGAGAGAGTGAAAGTTGTTTTTTTTTTTTTTTCAATTGCTCAGCCCCAGTGGCTCTGACACTCTGCTCTCTCACACTGACATGTCCACAGTGGAGCCACAGGCTCGTAAATGATCTAAATAAGGAACTGCTGTGAAGCCAAAACTCAGTGCAGCACCTTGAATCTACTATGGTGGACACTTGTTCGAGAATCCAGATATCCTGATATGTGACTTCAGTTAACAACATCGTCACACAAAACAGATCAATAGCATGCTGTTACTGTTTGATCCAATCACAAAACCACCCCATCCAACATCTGTGATGTCTGGCTTTGTAGATAAGATGCAACTGGAAAATAGATTGTTTTCTGGTAGGTGTTGACTTCACTCTTCACAGCTCGCTGCTGAAACTACACCTATCTAATGTGGTGGAGTACTCATCATTTTAGTCAAGTTTTTTTTTTTTTTTTTTTTTTTGTCTTGGTGCAGCTGTGGCTCAGAGGTAGAGCTGGTGGCTGGTGGTCTACTGAAATGACACTGGAGCTCCAGATGGCATAGGTAATAGACTTTGAAGAGGGGGTGTATTGTGTTCTTAAAGCTTCATACTGTCCCTCTAGTAGCTTTAAATGAATTACAGCGGAGAAAAAATAACTTTTTTCCCCCCTCACGTTGGTGTGTAGAAAAATTTTATTTCAGCCTCTGCCTGATATTTTTCATTTTAGCTGCTGTCTCTTTAAAGCTTCCTGCTCCACAACCCCCCTTTCTTCTGACTGGCCAGTCCTCTGGAGGCCTGAGGTTTAGCTATCGGCAAACCTTGGTGTTTGACATTTGCCCCACCAAAGTGTCATACAAGGGCTGATTAAAAAGTTGTGAGCCTCATATTTAAGGGTTTGACTTTTGGCAGACATATTGCATTATTTTTTAACATAATCCCCTTCAGTATCTATAAACTTTTGCCAGTGATGTTTAAGGGCCTTAAGCCCACTTTTAAAGAAGTCCTGTTCTTGAACATTCAGAAAGTCCTCCACTGTATGTATGACATCGTCATCTGACCGAAAGTGGCCTCTTTCAATTTATAAGGTGGATGTTCAATCAATTCAAAGCCACAGTCATTAATGGGAGCCATGGCAATGACAGACTTGTGAACAGTAGCATTGTCCCGCTGGAACAACACACCTTTACTGAGTTTTCTACGGCGCTTGAATTTAATAATTTCTCTTAACTGCCTAAGAAATGATGCATAACATGTGCCATTGATTGTTTGTCCCTTCAGCCAGAAACAGTATCATGGACTTTATTGATCATTTCTGGGGTTGCAACAGTGACAGGCCTTCCAGGACGGGCGTCATCCTCAAGGCTCTGCCTGCCACACTTAAATTCCACCACCCACCATCATTCCCTAGTGCTGCTACCATATCAGTATGGACATCTTTAGGTGCTAGACCTTTCTTATGCAAATATTAAACACTGCTCTTTCAGCGATTTTATTCACTTTGCAAAAGTCACTTGTCTTGTTTACTTTAGAGTGTTACCTCTTCAACATAAACTGACCAAATGACACCAGGCTGCAGGTACACAGCCTTAAATAGTCAGGGAATAGTTGAGCTGAAAAAGGACATCCCTGCTTAACTTATTCAATACAAGGCTCACAGCTCATCAATCAGTCCTCAGTTAGGAGATCCTCATGCAATAACCTCATAATTTCTGTAGGTCTTGTGAAAACCTTGTGCTTTATTTTATATCTGTTTAAAATATGGGAAAGAATAACAACCCCTCTTTAAAAATAGTCAATGGCTTTAGAGTTTTTATGATGTGCAGCCTTCACTTTGCCATCAGTGTGTGACAGATGTGTAAATTGCTTAAGGTACTCGATTATTTAAGCTGGAACTGCAGTGCGGTCTGTTTATTATTTTCAAGATCAAAATGAATGTATTCACTTGTTAAAGGTAGAAGACTCACCACAGAGATGTTCATCCCTTTAAAAATTTACATTATAACACCATCAGACACTTAAGTCATGGAGTAGGGATACATGTTACCTACACTCTCTGCACTCAGCTATAACTCAGTGTGTTCAACAAAACAGAACAGAAGCCACCATCTGTCCATCTCACAAGACACTTATTATCCGGTCAACATCATCTATAATAAAAGAAAATCTATGTGCATCAATAAGTCGATACTTACAGTTTTACTCTCCCCTGTGCCTCTGCACAGTGTGTTAAAGTACATGTTTTTGTACATATCTGCAGGAGGGCTGACTCTGTTTTTGCCCCCTCTGGCCAGCCGCACTGGTGCGTGGATGTTGATGCTGCTCAGGAATTTGCCTTTAACCCCAATGTTTCCAAACCCCTCACAGGAAAACAAGGCACCAATTAAAGCATCGTTAATGAAGTGCCGTTCCGGATGACCCAGTGGAGGCCTTCCACACACGAGATCTGGAGAGGAGAGTCCCAGTTGTTTGACACCAGAAAAAAAAAAAAAAAGTGCATTGACCTGCCATTGAACAGTTAAACTAAAACAGTATCAAAGCAAACAGAAGACATAAACTTTTAACAACATATTTTTGAAATGTGTAAAAATAAGTTAAAAAGTCAGCTTGTATTTTAAGTTTATGCCAGATGACTAATCTCCTAAATAAATTGTTAAATAAATCAAAGAAATTAGTGAACAATGCTGTTAATTAGTTATCAAATTTCAAGTTGCACGCAGTTAAAATCTGGTTTTAAAGCTCCAAATAAATAATGACAGTTCAGGATGGTAGTTTTCCTTTATAGTGCCTAACTCTCAATAAACAATGCACTCAGTTCATCCCAGAAGCAGCTAATAGTTGGTCCTTTGAGCCGTAACGAATTGGCAGCCTGGTCCCCAGACCAGACAAAAGTCTATCAGAGGGTCGAGCACTCCAACACTGCAGCCTCCAGAGCAGCACTGAGCTTTATTGCTTGTCACTCACCCAAACACAAATTGTGAAGATAATATTGCCTGACTGCAGTCTTTTGTTACGTTCATGACAGTACAACAACGCTGCTGTCTATTCATTCACTCACTCTGTTATTAAACTCCTCTGTGTGGCCCAAGATTGAGGTTACCAACTCAGTTTAAGCTATTTTATTACACTACATAATTCAGATTAATAGAAAACCTGCCATTAATTGAACATTAAACAGAGTAATAAGGCTTCGATGGCAACAGACAATAACCTGATAATTGCAAAGGCATGAGATCATCTGTTGATTAAAAAAAAAAAAATCTTTTCATACGGGCACTGAATCATCATGGTAGTGGACATGTTTGATTTTGAGGTTTCCTGAATGTAAAGCGAAAATTTGGTTGAAAATAGCACAAGAATGAAGCCGATGGAGCCTAAATTATAAAAACAAAGACTGATGAAAAAAAATATCACAATCTTCAGATCTCACCTTCAGCAGCAGAAACATCACACAGTAATTATCATGCACTGACAGTCAACAAGGCCCGGAGCACCAACTTCACTCTGCCAAAAATAGAACAAATGATAGTCCACATGAATACCAATCTACAGCTGTGGAAAATACCAATCAATTATCTGATTCAACCGACGGACTTATTAAAGGTTATTATCACTTACAGACAGTAGAGACTTTATTTTGATGTTTCAGGGCTTCAGGAATCACTGAACCTCTGAGTCAGCTCTTCTGAGAAGTGTTCATGCTCTCTGATTCTGTGTCTGCATGCCGTCATGAGTCACGCAGTTCTTTCTTTCAGTCCTTTGGGAGTGCGCGTCTCACAAGATGCTGACAGCCATAGTCCAATAAAATGACAGAATGTGTCAGCACAAAACAATTTTGTTTATCAGAGCTGCTGAAACAACTGTTGTAGTTTTTTTAGAGAATGAAAGTTTAAGGCACTACTGAAACCGCTTTTAAAAGCAGAGGCCCGTTATCACAGGGAAGTGAGTGTCAATTTATTTGAACTCTGGAGAAGTATCCCACCTGTTGCCACCATCCATCACACACAGAATATTTTACAGACTACAATTAAAAGAAAATGTAAGCTACCAAGAGTCATCAAGGAGTAAAAAACCAGTTAGACACAACAATCCAAGGTTCACATCATCTCTAAGTCAACTGGTTGTGAGGAAAGCATTAATCTCCTGTGGGGCGAATAATGCCGGGCAGCAGTACCTGTCAGTTTCTCAGAGTGTGTGGTGCTTTTTGACACTTCATCCACCCTGCAGATACTCCTCCAGATCAGCGCTGTGCTCTCAACCTCCATGCTTCATTAAATACGAGTTCAGAAAATCTTTGCCGGATGGTTTCAGTGGGGGAAGCAGGGCCAGGTGATGAGAAACTGGGGGCGTCTCTTTGCCTTAAGGGACATTCCAGCTAGAATTCACTCTACCCTGAAGGCTTATCATGGGTCTAAGAGACGTTTATAAAGGAGGGCTACCCAAGAGAGCGACCAGCAGAGATTAAAAGTGAGCACGACTGTTCTTCAGAGGTGGATTCATGTTGCTGGAATGAGGGAGCCCTGGCATTTTATCTGCACTGATTTAATGCCTGATTACAGATAAAAATGCCTGGAGGGGTCCAATGATAGATGATGTTGTATGCTGTGGAGATTGTGATTAGTGATATTTGGCAGGATAAATAAAACCCACTCGACGTGGCCTGACTTGATTTCTTCCTTCCTGGAGAGAAAATACTGGGAAAAGGCAATCACTCAAACGTTTTCTCACACTGAGTGTTAATACAGAATCTTTTAATACTAAGTACCATACAGAAAATCAGTGGTAAACAAAAAAAGTCCATGACCTCATTTGTGCCCTTCTTTTTATGCCACAAAGGAGAAAATACATGATAGTGAGAAGAGGATCGAAGACACAGAAAAATCATTCTAGTCTCAACAAAAGAGACACGGGTCATTTTCAGCTGATGACAGTAATGATGGAGAGGGGTCATTCAGAAGGCTTTAAAGTGCAGAGGATGCTCCGTAGGGACCACAATGCACTGCGAGTCATCGAGTCCCTTTGACGTTCTTCAAGTATGTTACAGGTCCAGACACTGAAGAATCAAACAGTGTGTGTGAGTGTGTGTGTACAGAGAAAATCTACATTCAATCAACTTGTATCATGTTTACATCTTCAGACTTTAAAATAGTCTACATCCATTCTAGCAAAGAGCTTCCTACACACATGGGAAATACACCCTTCAGTTTCCAAAGATTCTATGAACTGACAGTCAACGATAAGTCTCTTTGTGATGTTAGAGATGGAGTTTGACATGACGCCAGGAAAGTTAGTGTGCAGTGTGAGTGAGCTAAGTGTGAACCTTTGGTCCTTTTCACTTGGTCTGGGAGATCTTTGCAAGGCTGGCTTGGCGGAAGGCGGCTCGGTCCCTCATCTCCAACACACAGTCTTTCACCATCTCTGCAAACATGGAGGGCCAGAGCTTGTGCAGAGCCTCTTCCTTAAGATAGGTATCTGATGCCCTTTGGACCAACTCTTGGAGGTACTGCTCTACCATCGCGGCACGCTCAGACGACTCTACAGTGCCCTCCTGTGAGAAGAAAAGAATATCACTGGCATGTTTTTAAAACATAGTGGAGGGAAAAATCCCAATTAAAGTGTTAACTTTGAAATTTTTACATGATGATACAGAATTCATACAAACTGGATTAGGAAAACAATCTTAAGACAAAATGACGCTTTCACAGTGCATGTATTTAACATTCGTGATTAAGGTTAAGCTTGGGTAAGAAATGTTGATATAAAGAGCATTATTACTGCTGTCAAAAATATGCTTGTTTGATTTACATTTCTGTTAAAAATGGGTGTGGTCTACCTAAACATAATTAAATAAACTGCTATACTTTTGATGGTCAAGGGTTAAATGTTTACTTTGCATTTTCCAGCACCTAAAACCCCAGAGAAGTTAAACATCAATCAACATTTACAAGAAAATAAGTTTAATTTGTCCCATTCAAGTAATTTTAAGATTTACTGACTGAATAACAAACACTGACCAAAAAATGTGGCACAACCTGAAGCAACGTTAGCTCTGTTCATTGGTTGCATCAATGATTACATTGCCTTGGAAATCAAAGCTACTTTGAAAAGCTTCAAATCTGTACCTGATGAAAAAAATCACACTTGTTATAATGATACCCAAAAACACAAATTTGTGTTTCATGGCAGGACCTTTGAAAGAAGGGGAGGTTTGGCTCTATCATTCACAATATCTTAGTTTTTAAACCAAAATGGAAAAAAAAAGACATTTTTAAATTGACTGTATTATTATCCATGGGATTGTAAATGTGTAAATGTATGGTGAATAAATTTCCAACACTCTCAGGAATTACAGTTTGTCACTTCAGCAGTGGATAAGTGAGGAATGAAACTTGCACATATTGCAAATTTCTGTCAGAGTTATTGGAAGAAGAAGCTGAAGTAGCTGCAAACTGCCTTCATACTGCTTTAGCTCTGTCTAGAAAAAACCCCCAGATGATTACTGTAAACATAGAAGAGCATAGTACTGATTTGAACAGATTTGGCCTATGGATCGTCACTGGAATCTGACCTTACTTTTTGACTCTGTATTGGATTGATACCAAGATCAGATCGATACATCCCTGATCAAAATATATCAGAAACAAGTCGGATTATATTTAAGGTTTGGCAACAAAATACTAATAATCATTGCAACCATGGACAGCTTTATTTAACACTCCAGTATGTGTGCACCTCATGACTGAAGCCAGCCATCGCTCACCACTATGATGCCATACAATAAAAGAGGATGAAATGTGGTGACCAAGGCAAAGCTGCTTGAAAGTACAAGTAACCTGACAAGTGATCATTTAAATATGCATGTGAGCTTGCTTCTGAAACAGAATGAAGGTATACCCATAACCAGACCTCTCATCCATCTGTTGGACTGAAGGTCATTTCCATTTATTTATTGTTCTAATACAAAAACCATGTGATTCATTTACAAACAGGACTAGATTTAATTCAATTTCAATGTGACAGTTTAATTTTGAAAGACACTGATAACATCACAAGGGCATCGGTACCAGATGTGGTGTTGAAATATTGCATTCAGCAGAACATCTGTGCTAGTAGTTGCCAACATAGCTATTCCTGGCACAAAACACACACACAAACACCAATTATGAAGATCGTGAGCACTGACTCCTGCCTGTTGGTGTGTTAAATCTATGCTAACATGTCCTGATGCTTACCCCTTTCTCTGTCCACATGATTAGATTAGTGAATTATAAATAAATTTATTTGAGGCTTCTGCTTTGTGGAAGCTCAGCAAGAAATACTGCAACAAGGGATGCAACATCAAATACTGTTTAGCTGTGCATTTGAGAATTTGGAGGCTGAACAGATGATGTTTGGTGAGGGTCTCTACAAATAGTTTTTTTTAACTTCTCAAACCAGCTAATAACTAAATTAACAAATAAACAGAATGGTTGACCTCAGGGCTCTCTGCACTGCAGTCTCTGCTCGGGTAGTTGAACAACGCTCTGCTCAGCCCTTCACCCAGGAGCTTCCCGTTGTCCCGCAGCTCTTCGGGACTGAGCCCAGCTCGCCGGCCACGCCCCTCCAACAGGAACTGCAGCTGACGTTTCCTTGAGGGTGAAGGAAGAGAGTCAGTAACAGAAAGATGAGACACACAGACACATGAGAGAAAAAGTGGCAGGGAGCCACTGACATCATTGTATTACACCTCACTCTCCTCACACCTGTCAGAAACACGAAAAGAGAATTCAGCAGAAACCCATCAGAGCAGACAGTGTGTGCATTCATACATGAGTAACGGACCTCAAAGTGATGTGAACAACATCCAGTGTTGTCTATCAGTTTGAAATCTCGTGTTTAAACATCACTGCTTCAACACGTCCCACAGGTCAGTGCCAGGATGCTGGAAACTGTGTTTTCAGATGGAGCTGCAGGCAAACATTCTTTACAGGATAGTTTAAAGAGTGTTTGAGAATTCATCGGCGTATGCCAAACAGAATCTCTTTGTAAATTACTGAATCAGTCACACATTACGTGAACAAGGAGTGAGGAAGGTACTGTGTGTGTTGTGTAGCTCATTTAAACTTCATCACTCGGTAAATGTGCAGAGAATGTCCGAGAGAGGGAACTCTGACAACTTAAGTTTAAATCAAACAATTAGTACAACCATTTCATGGAACTGTTATTCCAGCATCTTTTTCTTCTCAACATGAAGTGGCTCACAGGGTGACTTTATAGAAAAAAATACTGCACCATATGAGAAATGCCTGTAATATCCATATCCTGTATCATCTCATGTTGAAAAATAATGTTTTACATTTTGTATTTGATCAAAGATGAGCAATCTACACCAAGCACAGCAATGTGGCAAGAAACTAATGACAGGGAACGGTCTCCATCACTGTAACCAAAATCCAGCATGCAAGGATTATCTCTGATTTACACAGCATTTACATCAGGGATGAAAGTATTTCTGTGATGGAGTTGCATTAGTGGAGTCGGTTAGTGGTCCTTAAGCTTTGAGACCAAGGGCGTCGGTTTGAATTTGACATTGGTGGGGCCATAGCCACCACCCCCACCCTCCCCCGCAGCACCCACCACCATTATACCCACTATATTCCCAATATATATGTTGATAAGTGGTGTAATGAAATAATGACAGACGAGGTGGCTGTGTAATAATGGTGTCTGAACTTTACTTCAGTCGTAGTGCATTACATTACCTTAGACTGCCAACAACCGCATTAAACTTTGCATTATACATGGATAAAGAAAAAAACACAAACATATAGACTGCTCACATATTCGCACTACACTGGCTTTGGAGCACTGAGGAGCATAACTCGGTGTTCAAAAAATCAATCCACCATGCTACGATTTAAAAAGGCTGCTCAAATGAAAGGTTTTTCCTTCTGCTGCTGTGACCCTGTCACTCCACCGCTGTCTGACAAAGGGGACGGTTGTGTTGCTTCTTTTGTCAACTGAGTAATATAAAAGTTACAAATCGATCGCCATTAAGAGTGAGAAAATGACATTTTGCATTCATTAGCAGTCGTCTATGATGGGGAGACTATTTCCCTCAGGTGACTTATACTTTCTTTGGTGAAATAGCTTCTTATGTCTTCCACCTTTCATTTTTTGCCCAATAACCTCTGAAATGAGTGCACGAGAACAGTGTCGACCTCCTCGGGTCAACAAGAGTGTTATCTGTCTAAAATAACAATTGGGAGCCAGTCATCCTCAACTACATTTTCAAAAACAAACCTCAAGGGCTTTTATGGCATCTCAACATCCATCACTCACTTCCATCAAAAAGGGAGTCTATTTTGACTTATATGTGACACAACTTCAAACCACAAGTCAGATGATTTCACCGGGCACATTTCCAATCTTTGAAGACAGTCGTACTGTGTGCAGCTTTTAGTTTGACCTTCCACAATCAAGCCTGTCCTTAATCACCGGACAAAAAGAGCCATTAGAAATGTTCTTGTGTGGGACAAATTTAGCAGAATTTGGCTCCTTTTTGCGAGGATGATGTCCATTAAACAGGAGTGACAGAACTCAAGAGCTCTTGGCTGGGGAGAGAGGAATGTTTGTGTCCAAGTGCCAAGTACCCACCCTTGCTCTGAGACTCATAGTCTAATTCCCCTGGCTCCTTGGTGCCAGGCTCTGTCTCGCTGTCTCACACAAATGTGAACACACGCAAGAACATATACACACAAAAATTCTACACACAGACATGTGCATACAAGTACAGTAGCTTACACACTCACACAAGCTGTAAGCTGTAATTCAAAATCACATTTAAGAATCCACATTCTTGACATATCTAAAAGAAGAGCGAGCACTGCTCAGGACAGATACACACCTGTCACTTATCTGTTAATGTTAGGTTACGTCTGAGATCAAGTTCTCACCTGGACTCTTCCAGCAGCACGAGGAGCCTGCAGCGAGGAGTTTCAGTAGCTGCTAAATGACCCAGTGTCCCAAACACACGCTCTGCAGCAATCACATCATTCATGGTGACCTGAAGGTGACACACAAATAAGAACTCCAACCTGCAGCAAGGGATCGTTGACAAGTCTACTACTTAGTGTATTTCAACAAAATGAAAAGACAAAGTAAGAGCTGCAGCTTTGTCTAAGGTATACATTTTTTGTCATAAGTGATAGCCTCAGGAGAAAAGTATATCTCTGCCAAGTCTTGTCTGAGTACATTTAACAGAAGCTAGTCACGTAAGAACAGAGTTGACAGCTGAGACCGTGAAAACAAAGCACAAAAGAAAATAGTTTTCAGGTAATTCATCATGTTAGACCTTAAAGAGAGCTCGTTTATAGATTACATCAGAGGGCAGATAATTCCAGAAGACACAGGACCATTTATTAGAGGACGTTTTTCGCTTAGCTTAGCCAGTGAGCTTTTTGAAGTAGTCTAGTATTCAACAGATACATGCAGAAATAACAAAGTTTTCAATGTCTCACCAAACTCTTGATCAGAAACCTATGCATCTAAATGTTTCACTTTTAGAATGCCAAATTAAATATGATATTTCCTTTTCGACAAAAAAAATAAAATAATCCATCATTATCAGAAATGAAATTCATTCTAAGTGACTTATGTTGTGTTTGCAGATGAAGTGGAAGAAACTACCATCGGACAGCAGAGGGGTCAAACTAGTCCTCACCTCTTGGCCGTTGATCCTCTGCAGGTTGAAGTGGTGGAGGCGGTAGATGGTGAAGGAGCGCCATAGAGCCAGACTGACCACTGGGTTTCCCTCTGGGTGGATGGTCAGCTGGTCCAGACGTCTCACCTGAGCCAGAGCCGCCAGCTGGGGCAGACGGCTGATGTTGGTTTCCAAGAAGATCAGATGCTGTAGGCAGTAAAAACATTTTGTTGTAGACATACAAAACATTGTTTTTTAATTAATCAATGTCAATCTACAGGATATTATTTCTTTACTTTTTGACAGACAGCTACAGTCCAAACAAAATTATCTTTGTCAATCCGCTGCATTTCTCTACGTCTGGAGGCAGAAAGAGAACCCTTCTCACATAAATACTTCTTTCCTGAATAACATCAATGAATTCCAACGCTGCAGCATGAACACCTGAGGCAGCTCAGTGAGACAGAATTAAAAGATCATTGGTTTTCATCTTCACCATGACCATTTACTGCTAATGAACTCTTTTCTTTCCTCTTCAAATAGGCACTTTTCACAGCACTCTCATTATTTGGTAAAAATGAGGAATTAGGCAAGGAGTTTGCAGAAACATTTTTACTGATGTGAAGATGATTCTGTCACAGAAGGATAACCAACATCTGTTGTTTTTTGGGTTGGACACTGAGGTCAGACTATTTATGGCTAAGATCACTCAAAGTCTTGTTTTTCCTCTGTTATGGCAGTCTGGTTTCAGCGAAAATTAAGAACTGACCTTCACCAAATCAGTTTTTCTTTCCCTCTTTGGAGACATTTTTTATCAACATAACCCCGTGGCTCACTGTGGTATGCAGCTTCTGGCCTTACCGATAGATTGGGGAACTTGACCCTTATTCTCGGCAGTGTTGGTACAATGGCGTCAAAGTTGATGTAGCGGAAGGTTATGACAGTGACAGCACCAGCAGTCTGAACCCCCCAGCCCCTTTCCAGGGCCTCCAGGGCCCCAAGTCCAAACAGACGCAGGGTGTCTCCATCCAGCTCTGCCAGGTGACTGTCAGAGAGGGACAGGCTCTGCACACTGCCGCTACCTGACTCCACAAGCCTGCAAAGTACACACACATACACACACACACACACAAACAGACAAAAACAGCCTTTGTAAACAAGCCTTGAATGCACAGAATTTGTTACCTTGTGAAACCTGAAGACACTCTAAGCTTTTGCTTACATTGGTTTCAAACAGGAAGGTATTATGCTAAAAGACAGAAAAAAACAACAGTAGTACAGAACATGAGCAGTCTTGTCAATGTCCCATTTGTCTTGCCTAATTGCTTTGCAGTAGAAGTGCTCCTCTAGGATAAGAGAGTCGTGAGAGTGGAGAATCTTGGTGAATCTCAAGGAGACATTATCTCCCTGCCTGTCCGAGGAAATGTCCTCATCCCTCAAGGTGGGCTCGCACTCAGGGGAATGTCAGCAGAGCAGGGCATCAGATGGATACTGGCTGCTCACTACTCAACACTGATCAATTTGGGTTCAGTGTGCCAACGAGCTAATCATCCCTATTCGTATTTCACACCCTCCCAAACTGACTGCAACAGAGAGCCAAAGTGGTTAGAAGACTAATCCTTTGATTGCAGGACTCAAATTCAAGATTCTTGTTGAAACCCATTTTTAGAAAGCGAGTGCTGAGGAACAAAAAAAGAAAAGAAGAGGAAAAAAGACAACAGGCACACTGCAGACAGAGAGGTTCAAACAGAATGAAGTGAAAGTGTAACTGAAGCTTCTTTGAAGAAGGCCACCTTTGTTGCAGATATGGTAAGACTGGGGCTGACTCTTTACTGAAGCAGAGAGAAGGAAAAGTTCTTTCACCTTACGAAGCAGTGAAGGGGAAGGACATCATTCTGCAGAACTGTATTAATAATTAACCGACATAAAAAATGAGGTCAAGCTAAAGAACAATGACAAGGAAACTAGAAAGAGGTGAAAGAGACAGAAAACTTCTTTTCCAACACCGAAATAATTGCTTTTCTCCACATGACAGGTATGAAACCAGAGTATATTTTCTCTACATCTCAAAACATGTTACATTTTTTAGCACTGACATTTCTTAAAATGTGTTTAGATTTTTTGCGTATGATAACCAGTTTATAAAGTCAAACCAGTTGATATTGACTGTGTCATGATAAAATGTTGCTGAGAGATAACTGCCTTGTAAAAATGTACTACCTGGCCATCTATCGGCTGTGTAGGATGCTTGATTCTGATTGGTCAACACCCCTTGATGACAGTTATTAACTATTACTAATATGTGTATTCAACTGAATGTAGGTTAAACGGGATTTGCAAATCATTGTACTCTGTTTTTATTTCAGTTTTACACAGCATCCCAACCTCATTGGAATTGGGTTTGTAGAGTGAATGAGGAAATCTTCACAACTAAGAAACTAAAGAGTTTGAGGTTTTTATAAGTTATAAGAAAAAAAACAGAAAATAATGATTGTTGATATGGTCAGCAAAAAACTAGCATTCCTCCAACCCACTTCCTGGAGGAAGAACATGACACAGAATTGACATCTGATGTATTTGTGTAAAGGTCAGAGATCAGTTTGCTGTGTGTTTGTGTGTGTGCATGTGTGTGTGTGCATTAGAAAGTACACTGTGTGAAGAAATTCAAAGTCTTCTTTAAGACTATAGCTCTACTTTGGAGTTCAGTCCATTTTAATCCACTCAGCTAGTTTTACAAACCCTTTGGGAGAATAAAAAGGCTAATAATTTTATTTGCCATTAAACAACAGCTGCCGGATTAATCGTATTACACAGTCTGATAAACACCAATACACCAATGACTGACAGGGATTATCCCACTCAATCAACATCCTGGTATCTAGACGCATTACTCTCACATGAATACAAGAAGTATTCACCATGCACACTGTGTAAAAAAAAAAGTCTACATCATATGTTAAGAGATGGTTATGGTAGACTTTTTGGCATGCAGTTCTACTTTTTAGTAATGAGTCACAGAGTCCAACCACCATCTTTGACTAAAATCATTGTAAGTGAAGTAAAGTATAGAACGCTTATTCGAAAAAGACCATGAGGAATAATGCAGGAGGCTTCCCAAGTTTTTTTCTTCTTTTTTTATCGCTAAGACAGAGGAAGAAGAGAGAAAGCCATTGACTGAGACTCTTTCTGGGTGATCAGCAATAAATAAAATACATTAAAAATGCATCTTTCAAAAGGTCACTGGAGAAAATATTTGATCAGTTTTTACCTTCCCTTTTTTTAAAAAACTAATTTTGGGATTCAACATTGGCATTCAGAAATATGAGCATTGCTCAAAATAGTGAATCCTCCCCTTGTAATACATGCAGCAACAAACAGCAGGAACAAACATTAAGCTTGAACATGACTTATTCCTCTAATTTTGAATATGTGGTAAATCAGAAGTGACTGTGACTCAGAGGAGTTGTAATACTTGAAGTTTGAGTAAACCTTTATAAAAAAATCACATCAAGTTCACATGTCCTGTCTGGAGTGAGTGCTTAGAGAAACATGGGGCTTTCTCAGTTTCAGATGGGGGCGTGCCAAATGTTGACATGTAGTGTAATTGTCAGGAAGTGCCACGCCTGGGAGATGTAAGAGCGCCACAGGCAGCAAATCTGGAGGAGTTGGTGAAAGAGATGCAATGTAACATGTAGATAAGTAATGTAAAGAATTAGAGTGTGACTGCGGTCCTGGATGTGTGCCAAAAACACACTCTACACCGTGCCACGTATTGTTCCCTTTGTAATCACAGCTGAAAGGCAGCCAGGTGGCCCTGAATCCCTTCTGACACAAACCAAGCCATTTATACTGTGGGTGGAAGGGAACAAGGCAGGGAGGAAAAAGTGTCACAATATCACAGATCCTGCTCTGGCTTATTAGACTCTGAATCTAATTCAATGAGAGCGATCTCACTTAATCCTACAGGAGTCTTAAAAAGGACATCTGTCATCTCTTAACAATTTAATCCCCCAGAAGACATGACTCGTAACACACATTCAGACACAAGCGTCTCAGATTGTCCAAATACTGAGTGGTGGCATGTATGAAGGATTGCGTACTGAGCTGTCATATCATGAGAGCAGTAAACCGTGTCAAACTCTGTCACGCTGTCATAATGAGATAACAACGGATTCAAGTGGCTTTTTTTTTTTTGGAGTGGCAGAGATCATCTAAAGAGTGATTCAGAATACGCGTTTCAAAATTCAAGATCTAGTCAAGAAGCCTGCTGGTTTCCACACCACTGAGAAGATAAATCATTCATTTCTTTTCATAAAAAGTCACATCTTCTGATCTCAGCAGCATTAAAAAATCATCCAGCTCCCAACTCAGTCACCAGTGCCAATATTAGATTTCTGAGTAATAACTTCGTCACTGTCACGCGTCTCTACTCTGCTCTCCTCGGAGGAATGAAGTTAAATAAATCTTTAAGTGTTCATAAAGGCACCAAGTTGGGCCTTTATCACAGTAACACTTTGGCAGTGAAACCATCTATTGTTTCCTGATTTAAAGCTGGAAAACTTCAGAACAATTAAACAAAGTATGCTGTTCAGATCCTTCCAGAAGTTTTTAATTTGACACCACAGAGGCCACTAATGCCAACCGGAAATGACATCATGTTCGTCTTCTCTTCGTTTTTGTTTTATGCAGCCTTGGATGTGCCGTGTAGAGCTCCAGACCTCAATGGAAACTAACAAACTGCTGAGATCTCCTGTAAGCCATACCCTGTCCCCTGCAACACAGTACTTCTTCTACTGTTTGTAATTCTTAGGAAATCACAAACCCAACTTGATGTTATGTCATGCTGTGAGGAAAGAGTGCTGAGTCACAGGAATCAGAAAAATAGGGTCAAGTGTTTCCATTATCTCCCACTCTCTGCGCTGCTATATGTGGGATGATGACATTTTTTTCATCGTGTAGTCATGTAGTCATTTAGCAGCTATCTGGGGTCCTTTGAACCACACAATGTGGGCAGCATTAAAACTCTTCAATAAACCCACACACCATTAAACAGAAAAATGTTAGATTTCCCACCCACTGAACACTCACCCAGCTGTTTTGAGAGTTTTGCTTTTTGACCATTCAGAAACACATTCTGCCTCTTTTTCAAGTTACTGATGGTGTCGGGTTTGTAAAGCTCATAAGAATGGAGAGGACTGAGTTCTGTTATTTAGAACAACTTGTAAAGAAACATGACTTAAGTCATAATAGGATGAATAGTAAAGCCTTTTCCATTGAGGGATGTGCTCTGGGGCCAGTTTTATATCCTGGAGCAGGAAGAAGTCGTCTTTGAAACATGTAATCTAAGTCCTTGACACAGCCCCCACTTTCGGCCCAGCTTTTCCCCTCGTAACTCATTCAGACTTGAATGCAACCTGTGTGAGAGAATATCAGAGCCTTATGCTGACATCAGACTGAACACAGAGGTCCAAGAGAGGAAGAAATAAACAGTCCTCGTAAGTACATGCCCTGTATTAACTAGAGAGCTCACAGAGGCTTGCTCTAGCACTGAGAAAGCTGGTGGGGTCACATTGTGCTCCAATAACATTTCAAGACATGTTTTACATACCAGCTGTTGCAGGGATTAAATATTTTGACAGGACTACATTTCAACATGTTTCTCTATGTTGTCGTCTCTCAATCCGCAGTTCGAGGGTTCGATTCCCAGCTCCTGCAGTCACATGTCAAAGTGTCCTTGAGCAAGACACTGAACCCCAAATTGCTCCCACTGTTGTTCAGTGTGTGTGAATGGTTATAAATGGGTTAGATGAACTGATGGTTTCTTGCATAGAACTTCCTCCTCCCATCAGTGTGTGAATGTGGTGTGGATGGGTGAATAAGGCGAGCAGTGTAAAGCGCTTTGAGTGGTCAAAAAGACTAGAAAAGCGCCATATAAGTACTGGTCCATTTACCATTTATTGACTCACAGCAGTAAAGATAATGGCTAATAAACATACTCAATGACTGTCTTTTAGAAATGACAAAGAAATCATTTTAATCCAGTGGTCTGCTGATATGAAGCCATTTTACTTTTCAACCACCAGTAACAATTTCACATGAAAAAGGAGGAAGCTGCAGTATACCGAGAGATGAATCAAATTAGTTAACTGATTGATTTATTACAAGCTGATTTGAAGCATATCAACCACAGTGAAACAAAGTTGCAGTACATGCCAGCGTATCTCTTAGTGTCTGTCTTTATAAAAAACCTTTTGTCAATGCTTCTTCATTTAACATTACCTGCTGTGAAATTAATGTCATACAACAGAGATTTTAAACCTTGGCAGAGAAAAAAAAGAAACAAACTGCCAATGAGGAAGATGTGTTTTAATAACTCATAGACACTAATTGTTTTCTTGGTCTTAACATCATCGTGAGACTCTTGTCTAAGTTTTCATCGCATCCGGAGAAGGGACGGCATTTCAGTCAAATATACTTTTCAACAGTCACTGATGAATGTTTGCATATTATTCAAATTGTTCCCTGTCCCTCACGCAGGCATAAAGACACAGAGCTCCATTAATAACTTTGCTAAATTGTTGTTGGCAAGATAAACGATGCGCGAATGGGTGTGATATATAATCTAGTTTTACCAAGAAAAGTGTGCACTTAACCTAACTTTTTAGTTATGTTTTTGTCGAAGTTTCTCCCAGAAGTCTTTGATGCTGCAGAAGTCTCTGTGTTAAATCTCTGTGGATCTCATAGTGCCACACGTGTTTCACAAACAACTGGCACTTATGCTGTTCAGATGTCCCACACACTGTTATTGGTTATGGCACGTTACAGCCAGGGGCTGGCAAAACAAAGGATATATTTTAAATTTATTTATGATTAAATGATTATTTGAATATTGGAATATCACGACTCATCCCTTATCCAGTGTCAACTGCCACATTAAACAAGTCTTCCATCCAAAGTCCTCAGTAAACTTCACCACATCCAGAACTCTGCTGCTCAAATGCTAACTCATTCCTATTCCTGTAACCACATCAACCCTGTCCTCCAAAACCTCCACTGTTTCCTGTTCCAGAACGAGTCCAGTTCAAAGTCCTTATCCAGATCTTTGAAGCCCTCCATAACCAGGCCCTTACCTCTCTGACCTAAGCTGTCCCCACACTTCTGTCTACACACCCCACTGCTAATCTTCCCTCTCCAGCACTCAGAACCAAACACTTACTCAGATCAGCAGAGCCTTTTCTGTTGCTTCCTCTTCCATCTGGGAAAAACACCTCCCTAAAACACATCTGAGACTGGAATGACCCACCACTGTTTAAATCACTGCTTAGAAACCCACTTTTTTAGATCTGCTTGTGATTTCTGATATAGCTGTTTTTGACCTTTGTTTAAACATTCTGGTTCTTTGAACAAAAAAAAGAAATCTATCATTAAGATGGTTATTGTTTTTTATCATTGAGTCCAAGGACTCAGCTTGGAGAGTAAGTTCAGTAAATACGACAAAAAAACATGATTTCTCCCTTACTTTGGATCTCGGGGGCTGTTTGGACGACTGTTGGTACGGAATCTGATCTCTGTTCCTCCTGATGGTCGCTCTGGTCCTGAACCTGGGCTTATCCGTCTGTTGGGAAAAAAAAGAAAAAAGAAAGAACAAATTAAAAAAAGAAATGGAAAAAAGAAAACTTAACAAAAGAGTCCACTAATCTTTCCACAGTCCTCTAAGATGAAGAGAAGCTGCCCTTAAAAGAATGATTTAAGACAGAGGAGGACATTAATGGGTTGTGTAAGTTTAATGGACTGTCTGTAAAGGACAAGAACACTCTTGATTACATTGTTAATGTCTATTTCAAGATCATGGGATTCCACCTGACATACCTAAGCCCCCTCTGGAAAAAAACAGATGGTCCACAAAGCCAAATGAATCAGAAATCATCCAGGTCATCTGAATTCTTTTTGGTAAAGTCAAGACAGCATTGTTCCTCCCCCAGAAAAAAAGGAGAAATTCAAACTCTTTTATAACATCTGCCTTCTGCCTCACCCTTGCACTTGTGTTCAGAAATATGTTTTTGATTATTATTTCATTTGAGATGAGTTTTAAAAATTAATTTCATTTCTTTATTATATAGCTTTTCATTACAGCTCTGAAATCACTGACGTGCCTGACATGCTAAATGTGTCTCATTTTTAAACTAAATTTTCTGCTGGAATAAATAAAGTTTAATTCTTTAATCTTTAATAATAAAACTGAAAAGGAAATTTTAAAATCAGCTGAACCCCCAAATAATAGATCAAAATTCAGTCAATCTTCTGTCTAATAACAGCCACTGGTTATATGACACACACATGCTTATCTCCCTTCATGCTTGTGTCCCTCTCTCCTCTTATTTCAAAAAATTCAGGCGATAACACCACCTTTCTTTCATCTACACGACTCAAACTAAGTTTGGGATATTCTGATGCAAGTTATTTTTGTTCACATTTGCTGGACAGTAGGACCTTAGCTGAGCATTAATTATTATTTGTTGATGTACTAAACTAGCAACAGGCTGGGTTATTTACATCTTATTGGTCCGTTTTGCTTCAGTGACCACCCAAACAGAGCACTCCTGCATAACATGTTTTAAGTAATTTTCCGGTGGCTTTCATGCCTTTATTTTGAGAGGACAGGACAGGGGATAGAATAGGAAACAGGTTGAGAGTGGGGAGTGACATGTGGGAGAGTCGCCACAGGTCGGACTCGAACCCAGGCTGCCCGCTTAAGGGCTGTTTGCCCATATGGAGCACAACCTTAACCACTAGGCCATCTGCACTTCTTGTATAATACATGTTGACCATATCATCCCTTCTTGCTCAAAATATATACAGACATGGTAAAATGTGCTATAAATACTGGTCTGATTCTGTTCTGATCATTACCACTAAAAATGCCAAGAGGAAGACAGAACAGCGCCATCTGGCCTTGGCACGACTGAGGACCGGAAACACCCAGACAGAAGTGGCTGCACAGCTAGGCGTGTCTCAAAGAGTCATCAGTAGATTGTTGTCACGGCACAGAAACACCAGAAGTGTCAATGACAGACCTAGGAGTGGAAGGCCACGCTCTACAAATTGGAACAATGACCATCATCTTCGGACCTATGCCTTGAGGAACCGAGATGCCAACAGCAGAGACCTGCAGAGTCAACTCAGAACTATTCAGGGCACTAGAGTATCCAACCAGACCATTCACAACAAGTTACATCACTTTGGTCTAAATGCTAGATGACTATTGCAGGTGACGCCATTAACAGCTGCTCACAGACGAGCCTGACAACAATGGGCACGGGCCTATCTCAACTGGACACCCTGTCAGTACTCCACAGAAATCATGGGCGTCAGCGTCGGTGGAAATGGTGGATGGAACGTTATGCAGCCAACACCATGGCTAACTGTCACAGGGCTGGAGATGGTGGCGTAACAGTTTGGGCAGGCATGGCCAGTGGATGAAAAACAGATGTCTTGCTGATCAATGGCAATGTTACAGGCCAGTGCTACCTGGACAACATGATTAACCCGGTAATCATTCCAGAATACCAACGACAAAGGCCACGATTCAGTTTTATGGATGACAATGCACCAACCCATCATGCTCAAATTGTCAGAAATCATCTGGCGGAAGTTGGGGTGCCCCATATCAAATGGCCAGCTATGAGTCTAGATCTCAACCCCATAGAACATGCTTGGGATCAACTGAAAAGACGTGTGTACAGTCGTAACCCACTCCCTGTCAATCTGGATCAACTCAGGATTGCTGTGGCAGAAGAGTGGAATGCAATACCCCAGCATGACCTCAGACAATTGGTGGACTCTATGCCACACAGATGACAGGCTGTGATAGATACGAGAAGCGAGAACAACCAATACTGAACATTTTGATTCTGTCTTATCAGTTACCCATTTTTCCATTGGCTTTACTAATACTAAATGAGTAATAAAAAATAGTAAAATGATACCGTTTTTGTTTATTTGCCTTTTTTCTCTTGGTGTAAATGTGTAAAGATTTTTTTCATTTTCTCTGAATTTACCAAAGTGCAAAAAATGAATATCCCTTACTAATTTTGAGTAGTGCAAGTTGTCTATCGAGCCAAAAAGTAACAGCAATTTAAATGTGATCTTCCTTACTTTCTCTTGTTGATAATTCTCTAATTGGCCGTCAACTGTCCTATTAGACAACATTTACAATAGATCAAAGTCAGATTTTCATGCCAAACTAGTGCCTTGGAGTTGTGTTTGCTTCAAACATTCAGATTAAAAGCTCTTAATCTTTTCAAACCTTTATCAATCTAAACCCCGTATAACCTGGATCTATCATCATCATCGTCATCATCATCATCATATTTTCAGGTTTCCCTCTATGAAAGGCACATTATTTACTGCCAAACCAATTGTTCATTTATTCTAAATTATTTAATAACTATCCATGGTGAAACAGGAAAAGCCATGAATGTGCGAACTACAGTTGAACCAGGTGCTTCAAATTGGCGGTTAAGCACTAATCATGAAAAACACCACTGGAGTAATTAAAATGTATCCTGAGGAAATCAGAGTAGTCTGTGTGCGTCAAACTGCCTATAAAGACATTTCACTAGAAAAACAAATCCCAGCCCACAAATATTACCTCTGGGTAAAAATCTGATGATCACTTGAGTGAGGAGGACTAAAGACTAAAGACTGAGATGCGCTTAAACAGTCCACAACCCAAGACCAGTAGTGTTGATCTGAACAGAGTCCTGCAGATGCCTGAATAGTGTGTGTTATCAAACCATAAATTCAGCGGAACTAAATTGCACAAACAGTCGTTATCTTTCCATCCAGTGATCTCATTTAGCATTAATATATGACCCATGTGTCCTAGTCTTCTGCTGATGTGTAGTGTACCTGGGCTCTTCAGGAGATGGCTCCTGTCCGAGGCCATTGGTCTGGGCGGGGCAGTGGGCGGGGCTGTTCTCTGGACTGACTTCTTCTTTAGCACCATTAGTTGGTGGCAGCTCCAGGCAGGCCCTGACCCCCTCCCACTGCTGTGCTGCATTACGGATTGCTAGACGCCGCTTCTCCTGGATGATAACAACACACATGGACACACACACACACACACGCACACACACAGAGGGCAGAGATGGTTTCAAATGACAGTTCTCTTGAGTAGCATACAGAGACCTGTATACAGTCAAATGGAATCTCTTCATCTTGTTACAACTGCAGGAGGACTAATTCCACTGTCTTCTTTGCTTCTCTCTGAACAGTGTCTTAAAGTTTCTTACTTGCTGTAAGCAAATATCAAATACAGAGGTTATTGAGCCTCTGCTGTATATGTGTATGTTGGTCAGAGGCTTTGGTATTGCCTGCAACATTTTGATGTAACTGCAGTTTGCTTTACAGCAGTGGCATCACTCCCCTGCAACAGAGAAGATTTCTGCTGCACTGCTCTCTTTCACTGGTTTTGTCCTGGCCAAGCTGCAGTTTCGATCTACTCAGTTATGGAATGTGCCACTCCCCGATGCAGGGCTGAGTCAGTATCAATTCATAGTGAATCCTTCACTCTTACGAACTCTTGGCTGTGGCATTCAATATACAACACCAGGCTTTAGCAGGAGTCATGTTACTGGGAGACAATGTGTGTGGCACAGAGACTGTCTCTCAACAAGGATAACCGCTGCAGCACAGACACAGCAGGAGCACATAAACAAACCAACAGACACTGAGAAAAATATGTATCTGCAAAGTAAAATATCTTTGACAATTAAATGAAATAATGCCATTTTCAAAAACAATACCACTCTGGACTATTTAGCCCTCCTCATACTATGTGTTTTGTCATGATTATGTGTTTGTTTCTGTTTAATAAATGAAATTCCTCACTCATGACAAAAGATACCTTGAGAAACTTATAAAATAAGCATATAAAACAGAATAAATGTTAAAGTGACATAGAAGATAGGAAAAGGTGGTGGAATACATCAACAAGTTCAAATCAATCCTCGCTATTATGTGTGGATAACCCAATTACAATGTTCTGTTGTATACAGTAACCCATGAAGTGCACTGGATTTAAAGTACAGCAGAAAATTCAGCAGGTAAAACTCTAAACTTCCAATACCTAAAGCTTTCCAAATTATTTTCTTCCTATTACCTGGAATAACTGAAAAAAACACTGCATCAAACATATGAAGAGGAGCTTTAGTGGGTTCACAGGACACAAGTTAATCTGCTCTCAGAGATGCAACCATAACCCATGCAGACAAAAATAAAACCAATCAAATCAAATACTACCTTATGAATTGTCTGTTTGTGACTCTCCTTCTTCTTCTCCTCCTCTTTTCGAGCCTGTACACCAGCCATGCGCCGATCCTCGTCCTGAAACAGAGAGCTTGTGCAATCAGACTGTCGCTCCATTCATGAGTTTTGAATTATTCAAGAGAGAGGGGGGAAAACCACAAAAGATGCCGCCAGGGAGACTGTCCTCTACACCAGAAGTGGACCACTGTGGAGGATGGGAGAGATTCTCACACCAGCCGGCTGCATCACAGGATTATCTGTCTGATTTTCAGTCTCGGATCAACAGTGCCCAGCTGTTGGGGAAAGCCAAAACTCCCAGAATGCAATGCTGCCAACACAATCTGAGTGTGGCAGTTGAGAGCTGGGAATCTTTAGCTGTCTGTGACAAACTAGCATAGTCGATAGTTCAGTCTGATCAATAGGGGCAAAATGCCTCGCTGGAGTTAAGGCACTGATGTGAACAGAGACACATTAAGATGTCAGGTCTTTGTGTAATGACTGGAAACCATTTTTTGTGAGAGGAAAAATTTGAACGGGACAAATGACCAAAGTGTGTGGGCTGTGGGGTGAAATGAATCAATATCTCATTGACTTCAGAGGATGCTATTCTTCAGCATAATGTCTCTACTACAAGCCTTTGCACATTCTATTAGACCAATCATTTGTCTGTAGTGTTTTCAGTCAAAAACAGTATTTACTACATTAAAAAAAAAGAAAAATAGACACATTCGTATCCAAAATGAATGAATCAGAATACCAGACATCACCCAAAACATTCAGTTGTCCTTGGTAAAGAAGCTCATCCTTTATTTTAGCATGCTATACAAAAGTTTTATAATTATATTTTTAGGTTAATGATGACTAAATGACCTTTACTTCTAGGAAAGATAAATCCCTTTTCTGTTTTTGAGTTTGTGTCTAAATGTTTCTTTCTGGGCACTTGAAATAATCCAAAGTTCCAAGTTCTGGCACAGAAGCTCAGTAACACTCTATCTCCTGATTTACAGTATTAACTCTCTTCTCATTCATAGATAATGGACAATCTGCCAGTGGACAACGTGCCAAGCATAGTTGTTATCTCATATAATCTGATCTCACTTCTACAGACAGCACAGAGCACTGGGGGCAAGTTTTCCAGATCACTAAGAGGGGAAAATCTATATCTTCAGTGACTGCTATGAAGTTTGCCCCAAGCTACATCATGACACTGTTGAATAAATGGAAACTTAAGTCCTAGACTGACACAGCTTTGATCCAATCAAAACTTTGCACTGCTTTAAGTAAACCCCATGCCCATAAAACATTAACCTTGTTTTCAGATATGATAACAACTCATGAACATCACCAAACCTGCTGAGAAGCACATATACTCTAAAATTCAAGTAAAAACAGGAAAACAGGTTAAATTTGAGAATTTTTTTATCAGCAGTAAAAGTTCTGGGGGCAAGTAGTGTGGTACTCATAGATTCCTTGAAAGTACAAGCTCAGACCTGGATGCTCTCTGCCTGACAGCCTCTAAAAGCATGCTGATATACTACTGTAGCACTTTGTTGGTATGTTATATTAATATAACTACACTTTTACGGTAGAGCAGCTACTATTCGTTTTGTTAGTCTGTATTTACAGAGTGTTATAACTTCTCCTCCTAATCACTGTTGCATTGTTGAATACAATAGACAACCATGAAAGATGAACGCTGCACAAATTCCAGAGAACAAAAACGAGCCCAGATAGCAGCAGGATGAACAGAAGCTTGGAGCTGCACCACTAAAAGTGAGTATAAGACAAAATAATGTGTGGTCATCATGTGTTTATATGATCTGTGAGGTAATTTTCTTTACATCAAGTCATCTTCAAGAATCAACATGTATGTGTAGGCAGGTTTGGGCCATTGGCCTAATATGCTTCAAAGGTATGGAAACAAAGTGCAGTCTGTAGTTGTGAGTTTGTCAAAACTTGACAAGAGACATCCTCTTTGCTATGAAACATGCTGAATGAGAAATATAGCACGATAGAGCTGTCATATGATGTTCTCTAGTTCTGGTCACAAAAATACTGTCCTTTCTGTGCAATAATAATAGAAGAACATCTAAAAAGTCATTTAACTAAATGAAAACAAAAAAAGCTCTCAGCATCAGTTGATAAGAGCAGAGTAGGCCAGTTTTCTCTCTAGTAAACTCACAGGCAGAGGTAAACAATTTGGTCTTACTGTGATGCGCTTCATGTCCAGCTGTCTCAGATGAAGCACACAGCGCAGGACGGCCTGCTTGTACCATGTCTCCAGGGCTACAGGATTCCCATCCAGGGTGAGCTCAGAAAGGGTGCGTGACTCTCCAAGGCAGGCTAGCTGATTGAAACTAGACACAGAGAGGAACAATTTGAGTGAAATCCAGTTACAGCAATACTCCTCTGTTTCTAAAGAAACATGTGTAATGAATGTTTTACAGCGTTAGATGCCGGCTGACCTAACTCAACACCGGGAAGCCTGAGTCATTCACCGAGTGTCAGGATAAAAAAAGATACACAGCAGTTAAGATGGTAAATCTACAGGAAAACTGGTGGCATGACATGACTCAGGGGGGAATGATGAGAGAAAAACTGGTTACTCTGTTGATAACCCCCTTTGGCAAAGGGAGAAATGAAAAAGCACAGTTATGTTATGTAAGGCAGTCGGGGTCTATCATTAATAATTTGGGATAATAACCTTGATGAATCATTTGCCTGGAACTGCTTATGAGCCTCCTACACAGCCCTATGCCTGATCCATGCCAGAAGGTCTATTTTCAATGCAAATTAAGGTCAAAGAATAAACATCTGGTGTTCTATTAGAGTAAACACAAGTGGTGCAAACAAAATTTCACAACTCATGATGTTTTAATAGTTGACATGAAATAGCACTAATTTGAGAGAAATTAATGTATTCAAAGATGTGTTATAATATTTCCTCCAGGTTCACCTTGATGTGAACATGTGGTGAGCGCACCTGTTCACGTCAGTGCATGAAACTTCATGTCATTATGTCATTACTTGTCAAAGAGTTACAGTAGACTCTACAAATTATTAAACAGCTGTATTTTACAATCCAAGGAATGTCAATGGTGCTGCAGAGCACCTCATAAATTTTGCATAGTTGTTGCCCTGGTAATCCTTTAAAAACCCCAGAGGGGATCATTACTCTGATGAAGCAGCTTTGTTGCAATAATGAAAAGTCAAAATGCATCTGTCCCAGTGCAGTCCAGGTCCAACGGGAAGTGAATGCAAAGAATATATTTTACAGCTGTGTGACCTTAATGTGTTTCCAGAATACAACATACTACAACAATTCTACATTTCTACCTGCACTTTTTATACCTCAAGGAACTTCTCACCATCAGCTCTGTCCTACAATCTACAATCTACAATTTAATTTAGCGGATGCTTTTTTCCAAAATGATATACAACACAAGCAAGACGGAGAAACGTTATTAAGTGCTTCAAGTTAGTTGGGTCACAGGTACTCTGCCATCAAGTGCCCACAGACCCCCCCCCCCCTTTTTTTATAGTATTCCACCTAAATAGTAGCCACAACTAGAATTCAGTATCATTCATGCAATATCATTAAACATTCAGCAATATTCACTATTCAGTGCTTTCATTTGTTAAGAGCTCAGTCTGAGTCCTTCTGATTCGACCCCTGAGGACAAAGAGGAGAAGGGTCAGATTAAGTGCCAAAGTGTTCCCTGAACAGGTGAGTCTTCAGACCTCTCTTAAAAGTAGAGAAGGGGACTCTGCGGATCGTATGGACTTGGGTAATTCATTCCACCAATTTGGAACAACAGAGGAGAAGAGTCTGGCTAGACATTTTGAGCCATGCTGGGCTGGGAGCACCAGGCGTCTCTCAGAGGCAGAGCTTAGCGGGCGGGAAGGAGTGTAGACCTGGATGAGGGACTCTAGGTAGGAAGGAGCCGTTCTTGTCACTGTTTTGTAAGGCAGAAGAAGAGCTTTGAATTTGATTGAGCTGCCACTGGAAGCCAGTGAAGAGAGATTAACAGCAGGGTGACGTGTGCTGTTTTGGTCTGGTTTAAGACCAGACGTGCTGCTAGAGGCCTGCAAGCAGTGAGTTGCAGTAGTCAATACGTGAAATCACAAGAGCCTGTACCAGGAGCTGTGTGGCCCGTTGTGTCAGGTAGGGTCTGATCCTGGCATATCGACAGAACCGAGCAATCGAGGCCACATGAACCTTAAAGGTCAGCTGGTCATCAATCATGACACCCAGATTTCTTGCAGAGTTTGTGGGCACAAGTTGATTTGATTCAAGCAGGACACTGATGTGTGGTTGAATAGAGTGACAGGCTGGAAGGACAATGAGCTCAGTTTTAGACAGATTTAGTTGAAGGTGCCGTTCCTTCATCCAAGTGGAGATATCAGCCAGACACGCTGATATCTGAGCTGAGACAGTTGTGTCATCTGGTGGAAAAGACATGAAAAGCTGAGTGTCGTCTGCATAGCAGTGGTAAGAGAAGCCATGTGAGCGGATCACTGCACCAAGTGAGGTGGTGTATAAGGAGAAGAGGAGGGGACCAAGCATTGACCCCTGGGGTACCCCTGTCAATAAGCCATGTGATTCAGACACTTCGCCTCGCCATGACACTCTGAAGGATCTACCTGTGAGGTAAGACTTGAACCAAGACAGGACAGATCCTGAGATGCTAAGCTCAGAGAGTGTAGAGAGGAGAATTTGATGGTTCACGGTATTGAAGGCAGTAGACAGGTCCAGTAGTAATAGGACAGAGGACCGACCAGCAGCTCGAGACAGTCGCAGTGATTCTGTGACTGACAGGAGTGCGGTCTCAGTGGAGTGGTAATGCCTGAAACCAGCTGCTTCAGTTCCATTATTCTGTTTACTATTAAATAACAGTTCAAAATAAGCAAAATAATCTCTCAAAACATTATTAAGGTTTTGTTTTTTATATCTCCAAAACCCTTCTACTGTGCCATCTAACTGCACCTCAAAGCAAGTGTGTTCTGTTGCTCTACCTAGCAACAGACCATGACTGTTCTCCTATCAGCTTTAAACAGTTTCCAAAGGTAGGCACACCAGATTCAAACACATGCACATGATCAAAGAAGTTATTCTATTCAAAATACCTTTATGAGGGAGCCATAAATATAAGACTTAGACGGTGTCACACATAGTGCCATGAAGACTTTAAGGATAAAGACTGAATCTTTCTTGCCTACTCTTTTGACATGTTTCTGTGTGTCAGTGTGTGGGACACAGAATCGCACAGACACTAGAACAACAGAGCTGGCATGAGATGTCAGGTCAGATCTATCACATCACAAGGTGACTGTAAAGCAGGCTAATGAACACTGGACCACCCTGTATCCCACACACAGGCCCCTCCTCCAGGCACAAAGAATTGTAAAGGACTCTGTGTGCAGCTGTAAGTAGCTAAGTCTATGGAATCTTGATTGCTGACTCAGAGAGAGAGAGAGAGAGAGAAAGAAAGAGAGAGAGGCATGAAAAAACACTCTACTTATTCTGGGAAAAGTGCATAAAGAAGGCTAATATTGGCTCTAAGCTACAAAACAAACCTGTCATTCATCTTACACTCTCTCACCTGGTAATGCTGCTCCCAATTTGTTCAACCTATAAATCTGACATCAGTTTAACAAGGAGGTAAGCTTTCACCCAGCCTGCTTTCTTTGTAGTATGATTAACTTTACTGTATCGGCACACCCATCTCTTTGGTAACAGAATGCTGATCATTTCAATAAAGGACACATCTCATTTGTGCTTTTCTAGGTTATGGAAATCAGCCACCACAACCAACCTGTATGTGTGTGTGTGTGTGTCAGTGGTCGAGCTTGGTTGTGGGTATTCTGCCTGCAGCTCTTTGGCCAAACCCCTGACGAGAGCCAAGGGAGTGGACATGGAACTGCCCTGCCACTATTCATGTCCCTGCCCTGTGGGGAGGAGGGAGTTAAGCGGTATGAGCTCTTACCTGGTGATGTTGTTGCAGCTGAGAAAGAGTCGCTGCAAGCAGGGCAGGCGGTCCACCTCAGTCTGGAAAGAGAAAGAGGGAAGAGAGAGAGATGGAAGGATGTGAAGAGGAGAAGGTGTTTGGGAAGACAGCACTGCATCGTCATTGCTGTCAGAGCACTGTATCCCTCTCCATTCCCTCAGTCACCTTGCAGCTCTCGGCTCCAGCAAACAGCATCCCCATCCACCCTGCGCATGCACACACACACACACACACATATACAGCATGCTGCCTCGTCTGCACATGGAGAGGAGGGGCAGGAGAGAAAGACAGAGAGAAAAGGGGGAGGGGAGAGAGCGTGTGGCTGCGCTAATGCAGAGATCCCCTGCTGCAGGAAGCTAACTCACACATTTACATCCAGTAGCACACACTCTGAGCAGCTATAGTACATTGCCAAGGAAAAACGCAAGCAAGCGTTAAGTCAACGGAAAATGAATGGAACTGGGTCTTTCTGTTCACGAAAGAGGATCAGCATCAGAATCAAGGCAGAGTTTAGTGAGGGGGTGGGCTGAGGAGCAGCAGCTGGTCGGCTGGTGAAGTGAGGATGATACACAGGGACGTAAGCAATATCACCAACAACCGCTCCAGCCCATGAGTGGCAGTGTGTGGACAAATCAAGTTCTGTGCTAAGAGTGTGTGTGTGTGTGTGTGTGTGTGTGAGTGTGTGTGTGTGTGTGTGTGTGTGTGTGTGTGTGTGTACAGATGGCTGAGGCTTCACATGCTAAAAGCAAAGAGGACACTCCCAGCAGCAGTCTGAATGAGCTGCGTCAGCGTCCGCCCATGCAGTCACCGCCTCGCCTTGCAGCTTCCTCCAAGACTGTTGCCAGTTTCCATTCAAAGGAGAGATCAGACTATAGCACCAAGGCTGAGCTAGCTTCTCTGCAGAGAAAGGGACAAACACTGCAGCACAGAATCAGAGCATTCCCACACACCCCATCCACACAAGCAGACAAAAATAGTACAAACTCTCTCATTCTTGTTTCATCTATTCCAACTGCTAGAATGCTCGCTGTACTACAGTGAGCAACATCAGCAGGAGGACTGCAGAGAGTTTTTGTGTTTGTAAGTGATGTGCTGCACTTTTTGAAGCTGATTCCATGAAGCCAATGCACTGAAACCATCTTTCATGGTAAGCTTAACAGAAAGTTAGTGCACAGTTAAGTTATTATATTTACCTTTTAAATGGTGCCACAAATGTAAGGAACGTGCATTTGCAGGATGAGCAGAAGAGTGGAGTATGTGGGTTGTGCCGAAGAAAAAAATTGCCAGATCTCCTCTGCCAATGCCAAACAGCCTATTTTGCTGTTGCTATTGACTCTTGTGTTTTGAGCTCCCGGTGTCCCCAGGAATAATGAGGTGGTTCAATAGCGACAGCAGAATAAATTGTTTGGCATTGGCAGAGAAGATTTGCATTTTTTTTATGTGGCACCATTTAGTGGGGAAATAAACAGGACCTCCAACAATATAAGATTTACTGCCAAGATGCACTGTTACAAAAAAGAAATATTCTACCAAACACACTTAGCCTAGATTGAAGACAAAACAAAACCCCTGAATGATAACAAAACATTTACTGTACCTGTCTCAACTAATAATGTCTGCTGTTCAAAAAGAATTCGCCAAAACCTTGAAAGTTCAGACCTAATGACGCAGCTCAAACATATATTTACCTTTTTCACAATGTCAGCCAAGGCAAGAGATTTTTTGACTTCTTTTTTTCTTTTTCTTTTTTTTGGCTTTGTCATAACTACAATTGCATGGCTTTATTTTTATTGAATGAAGTTACTAGATTATGATCTAAGACTTATCTTTTCAAAAGAAAGGACAAAATAATCTACAATGTTCCACTAAGACCCTGTTTTAAGAAGTATGATATTCCACTCTTGCCCCTGACCTTTTACAGTTTCATATAAAATCACTATACACACATTTTAAGTGGAAAAAAAATCATCTCTGACTTCAAGTGAAAATGTGTTGTATGATAAAAGCATGTGGAAAATAACTAAAGACTTCAGCTAATATCAAAATGTGTATTAGAATTTTAGTAACCAGTTTACTGAGCACCTTAGTATAAAACTTTTTTCTATTTTTTAAAAAAAACTGCAAGTCATGCTAACCAGTGCTAGCTTAATCTGACCCTCCTACACTCTCCCACAGCCTCTGCCCCTGGATGCTGGTGAAGCAGCAGCCACTGCACGCTGTCTGAGACTAAATATAGCAGCCCTGTCTCAGACACAATGATGTCATCACTGAGCTGGTGTGCAGCATAACAATCGCCAACCAATGTGAGATCTTTTTCTAAAAATCCAATTGATCAGAACCAATGGGCTGAAAGGAGATCAGTTACAGCTTTGTTGCTGTGTGTGTTTGTGTGTGGGTGTGTGTGGGTGTGCATCTATCTGTGTATTTATGTGGCTGAGTGCCTGTGCCTTCACCTCTCTGTCCTGTCTCCACCCATCCATTACTGACAGCTTGCGTGTCTCCTTTTTTCACACTCATGCTAATCTCTGACAGCGGCATTTCTTGAAACACACAGAATAGAGTTGCCTCTCATCACGGCTGCTTCTGTTGCATGCAAAAACTCAGCACAAAAGAGCATGAAAGCTGCCCAAACAAAAACACAGGTACACGTGGATGCTGAGGGGGTGTCAAGGATTAGAAGCTGTCTGTCTGTGTTTTGTGGTTTGTCTTTGAAAAGATACCGCTTCAGGCTCAAGCCTTGCTGGCACACATCTGGGTTCAGGTACTGTGTGCCAGAACTTTAGATGCAGTTCATTTCATGGGTCGACTGCAATCTGATGCAAAGTGCTCACTGCTCTGTTGTTTTTGCACTGCATGCTCACAGACATCACTTATCAATCAATAGGGGACAGGGCTTCCTTTAAAAGCTCTCAGTTGCAAATGTTTAAGGCGTTTAAACAAAACAACGTATATATAGCAGAAGGTGAACTGTATATTCAGGATATATGATAAATTTATGACACCAACAGAATGACAGACATAATCTAACTAACTACTGCAGAGTCAACTGAACAATCTGGCTCATTACTGACCCCACAAGAAGAGCAGCCCTTTGGAAAAACTCTGCTAATCCATAAAGCCTTGCCGCCTCTGGGTGATTTCTTTTCACTCTGTCTGTTTTATCAGCGCTTATGCTGACTTCAGAGCTTCTCCAAACAAATCCTTTCACTAATGCCAAAAATGTAAAACGGCTCACTTATTGCTACAGGACTTCTCGATGGAAAGACCCACCTGAGAGAGAAGTGTATATGAAACAGCGTCTATTAACTACAGTTGTGAGATGAATGAGTTATTCAGTTGTACAAGGATTAAAAGGTGTCCTTTGTATTCTCTCACTTGAATGACATTTAGAGCATGCAAATGACCCGCACTAACACTATGAATAAAAAAGAATACCTGAATACATTTCTTGATGCATCATAGCACAACTTCCCATTTTTTAAATGTGTTGACACCTAAACCTTTACAATCCCCCAAAACATTTACAAAAAGAAAAAGCACTCACAAACTGTAAATAAATGCATGGATAGGTTTTGAAAGATAAAAAAGTCTAAGTTTACTTAATCAAGGCCCCCTCACAAGCATTTTTAAAGACCAGTGTTCCAGACTTTGTATAAAAGGGAAAACCTGGACACCTTGAGGATGGTTATTTACTGTGAGCCAGATAAAAGCCCTTGGCAGCCAACACCTCTAATGACAGAGAGTGTGAAATCTGCTGAAGGGTAAAATTTTCCTCTCCTATGTATCAAATACAACATAACATCCGGTAATTACAACTGGAAGAGGTTCAGGATCAGAACTTGCAGGCACAGGACGAGATGAGTGACAGGATGTGGTTTATAAATGGCACAATGCTGGATTCAGTATTTTCTACCCCAACAAGCAGGGAAGGGCTTTGGGGATTTGCATACAAATGAAGGGGCCTGTTTTGGCATGCACCGTTCTGTTTATCAGATTAAAACTATAGAAACCAAAGGAGGTGAATTTGCATGTTTCGAATATCCAGTTTCTCTATTTCTGCAGCACAAAGTCGGTGGTAGGTTGTGAATAATGAGCGAACTCTCCCTGGGTAATGCCAATGAGATACAATTCAGCACAGACTTTCTCAAAAAAGTGTGTATTGCTATACCTTTCTGCTTGTTATTTTGCAGAAGGAAATGTGACCCCATGAGAACAGAATCAGAAACCATAGTCAGGACCTGGTCCAAAAGAATGACACCGCGATGAAAGGTGAAGCACATCACCAGCTTCTTTTTGAGGGATAGTTTCTGGAGTTAATGAGGGTGTTAAGCTTTCATCAAAATGAGGAATGTATCACCTCAGCTAAGTACAGTCCTTAGTAACAACATACCATGAAGCAGCTGCAGTGTTCATAATCTGGAACTAGATTTAAAAAAAGGGAAAAGGCAGTCTGCTTTAAGGTTGTGTTCACTGTGTCGGTTTGGTTTCTTTTTCTTAATAAGAAGAAGAATAATGAGCATACAGAGAAGAAAACACATTAAACTGAAGACACAAAGGAAAAAAAGAAGCCTCTCACCAAAACAGAGATGCAGTTACGCCGCAGGTTGAGTTCAGTCAAACTGTTCAGGCGCTGCACATTTTCAATGGTGGAGATGTTGTTTCCTGATAGATTCAACACTTGCAGCTCGCATAGGTGAGATAAGTTTTCAATCCTGGAGATCTGGATGAAAGGATAATGAGACAAAAAGAGTGCATAATATAAAATCATGCAAAACACCAATCTGGATAATCACATTGAGAGAGATAACACAGAGGGGAGAGCAGGACTGGCAGTACATGACACACATAATAGTATAAATTCAGTGCTCACCTTCAAAACCTGTTCTAAGATAATCACACGCTTTATGTGTACCAAAAATTACATCAAGCTGCACACAGCTGAATGTTTTTGGGACTGCAAAAAGATGTTCTTCAGACATCAGACATGACCAACATTCATTCAGTCACATCAAGCCCTGACTCCTGTTTCACCTCCCAAATCATAACAACAAACAAACAGTCGGAGGGTCAGTCAGTGGTGAAATGATACCCACTTCCTTCCCCTCCTCTCTCTGGAGGAGGGTACTTAGGGGCTCCCTTCATTATCACACTCAAAATAGTTCTGAGGAATTCCTGCTGGCTGCTACCCTGAGAGTGATGTGTCTGCCCCCTGAGGTACACACCGTGCATAGAGGACAGAGTTCAGAGGGCAATGTGAGCTCAAAGATTCTGTCAAAATACAATACTTCATGACCACTGTATTTCAGAGCCAAAGGAATCTTGCAACTGTGTCATTTAGAAAAACGACTTCAATAAAAAAATATGTACCTTAGCATTACAACATGAAAGTACTCAGGGTTTCAAGTCTGGATCATTTGGATTTATAGAGCTTCTCTTCTCTTTTAATGGCATTATGACTTTAAACTTCTGGTAAGAGGCCTCCTGCTTGTCAAATAAAAATATATATCCCCCCTTCCAACCACAGAAGGTGGATCAAGGACGTATTATCTTACATTTAGCTAAAGAGGATTAGATATTCCCTGTAGAGTTCACTGAGACACTTGGAAAAAAAAACTCCTTCTTCACGAGTGTGCAAAGATCCAAACGGTTTTGACCTATGGGGATAAATAAAGTAAAGAATTTGAGACACATTTCTGCATATATTCCCACTTACATAAACAGGTTTTAGTTTCACTTCTTCTTTGGGCTCCATTTACTGAGCACACAAAAACTCACTTATTAAAATGGAATGACCTGAGGGGGTTATTCATGTATAATGACTAATCTTTCCAAAACAAACTGTTTATGTGCTGTCTTGTATCTCATCCAACATAAGCGCGCTGTTTTCTATTGAGAACCAGAACTCTTCACAAGTAGGGTTCAGGTCTTATCTGCTAAATACAGACTTTCTAACAAATTCAGCATTTTGTGAATGTGTTTGATTATGTTTTTCTTACATGGCAAATTCAAACACAAAGATATTCTGTGTGCAGTTCTTTTATGCTAATTCTTGTTAAAAGCAAAACTGGATAGGATAAAAAGTGCCATGTAGTGCTGACTCTGCTTTTCCAAAAGTAACATAATATGTGTTTTGTTTAGGGAAATGATAAAATAAGTGTGTCTGTCCAGAAAACATCCAAATATGAGGAGGTACAACACATTAAAACCATTATTCTATATTCAAATGCCTTATAGCAACACTGTGCTGTCACGACTGCTATAAATCCCTTAATATCCACACAAAATAATCTTACACAAGCAGGAGAATGGTATGAAAGGGGACCAAGGTTATATCAAATAGAAAAAATTCAGATAGTTGAAGCCATATGATGCAAAACAACCTCCTGCTCAGTAAAGAAAAGGCTAAATGCACCTAAAATGAGAAAGGCTTCCTCAGAGGGTAAATGTTAACTCAGGTATAGATAAAACAGCACACACTGTTAATCTTTCAGTACAAACAGTATCTCAACATACTCTGAAGACATTTCTGGATATCATTATTTGTAAATGTTTAAATATCAAATGTTACACACCATAAATAAGGTGTTTCAGGTTCTAAAGGGGGGTTCATTTAACTAAAGATAATCATGACATGAATGTGGGACTCTTAAAGATATTTCTTTCGTGTCTATGATAATTGTTACTTATATTGAGAATTATCAATCCACTGCTCTCAGGAAATGATCCACACACTTTTTTCAGGAAAATCATTGCTAATTTTCAAGAAGTTGTGGAAAGAATAATATCTAAAATGTCATTCATTTTTCTAGAACAAGTGTTTTAGTTAAAGAATGCATATTTACTGGAAACTTTACTTAAAAGTTTCAAAACCGCCAAATTTATCAAATGTGATACAAAAAAAATAAAAAAAAATGATATAGCAATATTTTCGTGGATTTTGTTAAAATGGCTAGTTTTTTTTTATGGGTCAGGCTTTAAAAGGGTTAAAAAGATGCCGACCATTAACTCAGTCAACAAAGAAGCAGAGGCTTGTTCTTATCTGTGAAGTGAGAAACAATAGAGAGGCATGCCAAGTAGAGGAGAAATTGGCCCCATGCTCAAGCATGCTCCTCTTAAACAATTATCATCTTAAACTTAATGACCTTTTGTTGTCAGGGAACAGAACACAAACAAATAACCTTGTGTTGTTGTCTCATTATGACAAAGTGAAAGCAAAGCTGGAAGCCTCCTTCTGTTGGAATGTCTCGGCTCCAGTGACATTGTATCCCAGAGTCCTGTACTTATCACTCATGACAGGACCAGTCACATTTAGTAAGACTCACTCCTTCTAGCATGGGCATGGGATCAACCGGCCTCTCTTACTCTGCAAAATTTTATCCTTATTTTACTGATGCTGAAGGGCTTTCTCCACTGTCCTCTGTGAAGATTCAAATCAAATGTCAGGTTACATAGTAGCTCCAACATTTTTATACTGAGACTATGAGAGAGTCATTTTGAATTCTCACAAATAGAACCAGCAAACTGGACACCCTGTTACATAAAAATGCCAGTAAAAAGCTAGGTGGAGAGAGATGTGAGCCTTCCAGCTTGAGGATGGGAGGAAGAGAGAACAGTAATGTACTGATTCGGCCAGAACAACCGTGACCCTCAACATTATCATGAACTCTGTGCAGCAAATCACGTTATACCTGGGAGGTCATGTCTCTGGTGGGAGTGGGAAATAGTGAATAAATGTGATTGAAAAGTTATCTTAGCCCACAAAACAGCAGGTTTTAAAGTCAGTGAGTGAAAAGCAATCTGAACTTGTTGGAATAATAGATTCATCATCTGCTCCACGATGGTTGCCTGCCAATGAATGGCTTCCTCTGAGTGCAATGTGCTTATATCACAAACAAGAAGAGCCCAAAGTTTGTTCATTCATTCATTCATTCAAGCTTTGTCATAACTGTTTGAATTAACATTAAACATGTTGATAGGAAACACAGCAAGTGGATAGAATTATACGTTCAGGCAACACAGAAAAAAAAAAAAAAAAAACACACAACACTGTAGAAGCCATTGAATAGTAATTGGAACGCCTTCTTATGCAAAGAGCAGCCAACATCAGAGAGGGAGGGAGTCTAAGCTGGGCTCTGGAGTCACTCTCTGAGGAGAGGTGTGGGCGGCATGCTGGCAAAACACTAATTTGACCAAGGGAAGCCTTTCTATTTTATCTTCCTTCTCCAGGAGCTGCTAAAACCCTCACTGATTTAAGAAACACTGACATCAGTGTTTCTTGCATCATTTGTTTTCTCAGGCTTTTAATATCAGAGAGCTACACTTCTCTGTGGAGGCTAAATAAACAACCCAAGTAAAAGATTTAGACTCATATCAGTCGTAACGCTTCATAACTGGCTAGAGCACAAAACATTTTCCAGAGCTGAAAACACAGAAAAGGTTATGTCTGGTGAATAAATTATGTGAGGGTCACTCAGGATATGGGTGTAGGAGTGGGCTCTGGTGGTTTTCTATTCCACTCCCTCTAACAGTGGTGGGAAATAGAACAAATGCTGAAGTCCATTATAGCTGAAGTGGGTAAGGTAAAGGATGGTAATAGCACCTGCATTCATTCTTACAACAAAAAACCTCTGCTGTATTAGACAAGAAAATGCTGCTGAATATGACCTCTTTGTTCCAAACACTCAGTTCACAAAGGAGCTATTTAAGGGGTGTTGCTCTGAGACAAGTCGACATTTTGTCATATTGTCTGCCCTGAAAAAGTTCATGTTACATGCCCCTAAAAACAGCTTTGAAATGAGTATGAGCACATTAGTTGTCAAGCTAGGCCCACTGCTGTCATACCTGTTTGATTAGTAGTAGTAGAGTAGCAGTAAAGGATCTGCATCTCTTACAGCAAGCCTGCACTATGCAACGGTGATGGATGTGTGAGAGACAATCTTCTTCTGCAACACTTTGCTGCAGTTCTGTGATCTCCATTTACAATACTGGCACCAAAGTGCAGCAGACTAAACACTAACTCGCTCCAGCAGGAAGGATAATGAAGGAGAAGTACCTGATTGTCATGCAAATCCAGGATGTTAAGCTTAGACAGGCTTTCCAGACAGCATATCTTATAGATTCTGAAAAAAGATAAGGAGAAAGTGAGATAAAATTGAATATATATAACCTGCATTAGACTTCAAGAAGAGGAAAGTGGATCCACCACTGGCTAATAGGCACATAAACAATGGTTTATACCAAAAACAGACTTCAGGAGACTAAACGTGCAGAAGTGTGCAGTGACTCATTGCATTCTCACAGTGTGCTGTGCCAATGATTAACTGAAATCACAAGTGAGAGAGTACGCTGTGGTCTTTAGAAACGCAAGCCAAAACCTAAATCTGTATCATGATTAACTCTAGAAGAGACCCAAAAGGGTCTAGAAGCATGTCTATGAATAAAAGTGGAGTATTTAAATAAAGTGACCAAGATATCATGTTTCTCTGTCATTCAAAGCTTATTTGATCATGTTTCTGATGTTGGCATTTTAAAACAAAAACTATAAAAGTGCCAAGATATTTAGCAAATCATTATGAAATGATATTTAAATAAATCAAGAATCTCAATAAGTGAAACACAACCATTACTACTTATATGAATTCCTGAATATCATTGTGTAACAAAGGCTTTTCAGACAAATCTCTTGAGTTTATTTGTTAATAAATCCACAAACCTATTTTTCCCCAGCATCAGGATCCTCAGAGAGCTCAAAGATTCAATTCCAGTCATTTCAGAAATGTGGTTGTCATACAAGTTCAAGAAAACTAGCTTTTGCAGATTGGACAGATGCTGGATAGTTGTGATTAGATTGTGCTGAAGGTTCAGGAACTGTAGGTCGTCCATATTGTCCAGCGTAGGGCACTCCTCCAGACAGCGCCTGAAATATTAGTACCACATTTGGATGATCTGAGATCAGCACTTCATTTTCAGAGCTTACAAAATACTCACAACTTTAGATTGTGCAATGTATCCATGCAAATGACTGATAAAGTATTTTATGTTGTTTAGTTGAAAGTGGTTTATTTATTTCTTCTCATCCAGTTGTGAAGGAGGTAATTGTTGTAAGCAACATCCTTGGAGAAAAGAAGTGGGGGTTTTAAGGGACTATGCTGCTCCCTGGTGGCAAAATGAAGTACCTGCTGTTACATGCAAAAGTCAAATGATTGTGCTGTACAGTATATTCTGACAGCCAGACTGAGTTCATCATACCAACAAAACTTGATAGCAAAAAATGACAAAATATATAAATAAATAGGATCTGCTATTATATATAATATGTCTGTTTATTTCTCAGAACTCCTCTTGGCAGGGACATGAACACAAATTCTTTCAGAGCCAGTGAAAAAAGAAACATAAAGAGCCACATTTACCTGTCCAAGTCAACTCTTTGAAAACTGGGTTTGAAATAGTCATGAAGCAACTGAGTGGAAGAAAAACCTGGCACTGCTCTGGACTTGTATCTCCGAGAAGCACCTGACATTGATATAACAAACAATGTTAAACAAAGACAAAATATGACGCATTAAAACATATCTTATTTCTTTATTCCATGGTAACTGAAAAACAATGTTGACATATTTACCTGCTGGTTTCGGAAGGTTTAAAGCAGTATGGTAGTAACTGGCCCCTGCAATGTGGTTGGGTGTGCTTGATTTGTCCCAAGGTTCTTGTTCTGCCTTTGAATTTGCCTCTGAATACATCTGGTTTTGTGCAGAGGAATCTGTTGAGTCACAGGCAAGTGATGGCACCAAAGATGTCTGGACAAGTCCCCTCTGGCTGTAAGCATTTAATGTGTTTTCTACGGAGGACATGGTACAGTGAAATGAAGAGAAAAGATTGTTTGCATTCCTTAGTCATAATAACAAATAGTTAAATGATTCATGCTTACCTTGTGTTTCATTCAAAGGATCTTTAGAGTCAGTCTGCAAGATGGTAGACATGATTATTTTCTGAATTTAGTCTTCATTACATGACAAGAGACCTTCATATGGCCAATTTGGTTGGACTCCAGCATCTAGCTACTCTCTCCCCTGGCAGTAAAAGTCAATGAAAGCATCGGTATGATTGAAGAAATTAACATTCACCTTCCTTTAAAAAACTGACTCACAAAAATAATCAAGTTGCAACATACAAATAGGGCCTGACGGAATGTTAAATACTGTTCAAAGTGTACAATATGGGTAGTGGGTGAGGGACTTCAGACAACCTTTGCCTCTATCAACTTTGCCAACTTTGCCAAATGTCAGACACAATGACTGTGTTTACTGTGTCTGTAAATATATATTTAATGAGAAGTGTGTTCTTAGAACTTACGGTCATTTGAGGTCTCTCTTGCAGTAAAGGTTTAACGACAGTATGGTGCAGTTTGCAGCTGTTGACCTGCATTAGTGTTTGAGAAAAGATCAGCTGTTAAGCATTAAATAAAAAAGTGATGATAATGTGATAATTATCATATTTAGCCTGTGACCTAAAATTTAAATAGTTGTCCGTGGTGAAAGTTTGTCAAGGAATAAATTACCATAGGAGAAAGAAACGTCTTATCGTTGTTGCTTCTCCGAGGCCACATCGTGGAACTTTTCCTTTGTTTCGGCTCCTTTAAGCTAACTTAAGACCCCGAATAACAGGTTTCAAACTGAATACAAGGTCTGTTTTAACTGCGGTTCACACAGAATGCACATTCAAAGGACACACACACATACTTTCTGTCCAGAGACAAGTTATTTCCATGTGTAGCAGACTGCTACAACTGGTCCATACCATAGACAAACTTCCGCGGAGCCAAGCGCTGTTACCACGGCAACAGCGGCGGCACTAGTTACGCCCACTTCCTGTGTGTTACTAAAAACATAATCCGCGGGGAACCATGCTGTGAACCTGTGGCCGTGAAACACCTTTTTGGTAATTAACTTTTTCTTCATTTTCATGCGTACATCATTGAATTATTTCAGTGAGTAACATTGTTTACAGGCACACATTTTTTTTGAAGACAATGATGAAAAAAGAAAAGAATAGACAACTTGAATTTACAAATACACTCCTTAATACCCCATGCATCCCCCTTGCCCACTATCTATGATGTAACCAAAGAAATAATTAATATATAATAAATAGATTGTTTAATAATGATAAATTGGATTGAAAAAAAAATAATAATGGTGAATGTGAAAAAAATCACATCATTTGCAATGTTAAGTTCTTCCTATCAATTTTCACCCCTAATGAAGGCCTGCTTGAAATATCTTAGAGTGCCATAGATCTCCAGTAGTTTATATCAATGAATCTACATGTAAATAGTGTGTGTGTGTGTGTGTGTGTGTGTGTGTGTGTGTGTGTGTGTGTGTGTGTGTGTGTGTGTGTGTGTGTGTGTGTGAGAGAGAGAGAGAGAGAGAGAGAGAGAGAGAGAGAGAGAGAGAGAGAGAGAGCATGACAATATAGATATGTAGATCGCGAACAGCTTAACCACAACTGTTTCTGGAGATGATTAAGATCCTGTTAAAAATCATCATTTCAAAGCATAAACTGTGAAGCTCAGTTGACTGTGACCTTAAAATTTCTTCTCCTGATAAAAAAAATGTGCTGAGTTTATTTTGCAATTACTACTGACATTTCACAAAACATTACACTAAATAAGGCTTATAGTTTCCCTTTAAAGGAGCAATAATGAGCTTTCCAAGCAACCATGTGGCCTGCTTTGTACTTGACAATGTAAACAGAAAATGCACAGGGGGCTGGTAGAACAGGGGTCAGTTTAGGGCCACAGCTTTGGGCCCCCCTGGTCACGTTTAGCTATCTGTGTTTGTGACTCACAGGTCAGGGTCGAACATCTGCCAATCACACAAAGATTCTCAGCGTACACCTACTGCAGAGTAAATAAAGAGGAAAAGATGTAAATAAATAGTCAGATGTACACAGCAGCTTTAATAAACACTGGTCATGCTGAGGTCAGTCACATATGAGGTGTTAATACAGTCGCATTGCTCTAGCTGTTTAATAATATCACATAAAGAGGGGTATAAGATTCACCTGCAGTGTATCAGCATAGTGGTTTTGTCATACTTTTTGAATGAAATTCATGTGACAAAGCTTGCTATAGCCACCCATGACCACAAGAAAACAGAAACAGAACAACCTGTCAGTAGATGTTTGTTTACAGGAAAGGCACAAGAACATCAAATAACACTAATAATGGACCAACAAGCAGAGGCAAATGTGTTGGTAAGGACTGCCAGGGAAGTCCCTTGCATTTTTCAAATATTTTGGTACCAATTAATGTTAACATCAGCAACATCTTTAGCCTCCTGTTAACTATCACTCAAACTCACTCTCGTCACTACCATTTGTGAAGCCACCCAAACTGTTGTTTAACTACATCTTGGTCTGTACATCTTTAGAGAGCAAACAACTAGAGAAACATCACATTCCCCACCAACCTGCCTTTTTCACAGTAATTTTTTAAATTGATCTATCAATTTATCTATTAAATAATTCAGTTGTTTATTTTTTTAACAGAGTGACCCAGTGCACCTAGAAAAGTCAGAATCTTGCAAAGAGAGCATATTACCTCTATTTATGACTGAATCTTGTAGAATTAAAATACAGTATAACTTTAACAATTGGCCTGGACCTTGAACTTTTAGAAGAAGCCTCTTATTGCCATATATTTTATTCCAACTGCTATTTTCCCATTTGAGCTTACTCGTGGATCAACATGAAACATACCTTGTCTATAGTGCAGAAAAAGTTGTAGGGAAAAATAATTTCTTCTCTACAGATCTGATTTGCACAGAAAACACCAGAAAAGCTTTCCCTTTTATGCATCAATACATGCATTTTATCCTTAACAACTTAAAGCTTACCATCAACAATACTCTATGATTGCTGTGTTGCATTTTAGCATTTAAGAAAACTTACTGGCTGAAGCAGTGGATGTTTTTGGGTTTTTTTTTTAGAATCCAGTGATGATAAAGGTTTAGCTTTGATGCAAAGCTGCTGGTCGGGGCCCCAAAATGACTAGAGCCAGCCTCGGCTTTATCCAACAGAATGCCCATTTCATCTCAGTGAGTAACACCACAGAGCACCAAATGTGAGAAAATAGATTTTGTTGTGTATTTCAAGCATTTTCACTGGCAGTAATAGGAGGTTGCTTGGAGAGAAACACATGTCCACATTCATCAAAGGTACAACCCACACACTGCCTGTCACACTCTATTCATGCAGCACAGACTGACACATACTATGGGAGGAGATCTTCAGTAATTCGTATGACAGGTCATAATGAAAAATCACAATGTACATTCCAGCTGTATTTATATAAGTCGCATACAGACGGGCTGCATAAATAAGTTTCACATGTGCAAGTCCCACAGACACTCAGACACTCAGACATGGAGATATTAAAAGGTGTTATTCCTGTGGATGTCCTTGTGTATGTCTATGTGTGTATTTCAGTGTTATCGAAGAAATGTCAGAAGGAAGATTAATGCTTGCAAGAGCGAAAATGAGATCAATGTAGTTTATTCTTCAGTATAGAGTGGTCTTATTCAGGTTGAAGCTGCTGCTGTTGGTTGAAGAAGAAATATATATATATATATATATTTTAGCTAGAATGAAGATGTAGAAAGAGAAAGATGGATAACAACACAAAATTTTTCTCACATCTACAAAATATGACCCTAACCCTTTTTCCTGTCTGTTAACTCATGTATGAAATGTGTTTATTCTTGTTTGTACAGAGGAGCTGGGAAAAAAACATATATGGTCAGGAGACTCTCTAACATGCTTCAGCACCGAATAAGGGTCCCTTAACCCTTTATAGCCTGACCCATCAAAAAACAGCCAGAAAATTGTAATTTTTTGGAACTGAGATTTTTTTTTAAACCCTTTTAACTAAATACACAAAAATATTGCTATATCCTGTTTTATGTGATAAATTGGGCAATTTCAGCAACTCTTTTAGTAAAGATTTTTGTAAGTATGTATTCTTTCACTGCAGAAAATACTTTTCAAAATTGAGTAACAGTTTATTTGTTATTCTTACCACAACTTGTTGAAAATAAGAGATGATTTCCTACAAAAAAAAAAAAAAAAAAAAAAAAAAAAAGTGTACGGATGATTTCATGAGAGCAGTCATTTTGAAAAGGGCTAAAATACTACTTCAGCTGCCTGAAGTGGATTGATGATCCTCAACGAGGTAGAATACATTTTTTAAACAGGTTTTTAATAAATATATAAAACATTTATCATGTTGAATAAATACTCAATATCCAATATTCAGAAAATGCTTCCACTGGGTTTATGTGATCTACAGTAACTGGTTTTCAACTGTCGAGTAAATGTATGCATGGGACGCTTTAACGTAACCAGCAGCACAATATACAAAAAAATGTCCATCTTGAGTCAAAATCTGTTATATCTATGCGAATTACAAATTCATGTGTTAAAATAGCACTCTGTCGCTGTGATGGGGGTTGAACACGTTTCCTCACAGGTCACAACCATCCCCCATGCCTCGCTGTAGTCCTACACGAGGAGAAACAGACTGGCTCCAAAGACCCCTCCATGTGTCATGTCTTATTGTCTAATATAAGACAAAACGCTGACACTTGTGGGAGTGAAAGAAAAACTGTTTCCTCAATGTAATTACACAAAAAAAATCTTCATTATAATAGTAGACACAAATTTAACTCCAGGTGTTATGTTACCATCTTCTTCTGTTGCTGTACCTCCTGCTTACTACAACCACTGCTGCACCCTATGAATGTGGCCTGGCTGGTTTTCACAATGAAGTCTGTCTTACGTAATGTCGTGCTACCTCTCAGGGAACTCAATGTGCTCTTCTTTCAGAAGTCTTCATTCATCACATTGGTTTGTCACATTTAAACCTCTGCTGGTAATACTGACGTCACTTTGTTATTAATGTCATGTGTGCCTTTTGCACAGACTGTGCAGCTATGCTAGCAGCTCTCTAAGGCTAACACAGCGTTTGCTCACATACTGAAAATAACAATGCTATGAAAATTAAGTCTACAATGTTCACTATCTTGTGTAGGTTGTTTGCTAACATTTAAAAAAAAAATAGTTCCAAACACACTAAGTAAAGCCAAAGCTAATGCTACAGAAGCCATGAAAGGTTCTATAATCATAATTTTTATTCAGTTCATTATCCTGTCATGAGTGGTTTTTGGTTGCTTTTCCTTGGATCTAGATCTTTTCTTGTGATCTCAGCACAATGGCTCATATTTCTTACTACACAAATAACTCATTCCTTTAAGAGAAAATAAAGATTGTTTTCCCATGATCTCAAATATACAATATATCACAATAAAGAAACGAGGGGAAAAAAAGAATGATGACAGGATAAAACTTATAACAGCTAAAATTCAAGGAAGCAGGTTATCAAAGATGTTCCACTGAAGTCATAAAATCTTTTCTTGTACCTTTTTTAATCACTTCATCAATGCTAATTCTGTGATTCAATAAGGGGTCAATAAATTCTTTTAGGTGCATCTTCTGGGAACTATGAATATGCAAACACTATGCAAACAGAAGGGGACAAAGAGTTGTCAAAGCGTTCCAAAAACAGGTGGACTGACAAATAGACCAACATGAGTAATCTGTGATGGATGGTATGATCACTCCATTTCATACATTAAATGCAGGACAGCTGTATTTGTTTTCTAATAACATACAGAAAGCAGCACCATTGCTCTCCAGGTGAGTGTGGTGAGTGTGACAGAGCAGGCATGATGTCGAGGTGTGAAGATTGGTGAAGATAGTCAGAATTCTTGGTTACAGGATATATACAAAGGTCTGCTGAGAATAAGTTGCCGCTGTGCGATTAAAACCTACTTTATACAAGTTCCATAGCAACAGTGTGGAACAGATTATAAATTCTATGTACCATGTTTCAACAGGATTTAAAGCCCTCATCATGGAAGACTGAAAAACATTTCAAATCATGCAGAGAGAGAGAAAGAAAGAAAGCCCTCATCATGGAAGACTGAAAAACATTTCAAATCATGCAGAGAGAGAGAAAGAAAGAAAGAAAGAAAGAAAGAAAGAAAGAAAGAAAGAAAGAAAGAAAGAAAGAAAGAAAGAAAGGTAAAAAAAAAAAAAGGAAGGGAAAAAAATGTTATTTGATGAAACCACTCAAAGAAACGCTCTCTTTGAAGGTTTCGAGCTGAAAAAGGAGCCAGGGGTGGGATAATGATAGTTATGATGAAAATGAATAAGCAGGGTTATGGTGTGAAGTAGAGCAAAACAATAGAGGCAGCAGCAGCACCGGTTTCCAGCTTGGACCTAAATGAACTCATTGCACCTTCACATTTTTATATATTTATATACTGATGCTTTCAAATTAGATTGTAAAGCAGCCCTAACTGGACATGCATCCATGCATTAACTAAAATCTTTCTACCATGTTAAGTATGTTTGAAGGAGATTTTCTTCTCTTCAAAAAAAAAAAAAAATCCCATCACAGCTGTTGCTTTCATAAAATCAGATAATCAAACCTCTCATCCACAGCCTTGCAAAAGTGTTAGGCAGAGATAGAAACAGGCTTATGTAACTTACCCTATTTTTGTGAGCAATAGACACATTTCATTGCCTAGTCTTGTCCATCACAGTGACCAGCCAATTATTCTGTTTTCTAGAGTTTTATTACCAGACAACAAGCTTTGCTGGCACAATATAACGGCATAAATTAATCTGTTGTTATGAGAAAAATAGCTTTATATCACAGATAACTGGGGAAAGAAGATGAGAACAGAGGTGACCTTGTATGCCAGGAAAAATAGAGAAGATCGACTGTATGGATGCATCTACTCATCGGCCTTCATAAGTTGTGAAATAGTACAGGAGGGAACATCATGTTTGTCCCCAGTGACACTTAATTCTCAGAGGATATATCTGTAATAGTACATGTTAATGCTCTTATTGAGGAAAGAACAGGGGCTGACCAAAGATCAAATGTCAAATGGAGTCAATGCCTGAGAAAAGACAAGAAGGACATTGCGTCATCTTGACCTCAGACCCTATATTTGTTCAACCACAAACTTCATTTTCATTTTTTTTTCTTAGGTTATCAATAAAAGTCTGGAAAAAACAAAATGCAAAATGCCTGGGCTCATTTGTTGCCAACCTCCCCTCTCCCTTCCCTCTCTTCTCCCTATGATGCATTGTACACAAACTGGAGTCCTGTATGGCATGTGGTGCAGAGAGTGAGTCAGACTGCCCACCAGCTGTGTGCACGGCTCGCCAGTGGGGAGGTGTAAAGACATTTCAAGCAGGGCAGGCAGCAACCAACAACAGAAGAGTGGGTGATTTACAGGGCAATTAGGACAGAGGCCAACAACACACTACCAAAACTTGAGATTTAGCCCAGAGAGGAATACTCAGATGTCTGTGGTAGAATCCATCCTGCATGTGAACTCCTACATATGCTCCTGAGATTCAAATCAACAAACCAGTGACTGTGGAAATCTGGGTAAATACATTTTTGTGAGTGTGAAAACACAATACCTGATGTTGCTTTCACTAGCAGGTGAGGTTTCACAAGGTCACAGCTGAAAAGGCATGTCCCCAGCAGTGTTTCTGTAAAATGTAATTTCACCTCCACTGGGGTGAAGGTAACTTTGCACAAGTAACATCTGTAGTTTTAAACTTTGCTTTTTAACTCTCAAGTATTTTTTAAATATTAAATTAAAATGATTGCGAATTTTGCTGCCCACTCTGTATCGTGAAGAGGGTTAAAGAGAGGTCGACGTTTTAAAATTTTAAAGAGTTTGGTGGGAGGGTGACAGGAGTTGACTCATGGAGCTTTGTTTCAAGTATCTTAACTAAAACTAGTTTCAATAAATTTCATATACGCTTTTTTTTCACAATAATTTGACTTTTGACACCCTTCTGTTGTATAATTGAAACAGGACTTGCATTAAAATTTACGCTTTTTTGTTTTGTTTTTGACTGCTTTCTTTCAGGCACTTGAACTACCTGCCCCGTGCGTGCAACCTGACGCTGAAAGCATATTATCCAATTAACAGCGTTAGAGAAAGGGTCGTCCTTCGCACGGCAATTTGCCAATTAGAGATGACACGTGAATTAGCTCTCCTACTTAGCGCCATGTAAACGGGACAATCGTGCCTACACAAACGTATGACAACACTGTGAGTGGTGAAACAGTCTGTGGGTGAAAAAAAGACGAGCATGCACGCTTTAGTGAACGCCTTCATGCGTTGTTTCTCCTTCCTCTTTCCTCCCTCCTGGCTTTGTGTCAGCACTTGCTTGTGGGTTGGGAATGAGTGCGAAGAGACGCTGCCGCGGTCCAATCCCAGAGCTCGTTTCAAAAGCAGAAAGCCTCTTACATATGAGGAAGTAGCAGTCGTAGCAGCAGCAGCAGCAGCATTAGAAGCCCGAGGAGGCTCCAGCCCGTCGGTCTCTCCAGGTCCAGGCTGCGTCTCGCTGGCTGCTAAAACCCCCGCTACTCCTCAGGGCCCTCATTTGGGTCGGAACTGGATCGGGGGTCTCTGGCGAGCCGTGGAGCGCGTCTTTGGAGCCCCCTTGGTGCTTCTCCGCCATCACTGGTGCCCTAAGAAGCATCGAGCAGCTTTACGCACCCCGTATCCTGTCTGTGCCTTCGACTCAAGCAAGATTAAAAGCTTCCAGGGAGGCGCTGCTGCTTCTGCTGCGAGCGAGGAAGGAAGGCGAGCGGCTGGTGTAAGCACCTTGACTTATCCGGGGAACATGAGTGGGTCCGTGGGGATCCCCAGTCCGATTTTGACGGAGTGCGCCTCGGATGCGTCAGTGGATCAGGGCATCGATGAGGTAATCACCGTGGACCAGCACACGCAAGAGATGGGGACGGTGACGATAACAGTGGCCATTCAAGCGGCGGAGGACGAGGAACCAGAGGAAGTGTCCTCCAACAACATCGACTTTCTTGGAGGGAGCTGCAGCGAGGATGAAATCGGAAGACACGACAAATCAAGGTTAGACTTTTTGTTACTTTGTGTGATGTGTCTGTAAACAAACACGACTGGTTCACTCCAAATAAGGTCAAATGAATCGTTAATTAGTGAAGGAAAAGATTTATTTGCCGTTTTGATTAGTCTTTTTTCCCCCAGTCAGTGCGGTTCTAAGAGTAAACCCTTTGATAGACTTGGTGTGAGATAAGTTCGAGACTGAATGAAACGTGTTGCTCTGCGTGCTAAGGTAAATGAATTCCCGTGCTCTCCTCTTGACTTCTCATTTAGAGCAGCACTGATTCATGACTTCAGCTGGTGGAGTGCCAGCATGTGAGAAACGTGGGCACATCTGAGTTATTGGGTTTGACTGAAAGAATGCTCCCTGGGTAAAGGGATACTTTACAAATAAGACGTTAATCCCAACAGGTGTAGCCTCTCTCGATGACGACAAAAGCAAGTCAACATCACAATGCTACCACGAGGACAAAAAGCTGCCCGCAATTGTGAGAGCAAATCTTCCCTGAAAATAAACCCTCTGGGTTATTATTATCTCCCTCAGACAGACGGAGAAGCGTTAAACCACCTGTGGGTAGCATCCGTGCTGTAAAAAACACACACACACACACCTGAGAGAAAGAAAGAGGGAGGGCTAGCTAGAGGAAGGATGGCACCTTCACTTTAATCTAATTCCCCTGCGTCATGCACTGCTATTTTTAGCCACTGGCCTATAAGTTGCCGTCTCAGTGTGCGTGCGCAGAGTGAGTCAGAAAGGCCAGAGGGGAGAATAAATCGTTCTGTCAAAATCAAGCGATTGTTTGTGGGTCACACCTTGTGTTGCCTCCCTGGTGTGGGGAGCATCTGTAACACCTGTTCGGTCCAGTTCTTTGTGCTTCTTTTAACACAATGGATCAATTTTAGGACCATTTAACATCAGATGGAGCGCATCCATAACACGTGGGGAAAAGTTGCCCTTTCAGCTCATATTCCATTTCAGTTTCTTCTGGAACTTGCTGTTGTGTTGGCTTCAAAGTATACTAAATGTCCTTTTTTACACATCTTTTCTGTATTTCATTCATGATTTTTAGATCGTGTGTGTAGAATTATCCCCTTGTGAGAATAGATCTGTTCACACATGACAGTCAAGACGTCTGTGCATGTGGCGGATTCTCCTGAATATTCCTGCAGTACTTAACGCTGATTTAAAAGCGGACTCCCTATTATAAATTCTCCCCCATATTTTTGCTTTAAGTCTTCCTTCATTCACATTTTATGATTCTCCTGTGTGTGTTGTCAGACATGGTGGTTTGTCCTCAAAGCTCCCCTTCTGGCTGTCTCTATCCAGAGTTCTGTGGAAGCAGTGAGCTTGTGCCAGCTGTGCGGTCAGTGTGCTGGAAAGCTGTTGACTGAGGGTGTGTGTGTATGAGAGAGAGAGAGAGAGAGAAGGAGAGAGAGAGAGAGAGAGAGAGAGAGAGAGAGAGAGAGAGGGAGGAGGTGATGAGTCATCCACAAAATTTCATTCAGACCCTCTTTCTAATCTTCAGACTACCTGACTGTGCAGCTCCACAGCTTCTCCCAGGTGTCCAACAGGGATCAAATGGTGCCTGAAAGCTTTGATTATGCAGTGTGGGCACCACTTTCCGTAGATTGTGTGAACTAGATTTGGTAAGCCACCATATTCTGTGTGGGAGGGAGAGCCTGTGACTCTGAACCCTTCAGATGTAGAGGTCTTGGCAGGTTCAGGGTTGGATGGACACTGGTGTGGAGGTCTGTCGCTGAGGCCTGGTGACTGGCTGGAGACTCAGCCTGTCAGCTGTTGGGAGGAGAATTTACTGAGGGAAATTGCCGGATGAGGATGTAGTCATGCCAACAACTTGTAATACTCTCTTATTGTGTTAATGAAAGGGAAATGTGTAACAGTTGTAGTGTTGGCACTTTAGGATAAGAAGCATTCTGCTGTTTCAGTGATGAACTGTCAGAGTCTGACCACGATGAATGTTTTCTTCCCACGCACAGTGGAGCTGGGACCAGTGGGGGAGAGCTGGAGGAGGAGAGCTGGCAGCCTCCAGATTCAGAGCTGATCCAGAAGCTGGTCTCTCAGATCGAGTACTACTTGTCTGATGAAAACCTGGAACATGATGCCTTCCTGCTTAAACACGTCAGGCGAAACAAACTCGGCTTTGTCAGCGTCAAGCTGCTCACTTCATTCAAAAAGGTAACAATTTCAGGAAAGTCAAAATCCCTGTTCAAACAAATACTCTACTCTAGACGTAGCTCTTATTCTCACACTACTAGTGAATGCTCCTTGGATGCATTCAATTTCCATTGAAGGTAGAGGCCAAATCTGAATATCAATGACTGGCAGTTTCTAGTGTCAACATGACGGGCTGTTGGCAGTATAATGATATTCTCACACTGATTCACAGCAGCTGGTGCTACTTTGGACTCATGCATTTGGATTTGTTGGGTTGTTTTTTTTTCTGTTTATGCCACAAGTGGACTGAATCTCCTCGCACACATCTACGATAAATATAAACAAGGCGGCAAATGTGAGCTAAGAGAGAACACTAAGGTGACACATTATGAACATATAAAAATTATATTGAAAAATGTGAAATGTTTGAGTTTGAATCTGTGGTTTTGCTATTAGCGTATCAATAATGGACAGTGTTTTTTCCTGATTAAGACAGCAGACAGGTTTAGGTTGTTGTTTTCTTTAAAGCAAAGCTTCATGGCTTTTAGGTGGACCTAATGGTTCTAAGATGGCCCTCTCAAACCACTTAACTTCTAACCCTTGTAAATCAATCATTGTCTCTCTGCAGGTGAAACACTTGACTCGTGACTGGAGAACAACTGCTTACGCTCTCAGACACTCAAAGATCCTCGAGCTGAATGATGAGGGCCGTAAGGTGCGGCGTAAATCTGCAGTGCCTGTCTTTGCAAGTGAGTCGCTGCCCAGCCGCATGCTCCTGTTGAGTGATCTGCAGAGATGGCCGGAGCTCGCTGCTCTCACCAAGGATAACGGAGGCAGTGAGGGAGGAGCCACTCAGCAGGAGCAGCTGATGAAGCTCCTGCTGAAAGCTTTTGGAACATACGGCGCCATTTCTTCTGTCAGAGTCTTGAAGCCTGGAAAGGACCTGCCGGCAGACCTAAAGAGGCTGAGCAGCCGCTACACCCAGCTGGGCACTCAGGAGTGTGCCATTGTGGAGTTTGAGGAGGTGGAGGCTGCTGTCAAAGCAAACGAGGCTGTTGGTAATGAGGACGGAGCGACCAGTTCTCTGGGTTTAAGAGTTGTCCTGATCGGCACCAAGCCCCCAAAGAAGAAGGTGCCCAAAGAGCGACCACGTGAGGAAGGTGGAATGCGCAAAAGTCGCTCACTAAACAGCAGAGTACGAGAGCTGCAGTACCACGGGGACGACTCGGCCTGTAGCTCCTCAGAGACTGAGAGCAACCCCACGTCTCCGAGGCTGGCGAGGAAGTCTCAGTCCTGCAACAAGCTGAGCCCCACCACAGCAGGCATCACCTTCCAGAACAATCACCTGAGTCCTGGTATGTCCCCGCGGAACAGTCCCTGGTCCAGCCCACGTGCCAGCCCCTGCCCTCAGCGAAAATCTCCTCACTCCCATAAGTCTCCCTTAGCCAGCGAGGGCAGGCTGAGCCCAGAGCCTGGCCGCCGCTGGGCTGACTACTCCTCGGACAGTAGCCTCACCCCTTCAGGGAGCCCGTGGGTTCAACGGCGCAAGCAGGTGGCGTCTCAGGAGAGCAGTCCAGTCGGCAGCCCCATGATGGGTAGAAAGATCCAGAATGCAGACGGTCTGCCACCTGGCGTTACAAGGCTGCCGAGGGGTCCTGATGGAACCCGTGGCTTTCACTGTGTCACTGTGGGCGAGCGGGGAAAATCTGCTGCCACACAGACTTGATACGTGCAGCATCCTTATGTGTTCCCAGAAGTGTAGTAATAGATTGGATATTTGAGCTGTACTCGGCCATGTCGCTCAGCCCCTACCTAGCATTTGAGACTCTGTAGAAATATTTTTGTTGAGTGCATCGGTTCTCAGTCTTTTGTTATATTTTTATACTCTGTTTTTCAGTTACCATGGTAACATTAGTGGTTTACCAATGGAAATCTGAGTGAATGTAAGTTGATAATGCTTTGAAATGAACCATTGTTGTCTAATCTTGTTCTAAATGGGGCAGGCTGGAGAGGGAAACCCACTTTTATTTTAACTGAAGTGTCCTCCGTCTCGTGTGTAAGAGCTCACATCTTTGTGCGTCTGTGGATGGTGTGTAAATGTGTTTGTGGTGTAAGTGGCACATGGACTTGATAGAGATATCACCATATGCCTTTTCTGTATTTGTCTACTGTGACTTCCATTTTTACATGCCGTTTAAACTGAGGCCATAATCACTCCACTGCCATAAAGGTTAGACGGTCAGACCTGGACATGATGTTACTTGGTTTTTATTTTGCCTTTTATAATTTCAGTATTGTCAGTATGCTTTGGCACCTTGTTGAGAGGGGCATCTCTAGCCCTCTAAATGTTTGTTTGGCAGATGCCTGCTTTATTTATTTTTTAGCTTTATTATTTTTTGGCATATTTGTTTCCATCAGTCTGCATCACAGTGAGGTTTGAGGGATCAGGTCAGGCAGAATGAATGCTCATGTATTCCTGCCTTTACATCTGAGCTGGGGGATTTGTACAGTGAGATTTCTATTGTACAAATAAATCACTAAAATGCAATTGACTGGTTTCCTTGTCTTTTTCATGCCACACATTTTTGAAGGTCATGGTGATTTGAAACAAGTTTTAATTATGGTTTCAATATGTACGCAGGAATTAAGTGAGATATCGTTGTTGTGCCAAATATCATAGCATTCCTGTTTAGAGAGCAGTTTTGGCACAGATTTTACATTTAGAAAAATAATGGCGCAGATGGGAGGATGAGAGGAGGGAGCTGATGGATAGAAGCTATATCAGCCACCAGTAGTAAGATTAAAGTGACAGAACAGCAGAGGAGAGCAGATGTATATGTAATCTAGCCAGATCGCTCATATCTGGCTATGTTTTTCAATGGTTTCGAAATCTTTTCAGTGTACGTTTTACAGTGTTGAAGATATAAGGAAGTATTTTTGACAGATAAATGAAAAAAAAAATGCATTAAGCTGTATGAAAATTATTAATCTTAACAAACTATCCACCTTCTTTGGTCAATATGTAGAGGAAGCAAACATTCAAAGACAGCTTTTGGTTCTTTTAGGTGAAGCTAAATCAGATTTCTTCTTTTTGGCTTCCCAGCTGGTACACTTACAGCTCTCCACTCTTCACTAAATTGATACATGAGCTCTAAATTGTAATTTTCCATTCTCGGTTGAGCACACTCTTGTCTAGCTTTGTCATTACTTTTGAGGTTGTTGTCCCTCGAGGAAATAACTCTCCCACAGTTCTCAACAAGACAGATTTTCTCCACCATTTGTCTTTGTCATGTTTTGCTGCATTTATTTAAGTTTCCTTTCATTAACCTTCCAGGACCTGCTGAAGAGAAACATCCACACAGCATGGTGCCTGTTTATGTGCTCCCCTCACAAGGAAACTCAGTTTTTAAGACCGATTGAGTGAGATACAGTCTATTATCCTCCTACACAGGCTCTTTCACAAGATGGTCAAAGTATTTAATTTTGCTTGTAAATGTAAACGAACCCGCTGTGAAACATCAGACACAGGTATATCATTTTCTAATCACTTATTTCTGCAAACACATACCAACTTCACAGGTGTGTGCAGCTTTGGCATTACATTTAATGGCCCTTAATGATATTGCCTGTGGTAGGATCTGTTTGTGTCAAATAAAGGGACCTGAGCACTTACACAATCAAACATCTTTCTCTTTCATTTGTTCTTTATTTAGATTTCAATGTCCAGCTTTGTTTTACTCTGAAATGAAAATGTCCCTCTCTGTGGATCTGTCCGGACATTATAATTACTCCTTTTGTGATTTGCTGTTGCACTATGAAACAAAATGAAAAAGTCCAAGGGCAGTGTACTTTTTATTAGCAGGTAATTCCTGTGCTGTCCTCAGATGGTTTCTCTGTCGCAACAGTCTGATGTGAGAAAAAACCCCACACACAGCTGGATGTGCGATGATTGTTTAGACTTTTGAATTTAAGTGCTTACAGCGCTTGCTTATCCAATTTATTTTGGAGATGTTATCTCCTGTAGGGGTGAGCATAATGGAGGGGCAGGATCTGTCCTGCAGTGTTGAAAACAGAGGGTCAGAACCGACTTGCCAAAGCTCAGCTCTGCAAAGCTTTCTAAGTGGGATTGCATAAGAGCACTGAGTAAACTTTTGTTCTCCTTTCTGTAATGATTAGCAATTCTGAATCAGGAAGTCGTGACACCATCTCTTTTCTAACAACAATATTTTGGCTGAACTCCCAAGTGCTGTTCTTTTGATCTCTGAGAATAATAACTAAAAAGTAAACTACCAAAAAGTTAATCTATTCTGCTGAAAAGACTTTCATTTCAGATAAGGTTGGTTTCAAACAGAGAATGGGAATTTAATGAGTGAGATAATAGCTACACCACAAACCATTATGGCCATTATTTCTAATTGGTCAGCAGCCTTCAGTGTGTGAATTAAAGTTACTTAATGCAGCAATTTAGTTATTTTCTCCAGACTTTATTGTCCAGGGCGTAATAACTGAGATGTGACATCAGGCCACATTTGTAAAGGTGCTTTAATTTTCATGTTTTTGTTGTACTACTGTGCATTCAGCTCTCTGCTGATATAATTCATGATCATCATCTATCAAAAAGAACTTTAATACTTATACACTTTAAACAGTTCTGATCAGGGGCTGCAATTATAGTTTTTAGGCAGAGGTTTCAGCTCATAACCCTTCACAAAGGTACAGGAGACTTCTACCATAACAAGTAAATATAACCAGTTTTTACTCTCATACAATGCATCAAATGATAACATGTACTGTACAACTCCAATTCAAGATAAAATTGGGAACCTATAGTGAAAGTGAATAGAAGCAGATTTCTGAATAATGTTCCTCAGCATAGGATTGCAAAGAATTTCAGGATAATATCTTTTACAGTACGTGATATTAGAAGATTCTGAGAATATGAAGAAATCTCTCTTAAGACAGCAAAAAACAATACTGGGCAGCCCTCAGGCTGGCAAAACTGGATATAACACATCTACTGTATATCTCTGTAGTGGAAAGCACTGCATGGGCTAAAAATCACTTCCAAAAAATCACTTCCTTTTTTATGAGCACAATTTATTTGTTGTGTTCACAAATGCCAGTTTAAACTGTAACATACAAAGAGGAAACAAGTAAATAATGTGGAAATGTTGGTGACAGAACTATGGTCTCTCTCTCTCTCTCTTTGAAATATACAGTATGTTTTCTTGATAATCCTTTTAGGAATTTGGGTTGTATTTTCTAACCATGTGAATGATCCTTTTGCTAAAATGTATGGATGCTCATAAGGGCCTTGTGGTTCAGGCCACACACCCAATGAAGTGTTGGCCTGTTGGCCCTGGTTTGAATTCAACCTGCGGCCTCTTTCCTGCTTGTCACTCCACACTCTCATCCTGTTTCGCACAATCCACTGTCCTCTGAATACAGGCATTAAAAGGCAAAAATTATAAGGACTTAAAGAAATAATGTGGAAGAATAAATGTATAAATATAATAATAAAAAAACATGATTCTGTGAGCATGATGTCAAAAATCCAGTGAGCATGCTAATCCTGTTGACAGCTGATAGAAATTCTTATTCATTCAGATTTTTTTTTTTTTGGTCTACCCACACTAACAGCATGTTACACTGGAGTTCGTTTGAAGACTTTATAACAAATATGAAAAAGGAGTAGCTTGTACATGTAAAAGTACAGGACCTTCAGTCAATGTTTTATGTGTCAACATTTAAAGAGCATGTTTTCATAAGGTGGAAAGCACTGACTTCTGACAGGATATAGGTGCGCATTTCAGTATCCTCCTCAGCTCAGTGCATGTGACAAACACTTGCATCAGTCAGTGGGTGGGAGCTGAAGCGGCTGTGGGTGGTGCCAAATTGAGGAACCAAAAATAAGGGTGGAGTAAATTTACAAGACTGCAGAGCAGCCAATTGGAAAAGTTGACACAAATACAAGAACTTGCTAGGAAGGAAATGACATTTTTTCCTTGCCCCTAGGGAATTCATGCAACATGAGCATGGTGTTTCTACTCAACATTCATACACTCAAATAAAAGCTGCAGTTGTAAAACAGTATTAATGATAAAACAAACGGAATGATTTAATTATCTATCCTAAGATAGTTCAATTAGGTAGCGCTTCTCAGCCCCTGACCCCTCCATCTGTCTCAGGTCTAAGGGCAAAACAGGCTTCTGGCACCGCTCATTGAACTTAATGAGAAAAATCACACACATCTGTGAGAATGACCTGGTTATAACAGAGCTCAGAGTTCCCGTCAAAGGCTGTGAGATAAACATTGTTCAAGCAGACGGTTTGAGACCCTTGAAACAAAGCAGCTGTACTGGTCAGGACTCCTGTAATAGAGCTGCAGAGACCGTAAATATGCCCTGTTATACAGTTATATTAATGGTACATACAAACAGATGAAATGATATATTTCACAATTTTATTAACATAACTTAAATGAGACTTAAATTACAAATGGTGTTTACAGTGTTTATACAAAATAAAAATGACCTGACATTGAAACCACAAAACATATTTACATGTAGTGGGAGGGGAGGCCCTTTGTGCCACATAGTCTCAAGCAAATATCTTACAGTGCAAGTACACAGAGTATTTTTCACAATGTGAAGAATGATAATGCGTGTCAGGGAAATGCTCTACCTCCAACACAAGAACCCAGATTATTAGTGTTTACCATTTAAAATGAACACATGTTCATCATAAACAAACATAAATGGACAACCGGTTGCAGTGCAGAGTGACAGAAATGATTATTTCCTCTTGGTTTCTAACAGTTTTGTGATTTATTTACACAATCTGTGGATTTAACTGAAACTGCATTTTCAACTTTTTTAAAGCATTGAAAAGAAATGGAATCATGTGTTTTACCTGCTGTAACAAAACATTTTTTTACAGTCTAGACCTTCACTGCTGGATCCTTTTAGTGGAAAAATTAAAATGTAAAATAACTGTTGAATTTCTTAATATAGCACTCATCAGCTGCCAATCACACCAGCATGTAATTCCTTCTGCATATTCAAGCTTTCCCTCAGAGCTATAATGTAACCTTTCTGCAGGTCTTTTGTGTGTGTTGTCTCCATAAAAAGCTCTGTAGGAGGAGCATCACACAGCTCCTAGGTGACAGGATGTCTATGAAAGCAGCGCTCCACAGGAAACCAAACCTATCTCTGTATCAGCATGACACAGTCCAACCAGCAGTAACTGAGCCAAACCGAGCAGATAGATGTAATAACTAGTTTCTCATCCCCCTGCACAGCTCCATCTGCAGGAGATGGACGCAGAATGATTGGGATTGATCTGATGACTGTGTGGGTAGACACGGTGTTGGTGAAATGAGGAAAACACTTCCTGCTTGTTAGCAGATGGGCTGAAGACGTGTAGAACAGCAAGCTTAGGCAGGCAGACGTGCTAAGAACTCAGCCTCTCAGATCTTCAGTCCTCAGCGGTGCAAAGCAGAAGAGGGTACAAGCCAATCGGCTCCATCTCAAGAGTTTTACTTCATATGTAGAGAGAACCGTCTGCAGGTCCCACATAACCCACTCCTATTAGGAGAACATCGATCAGAGTCCAGATGCCCAGGCCCCCAAAGCTGAACAGTTTGCCCAGACCCTCTCTCCACTGGCCCAAATAAAACCGGTCTGCCCCAAAACCACCCAGGGTGATGCTTCAGAGAGACATGAGAGAAAACATGTTCAAGTGAGAAACAGTTGATCAAAAAACTCTTTAATAGCTGATCAAATCTCTTGTGATAACAGTAAAAGCTTTACCTGAGTGCTAACGCTGTCGACCACTTGTATCCTCCTGTCCAGTTACAAAACAGACGTTTCTGAAAACGTCTTTTACCTGCAAGAAAGAAGACATTTCAAGGACTCGGAGAGCTGGATTAAACACATAACACGAGCTACAACAACATTACAAGACAAATACCGTGACAGAAAACACACTTCCCTAAACATAGGCACACTGTATGCATGCATGTATGTATCAGATCAACAACACTGAAAAACCACATCTCCTCACATTGTTGTATAAAAGCATTTAGGGGATTTCATTTAAATGTAGGATCCAAGACTGTTATAAAAGACATTCAATAAACACTTTGACATTTCAAATTTACACTTTTTATGTTTTGTCACCCACTTTTATTTAAATGTCTTCGATGAAGTTTCTGAGGAATGTAATTAGAAATGTTGATAATTTTATGAACCCAGAGTATATCCTTCTGTTAATAAACTTAAAAAACTAAGCTGGTTAATTGGTGAGTCAAAAAGCATTTTGATGTATACCTGCACACCTGGCTGTCCTTGAATGAAAAACAATAAACTCCTTGGATGGTAAAAAATAAAAATCCTGTGAACCCCAGCGGCTGAAGCAGAGAAGTTTACGAGCATAATTAATTCACATAAATGTCTTTGAGACAACTGAAAATGAAAGCTGATTTGTCCTACACAAAGAACATGCTTTAAAAAAACTGATATATTCTCTCCAATATAAATGTAAGGTTTCTTTTTGGAAAAAAAGAAAAAGAAAAAAGAATGCTTCCTTGAAAACAAACCTTAGAGCTACCGTTTCACATCTAGTGTTTAAGAGCAAAAAGGAAAACTGGATGAAAAATACAGTTAGACTACCAGAAAGATCTCCATCTACTTTACTGACTGTGACAGCAACCCCACAGACCAATAAGTCAATAAACCAGTAAAGAAACAATAAGTCTTCCTCCTACCCAGACAATGAACATGGTCCAACACGTCACAGGTGGCATTGTAGCGCTTGCGTGGGCAGGACACAGTCATACAGTTGGTGGAGTTCGAGCAGCGGTACTGGGACTCATCCAGCTGCCAGCAGAACTGACAGCTGATGGAGAGGGAAAAGTTGGCCTGCTGCTGTCCTGACTCTCCCTGCAAAAACAGAACACGTCAGGTCATTACTACACAGCTGTTCTAACGCCACAGGTGCTCCGCTAATCCCCTCATAACAGTTTGTCGCAAGAGCGTCTATCAAATGAGCTTAAAAAAAAGGTTTAAACATCTATTATCAAATCTGCATCCATTTCTCTTCAATCACAGGAAGAGCTGCGACCTACCACACAGTGAACTCCTTTTTTAGGTTTACAGGTGAAGGTGGCTTGTTTCCTATAGGTGCAGTTGTGGTGGTAATTGCACTGCATGCAATCAGCCGGCAAGCGACTGCACAACCCCCCACTGGGACACTTGGACATGTAGCTCTCTTCATCTGCAGGAGACACTGTAAAACACAAAGTAAAGTTAAAGGAGAAAGAGGCTGGAGAAGGCCAATAATAATCAGTCAACACTCAACAAAATTACAACCTTCAAAAATGTTACTGTGATTGCTCCATGAGGGGGCCTGGAAGCCAGCAAAGAAAACTGCTGCTGCACTGTTGAAATGCATTACCTCTTAAAAGCCGCCCCAAAAAACAAAACACTTATTCAGGATAATAAAGTCCAGAGTAAAGAGGCCTATTTTTATTCAGTTCAAACCACTGTGTAAGAAACTGGAACAATTGTTTTTATGTATAACAGCTCTCCTTTAACCATTTCAAAACCATACACAAATGAATAAAAAGAAAGTTATAACTGTATCAAACTGCAGTGTCAACATAACAAAAAAGGAGGAGATACTCTGATTGCAGTTCCTAAAAAAAGACTTGATTTCTTTCAAAAATAGAGAAATTCTTCAGAAGGTTCTTCCAGCGAAAGTTCCTCTAAATGTTGCATTGTATTTTCTTTGTTTATATTCCACTATCCAGTTTATCCTAAACCAGCTTGACAGGGTTTCATTCTTGAGACTATGATGGCCACTCCATCATAGTTCTCAAGGTCATCATCTTGTTCTTTATTCCAAAGGTAGTTCTGGCACCACTTGATCTTATGTTTTGGCTCATTATCTTACTGTAGTATGAACCCCTGACCATCAGTACACATCCTGAGGGTACTGCATGGTGCTGCAGAATACTGTAGCAGCTGTTTTTGTTTCAGGGTGCCTCTCACTTTGTTCAAGTCACAGACCCTGAATCCAGAACAACAGCCCCAGACCATCATGTTTCCCCCTCTGATGTCACTGAGGAGCCATCCTTCCTTTGGCCTACTTGACGGATTTTTATTTATTAGTCCATAACCCCAGCTTCCCATCTTCCATTGGTGTGGTCCATTGGTGAGGTTTCATGGCCCAGTCAAGCCTCTTTTTTTATTCTGACTCTGTCTTGGTGACGGATGTCTTTCCTGATGCTGACATGTTTTGGAGAGAACAACCGTTAGACCGAGAATAAACAATCAGTTTACATCAAAAAGATTTTTCACTTTGAAATTGTGCTAACTATTGGCTATCTGCATTTAATCATCTGCAAGAATGTGCTGAGACATTAGAATGCACTAAGACATTTGCAATTGGATGAAATGAATGAAAAATTCAATTGTGTTTTGAACAATTGCCAAGTGGTTTGGAGGTGTGTCCATTTTATTTTGAGAATGTGATTTCTGTTTCAAAAAAAGAGCCAAACCAATGGAGAAAAACTGTAAAAGAAAAGTCCATGACAGAACAGAGAAAGAAAAAAATAGAAATAAATGACAGAACTATAACAAGCAAAGCACAAATCAAAAGTGCCAAGATAAACTTATAATAAGTCAAAAAGGTATCCATCAAATGTTCACGTTATATCCAGGCAATCAATAATATGGTATGGTCCCTTGCATAATGTGTTCCAGCACTTATACAGACAGAGATGGTTGGAAGGAATCAAGAAAAACTTGGGACACTTTTAGGAACTGGTGGCACCAAGTTTGCCACTCCTTTGCCACAGAACAATTTTAAATTGAGTCTTTATGCATAATTCTGAAATGTGAATTATTTTTCCGTTTTGGGTAACCTTACCCATCTTCTTAACCACTGGAAATTCACTACTTACTTTTGTACCATTTCAAGGTATTTATTGGATTTGTCCTGCTTAAATTCCAACACAAAACTAAAAAACTGGGATGTTCTCAAACTTCTGACTTGTAGTGTATGTTGGTGCCTGCTTTTTGTAGGTCCTGAAATGGTTTCCTGTAAACTGGGGGAAAAAAACAAAACAAAACAAAACAAAACAAAACAAAAAAAACAAGGAAAAGGCAGGATGGGTAGGATCTTTGGGGATGTTGAGGGATTTACTACAAGGATGGATTTGAAGATACTGGGATAACTTCAGGGTTAACCCAAAAGAAGTCAATGTTGAGTTTATGTGGTCAGTTTTTTGATACCTTGGCTGACCAAACATCCAGGTTGCTCAATCTAAGAGGTCTGAGAGTCGACCAAGAAAGACGAGGGAGGGAGGGGGGGGCAGGGATACATGGTCTCAAACAGGAATCGTATCACAGACACGTGTTAATTATTCTATAAACGGGAGTGATCAAAGCACCAAAGCCTTGCAGATGCTGTACTTTTAAGATGTAAAACTGTCTGCTAACTTTTAATTATATCCTCCCAATCATTTGAATCTATTGTATACTAATAGAACTTTTGTTGCAATGCTGCATCAAAGATTATCACACATGCCACAAGAAAAAAATGTGCTGTGATTTAATGCTAGAGAATAAACAGAGTTTAACAGTCAAATAAATTGTGCGCAATGAGAACAGTCAAAAGCCTTGTGTGCAGACTCACACGTGGAAGTTTTTCTTTTTTTTAAGCCTTTGTAGTACAAGCTAAAGGTTATACGTGCCTCAACAGGTACACATGTCATCCCTTATAAGAAATGCTCCTGTTCTTTATGGTTATGGATTTCCTCATATTTTTCATGCTGTTAAAGTAATCTGAGAGTGAGATGAGATCTGCTGTACTGTGTGTCAGGTAAAAAAACACAAACGGACATATGTAACACTCAGTGTGATAAGTGTTTTTAATGTTTACCTGAGGCTGCTGACGGGACCTCGGGGCTGGTGATGACAGGGCCATGCTGGGTATCTCTGGTGTAGTGAGGCTCCTGGCTGATATGGGGAGAGCTCAGGTACCCTGAGGAGAAAAATAAGAAGAGACAAGTCCTATCAAGTATCCATGAGCAGGGGCTATGAACATATTACAAGAAGAAAAGAAACAACACATATTTAGCAACTAAATGAGGAACCGACGATGGGTAATAAGCACTAACCCTCACCTACAACGCTTGGTCAATGCATAAATTGATTAGAAAATAACAGTGATAACTACTTAGACAGAGACACTGCTATTTGCATTGTCTGATAAGGTTCATCCGCAATATTCAGTGTTTTCTTGTGCTAGCTCATAAGCTAACTAGTAAATGCTAACTCTCCACGGAAGCTAACGTGAGTAGGATAACGGCTAAACAGCCCACTTAAACGTTAATAGGACAAATGTGGGTGTAAATATTTAGCAGCCTGCTTCAACATACCATGAACACACTGTAGGACCAGGTCCATGAAAAGAATTGTGACTACTCCGTAGGTTTTGAGGCACCGTCCTCGGTCCGGTCTCCATGTATGACAGCTGGCAGCCATTGTTGCTATGAACCGATGGTGCGTTTAAGTCATGTGGGGAAAAAGGGTTACCAGTGGTATTGTACTGGGGTAAGAAGGGGTAAGTATTCATACCAAGCACTTGGCTGACAGAAAAGAAATAATTAAAAGATTCTCAGAAACAAATGAAAAATACAATAAAAAACAACAACAATTGAATTTTTAATTCTAGTTTTATCCGTATATTGCACATTCATTCTAACTGGTTATTGCTCTTATTAAGCAAAATTCAACTATATAATACTATTTAGTTCCAAAACTATTGATGAAACCAACATTTACCTCTGAAAAATACATTTCACTGTCAGAAAAAATGGTCTTCAAGAATTCTGTGTATTCTGTGAGGCATGACTGGATAAAATAATGAGTTGGGGAAAATTATAAAATGAACCAATGAACACAAATTTAGTTGACTTAAATCTGTAAATTTCCATTCGATAAGCACTTCTTGGGAAAATTATGAATAAACACTCCTGAAAACCTACATGTTTCATCAATCTTGCTTCATGTGATGTGTTTCATGTAAAAATACATGTTTAAGTGCATTAATTAAATGTTTTTGGGGTTGTAAGATGAATTGTTTCTGCAATTTGAAAATGTAATATTTCATTAAAAAACGGATCCCAGTCATGACAGAAAAAAAATTTCCTGTTGATTCTCCAGAGAATGACCTCTTTAAATGTTCTTATGGTCTCTTGTGAACTCCAGTCTTGCAAATAAAGAAACGCACAGAGTGAATTCATAAAATTCAGTGGATATTTTGTTTATTTCTGGGGTTCTACATAAAGACAGACCCTCGTGAAAAATCAGTGCCAGATTCACATCGTTATGACAACATTCACATTGTTTCCAAAACTGATCAAACAACTTGCTTTTAAATGGACTGAAATTATTTTGACAAAATTTATTATTTAACTGACAAATTCAACATGTCCTATCTCATGGGCATTGCATCACCATTTGGCAGCCCCATTCATTACACCTTCTCATCCCAAAATCATCGTTTCTCTGTGCAACTTCTACTTTCAGGATTACTTTCACTACATCTTCACTCATGCCATTATTTTCTCTTCATCTGACAGTGGTTGAGGTATTAATAAGAAAGAGTCTGGATTGGTCTTCATCATCATGGTCAGAACTCCTCCTCTGCATTTCGACAGCGTGATTGTTTCAGCAGAGTCAGGCGAGCTAGCACCTCGGCCACCGACAGCTCTCCATGGACTTTGTTGTCCCTTGTGCGCACATTGACGCTGTTAGTCATCTTCTCCTTCTCTCCAACCACTGCCAAGACAAATGAGGACACAACAGCTTGACATTGGCCACGTCACAACATAAACACAAACGCACCCATGCAGCTAGAGCAACCCAGAGAGAGCAAACGTGTGAAGTGCCATCAACTGCAACAATTTTCTTACCAAGGATGAAATTATATTGAGCCAACTGTGCGTTACGGATTTTCTTGTTTAGAAGGCAACCAGAGTCGAGGTCAGCTTCTGCCATGAAACCAGCTTCAGTAAACTGTTTGCACACCTGACAGAAGGAAAAAAAAAAGTCATGCCAAGAATCACAAGTACGCAAATAATTACTCATGGGGGAAAATGGAAAACATACCTTCTTGGCATAAACCTCACAGGAGGGGTTAACAGGCACCAACATGATCTGACGTGGAGAGAGCCACAGAGGCCTGGCAGGACAGAAAATGTTGGGATATCAGAATAATGTCAGCCAGGGAAGAGGAAAACATGGTAAAAACACTGCAAACAACAGGCATTCTGCTTTCCAAAAAGACTGGAGTTACTCATAACCCAAAATCTTGACTGTGATGCAAAATATGTCAAAACTTCTTAAAATGAATGAGAAAAATCGCAGCATGTGGATCATGGTTAACTCTTCAATTAATTTAAAAGTTAAAACTTAAGTTCTGTAAATACTGGAGCAGCTAGAAAGCATCTCACCATTTCCCTGCATAGTTTTCTGTGAGAATAGCAATCATCCTCTCCACTGAGCCCAAGATGGCACGATGAATGATGACTGGTCTGGCTTTGTCATCCCCATCTTTCCTGCAGGAGGTAACAAAATACAGGCACGAGTTAGGATGGTTGAGAATTCATGTAGACCATTTCCAATGATTTCAGTTTATTTATAATAATCTAAATCAGAGATGATTAGAAAGCACAATCTGTTTTGGAAGAAGTTCAAAGTGCTTTAGACTGAAATAACAGCTCAAAGTTTCACCATTTCTGCTACGATCACTCTACATGAACTGCCCGAAGTAGTCAATCTGAGAATGGTCAGCACTATTTTTCCTGGAACCTACAGCTTATTTCAGTCTTAGAAAGGCTTTGAATTAGATTTTCTAAAGTTCTGTGGGTGTTTAAATAGTCTTACTAGTTCAGCTCTATCATGAAAATAAATATGATCTTGGAACTCTTACTCACTGTCCACTGGGTATTGATATCTACCTCACTCAATATTACTACTGATCAATACACTCACTCCTACTTTCTGTTCAGTTGAGCTGATGAGAACAATAAGAAACATGATGAAAACCATGCTTTCTGTTAAAGAAGGCTGAGTCCTCCTTATTGTCCCATATCTTGTTTACAGCATTGAAGCTCCTGAGGCCTGTGTAATGATGCGACTTTAATATTGAGATTAACATATTTTACAGACTCTGGGCAAACTATGACACTGGAAAACAATGGAGGGTGAAATACGTGATCCAGACTAAAAGCAGAGCAGCTGCATTTGCAAAATAAAGGAAGACCTGGTAGGAAAAAGGTATCAAGTGAATGTGAATGTGCAAATTAGGCCTTTGTTGACAGAATAGGAAGCAGGTAAAAGGAAATGGAGAGTAGCTTGTAGTAAAGGGGTCTTAAGTTAGGTCTGAACCTGTTAGATCTCCTCTGTGGACCATGTCTATGGGGCATGCAATTAAACCTCTGAGCCAAACCAGTACTCTTTTAATATCTCTTTCCTGTCATCACTAAAACGGTAGATCATAATGACTCCCATTTATTTCCTGAATGTATTTTTTGCACAAACATTTTCCTGTGATAATCTCAGAAAAATATTTTGGCTTGAGCCCTGGCAGTAACAAAGAAAGCAGAGAAAAACTGAAAAAATATTGTATGAAAAGACAAAAATTAACTGTGATTTTTCATTCATTTGGTACATTTTTTGTTTTTCAGCCCTTTGGTGCAGGATGATAAAGCAGAATGATTATCTTTAATGAACATATTTATAAGAACAATCATTCAGGATGGACAAAGTGCTCCTCTCTCATCTGACTATATCAGCTCAGAGTTCCACAGTCACGACACCTAAAGAGGTCAGTCGGAGTCATTTTCTGCAAGCTCCTCTCTTTACCCGAACATGACCTCCTTCAGTCAAGTTAGTGTTCAGCATTTAGTTATCCTGTTATGACCCTGAAGTTACCTCTCTGATAGCAAATCCTGCAGTACAGACCCCCGGTGAGGCAACAGTACAAATCTGCATACAACTCTCCACTTTAGAAACACTGAACTCTGCTGAACACAATGCTCAAGATTAGACATTTTATTCAGAAGGGATTAACATCAAACCCTTGGCGCAGAAAAGCACACACTCTCAGCAGAGTGTTTTGATTCGATGACTCACCCGACAAAGGTCAGGTTGAAGCGGATAGGCAGCTGGAAGTCCAGCTGAATGGTTGCACACTGGTGATAACGCCCAATTGCATCTTTGATCTTAATGTCGATCTGCAACAGCACAGAGAGAACAACGGCACTTTCCAGACAAGAGAATTGAATAAATTTTTAGTTTGGAAGGTAATATCAAGAAATTATCTGACCTTGGGGCCGTAAAAGGCACCATCTCCAGGGTTGAGTTTCCATGGCTCACCAAACTCATTCAGGCTGTTCTCCAGTTGCTGTCAGAAAGGAAACACAGGTTGACGGGTAATTCAGATCTTAACACAGAACAGAACAGAACAGAACAGAACAATAGAATATTCTTTGAAAATCTTAACGTCTTAGGAATAAATAATTCTATGAACTTCACTCATTTATCTCTCTCGCTTACAGCTTTTGACATGAGACCTAAAATTCTCGTGAAAATGCAACATGAGTCATCTCTCCATCCACCTCAAACTTGCCACAGTCTTCCTAAAACCAAAAGGTTTCAGCACCTTTGCCCTTTCCTTATTGCTGACCTCATCTTTTCTTCATGTTGAGTTCTTTGCAGTTGTTCGTAAACTGCCCTTGTGATGCTTTGTTGCTTTTGTTTGCTCACTTAAGATGCAACTGCTGTTTGTCAAGTAACCAAAACTCATCTGTTTATGTTCCCAGCAGCTCAGATATTACCACCACTGGCTGAGAGATTTAAGTGATCTAAGTGATGACACAGTCAAATTACACTCGAAACCACCACATTATTTGATCATTAAAGAGTTGGGCTTCCAGAAAGCCCTTTGATTCAGGAAACAGCACCACTCTCACCCTGCCACTGCTAAATGTAGATTAACTACCAGCACCACAATTTGTCATGTTGCTCCCACCCAGTTGTGCTAATAAGCAGCTCCTCTACTGACAGCACATCTCTTACGGAAATTCCAGGAACTTCACAGTGACGCACAGCTTCAGTCGATTCTACTGTACAATCACACAGCAGGGAGCCAGCTCTTTCATAAGCAGGGCCAAGTCTTAGTGAACCTGAGCATTCATTTGTTTTCCAAATAAGGTTTAACAGAGATCCTGCATTTCATACTGTAATAAGAATAATTCCTCATACCAAAAAAAAAACAGTCAAAACTGCCCATAAATACTTGACACAATTCAAATTATACCCAAAGTTAATTTCAGACATGAATTATAACTCAGTGCTTGGGATAGTTTACCTTCTCAGCCTGGTTCCACACAGTGATGTCACCAAGATATTTCTCTGGACGGGTGGAGAGGTGAAGCTGGAAGGAGAATCCAAACACATCGTAAACGCAGCGGAGGAAATCCAGACAGCCCTTCATCTCAGTCTCAATCTGTGAAATAAAAGAAAAAGAGAAACGAGTCATAACAAGCAGGTATTTCTTTAACATGAGAGTTGTGTAACACTCTATAGACCAGAGGTCCCCAAACTTTTTCCTGTGAGGGCCACATAACTTTCAGTCAGTTTGTAACAGAAAAAGTGTGACGATCACAGGGGTGCCTAAGGGTAAACATTTATTGTTTTCCAGAAAGCCACACTCACCAAATATTAATAACCCTTTCCAGGATATTCACAGAAAAAAAGTCAGGAAATAAATAATAACACTATTTCTGAAATAAAATTACACTATTTATGAAATCACTAAAAATCAAATAACCTTCTCTGGGTCCTTCACAGAAAAAAAAATAAAGTCAGAAAATCTATAATAACACTATTTATGAAATAAATCAGGGGTCCCCAAACTTTTCATTATATTTTTCTGGGGTGGGGAGGTTTCAGATAGGGGCACATACTGCACTGATGTGGTCACCTGATCCATAGTGCAGAAAATGTGAGCGTCATCCTGCTGGAAACGCCGCACTCTAGTCAGCCCTGTTAGTGTTCCTGACAGCTCGTTTCGGTGCAGGACCCCGAAATCTGCCAACCTGAGAGGAAGCTCCCTCCATGATCGAGGTCTGTGGCCAAACATCAGACTGCAGAGCAACCAGGGAGCAAACATTAAATGATCATAACATGCATTATGTACTGTTCATTAACAACATTTAGACACTTTTCAAGTGTTAACGCCGTGAGTGTGATAAACCTACCAGTGTCCAGGGCAGTTCATGGGCTTGAGGGCAAAGATGTCCTCCTCCACAGGGAAGGAGAACATATTTTCACTGTAGTGCTGCCAGTGACCTGATGTCTCCCACAGTTTACTGTTATAGATGTTGGGGGAGGCTACTTCCTGGAAGCCTCTTCTCCAGTACTCATCCTAGAAAAACAAAGAAAAACCACATAAACAGACTTGGACCTTAGGCTGGACTGCACAGGTACTTTGTCTGGCCTGGCTGCTGCAATGGAAAAAAAGATCCTGCAAATTTTGTTTACCCATTTGTTTTCCCAAAGCCACACACTTTGTGTCCAGTTGAGCAACCAAGAGAAAAACACTTGTGTTGCTCAAGAGTTCAAACCTTGAATATGCATTTGCTATAAAAATAGACCTGAAAGGAGCTTGACAACAGAGTGGATGTTTGGTTACTTTTTCTGTTTTAGCATCTTTTTTTTTTCCTTGTCCGTGGTAACAGATTGAGGTGACGTGATAATGATCTTACACTGTCACAGTGTAATGTATGAGAGTTCCTCTTGGCGTATAGTGTGTGATGTGAAAGTCCTTAGACAGTCAACACATGTTCTCAAATCCCCACAGTGATAACTTCCTGTACAGTCACTAAATCTGGCCAAAAAGCTTCAGTCACACTAAAAACAAAAAAGTATCATCGAACATTATTGTCAAAAAGGTAAAACAAATAGTTTCGCAAATTCTAAAATTGAGGCCAATAAAAGTTTTTATTTCTTTAATTTCATCACTTAAATTTCATCACAGCACGACAGGATATTTTGACCTTTAAGACCACAATATAAAAATCTAAGATCTCAGCATTTGAATCTGTCTAAAGCATCAGGGGTTTGATCAGAGGCTGACCCATAATTTGGGCCAAATGACCGGTGTACTGACAGATTAACTCTTTTCTGTCTACATTTATCTGACAAATAATTTCTTCATTGTTATTGTACAATATTATCAAACTGTTGGAAGCTGCATATAATAAAAGGTGCTCTGATTCATGAAGCCATGGCTCTTACCCTGATGAACTCTGTGAGTGTGTTGTAGATGTAAGCTCCATGTGGCATGAAGAAACAGCTGCCAGGGCTGAGCTCATGGAAGAAGAACAGTTCCTGATCCTGTGACAGAAAAAGACAACTTTTACATGATCATCTGTCCTAAAACTGTATCAGTAAAGCTGACTTAAAAATTAATTCCGACACATTTTACTCAGCAGGGAGTCATTACACCTCTGACCACAACCAACCAAATAAAGAAACTAATGGAGTCAATGAAAATAAAGCCTGCAAAGGTAAAAACTGAACCCAAACATTGTAATACCCATAAGAGGATCATAATGGTCTGCTGATTTGCAAGAAGAATGACAGGAATTCTTCAGTCAGACTGACAAAGAGATTGTACACTCCGGTGTTAATGTTTTATAAGGTTCAGTTAAGTCAGACGTAATTTACAAGACTGTTGTTTTCTTTCCTTTCCTCTCAGTAGCAGTCAACTGCATAAATTGACAACTAAGCAATGTCTTATTTTTGGCAAAAAAATTGTCCAACAAGGCCTAATATGAGTCACTTTCACCTGGCAGGTCCAGAAAAGACCCTGTTTTATTTTTTACTCAAAATAAGACATAAACTGTTGTTTCTGCTTCACATTAGACAGTGTTCTGCTACTGAGAGGAAATCTTAAATACAACCTAAGACTAAACCAGTATGGGAGGCTGGGAAACAACAGTCTCATAAATTATGTCTGACTTAATTGAAGAGCCTTATGAAACAGAATTTCATGGACCTCATTTGTGTGTTTGCACTGAAATAGCACATTTAAAAAAAAAGGGGGGGGGGGGGGGGCTTACAGGGGGCTTTGATGAACAAAGCAACATGGGAAGGAAACAGAACCTTAACACGGCTTGGCACAGCGAGACATTACAAGCACACAGCAAGTATTGTGAAGTTCAATCCATCAACAAAAAGAGTGATGAAGAGTACAGAGCAGAAGCAATGAAATCAATATGAGAAATAAATAAGACAACAGCAAATACAATACAATAACAAGCAACACAATAGAGATAATATCTAAGAACATTTTAAAGCAAAGTGGATTGGAAAATAAAGAATTCAAAAATTAAAGTATAATAAACAAAATGGAAAACTTAAGGATGAAAAAATGAGAAGACTAACTCACATCACATGAAAGTAAGTCGACAAAATTAAGTTTCAAAATGCATCATTTCATTATTCTTACTTGTTTGTAATTCTTCTGTTTTATAATCTCATTTTCAATTTACACATGATAACCTGAGAGTGTGTTAGTTTATAATATACTGATTTGTCAAAGCCACAGTGAGATCTGTGTGATGCTCTTATAGTGAAGTGTTTTTTTCTTCAGTGCTGTGGTTTAGCTTGGTAAATCAGGACCGTATCCAGCTCATTTGTTAAAATGTGCTGGTGACGGGGGTCGACTTGGGATCATGCCACAGCGCAGCATCTTTCGAACAACATGTCACTTTTATCACCTCCCTCTGAATGATTTCGACGGTAATATCCTGACTGGCGTGTTTCATATGGAACCGTGTTGTTCTCTGAGCTGACTAAGGTGCTGCCGTCTGTGTCTCCCATGCTGAGAAACCAGCTGGGGTCTTCAGATGTCTCACAGTGGTCAAGAAATGTGTTGATATGAAAGAACAGAGCGCCCCCAGCTGGTATGAACAGCAACAGTTGATGTATAGCAAAAGAAGTGAGGCTTACATTTTCCATACCTCTAAAGTTCTTTTGATTATTTACAGTGCGTTACACAAGAAATATGAATGACATCAACGTTTCATGTGTTTGCTTGAAGACTTTGTTATTTGGTCCAGGTTCATTTCAGGCTTAAGCCACATCTATTGAACCACAAACCCAGCCTCTGATGAGGACAGTGTTTACACAAAAACCTCAAAGGAGATGTGTCAGACATCTCATCTTACAATTAAGATTTAAAAGTCACTTTGTTCTGGGTTTCACATTTCAGTTCCAGGCCACAACCACCTGGGTGGGCCTGGAACTGACGGCCTGCAATGACTCACTTTGCCAATCTTGCGATGGTCTCTATTCTTGGCTTCCTCCTGAAAGCGTTCCCACTCCTTCAGCATCTTTGAGTCTGGAAAAGAAATCCCATAGATCCTTTGTAAAGTCTCCATGTCGGAGCGGCCCTCCCAGTACGTTGCGGAGTTCTAATGGCAGAGGAGGAAAAAATCAAATATCAGCATTTTTTCATTTTGTTGGAGCAGGATAACCTTCATAGAGGATTTTGTATATGTACGGTTTGTGACTCTTTCTCATGATACTTTATCTGTTTGGAGGCTTGGGTATTTCAAACAAAACTAATGTATGCTCGGTGTATTTCCCACATACCTTGTATATCTTCATGGCTTTGATCTTGCCTGTATGTCGGACATGGGGACCTCTGCACAGGTCAATCAAGGGCCCACATCTAACCAGGATTCACACATTGAAGGCAAGTTTATAAAACAAGAAAAAAAGGAAAACAACAAAAAACCTCATGACCTACATACCTCATCTGTATTATAAGCAACTTACCTATAGACTGTAGTGGTGGGGGTGGTTACTTTCTCATTCAGAATACGGCACTTGAATTTGTTGTACTGAAAAGCAGAAACACCTCAGGTTAGTTAAAAGCTATCCTTGAAAGGAAAAGTATAGCTCATTACAGTCAAAACCAAAACATACTGTGATTTAAAGCTGTGATTATTGTAATACAAGCAGCAGAGAAGAGATGGCATCTGATCACAGAGCTGTCTCCCTCTCTCACCTTAAACATCTTCAACAGGGTCTCTTTGCTGATCTCAAGCCTCTCAAAGGGCTGTTTTTCCTTCACAACAGTCTTACACAAAGTCTCCAGGTCCCCAAACTCAGTGCTGGACACTCCCCTGGAAACAACAAACAAGTTCAGGTCAAAGGTCAAAACAGTTATTGTGATACATTTCATGCGCTGACATGAGAATCATGTGCTTCAGCTTGATAAGCTTTTAAATATAATATCTAAATACTCTAAAGCATCCCATTTAATTTATGTAGATAAGGACATGGCCAGAGCAGAGAAGACCCTGGTAATGAAAAAACTTGCTCACTTCTGTCCATCCAGGAACATGTCGTAGTAGAAACCGTTCTCAATGGGAGGTCCATAACACAAACAGCCTCCATAGAAACGCTCCATGGCCTCCCCAAGGATGTGAGCGCTGGAGTGCCAGTAGACCTGGAACAAGATAAGAAGATGTAGCTGTTATCTCCATAAGTGGCTTCAGGGCTAAAGGGGACACACATGGAGAGAGCAAAAATGGTATTAAAAACACAAGTGCATCAATGAATGAAACATCGCGGAATAGGAGAGCTAGTTATAATAAAGAAAGACAAAAGAAAAACCTGCAAGCTCTCATTGGAAAGAAGATAACAGTTCTGCATTAAAATCTCAAGTTCTAATTTTAGAACATAATTAAAGACAGTTTAATTTGACAGGAAGTGACATATTCTTGCTAAAACTAAATCATACACAAATGGTAAATGGACTAATACTTATGTAGCGCCTTTCTAGTCTGTCTGACAACTCAAAGCACTTTACACTGCTGATCTCTTTCACCCATCCACACCACATTCACACACTGATGGCTGAGACATATATATATATATATATATATATATATATATATATATATATATATATATATATATATATATATATATATATATATATATATATATATATATATATATATGGGAGCCATCAGATTTTATCTAATACATTCACACTCATCCACACACCATTGACCAACAGTGGGAGCAATTTTGGGGTTCAGTGTCTTGTTCAAGGAAACTTCGATATGAACGACTGCAGGAGCTGGAATCGAACCCTCAACCTTCCAAGTGAGAGGTAATGACTCTATCACTGAGCCTGTGAATTCTGTTATGAGCCACACACACTATGATAGGCTTACTATGGTCATAGTGTTCCTGCTGTCACCTGTTTGTTTCTGATACAAAGTCTTGAAACTGATTGTTGAGTGAGTGTTGCTGAACTCATCCTGGCTTTATTCTAGTTAGGATGAGGCAGAGTCAGATTTTTTGCCTCTTTACTGACAGGTACATGTTGCCCACCTGACAGTCAAGTCAGCACTGTCCTTACACGAGCAAAACTTGTAAATTTGATCACTTCAAAAATAACATGGGAAAATTCACCCCCTGCAGAGTGTGCAGATACTGAAATAAACAATTCAAAAAGAAGACTTTTCTTTAAACCAGGCTGTAAACATGTTAATTTTTGCTGTAAAATCTGCTTTATTGGCTTGGTGTGCATGTGGTTTCTGGGGTTCCTGCCTCAAGCAGACTTTCAAAGAACTGTAGTTCTAAAAAGCTTGGTTTCATATTTTTAGACCGGAGGTAGCTGCTTGGCTTTAATCAAAAAAGATTTTGGAACTTAAGGTTTGGAAGTCAACATTTCCTCAAATATAAGCACATTTAGAAGTGACTGAAAAAGATACATCTCTTTTTTTACTGCTGCTACCTATGTAAGCTACTGTACTCTGTATGTTTACAAGAGCAGGATGTGAAAGCAGGACAGTTATATGCCACAAAAAACTGCCCTTGAGACACCTGATATTCTTCTTCTTCTTTTATTTGTGCTTTTAGCTCTACTGTTGTTGTATTTGCAAGGCTCTTGTACTTTGTTTCCTTTTTGGACTTAACCGCTTGTATTCTTACTTCAATTCCATTTCAAGGATTGATTCTTGCTTTGCTCCTCATCATACAAGTAGTGTTTTTTATAGTTCACTCATATTTAAGGCTGTGTTTATGGAATTTTTATGGTTGAACTTAAATTTGGAGAAATCTTCTAGCACATGAATTTCTTTTGGAATAAATTTCTATCTTGTTTTAAAAAAAACAATGTGTCAAAATGTTTTCCTTTTGTTATAAATGTGATTAGGAGTGTAATATACTCACAGCCTGAGCATCCTCATTATCAAATCGCAAGATCTCAAGAGAGCAGTCTTGCTCGAGAGGTCTGTCCAAGTCCCAGAGCTTGCCATTCACCCGAGAAATCACAGCGTTGTCAGCCAGGCCTTGACTGAAAGAGCAATTGTCAGATAATTGTCTCAGAAAAGCTGTCCACATTTAATGAACTTCGATCACTCTATTCATTTAACTTTCTGGCTGTGTAAATACTAACCTGATATCACAAGCCAGCTGGTAAGGTGTGGTGATCCAAGCCTTGCCATTCACCTTACGCCCATCAGGCAGCTCCACAGTGATGGGTTTGCTGTCGGCAGCTTTTTTCAACAGCAGGGCATCGCTCTCCTTCTTCAGCTCCTCATAGAGGTCCAGGCGTTGAGCAATGTACTCAGGCCAGGGCTTCAGCTGCAGGGACAATATACAAGTCAAGAAATGGCCATGATATTTCACTACTTCAGTCTTTTGAAATGCAACGACTGAAGTTGGGAAAACAAAAGCATCTTTCAGATTAAATTTCATAGTCGAAAGATTTTTTTTTCCATATTCACCTCTTTGAGACCTCCAGCCCCTTGTCCCTTTTCCTGCTTCTTCTCTTTCTTGTTGTTCCCATCAGCTGATTTTGTATCAACAGCTGCCACCTGTTCACCAACAGGGATGTGTGCCTCTTTATTCTTATATCATAGATAATCATTTCCATAATCAGTCAAAATATTAATATCAGCAGCTCATGTCAGTATCCAAAGTGTGTGACAACTGTGCCATTGAGGGGTGCAGCTATTTCTGGAGTCGGTGTGGTATAGTTTGTCATTTGCTTTCACTAGAGAAAGGCCCGTTACTCACAGTGGTGCAACCTGCTGCAACACCACTCATGACCCTCTTCATATTACACATTAAAGCAGAAAAAGTTTACTGTCCCAAATTTAATTTCTACCTTATTCTCTGCTCGGTTGTTGGTCGTCTGCTCCTTATGGGTGTTTTTCACCTGTGCTTTCTCACACTTTACTTCTTGCAGTTTATTTCCCTGAGCCTCCTCCAGCTCTATCTCCGCCTGCAGACCTCTCCGGAGGTGCAGAAGCCGGTATTTAAGCTTTTCATTCTCGGTCTGCAGGCTCTCTAGCTCCGGAGAGACACCCTCAACACCAATTACATTCACACCTCGGCTTAATCCGTCCCGAAGTGCGGATATTTCCTTGGTGAGGAGGCGAATTTGCTCCTCCTGGGCGGTCAAACGTGCAGCCAAGCACTCCGCCATTTTTAAAAGACCATCATGACAGATGACTTCCGGTGAATGGGTTTTCCAAAATAAAGGCACCAGGTTTATCGACGTTGTAGACCTGCAGTCATCTGATCCATCATGTAGACGTGCTTTAGTCTTCGTTTCCACCTGTGGGTGGTTTTTGTGTCATTTCAACTGACAGTTATCATTGTCTTGGCAATCAACTGAAGTATCCTTAACGTGTACCTTTGATCTCTGCTGAACAAACCTTCAGATAAGACTCCCAACAGAAATGTCAGTGGATCTAAGGGCACCGTCACTAGTAGAATACTTTCAAGCTCCTATATCATTGATCAGTCAAAGAGGATATGTCTATCATTCTATATTTTTTCACAGTATCTCCAACATCAAGCAACTAAGGATTCATTAACAAACGAAGACATTATGTTAGGCTACTTTTCTTGAAATAGGCTACATCTTACTTAACGAGGCTGTGAGACTTGGAAACTGGTGTTTTTCCAGAATAAAGACTCTGCTACCCATGAGCACTTGCACACACTATTATGGGGCAACAGCCGGTAGAGAAAAATGAAGCTGCGAAAGTGGCTGTTCGTCGAGAATCCGCTAGAGGCAGACTGCAGAAAGACCGGAAGTCACATACACACCACGCCAAAAAAAAACGGACTTTTATGGCATTAAAAGCATATATACACCTTGGTTAAAAAACGGTGCATACTGTACGATACGTGATTTTTTTTTTGTCTAACTCGGCGGTGGTCATTAATGCAAAGACCTACACAGCAAATTCAAGTTTTTAGCGTTGACTGGGCAGCAACATGATTTGTATGTGTAGTTTATATTATACAACATGCTGTTGTGTTATGAACACAACAACACCCTTCCAATATATTCAGTGACTGAAAGGTATCTTTCACTTCTTTCAACAAGTGCCTCTATGGATAAACAGCAATAAGTGACAAATAGAGAAATTGTTGCATTAGCCCTTTTTGCCCCTGGGTCCACTGCAGAGGAAAACTATCCAAAAGCTGTTTTCTACTGAATTTATGGGTGTTAGAGGAATGAAACAGGAAGCTATTACAACTGCACAAATAAGTGTTTGAAAATCATGTTTCAGATGTTAATTCAGTTGAACACAAGGTGGGGATAGAGGTTCATCACTGAAACTACAAGACATGATGACACCACGGAGCGCACAGTAGGTTAAAGTGTACAGCCACTATAAGAGCCAAGAGTTATAAATGAAAAGATGTTTCAAATTACATGAAAAGACAAAATACCACATTTTTCTTGGACAATCTCAGCAAAAATGTTAATGTCTGACTGAAAAGAAGGGATACCTCTTGTTTACTGCAATGCAAGTTAGAGTCACTATACTGTGCAACATGCATATTGTTACATTTTAACCCTTAAACCTGCATCTCAACCATTTGGTAGATCTTTTTTGAGTTGCTATATAATTGAAACTAAACTGAGTGAAACCTGATTGGACTGTCTCTACAGCTTGAATTTTTTTTTTTTTTTTTTTTTTTTTTTTCGGAATTTTGTGGTTTCTGATCTTTGTACACTACCAAAATAAAATACAAAAATTATTATTATTATTATTATTATTATTATTATTATTATTATTATTATTATTATTATTATTATTATTATTATAATGGAATTCAACACCCATTGGCTTCTGAAGAAACAGGTGGATAGAGTAGACTTGACAGTGCTGATTGCTAAAGAGCATCCCCATCACCCTCTTGGGCAGACTGAAGGGCTTGCATTTGGCTCAAGTGGAAGTCTGAGAGTGCCAGTGTCTTCTGGAAGGAGTCAGCTTTCATGCAGCTTTTCAGTGAACTCCAGTTGCAGGATTGACAGCTCCCCACTGTACAGCACACCTCTCCGGGCTTCCTTGAGACACTGTGAGTTAAGTGTCTAGCAGTCCTTTGTGAACCCATATGCATGGGCAGCCTTTTATTGCCGATACCCCGAAGAGTCATCCATTTACCTTTAACCCAGTATGTTCAGCAATAACATATTCAATCTTTGACAAATAGGAGTACAAAAATAAAGAGCCTTTGCATAACTGTAGCATGGTGTACACTCTTTTAGTCACTTCAAAAACAATCTCAAAATTATGACTTTTTAAGAAAAAAAATCGACACCTTTCTTACAAACTTTTCTCTGATATGGTTTTATCATGACATGTTTAAATGTAAATGTAAATATAAATCTTCAGAGGATATAACACAACTCATGTTAAAGCCCAGTCCCTGGAGTTCATGAAAGCACCTCTTCTTATCTAGACACTATACCCATACTTGTCATTGAATCTGCAGTTTCTTTCTGAGAAAATGTAAGAGTTTTTCCATATGGATGTTCTCTGTGAGATATTAACTCTGTCTATGGCAATCACACACGTCTGCTGTCAAGTATTTAACTAGAGGATAGCTGTGTCATGTTTCACTGTTTTCTTTTTAAGAACAACAGGCTGAACGCCCCGTGAAGGTCTTAACTTCAAGGTAAGATGTTGGTTGGTCCAGCTGATATTTTATGAATCAATGATATGAACAAAATGGGCAAAAATGATTGCAGTAAACTATTCAGTCAAATCCTGTCAAGACAACTGGGGGGTGTTGGCTGTGTGTTCACTATAGTCTAATAGTAACATGTCTATCAATTGGTTGCAGTTTCTATATTTTGAACTCTGTAACTTTATTTTCTCATTTGACAGTATTTTATGCATTGAAATGAAACAATAAGACTTGATTGAGTGTGAGAAGTTGAGAATTTTTAAAACTGTCACATAATGAAAGCTTTCCATAATGTATTTTTTTTCAGCCTCTGTTCTACATAAAATATGAATCTGGAGGAATACTTCAAACGAATTGGTTTCACTGGCTCTACTCATAAACCTGATCTTGAAACATTGAAGTTGATTCACAAGCAGCACGTCATGACAGTCCCATTTGAAAATCTCAGCATGCACTGTGGTGAGAGGATCGTCATGGACCTTGAGATGATCTACAACAAGATTGTGAGGTGCAACCGTGGAGGATGGTGCCTTGAGAACAACTACCTGTTTGGATGGGTGCTGAGAGAAATGGGCTATGACTGCACAACACTCAACTCCAAAGTTTTCATAGCTTCAGCCAATGAATATTCACCCATTGAGTCTCATCTTATCCTTATGGTGGTCATTGATGGAAAGGCTTACATAGCAGATGTGAGCTTTGGGATGTCAACCCAAGTCTGGGAGCCCCTGGAGCTCCTCTCTGGGAAGGACCAACTTCAGGCTCCTGGCGTCTTTCATTTGGTAAACCAAGGGGATGTCTGGATGCTGGAGAAGACCAGTAGAAAGCCCAAAATTCTCAATCCAGATTTTGCAAAATCAATTCTAATCAACAAAACTGAATCAAACCCTGTTCACCGCTTCACCCTGGAACCTTGTGAGCCAAACAGTTTCCTTTACATAAACAACTTTCTTCAAACAGACCCAGCCTCAGTGTTCATCAATAAATCCATCTGCTGTTTGCAGACACCCACAGGGTTCAGATCCCTGATTGGATGGACCTACAGTGAGGTCACCTTCAAACCTGAGGAAGGTGTAGATTACTATGACATGAGAAACATAAAGGATGAAGAGGTTGATCAAATCCTGAGGGAGAAGTTCAATATAAAGCTGCAGAGAAAGTTTACACCTGTAGCAAAGAAATCATGGTACACAATGTGAAATGCCACATATTCTGAGTTTTAATTGAGCTGACTATTTGAATCACTGGCAGCACTTAAAAGAGGTAATAGATTGATATGTATGTTTCGATTGATATGATTTCGGATCATGTTACCAAAGAAATATGAGTGTGCTGTGCTAATAAGCCTGGTTAATTAATCTCTGAATCACACTGGCCTCTAAAGCAGAACTGGGTGATAAAGTAGAATATACAGATATCCATAAAACAAAGGTATACTGAAAGGCATAGACACAGAGAGGATTGGTTAAGGTTAAAACATAAATTTTTGTTACTTGTTAAGTTCCTGTTCAGTTACTGATCGTTCTCAGGAACCCTCAAGCAAAGCTGAATGGATCTCTCACTACATCAAGAAGTAACAACCTGTTGATGGTTTTATTGCCAATTAGTTGATTGTAGGATTGTTTTATTGAAGTAACTTGAGGATGAGAAGTTTTAAAAAAAAAAAAATTCATGATTTTAGACTTTCACAAGTTGATTGAACAAATTAGATGAACATTGCTAAATTAAAATATGTTTGTATGTACCTTGTATGCTCATCATGAATGCTTTACTGAGGTGTGTCTGAATAAAATAATGGTGAGATCAGACCTGACTGTGACTTTAAATGACTACTGTAATGTGTGGAAGTGACCCACACAGCCACAAATACCATATTACTGTTAGAGGCTGTTCTTTATTTTTGAAGAGATGTATCATTTGAAGCCATTTGGAAAACTTACTCATGCTTCTCTGCACTTACCACTTGAACAACAAAAAAATTAAACATTTCATAGCCTCTGGTTCTCTAGAAAGTCAAACAAACCTTTGGTCTGATGGTCCTACTCTGCTATGTGAGTCTCTTAGTTGGAGTCCTGCATTAATCACAGAAGTACACAAAGCTCGGAGGCCTTTGGACACAAGAAAGTCTGCTTACTTTGTTAAGTTAAATATAGATTGAACAGCATCACCTCTCACTCATATTTTTAATCTGTTGCTGGTCCTTCATGTTGATCTGCTTCAGGTATCCGAATCAGAATCAGAATGGCCTTTGATTGCTAAGTATCTTCAAAAGGCGTACAAGGAATTTGACTTCAATTTGAACTGTACTCTCTCTGTACAAAAATATGAATAAACACTTCAAATCACAAATAGAAAAGAGATTGAGTAAAAAATAAATATAAGAAACTATTGTACTAAAACAATGAACAACAAAATAACACATTTAAGTTAAAATAGTACAATGTATGAATAATTCATTAAAGGAAGTATGCAATTTGCAATGGAAGGAATGTGCAAAGGAGAACAGACAACAGGCTGTAGTTGTGCATATGTGGAATCATTATCTATGTCAGGTTTAATTGTTCAACAGAGTGACAGCCTGCGGAAAAAAAAAATGTTCTTGTGTCTTGTTGTTCTGACATGTATAGATCTGTAACATGGTCCAGAGGAGAGGAGTTTTAACAGTTTGTGTCCAGGGTTTGTGGGGTCTGTAGAGATGTTACCGGCTCACTTGCTGGTCCTGGACTGGTATAGGTCCTGGATGGTGTGCAGGCTGGCAACTGTTGATTTTTTTTCTGCAGACCTAACAGTTTGCTGTAGTCTGTGTCTGTCTTGTTTGGAGGCAGAGGGAAACCAAACAGAGATGGAGGTGCACAGAACGGATGATGAAGGTGTAAAATATGATGAATAGTTCCTGGAGCAGGTTGAACTTCCTGAACTGTCTGAGGAAGTACACCCTCTGCTGTGCAGAGAGTGTCAGTGGGGGGTTGTTCTCCTGAAGTCCACTGTCATTTCCACGGTCTTGAATGGTTCAGTTCCAGGTTGTTCTGACCACACCAGAGGACCAACTGTTCCACTTCCTGTCTATATGCAGCCTCATCACCATCCTGGATGATGGCTTGATCGTGAAGTCACCTGGTGTTGTCCGCAAACTTCAGGAGTTTGAAAAAGGGGTCCCCTGAGGTGCAGTCATTGGTGTAGAGGGAGAAGAGCAGTGGGGTGAGCACACACCCCTGAGGGGCGCCGGTGATATTTGTCAGTATACTGGATGTGATGCTCCCCAGTCTCACCAAGACTTCATGTCAGGGTGACGGGCCTGCAGTCATTAAGTCCTGTTAAGAAGGGTTTCTTGGAGGATGATCTCCTTTAGATTCACAGTAACCCCGATCTGTCCCCCAAACTATCCCTTCAAACGGCGACAAACATCACCAGTAAAACAGAGGATTAAAGTTCTGTTACGTAGACTGATTTACATGAATCCAGAGCCCATAATATAGTCTGGTATTTGATTGCTATAGCTAAAGGTGCATTCATGGTGTACACGGATGTCGGAATTGTAGTGCACCAAGTCAAAATTTTAATCAGAACTCCTCGAGAGTCAGATCTCCAACTCAGAAACTGGGATGAATCTCACCAGCCCGACATAGAATTCATGTTATGTGCTGCTCAGGTAAACAGTAGTTATGTGTTTTGTTGTACATTTGTGAGGCTGGGAAGAGCTGGGAGCACTCAACTTTGGGGTGACATTGTTCAGAGCTCAAAGTTCTGACTTTCACTGTAAGTTCAGTTCAGTTCTAAAATCCTATCTGTGCCCCTGAGGTGACCCCCTCAGATTACACTTAATTTTCTCCAGGTCTAAGTAAAGCATGAGATCCTTAAGCCACAGGGAAGCTTTAGGGGCAAGGGATGACTTCCACTCCAACAGAATTCAATTTCAATTTATTTAGGACTGCCCACTGAGATGCAGGATCTCATTTCTAAGGTGGTTCTTCATGCTAATAAGGATGAAAGAGCAACACTATCCTTACACTTCCTCCTAACTGTTTGAGGATCCGATGAAACTCCAAAGATGGCCACTTTGGCACTGGGCGTCAACTTTGTATTTAGTGCTTCAGCAAGATGTTTAAAAATAGCTGTCCAGTAATCCAGTTAATGGGAACAGGACCAAAGCGTGTCAAGTTTGCTGATATCATGTGACTTCTATTTCATATATAATATTGGAATACATTTTGGAGAGTTTTGAACTGGTGGAATAAATACAGTGGACAACCTTAAACTGAATCAAGTTAAGCCTGGTGAAAGATGTACTGTTGTCTACTCAAGTTGATGCAGCACCTGAAGATTTTTGTTGTTTTGTAGATGAAATTTAGTAAACTAATTTGAAAAAAAAAACTGCTGTGCACATTTATTTCTCAATATATACAGCATTCATTATGACAATTGTGAGTGAATACTAGTTATACTGACTGAAGTTCTAGGGAAATTTTGGCATACCCTTTAAAATAAAGGCCAATGTGATCCATTTATCTTATCTCAATGGATGCCATTCCAGGTGTCGGTAATTATGCTTCAGGCAGAGACATGTAAACACAGACAGTTATTTAACTTGAAGACAGTTGTTCTGCGTCTCATTATCAGCCTAAACCACAAGACAACCTAATGCTGCACATCAAGCCAAGGTCTGAAGGTAAGAGTTGAGGTGATTTCACAGCAATGATTTAAAGGTACGAAAAGTTGAAGTTAATTGTTAATAGAAATTATACTTTTCTCATTGGCATAGCTGCACATACATCTAACAGGGACATAGTATAATTTGTCTGGTGTTTAAGCAGTGTTTGGATACCTTTTGTATCGAACAACGTTTTAGTAAATTTCTCACTGAAGAATAAAGGGGTTATGGCAAAATCACATTACACACTAACTTACCTGCAGCAGAAAGACCCGTGTCAGAAAAATGTTTTGGACTTTATTTTTCATTTCAGAATGTTTTGCATGATTAAGTGAAACTGAGTGGTCAGTAAATCTTTTGGATGTTAGTAATCATTATCTTTGAATCCCTTTCAAAGATTTTTTTTTTTTTAGATAAGAACTATAGTTCAAACCAAAAAATATATTCTTTATTCTACAGACAAGATGAATCTGGAGGAATACTTCAAACGAATTGGTTTCACTGGCTCTACTCATAAACCTGATCTTGAAACATTGAAGTTGATTCACAAGCAGCACGTCATGACAGTCCCATTTGAAAATCTCAGCATGCACTGTGGTGAGAGGATCGTCATGGACCTTGAGATGATCTACAACAAGATTGTGAGGTGCAATCGTGGAGGATGGTGCCTTGAGAGCAACTACCTGTTTGGATGGGTGCTGAGAGAAATGGGCTATGACTGCACAACACTCAACTCCAAAGTTTTCATACCATCAGTCAATGAATATGCACCCACCGAGTCTCATCTTATCCTTATGGTGGTCATTGATGGAAAGGCTTACATAGCAGATGTGAGCTTTGGAATGTCCGCCCAACTACGGGAGCCCGTGGAGCTCATCTCTGGGAAGGACCAACCTCAAGCCCCTGGTGTCTTTCATGTCTTAGACCAGGGGGATGCCTGGATGCTGAAGAGAACAGGGAGAAAACCCAAAATTCTCAATCCAGATTTTGCCAAATCGAGTCTGATCAACAGATCTGAATCAAACCCTGTTCACCGCTTCACCCTGGAGCCTCATGGGCTGGAGGGTTTCCTCCATATAAACGACACACTGCAAACAGACCCAGCCTCAGTTTTCATCAATAAGTCCATCTGCTGTTTGCAGACACCCACAGGGTTCAGATCCCTGATTGGGTTGACCTACAGTGAGGTTACTTTCAAACCTGAGGAAGGTGTAGATTACTATGACATGAGAAACATAAAGGATGAAGAGGTCGAACAAATCCTGAGGGAGAAGTTCAATATAAATCTGCAGAGAAAGCTGACACCTGTAGGAGAGAAATCATGGTACAAAATGTGAAATCGTCACTTGCTTTTCCTTAAGTGTTGCGGGATGATCGGTCTGCTGTGAAGGGTTTTATCATTAACCAGTGCAGCTTGTTGAATATGTCTCTTTTTAACTTCATCTTCAAATGTTTACATTTCTCTTGTTCTCTGAAACAATATAGTGAAGCCAGAGCCGCCAATTTGAATTACATTTTAATCACAGACCTTTTTACAATGAGTATATATTTGCATTGCTCAATTATTATTTTAAGAATTAGGAAGAGAGGAAACATGTGAGAGTTTTAAAACTGAACAAAAACATTCCTGCAAATTTCTAGACTTAACTGTGAGTAAACATGTTTGTGTTAATTCATAAAGCAGGCTCATCTCTATTTCTGTGAAGAGGTCTGCTCTCAGATTTCTACTCCACTTAACATTCAGCCAACTGCCTTCATTTCCCCCACCTCACATTTCCTAAATGTGCAGTATTTCACCTCAGGTCATGATGTGCTGAATATCAGCACTGGTGGGGGTCTTTCAAAAGAACAGGACACTATTCTGCACTCTGTCGCTGTGTTTGTGACTGTAGTTCTAAAGCCATCAGTTTAGACTAACACTGTCTGATTCAAAACACCTGCCAGAAAGAGTGCAGGTGTTGAGTACATTTAAAAGTATTGGAAACAGATCCAGTTCCTGTCACATTACGGATCTAGTGCCGGAACTCTTAACGAGGCCCTAAAATTAAAACATGTTGACGGGTGTACCTTTATATTACATGCTTGAACTGATGAGTCAAAGCAATTATATTAACGCACAATGTTTGCCATGATTACTTACCTTGAAAACTTTCAGTGCTATGTAGAAAGTGATTAGATGCCTTTAAGTCTTTGTCCTATGTATGCACTCACTGTATCAACACATATCTGTACATTTAACTGGGAGTTCAAGAATATATATATTTATGCTGTGATTGTGTTAATGAGAGGGCGGATTGGGGATATTAGAATGACATTAAATATAATGTTTTGCAATGTTTATAAGGTGTTATTTTTTAATGATATATTTGTATTGGTTGGGATTGATTAAATTTTGCACTTTTGAGTTATTAAGAGTATGAGTTTATGGTTTAGTTTTCTATCAGGAAAAGGATTAAGAGATTTGATTTGTTGATTTAAGAAACACTTATTGATTAAGAAATCAGGTGATTGCATGAGATTTTACCTTATGCTGTTTGTTACATTAAATATGTGAAATAAAGGGGTAAAAACAACAATGTTGCTCTGGTTTATGATTACTGGCCCAAATGGGTGACTATCTTTATCATCACTAAGCCGTCATATTAGATCCCAACGCATGACTGCAGTTTTGGACAATAACAGGAAATTTGCTTGGGTATTAAACAAAAGTACGGGACACTACTGATTTTTACATTACTACATTTGAAAGACAAACATGCTTTTTATATCAATAAAATTTCTATCAGTGCTCCTGTTACTCAATACAAAAGACAGTCAAACTACATACAGAACTGCATGAAATTTTGAATGAAGAATTATGTTTATCTTTTAAATATTCACTCTGTTTCCCACTCTGCACAAACATCATCTCGGCTACATTTACTGTTCAGCCTGAGAAATTATGATGAGGTATAAAGCTAAACTTTAGTTTTTATATCACATGATCATTTTGAACAAAGTTGTTCGTGCTTGTAATACCTCAGCTGACGGTTTTATTTCGTGATATAAATTAAAATATTTTAAATAATATTTTTCAAAATAAACATCACTTAACAGGATGTGCACCTTTTGACTGCATTCATGTGCAGTGAAAATGCATTTTTAGATTTTTAAAAAGGTACTTTGAATACTAAAAGAGGCTGTGAGGACTGTTTGAATTAGATTGCAGCAACACCCTTTGGCTGGAATCACACTCTCTAATGATTACATGACTCTTAACAAGGCGTGTGTTTGTTTTTGAGATCAGATCCTGTTTTAAACACTTCTTTTCTTTGTTCAAGACAACTTTTTGTTGGATACAATGTGACAAGATAAATTATTCATCCACAGTTATGCAGCTCTGTTGTTTGAAACGCGACACCAAGCAAACTTTATCAGTTTCTCCTGTAGTTTAGTAGCCTGATGTATTTAGCTCTGCTGGCAACCAGGTGCTGTGACCTCACTCTTCATTTTATCGACAGACTCTTTAGTTTGAACACATCCCTGCTGTATAACTGCTACATGTGGGTTGGAATGAACATTATCACAAACAGCTTAGCCCGTGTGTTAGCTTTTAGCTCATAGTTTAGTCTTTAGCCCCTGCTCTATCACTCTCCTGTTTAGCTTTCCTCTGCTCTTCTGTCCTTTTTCCGTCTGATAGTTCAGCTCCGGTGTCCACCAGTACAACAAAATTCATCCCAGAACTAATTTTCAGTGGAGAAAAACACAGGTCTCTCTTCTCACTGCTAAACTTTGTCAGGCAGCGTGGGGTTGGCATAGAGACTTCAACGCGCTGTAAATCCGTCCAGTCCTGCCTGGCCTGAACAGAAATCTAAGCATACACACACACACACACACACACACACATATATATATATATATATATATATATATATATATATATATATATATATATATATATATATATATATGTATATATATATATATATATATATATATATATATATATATATATATATATATATATATATATATATATATATAAAACATATCTTGAGGTGAAACATTTTCAAGATCACTTGGAAAGTTCTCACAGTCCATTTGAGTACTGTAAAAATAATAATAATAAAAAAAACGACTCCAGTACTTAACCTTGAGTAATATTTCACTGAGAAACTTTTCCTTGTGTTGGATTAATATTTGACTTTTACTAAAAGATATGCCCTTTAGAAAACTTAATTTTGCAGGTTTTCTTGCATGGTCTTGGGCCCCTCTTTTACCATCATTTTAAGACATGATTTAAGCATCAAAAATAAAATGTACAACATTTATGTTTGGATGGTTTATGCTCTAAACAAAGACATATCTGAGTTGGACACATAGTCCTTGGTATTTGAGGGTTCTGCCCATAAGGTCAAGAAACAGAGTAAATCAGAGGTCTTTTTGAAGTTAAAAGCATTGAACCACAATTCAAAGTTGAAACACAAAGAAAATGGGAATTCTTTAAAAAAAGAAAAAGACAAAAAAAAAACCATAACTGTTTTTTTTTATCAAATGACTTATTATTTTGTTATCTCAATACAACAAAGATCATTTTCTCATGATAATGAATTAATTATAAACGTGTTTATCTTGATTTCAACCTACAAGAGCTGCCATGAACGGCTTCCAGCCACTGGGCGTAGCTGTATACTGCCTCTCAGCTGCTGGTTAGCAGCTGAATTGAGGTTAGCCTACATTTACGTTACCTTAGCTTAGCTGAAGCAATAAGATAGATAGGAGTTTGTCAGCCTAGCTGTAGCCTACCGGTAAGTTATACTTCAGTTTGTTTACTTTAGCTGCTACCGGTTAGCCGCTGATAGGCTGACAAACTCCTATCTATCTCGCTGCTGACTATCATCTGCTAAATGGCAGGCCTGACAAGGCTACAAAATGTAAGTGTAAAAACATACTTGTTTACTTTTATTTCAAAACACTGGGAAAGTTTTTTTTCTTACCCCTGTGATAGATTTTTTTTCACTCTTTACAAGCAGATCAAGCATCATTTTTCCATACATCCATCCATCTTCTACCACTTATTTTGGTCCGGGTCGCGGGGGCAGCAATGTCATCAGTGAAGACCAGAGGCCCCTGTCCCTGGCCACTTCCACCAGCTCCTTTGGGAGGATACCAAGGCCATCCGAGAGATATAATCTCTCCATCGTGTCCTGGGTCTACCCCGGGGTCTCCCATCAGCTGGGCATGCCCAGAATACCTCCACCACCTCATCTGACTCCTCTTGATGTGAAGAAGCAGCGGCTCTACTTCAAGCCTCTCCTGGATGTCTGTGCTCCCAACCCTATCTCTAAGACTGAGCCCAGACACCCCATGGATAAAGCTCATTTTGGCCAATTGTGTGTTCTTGTCCTTTAGGTCACGACCCACAGCTCATGACCATAGGTGAGGGTTGGAACGTAGATTGACCGGTAAATTGAGAGCCTTCCCTTCTTGCTCAACTCTCTCTTCACCACAACGGACTGATCTGTCTGTCAATCTCTTGCTCCATTTCCCTTCACTCTTGAACAGGACCCCGAGATACTTAAACTCCTCCACTTGGGGCAGAGACTCTCTCCCCACCTGGAGTAGGCAGTCCATCCTCATGGCTGAGAACCATGGCCTCAGACTTAGAGGTGAAACCCAGTTCACCCAGTGAAAATCCAGTTTTGTCTTTCTAATATAACCACAAACAGAAAATGAAGTTGTGGGTTCCAAGTTCAATGGTTTATATATAGTACAGTGATGTTAGGACACAAATTTTCACCTGTTTTCTTTTTTTCTGGGTGTCTGCTCTCAATGATCTTCTTGGAAACACAACTCCATAAAAGTTCTCACCCAACAATTGATTGTCCATGAGGATCAACATCTTTAGAGTCTGTGCTGTTGCCAGGCATGTACTGACAGAAAAGCTCCCACCTGATCTGACATTGAGTGACATATTGCACTGTGATGCTGCATGTTGTGAATGTGGAAGGTGATGAATAAGAAGCAGGTCTCAGATCGTTAATCATTTTCTCAGCAGGGTTCATCTTCTGGTGTCTGATGAAAGCAGGTCGAGCTGGATGTATTCTCAGATCAGGGCTCTGTTCAGACATGTTGAAGTAATGCACACATAGGTTCAGTTTTTGGCTGCAGTGTTATCGTTTCTATTAACTTAATTCTTAACCTTTGAAACATTTTCTTCAACATTTTCTTCATATTTCCAGCTGTTAAATATGTGGAAGCACATTACTGCCACAAAAGTGTCAAACCTATCCTTTATAAAAGGCTGTGAAATGACACTTTAATATTAATCAAGTAAAACTACATTTCTCTTTGTCTTATAATTTTCACTTTATCTCATTTTTGTAATTTTCAAACTCATATTTTTATATTGTCTCCCTTTAATCTTTTTAAATCTCACATCTATCAGGTTGTCTTTTTTTCCGAAATTCTATTCAACAAATTTTTGTCATAAAAATGAAATCTTGATCATAACTGTCTTTATCTTTAAGAAATGCAACTTCTTCCTTTTAGTGCCAGGGTTTTATATTTGTTATCATGAGTATGAAGTTAATCTCTAAACCAATTTTTTTAAATTCTGCATTTTCATTTCATCATCTATACTTTTTTTATTCTCATGCTTATGACTTCAATCCCACAAAGGTCAAATCTGATGACATCTTATCTCTTAACTTAGATTTTTGTTTTAAGATGATGATTTTCCTCTATTTTTGGAATGACTTTCAGTCCTAATATTAGGTTTTACACTAATTTATGAATATAAAAATATTTTTTTTCATGTTAATGGTTCTGTTTTTAATCATTTTTTATATAACATTATTTTCTTTATATATCTTTATCTGATTAGCTGAGCTTTTTAATTCCACTTTTCATTCAATTGGACATTATAATAAATCATCAGGGCTCAGTTTTGGCTCTTACATTGGCCAAAATGGCTACTCTATAAAAAAATGCAACAGAAAAGTTGAAAAGATAATTAATCATTTAAAGCTATAAAAGATTTATATGATAAATACAGTTTTAGACTGTAAGGTGTTCCTGAATTTACAGCGAGATAAGAAATAAAACTTCAACACTTATATTTGACTTTGTGCACAGTGTTTGTTTACTTTTCATTGTGTTAATATTCCCTGTTAGGCAAGAGCTGTGGCTAACATTCAGTCATAACACTAAAATCCAATCAGCTATACAAATTATTCTTTTCATTACTCTAATAACATTTCTTTTTTTTCTTTTTGTTTAAGAAATGTAAAAATAATTTTTTTACACACTCCTACTTTCTGGTTTAGACCATTTTTATGACCGCTATGTACCATACAAGATCAACAGCTGACATTTATAACATGCCCCATGCCTCTGGAAGCAGCAGGGGGCAGTGCCACACTGTGGTTTGGAGATGTAACCAACACGCTTGGTTTCCTTATGCCTGACTTATACACATCAACAACAACAAAAAAAGAGAGAAATAATAAATAAATAAATAAATAAATAAATAAATAAATAAATAAAGAGAAAAACAAGGAGAGAGAGAGCAGAGAGAAAAAGATTGAATTTTATTCCCTTAAATGCTCACCTCAGTTGTCAGCATTGTGCCTCCTGTGTGTTCATATACATGATGTATTAATTCAAACACAGAAACTAATGCATTTGATACCCACCGCTAAACAAAATGGATCATCATCGTTGGAGAGTGTGACCAACAGAAAATATCCTCCAGTGTGAGGTTAATGCAATGTGAGTCTCTTAAAAAATATCCAGACCTGGATGCCTTGAAATTAATTGGAAAATTTAGAAAATTCATGTGTGAACGGATTGTCAGACTGTAAACAACCTCGGTGCATGAAGGTGTAATATTTAGGCATTGCTGGTGACACGCACACACCACATGTACAAAATATACAGTTTTCCCTGCAGCAGTCTTTAGTTTGCTGCATGTTTGAGAGCACATATATCACTAAGCATTGGCACTACACAAGAGGAACCACAAAGAGCTGACTATTATCTCCAGAAGCAAGTTCATTTCTGATGTTTACACTTAGGGCTGTTAAAGGATCAATCACTTTGATTCCAATAAATTGCAGTGTTTTATCTCCACTCATTTTTTGTAATTTAAAAACAATTTTAAATCTATATAAACACTATAAAGCTTTTTTAACCAATTTCATGATTTCATTTGTCTCTACAGCTCTATGGGAATTAATACAGCCTATAATTATGCTGTTTGGGTTTTGCTGAAGTGGTTGCCCGTTGACATCAGGCTGGTTTGCTGCACCTTTATGCTCAGTTTAAAGTGCTTTAGTGATGTTTTAATGGTGTTTGGCACAAGGCGCTTCTTACTCCTGAGCTGTTTGGTTGTTGTTTTAAAGTTCAAGGTGCTACTCCTCAGTGCTGTGGTGTTATTTTCTATCACAGTGGCAGCAGGAAGAAGGAAGATGCTGCAGCAGCTTAACTATGTTGTGCCAAAGGGAAATGTAAAAGAGCATGTGATTTAAAAAGTTATTTCATAGACAGTATGAATAATAACACATTTTTTTTGTCCTGTTACATTTATAGTTGTGCTGATCCCAAGGGAAGCAGCTACACTATCATATCTAGCATCCTCTGTACTATACTTCCCATCAGTGCAGGGAGGAAGAGCTTTCATGACCAAAACAAGTGTGGGAATGACTGGCATGCCTCCTCCTCCCCCTCCTCCCTCTATCTGCCTGCATGCCCACATCTAATGGCCCGGAGCCGACCTGATTGTGGAGTCCTGTCTGCACTCTCCGCAGAGCCAGTCACACTCTCCTTTGTTCCATTAAACTTCAGTCGGGGCTGAGGTATTCCCTTTCAGAAAGTAACAGGCAGTGATAACCTTGCAGAGGCTGTGCAGGTTTCTCATGACCAGACCTCACAACCAGACTGAGATCAGGATATTGATTTCAGGCCTGTCCACTCTGTCAGCACTCAATAGGAGAGGTTTTCTACCTGCATGGTGTGACTTCACCACACTGGAGAGAGCTGTAAAAAAAAAAAAAAAAAAAAAAAACTGGTGGGGATGGCAGAGGGGGACTGAGGATTGAAGGATGAGGAGGTGGGAGTAATTTGATAAGTTGGAGGTGGAAGAGAGAAGAGAAGGAAAGAAGAAGAAACAGTACAGCAAAACATTCAGTTCCAGGTAGATCTTCTTAAAACCCATCTGGATTATTTTCTTTGAGCCACTGGGATTGGCCTGGGAGCAAGCAGTGCTGTCATTAAACACCAAAAAGCTTTAAGTGACTCAAGAAGGGTTTTATTTGGGTTTTAGGATGGGTGCACAGCAGGGACAGAAGGTAAAAAGAGTCTGGCTGAACTTTGGATTCAGAATCATTGCCACTCCCTGAGGGACAGACATGAGGACAGCCTCTCTTTCTACCTCTCCCTCACATCTTCTATTAAGACAGAAGAGGAAGGGAGAGAGGAACAGTGAAAGGTCTATTCTGCTCTGGTAATAAAGACAGCAGCTTTTAATTCAGCCTGCACCACTCAGTGTGTGACTGACTAGCTCCAGTGAATTGTCCTCTATCCAGCCTCCTCCATTCAGCCATCACTCTCTGTCTGCCTCCCTATCTCCATGCATCGTTTTTCTTCACTCAGCATGCACTCTTGTTCCAGGAGACCTGTGGCTGCAGCTTCCCCCTCTCTGCTCCCTTCACTGGTGTCATCAGTGAAACTCGGTCACAGAAAAAGAGCCTTCTCTACAACTGAAGGCATCCTGTTTCCCTCAAGTGAGCCTGCACTTTGCCAACTTCTCCACTTTAGTGCAGTTTATTTTTCTAAAGATTGTGTAACAACAAGAAGGAAATAAGCAGATGGTGAAGAATAGAGTTAGGAGTGAACAAGTACTTAATGACACCACTGGAGAAGTCATTGCCTTTGTTGGACCCCCCTCAAGAAAAAGTCTACATTGTAAAGATTGTGCACTATAACTTTATCACTCACTTTTTCAGCACTAAACCTGGATTCATTACTGACAAAGGCATCTACATAAATAGTGTTTCATGATACAATGCCCCCAAACTCCTGGACAATTAAACTGAAGTCTCCCTGTTTCCCTCCAGTTAATCTGCACTTTGCCACTTTCTCCACTGAAGTGTAATTTCGCCTTCAGAACGTTATGTAACAGCAAAGAAGGAAAAAACACGTTCCTGGAAAAAGGTAACACATTTCCTTGCACTAGTTGCAGAAATATCTCTTGAGCGCATGCAACACAAGTGATCGTCTCTCAGATTCAAGAGTTCAGGTTATTCCTGAACTGTGTGAAAGTGTGACACTGCTGTGTTCTGAAGGAACCTATTAAAGCTGACTGCATGTTTTAGTGGAGTAGAAGGTCGGATAAATCTGGGGACTCAGGCTTTGATAAAATGTTTTAAAATGTTTTGAGTTGAAAAATTAAAAAATAAATAAATCAATAAAAAAAACTTTCCAGGGTTTCATTTTTTAATGAATTGAAGAGGCGGAATTGATAGCACAGCTGCACTGAAAGTGGAATACAAGAAAGAAATGCTATAATTACACAAATCTTCATGCAACATCATGATTACATGTCCAGTAAATATAACCCTATGACAATAAAACAGGATAATTACAAAAATAGCTTCTTTTTTCTTTTTTCTAGACTGTTTGTCTAAATGTTCAATGTTCCTTTTTGTACTTTTCCCTCATGTCTGTCTTATTTCAGGTCTTCCTCATGCAATACATACACTAAGTATGAATGAACCAACATAATCTCCAGAACTGCAGCCTTTTTTGAAGGCCCCTGCAGAACACAACCTACAATTATGGCAAAGTATTGTGTAGCAGGAATTTATTTATTCATCACCAGTAGAACAGTACTGGTTGTGTAAGAAGGTGTAGTCTTGCTGACTTTTTGTACCTGCTGCAGCAGTTCGTTTGATAAACACTGAAAGCTTCTTTTGATTTTCACAACTCACTAGTTTATCATAATTCTGTCTCCAAATCACCAAACCAGCCCTGTGTTTGTTTTTGTGCTTTTGGTTTTTAACCATAGCATCTTCTAGAACTCATACTGAGAGACAAACATTGTAACCTTGGTGATAAACCTCCCCAACTGGACCCCCCTTTCCAGCTCGCTCATCTCCACTTCTGCCTCCAGTGTGGCAGGGCCCTGTACCGGACTCACCAGCATCAGCTGACCTGTCTGCCGGTCTGAGCGCTGGACTGTGAAGTGGCGCCGGGTGAGCTTTCCCCCAAGGAGGGAGAAGCGAAGTGTGTCACCTGTGGGACGCAATGCTGAGACTCTGAACATGACACGAGGAGCCGATAGATTAGAGACCACAGCCAGGTAATGGTAGGAGAAGGAGTTTGGGGTCTGAGAGCATGCCTTGTTGTCCACTGGACAGGGGTTACGCTCACAACGCCTGGAAGTCAAAAGGAAAGGGAAGAGGGAGGACAGAGCTGAGAGAGTGAACACATGAGTGAGAAAAGGTGTGCAGTATTTGAAACACTTTTCTGTCAGCCTTTTTTCTTTCTGTGCTTCTAAATTAAAAGAAAAACTAATTTGAAGATTTTTGAAATCAGCAATGGTTTTTCTTACATAGGGGAAGTCTTGACATATGTGGCATGTGCGATTTTGGGACATTCCACTCGAACACACTGGAAACCTCCATACGTATTAATGCACATCTGCTCCCTTGTGCAGTTGTTTTGTCTGGTGGCACATTCATCAATGTCTGAGAGGAAATATTAATACAATAACAAGTTAGAAAATACTTCACAAGTGGTGCCATTTTTATGATTATATTTAAAGGCACATCCAGGAAAGTTTATCCATTTAATGACAAGAGTCCAGGCGACCAGCCAGGGTCTGGTGGTTTAAACAGCACAGAATAAAGCAAATGTTTGATTTACTGAATGAGCCAAGACGCCCAGAGTTTTATTACTATTTTGAGTTGTATCAGCATCATTTGTTATTTAGGAAGAGTTAACATTTGGTAATGATTTTTCACAACTTTTTGAAACTTAACAGTGACTATATGCAAAACGAAAATAAAGAGCTCATATGCACCTTTGCAGCTGCGTCCGTCTTTGGTTGAATTGTATCCAGCAGGACAGGAGCAGCGGTACCCTCCAGGTGTGTTAACACAAGCGTGCAAACACAGTCTCCCACCCTGTCCATTATGGAACAGCTCACATTCATCTATGTCTGAAGTGATCAGTACACACACAGTTAACTTCCTTCATTGAGACATTAAATATGAACATCTGTTTCAGTAACAGGTGTTGGGTTTACCAGTGCAGGTGTTGCTGTCCCTGCCAGAGATGGTGTATCCTGGCTCACAGGTGCAGTGGGTGGTCCCCTGTGTTATAGTACAACGTGATGGACGGACATAGGGCCCTGTGGTGGTGGCGGGTAAGGTGGCAGCAGCAGCAGCATTGGTGGCTGCAGAGGTGTTTGTCATGATGACAAAGACTGAATATGGGGGACAGGAAAGCGGAAAATGAGATGTTGCAGAAGATGGTTTCATTTCTTGGTGCGATGACTTTCTATGCAGAAGCTGTGTGTTTACTTGGAGGCTCCAAAGACTAAATCATTGAGTCATTATTAAATGCACGTATGTATTGTTTCAAGTTACGCTTCTTGTCAGTGAATGCAGATCAAGAGGGATTATCAGGGATGGAAAAGTCCCTGTTTCTAAAACTGATTTGCTCCAAATCCCTGATCTGTGATTGGCTTTTTGCCTTGTCAGGGGCTGGACTTGTGTTGTGTGTCAGTGTGTGACATGTAAATATTCTATCTGAGTCCTTAAAAAAATAAAGGTAGTGTTTAAATGTTTCCCCTTTGTTGTGTTACTAAGGCTGTAAGAGTTAACAAGATAATGCTTACATGCAGATTCATTATATTGAAAATATTATACCAGGTGATTAATGCACACACTCACGTTCTTTTATTATGACCCATGGCAAGCTACATGCAAACTCAATCATCCTCACTGTGTAGCATCAAATGGGGGTCAGTTTGCTCATCTGTTGTTGCCAGTTGGACTTGAGCTTAATTGTTTTCTGAGCATGTAACACCTTTGAGAATATTCTGGGCAGCATTTTTTATTGTTTTAGATAGTTGCAATAATAGTAGATTTAAATTTGCATAAAGTAGGCATAATTTTTACAGCCATGATGATAAGGATGTTATGAATTTGAAAAAATATCCCTTAAGGGCATGTTTAGACAACTTCCTGTCATGATTGCAAATGATGGTAAATGAAAATAGCAATCATTAAACAGACTAAGTTAGTATTCAAAAGCAAAAATATGAACAGGAGTTAAGCATCCAGATACAGTATGCTAATACTAGTGGAGGAAGAAAATAAATCAAGGCTATTCATTTTGAGTGTACAAATATTTCATGACACCCCTGCATAAATTTCTTGCCCTGACTGGACCAAATTCAAGAAAACATTATACAGGTTGTGCACTATAACTCACTGCTTTCTCTTCAATATTTCCATCCTGCACACATTACTGTCAAAATCCTCAACAGAAATAAAATTAATCAGGTTGCTGTTTGAGACCTCTACTGCTTTATCTTCTTCATCCATGACTTCAGCCTGGAATTCATATATAATTAAAGTGTTGCATGTTGCAGTGGCCCACACTTGTAACCCTATAGCTGTGAGACAGGCCTGAGCATGTACATACTCACATTTTGGCAAAGGGTTCTGGCAGGTAGCTCCAGCCCAGCCTTTAGCACAGAGACAAGAGAACTTCTTCCCTTCATCCACACATGTCCCACCATTCAGGCACGGAGAGCTCGCACATGGATTGGCGTCTGAGGAGTAAAAAGACACTTGTGTCTGTAACAGCAGAACCAATGACCAGTATAATCGCCCTTGCAGAATGAAGGATTTGAATACAAGTTTAAAGCATCTTTGTTTACTTGTTCAAGACTTTCATCTGGTTAAGAAACAGAGAGAATTAAAGGAGCTGTGAGGACTTACTGTTTGAACTGGACTGCAGCAACAACGTTGGCTGGAATCGCCTGCACACTGTCAAGATGACATGACTCTTAACAAGGCATGTGTTTGTTTTGGAGATGAGCGGAGATAGGATTGTCTTTTCAACACTTTTCTTTGTTCAAGACAACTTTTTACTGGATACAATGTGTCAAGGTACGGTATTTATCAACACTTACAGAACTCTTTTGTTTGAAACGTGACAATGAGTAAACTTTGTCAGTGTGTACTGTAGTTTGGTAGCAGGCTATTATAGTGCTACTCGCAGTCCAGTATCTGACATATCCGTAGGCTAACGTTTACAAATCTTTATGTCCTGCTCATCTACCAAGCAGAGCTAACATAACCTCACTCTTCGTTTTATTAACAGACACTCAAGTTTAAACACATCACTGCAATATAACTGCTGTATGTAGGATGGAATGAACATTATAACAGCTTAGCCTGTATTTTAGTCTTTAGCTCATGGTTTAGCCTTTAGCTCGTGTGCGATCAAGCTCCTGTTTAAGTTTCTTCTGCTTTGACATCCTTTTTCTGACAGTTCATCTCCAGTATCCAACATCAAAATATTCTATATTTCACAAAATAAATCAGACAAATCATTTTCAGCAGAGAAAAAAACAGATCTCTCTTCTCTCTACTAAACTTTGTCAGCCAGCATGGTGACGCTATAGAGACTTCAACGTGCTGTAAATCAGTCCCAATCAGGAAGTTAAGAAATAGCATTTAGGAATCACCTATATTAGAGCTGAAAGTCTCATTTTAGGTGAGACTTTCAAGTGTCCTCACAGTCCCTTTAAGTAGTGTTTTCTTACCCACAAAAGCAAACAAGACAAAGAGAAATACTTGGTGTACAGTAATTTTTAATTTCGGTTTCTACTTTTGCAAGGAAGGTGAATGATAAACACACCCCACAGACTCAAACTTGTTTTCTATTAACACAGCAAAGATTCACAGCTTGTGATACAAATAGGTGTTGAACACAGCAAGATGATATTTATCAGCAGCATCACTTTAATGTTTCGTAGGCTGAAGAGGTTTGGTTGCTGACTTGCAAAGAAAGCTTCCTCCGTGTTGAATTACTCCTTATTTTTTACTTTGCTGTCCTTCTAAATATTATGCAACCAAGTTTATTGTTATTTCTCAAGTTTCATACTCCAGGTGCATTGGGTTCAATGATGAAAATGTGTGTGGTCTGACAGAGAAGTGTTTAATACTTGCCTATGCTTACATGGTTCTGACAGGTTTCTCCAGTCCAGCCTTTGGTACATACACAAGAGAATTCATCCCTTCATCAACACATGTCCCACCATGGAGGCATGGAGAGCACTCACATGCACTGGTGTCTGAGGGAGAAGGATCTTTGCAGTAATTTGTAGTAATTTGCACTTGGCATGCAAGACAAGTGGCCAATGTAACCAACTCAAGCATACTGAAAGAACTTTGACATTCAGTGAAGTTCTTTGCCAGTTTTTTTCCACTACAATAGTGTCACATCTTTAATGTTGTAGTCAGAGCTCCATGTCCCTCATGTACAAAGTAAAGCCACATCTTTGACATGTTAAGTTTTGGTGGATTGTTTTGTAATACTTACTTGTTGTTAAAGGATACTGACAGGTAGGTCCAGTCCAGTTGATGGTACATACACAAGAGATCTTGTTTCCTTCATCTACACACATCCCATTATTGAAGCATGGAGAGTACTCCCATGCACTCATGTCTTGGAAAAAAGACACTAGGTCGCATGTTGCAACCGTTTGTATTGGCAATACAAACCAAAAACCAATATAGTTGATTTAAGTGTTTTTTTTTTTTAAATGTCTGGGCCTTTTCTGTATTGATTATTGGACAGCTTTAAGAACGTGAAAAGAAAGAGGAGGGGTGACACACAGGGCCAAGTGTTGGAGTTGATCATTAGGGTGCTGTGATAAACGCCATAGCCTCTTTAATTTGGGTGCATAATTTTACTGCTGAGTGGGTTTTTTTTTTATGTTTAGTCCCACCAACTGATAGGCAACCCAGACCTTTGTTGCAACCTAAGTTCCATAACCCAGGTATCTGAAGCAAAGCTATGCCTCAGACAGGTGTATACGTTTGTCTTGTGAGAAATATTTTATACCGACTTGTTGGCTCGGGGGTTTCACAGAGTTCTCCATACCAGCCTTTGGTACAGAGACAAGAGAACTTCTTCCCATCATCCACACGTCCTACCATTTAGGCATGGAGAGCACACACATTCTTTATTGTCTGAGGGAGAATACACTTTGCAGTGAGTTGCACTTGTTTGTATTTGCATTAGCAGGCCAATACTTGTGCACATTTTCAGTATTTTCAGTTTTTTTGCCAGTGTTTTCTTTACAACAGTGTCACATCATTAATGTTGTGGTCCATGCTTCATAGCCCATATTTTAAAAGTAATACAGCTTCTTTGACTTGTGGTTTAGATGGGTGGTTTATAATACTCACCAGCTGTTAATTGGTTCTCACAGGTAGCTCCAGCCCAGCCTTTGGTACATACACAAGAGAACACTATGTAACATGTTTTAACAGCTGGAACTGGCAGGATAAGCCACTGGCCTTGCATGTGGTTTCACTATGATCAGTGCCTTCTTGGTAAGAAGGCATTGATATCAGATCAGGATTTGGAAACTGGCTCAGCTCGAAATTTGTTGCATGTGTTGCCTCATAACAAGCAACTTTCCCCCCGAGGTCCTCTCTGAGGAAAGCTTCTTTTCTGTGTGTTTGGGAGGTCATAGCAAGTGGTTTTAGACTTACTTGGTTGCACAGGAGTCTCACAGGTTCCTCCAACCCAGCCTTTTGCACAGACACAAGAAAACTTGTTGGTTTCATCCACACATGTTCCTCCATTCAGACAGGGAGAGCACACACACTCATTGATTTCTAAGAGACAAAAAGACAAATATACCCAATATGAAGCTCTTTATTGGAGCATATGAACTGATTGGGACGAAAACACATTTAGACCCTTTGATGTCCCAAGTGAACATGATATCACAGCACAAGTAACTTAAAGAGGGAGTTAGGACAACATGAGTTAATGTAAAGGGCACCCAATGAGTACATAAAGCCCTCTCCTGATCAAACAGCCTTTGAACTGTTATCTTTAAGTCAGCAAGCTGTCAGAAGAGTTTGATATATCACATATCACAGTATTCAGTGAACTCTTTGGTCAACAACTGAGGTACATAATGAAGAAATATGATCATCTGAAATGTATCTCTGCATGGAAAAAATGTTGGTGACATGCACACAGCACAAAAAAGGAGAATGGCAATAGAGAGCAGAAGACAGGATGCTTACAAAGAGGATGATGACAGGGCTGAAAAAATGTGATCAGTAGATAAGATAATGGGATTGGTAATAGACAGGATAATAAAGAGGAGGGAGAGGCAGAAGATCAGGGCTCACCTCGACAGGAAGGCTGCTGGCCGCTCCAGGTCAGGCCTTCCTGACAAACCCTGCTCTCTGATCCTACAAGCTCATAACCAGGGTCACACAGAAAGTGAACCTCATGGCCCACACTCTGAGACTTGCCAAGTTTTCTCCCATTGAGGGGTGCTTCCAGTTTTGGGCAGGTATCTGTTGGGAAAGTAGAGGGTGATGGGAAAGAAAGGCAAATATAGGCCTGACATTTGAATTTATCCTCAGTGTTTTTCCTACTGTTGGTGGCTTTTGTGGTTTGCTTCACTGTTGCACTCTGCAACTGGTTAATTTTCTTCTTTATGTTGCGCAGACTTTGCAAGTTGGAGGCTTCATATGTTGACAGAAGCTTCTGGACCTGCTTTAAAGTCCCCTGTAGCTGCTGTTGACTTGGACAATCCTGGAACCAAACAGAGAGGGTGGACAGTTTCAATGAGTTGAATCACTATTTGTATTACACACCTGTCCCCACCAAATTGGTCTTCGATATTGAAGGGGAAAGGGTCACTCAGCAAGATAAGGCTACATATCTTGGTCCCAGAAGGGCAAAGAAATGCATGGATAAATGCTTGACTGATGGACTATTCAGTGGTTCTTGCAATATATCCAGTGTCAGTGCCAGTGTCTCAGCCTTTCGTCACCTTCTTTGCCCCTTTCTGTTCTGCTCATCCTGCTCCCAGCCTTGATCTTTAGTCTTATCACCAGTTACCAAATCAACCCCTTGGAGCAGTTATGTATCTGTGGCCAGTTATTGGAGCCGTCTCCTTTCCTCTAGTTGATCCACACATTGAGTTTAAGACAAAGAAGCTCCACCGAATCAATCAACTTCTTCTGGCTTCCAGAGCAGCTGCTCCTTTCTGGTGAACCTTCTGCCCATCCTGGGGTATGATGCTACCAATTAGATTGACCGTGCATGGTGGACATGATCAGCAAGCTGGGATGTATCAATTCTGTTAGTTCTGTCACAGTTTTTCTTCCTGGTCCTACCACCCAGTCAAATTCTTAATTCCCAAAGTCCCACAGTCCCCCATGTCACCTCCATGTGCTATTGGTCTCAGTCTTTTGACCAGCCGTGAACCTCTATCAAGTCATGATTTGTCACACTGTTACCTGGCTTTATTTGCCCATCTGCCCAACTAAACCTAGTTTACTTAACAGCCTTTCTTACACATATCCACCTTTTTCCTGACAACCCATAGTTCATCGCGATTGCTGGTTTTTATCTTCCGGTTGAACGTTTTGTTTGCGTCGCCATGGAAACCACATAGCTGACGACATTAGCCTAGCTGTCATACTGTCATCCTTCCATGCAAGAAGGTGACATTTCATATGTGTTTCCCATTGCCAGGTCACCTTACACCAGCTACCTCTCCAGTCTGACTCCATTGTGTATGATTGCATGTTTTCTCATTCGTCAGCTCACACCGGCTGTGTGCTCAGTCAGACAGACAGACAGCTGGAGTCAGACAGCTGGAGTCACAAGACCAAGGAGTTCCTGTTTGTCACTCCAGTGATGATTCTCTCTTCATTCATCTTGGGATATAAACCTGTTGACTCCTGGTGGCTCCACTCATTGTTGCCTTTTTTGGTAATAGTCAAGTCAGATACAATCTGGTTTTTAAACAGTTTGAATTATTTTAACCATAGTTTGCATGCATGGCTTCCTGTCCTGCTCGATCTGCTCTACAGGGATGCGTCACAGCTTTGTATCCAGCAAAAATAGAACAGTTGCATATCTGCTGCAACCTGCCAGAGCAGGGGTGGAACCAGACCACTACAGAGTGGATCCAGTGTGAGTTGACACATTGACTTAAATAGAAACCTATCTGATCAGGTGCTGTGATGGAGCGGAGCTGGGCCAGAGACACATCTAGTGTATTTTGTCCATTAAGTGTCTTAAAATCTTTAACACGCCAGTCTGCCTGTAACCATCTCTCCATGTGTCCATCCTTTCTTCCTTCACATCCTCACCCTCGTTGTGTTTTCAAACTTTTTTGAGTGTTAAAGCAACAATTTAACAAAGCCCAAAATGTTTGGGTTTGATGGTTTGTAAATCATTTAAAGTCTATGTCTAATTGAAAATACTGCAAAGTCAAGTTATTAAATGATAAAGTTAAAAATGTAGTTGTTTAATTTTCACTTTAAATTTGATGCTAGCAATATATTTCACAATGTTGGAACAGGGGCATGTTTTGAAAAGTAATTTCTAGGACAGTGGAAGTTAAACATTTGTTCACATGAAACCAAGCCTACAGAACCATAAATCACTAAGTTCATTGATATTAAATTACCTTTTTTTGATTACAGCATAAAAAAATAAGTAAGAGCTTTTTTTTTATTCGATGAATTTTTATTTTATGGGGACTGAGCAAATTAAGGCGATATGACATTTCATATGATAACCAAATCTTTTCTATGCATCCAATTATATTGCTTGACAGCAGGCCCCAGGAACCCTTCACAGGTTTTAAAGCTGCGTGCAGCGCCTTACTTTTTGTACACACTTTTGTTAAATGTAATTAAGAAATTATTGCTCATATCAAACACATAAGAATACCTGGGATTACTCTTCCAGTAAGCAAACATTTACCATACTCAGCTGACGAACTCTTTAATCAAAGGGTGTGAAACACTATCAGGTTTGTAACGAACACATGAAAACACCAATCCTCTCTTCTGCAGGTAAACAAATGTAAGTTTCTGCGCAGTTGGAGCAGCACAGAGGCTGTGCTGTTTTACGCATTAACATCAGATTATGTTTGGCCACTCTAAGTCTTTGCAGGACCCTCCTCCTCTCAAAGCTTCATACTGTAACCCAGTCATGAAAACAGAAACGCCCTCTGAAGGTAACCTGCTGACCAGTCTTGTAATGTGGTTTTTGGGTGTGACACCATGTGAGGAATTGAGGTCTTAATTATCAGGTTATGCAACATTATGACAGGGACTGAATGAGCACAAGATATTAACAAGCATTATGGGTGATACAGTTTTTCGCTTGGTGGTGGATTATGGGTCTGAGTAAGATTTAAACACTGTAACCATGAACATCATGTCCTTCCTCCCTATTGGCTGGAGCAGTTAAGGAGAGGCAGTGACTTGTTTTTCATCCCCACCTTCATTCAACAGCTACATTAACTCTGTCTGCCATGTCCTCGAATGTATGTTTCTCAGACAACCAATTAGTGTTTTAGTCCTGCCAGAGTTATGTAACCAGAGTCAATATTTGTTGAAAACACCTTTCTGATTTGAGCTGGAGTTTGGAGAGACTTCAGTCAGCCAGGGGTTGGCTGGTGTTTATAGTGCAGCTGTCAAAGGCCTCTTTCTGTCTGTGCTAAGCTACATTTCACTTGGCTGCATGTTAACGGGATGTGAAGGAGGTGTGCAGGAAACAAACATTTTCATGCTTTCTTTTCAGTCTTACTAGATTGGTCCTTCTCATTTCATTTGAACTCACTTTTAAACACTGGAATTCAACTTTTAGCAACATATACCTTTATGTTCCTGACTGAATCTATCACACTTGCAGTTGTATCAACTTGTAAATATGTTGGCTGCTGCTAAGAGATGTCCTAACACAAGATAAACATTATGCACCCACAGCCATACATCTAAAAGCATGCTAAAGAGACATTTAAAAACAGATAAAACGATCTGGGTATTTTTTAGCCTTAAAGGTGAGAGCAGTTGACGCTCTGGAGCCATGCATGTTAGAGATTAAGAGGGATTTTTTAATCAATTTAATATAAATACAACTTTTTTTTTTAGTGTGTAACGACTTTTTCACTTAATTGACATCGTATTTGCTGAGACATCTCACTGTAGCTGTAACTCCTAAAGTATTTCATGAGTCTGTGACACTGCAATCACTTACCTGTCCTGAGGCAGGATTCAGAGAGCAGAAAAACAAAGTGAAGAAAATCACAGCTGAGGCAAACATGCTTCCAGTGAATCCAGTCCAGCTGCAGATCAAAAGTTGCAGGCAGTACCTGGTGAACTTTGAGTGTGCAGAGGGAATGACCAGAGTGGAAAAAGTGCTGCAGCAAAACGCTGAGGAATGTAGGGTCTACTCTTCATGAGCCAATCAGGGAGAGAGATTTAGAAAAGCATTACCAGAACTTTACCTCTTTTTACTAAACTTGGTGTACACGTCCTTTTTAAAACAGCATTATTTTTTTTTCTAGAAGAAGTGGAAGAAAACTGGACGTGCCAAACAAGACGTTCTGTACAGACTGTGAGAAAAGTGAAATGAGGACATGGACTTTGCAAATGTAACTGCCATCCCGAGTTCTTCGTGTTAATACTCACATTGAAGGCTTTTTCACACATAAATGTGAGCAAATACACAAGGAAACAATCCATACTTTCATCTGTCTTTAAACAAAATATAAATGTATTGGAGAGAAAGTTTTCAACATGTGTTTTAACTTTTTGTAATGTGTTTACGTCAGGCAAACCTTAGTGAAGCATGAAAACCAGAAGGCTGCATTCACTTCCACAGATGGACACAGTGTTCCCTGTCAGTGATGGAGAGAGGCTATGAGACCCTGTGTGCCCTCTGCAGGAGTGCGTTCATTCATAATTTTCAGTTCTTTGTAACATTTTGACCGAACAAAACGACTGTCCTACAGGTCAAAAACAAGGGGCCACACATGGCATTGGTATGTCATGAACAAACGGAGAACAAAGAGGTTTTAAAAGATGTCAGATGGTAATCAGGTCTGTGATTTACTGTAAGGGCTGGATGGTGGTGCAGTGGTTTGTGCTGTTGTGTCACATCATAATGCATGTTCTGGGTTTTCCCTGTCTTCCTTCCACGGTAAAAAAAAAAAAAAAAAAAATGCTTGTTGTACCCCACCTCTTGCCTGATAACAGCTGGGATAGGCTCCAAACTGTAAAATAGAAATAATTCCACTCATATACCTTTTTTTCAAAAAGCAAGCCTCTGTCCTAGCTGTGAGCAGCCAGCATCACTGCCAAGTCTTCAAAGAGTTTTAAGGATGCTCAGATCCTCGAGCACTGCTTTGAGCTTTCGCAGGAGGGAGCTCACAGTGGTTTTTCTGCTTGTTGGATGTACCTGAGAAATCATCTCAGTGGGGGCTGCATCTGACTGATCCCATAACAGACTGTGATCACAGCTGTAGTCTGTCTCAGCAGGGTCAGACAGTCCCACACTGATGCAGCACAGTCACTAAGATAAGAGGCAACTGAGCATCCTCAGGTCTGAGTCCTCGGTGCTAAATACACTCAGCCCACAGGGAGGGTGAACCAGAGAGAGTCTATTGTATAGCGCTGCAGTCAGACACTGAATCAGCCACCAGTGTGTGAGTCATGATTCATGCCTCCCAGACTGGTTTGTACTAAAATAACTGTTAAGAGGCCCAAACAGCTACCATTCATGATTCAACCTGCACCTTTTTACAAAGTGGAGTTATTCTTTGTGTTAAGATCTGCCACGATCAGAGAAAGACACACTCAACTTGAAAATAAAAGCGATTGCCTGTTGCTCGGCCTGTCCAGAGCTCAAAAATAAATCTTTGTTATGACTCATCTGGCCATCAGTCTCACTAAACAAACTTTCCCATGTCTAACACTGGAGGACACTCAAAAGTTAATCTCTCTCTTTGTCGTTTGGATTAAGGAATGACAACAGAGATGATGAAGCAAAATATTCTATTGTCAAGGTCTGACTGGCAATAGTGACACACCTGCTGTTAACACTGAAGAGTAATTGGCCTAGAATGAACTCAGGTAGAAGTTAAAGTTTAAACTAATTGTACTTTACATCAGAATTAAACTTTTATTGGACCAGCGTTGACATTGACGTTACAAAGCTAAAAATCAGTGATAGTAGCAATGATCAATTTAAGAGTCACAAAGTGCAGTGCATGTACCTTAGATTGATGGATAGACCTTTGTTGTCCTTTTGTGGGGACATTTTGTTAAAATAATAAAATAAAAAATAAATAAATAACATTCACATTCTACCTGACAACCATACAATCCACATCAACCTACACATCCCACACAAGCTCACCCTCAAAGAATATTTGTAAGTATAGTAATAACAGAGGCTCTATTCAAATAAACAAAAATAAAGCACCTTAACACTGATTGCTGTGGTGGAGCAACTGTAAAGTGAGGAAATGCATTTGAAATGTTTCCTTTTCTGAATATTTTCAGGAACTAAGATGTGACTAACATGAGCTACACTTGCTGTTTCTGTGAAATTGTTCAAGCCCTTTTTTGTTCTTATGGCAATAAAAGGCACTGAAAGGTAGAATTTTCCCCTGAAGTATCTCTTTGTCTGTACACTGCAAAAACTGAAATCTATAATAGTGTTTATGTCTTATCTTTAGTTTTGTTAGACTTAATATGAGCTATTAAATGAAAAGATCAGAAAAGTGTCTTATTTCAAGAAATACAAAGACAAAATTGATGCCTGCATTGCTTGTAAGTGGTCAAAAAATCTGACGGGGGTAAGAAAAATTTGCTTGAGTAGGACAAGAAGACTTTTAAAGTACAAAAAACTACATGAGTAATTTTGTTTCTTAATACATTTGCAGATTTTTTTTTGACCCTCTACAAGCAATTCAGACATCATTTTTGTCTCAAACTCTTGAAACAGATATTTGAAGACAACATTTTCCCGTACTTGTCAGGTGAATGTGGCTCACGTGGAGTCAAATAAGATTTTTTACTCAAAATAAGACTTGAAACTCTTGATTAAATTTCTATTTTTACAGTAGGCTATATTAAAAGGAGTGGCCAATAAATATCTCTTTGATATCCTCCCTGTTGATAAGTCTATCTAACTTGCATGTGCACCTAGCCCTTGCACTAGTTTGTGCATCCATTTTGCGTTTTTAATTTACCGAAAATAAAACAAATGCACCAGCATTAGGCCTGTTCTTATAAATCAAAGTCAAGGATATTGCTGAGATTCCACTGTCAAATCCTTAAAAAAGCTGACTAATTGGCTGAACTGGGCTCGTGCGTTTTCCTGTCTGTTGTAGTTAAAACAGGGAGAGGAGGAGAAGGAGGAGGAGGAGTGGGAGGAGAGCATGAAGACAGGGTCACTGGGAACAACTCACTAGAGTTAGTTTGAAACCATTCGCGAAGTCACGATGCGCTCTTTGACAGCTTCAAAGTGTTTGGAACTGTTCGACGTTTTGTTTCTGCTGCTCCCTCTTCTCCATGCTGATCGGATTATCAGAGACACAGCAGGCTCGCAACGCTCCACCATCACCGGTAAACCCACTCACTGTAGTCTGTGCGCACGAGCCAGGTGGCCACGAGGGACTGTTTTCCAGGCGAGGAAGGAGCAGGATGAACTGCTTTAATTTGCCCACATTTTAACCGCCAAGAAATAAGTCATTTACTGAAATCAGGGCACGTAGGCTAAGTGAAGGATGATACAACGTGTTTTGATTCAGGGATAGAGTCAGGTGCAGTCTGTCCTTGAGGCTGTAGACTGTACTGAGCTTAGCTGTCCAAAACTGTCTGGCAAAGCACCAACAGAAACTTTCTCTGCTTGCTGTACAGCTGAAGTTTGGCATCAGCTTTGAGAATTACCATTTTAATGATTTTGTTCCTCTTTTTGTTGCCAAACAGAGAAATTGATCTACCTGCACTGGGGAGCTTCTTTAAGGCGGAATTTCAACTTTTTGAAGTTACCTGCTGAGATAATACGAGTAGCATTTAGGGTGTAGAAATAGTGACGTTAAAGCCTGTTCTCACAACTTCTTCACGTCACTACTCCTTTTTAAGGAATAATTTAAAAATGTATACTTTTTGCCAGGAATATTTTTTTCCGTAAACACAAACGTGTAATCAAATCTGCCAAGTTTTACTTTTAATTATTAAGTTATTATCAGCAGTTGATTAAGTAATAATAACTTAAATGAAGTTTCAGTTTGGGTGAATGCATTTAAAAGATTAGGCTTTTACAGAAATTCTATGCTTTTCAATCACAAAAAAAGTGCACAACAGTAGCACGATTTGTGTGTTAAACCTCTTGAAACTTCAGCTCCAGCCTCCCCTGACACTCAAACGTCCTGACTACACATTTGCTTTGTGTTACCGTAGTGATCGTATAAGAGCTGCACCAACTTATTGTTTTGGTTTTTCTTTCAGGGCTTGGGGTGAAGGAGCACTCTCAGATTGTTGCCCAGCACAATAGACTGCGTAGCCGGGTCAAACCCATGTCAGCCAACATGCAAAAAATGGTTTGTGGCATCTATTGTCTCTTTCTTTTTCTGAATGGTTTGAGTTCTATCTTCTTTATGTGAGTTTAAAATAGTTTGACATTTAAGAAGAAGCAGATATACTTTATTAATCCCCTGGGGGGAAAATTCATTGTTTATTTGTTAAAATTCTGCACTTTTGTTGGCTGAAATAGAGCTGGTAAATTCTCCTTCTACAACCTAAAGATTCATGTTGACTCTCTCTGCTGACTATTTTTACCATTTAGACTCGTTTTTTACACAACAGACTCTGTTTTACCACGTATCACCAGCCCAAACAACATGCTTTTGAGCCCCAAACTACTTTGCAGTGCACAGTGCAGAGCCAAGATACAGACAATAGTGATGATGGGAGTGCTGATGAGATGTGATGTGATGTGAACCTCTAACTGAACAACGTGTTTGATCAAGAAGACGACTTCAGAGTGAAGCCATCTCATTTCAGTCCCTGCACTACAGAGCTAAAGTGTTTATTTAACTAAAAGTCCTTTGTTAAAAATGAAATTATGTAACAAATGAAGATGTGGTCTGGCTCAGTGGTGGAGACAGTCATGTCTCATTTGGAGGGTTTTGGGGTGGATCGGGTGTGTATGGATTTTTTGTATAGATCAGTAGCATATTTACAAATATAAATATATTTTTCATAGATAATCTAAATTATCACTTGTCTATCAAAACTGAAAATAGAGAAGTCCTATTTCTCCACTGATTTTCACAGAGCAAGTTCATGGCAAAAGTTCCTGGATTGTTTGATCTGAAACAATGAAGCACAACCAGATAATATACGAGTAAATGTATAAATGATTGGAGTTTTTTGAATATGGAAGACCTCTGACCATTTTTTTTGCTAATGAAGCACTTCTGTAACTTCATAACCATTGATTAACATTACATCAGTTGTAAAAGAAACAACGGCGCAAAGGCTGTTTAATCGAGCTGTTAACTCACCAGAAATGCAGATCATGCCACCAAAGTGTCCATCAACAGACTCTTATTTCAAACTGGTTGTGATAATCTTTGCAAGATACCTTGTACAGACATTCGTGGTCTTGCCGCAAGTCGACAAGAATTTCCTCCACCTTCACTGCCCAACGCACTCATAGGGTCTGCTCCTTTGTGGTTGCTATCTTTGTCTCTGATAACTTCCAATCATTTCCAGTCCCTCATAGGCGGCTCTCTCTGATTGGCTATTGTCATCCTCAGCTAAATTGAGTGATGTAATTGTCCCGATAAATATCAACTCAGGTTTAAAAATCATTGGCAGCTGTTCTGATGAGTCAGCGAGCTCAAGATCAAGTCGTCACCCGCTCAGACTAGAAGATAATCTGGGCCAAACATTGGGGCTGACTATGGTGTTGGACCAGATTTCTCCCCTGATCGTTCGGACATCAAATTGGCCCGAGGAAGTAACTGAGACCCTCACACAGATAGGTGCTGCAAAAGAGGCACATGAGCCAAACACCAACAAACACCGTATAGCACTAGGTGACAGGATATAGTTTCCCTCCACTTGGTGACCCAAAGATGTTACAAGTGACCAATTGCTAATTTGTGTTGTTGTCATGAGCCTGAGCCCACAAGTGTTAAAAAAATATAAAACGCCCAGATGCATGTAAGAAAAAACATGCAGGCCGCACTAACACAAAGCTTTGAATTCAGGCAGGGGGCCACAAAATATTGTTCTGGGGGCTGCAATTGGCCCACGGGCTGCGAATTTGAGACCCCTGATCTAAAACATAGTCTCAGTCTTTGGACTCTGTTTCATGGCTTCAGGCTATAGCAGTCAACTGGGGTCAATTCAGAACTTTTTGTTTACCTTTAATTAATTAATTAATTAACTAATTAATACCCCAAATATGCAAAAAAGCACTGTTTTTTCTGGGATAGCAGATTTCTTTAACAAGTTGAGTTTTCTTTCTCTGCAGTTCTGATAGTGTCAGCAGTGTGTGAAACAGTCGAGTTCATGAACCGTTTGTTTTGCTGTGTTGTAAATAAAACTGCCTGCAGCTGAGTTAATTAGCTTTGCAAGTTCATGTAAGGGTTGCACAATGCATCTACACTCCATCTAGAGTCAGACTGAAACAAAACAACAACAGGAATTGTAAGTCTGTTATTACTGCTGACAAACACAAAGTTATATCACACAGACGGTGTGTACGGTGAATCTTGATACACATATTCAACTCAGGTGTTTTTAATTTAACGTTCCACTTAATACTCCAACCTAATCCATTCTCTATCTTATTCTATCTTCCTGCATAAGATTATGACTGAGAGGTCTAATGATGGATTAAAAAACTCACAATGCACCAGATATCCACAGGGCCTAGAATAAGATTTGTACCGCAGCAAACTGTCACTTTGTTGTAGATTACATCCTCAAAGCCAGCTGCACAGACTAAGCGCCTTTCTTCGACTGCTCTTCAGCCACAGAGAACTGTTCTCCACTGATAAGCAGTAATGAGAAAAAGACGATGTGGATAATCACCCCGCGTTCAAAACTCTGGTATTACAGGTAATTTCCCTGTGAAAGCCCTCAGAGGAAGCTCGAGAGGCATATTAAAGAGCTTTACTGATAAACGCTAAAAAGCTCAAGGCCTCTGCTTGTGAGTGTCTGAATAAGGGCTTTTTTCACACAGGGATGAACCAGTTAGCATTATGATGAGATTGTGCTGAAGTGATTATAATACAGTTCTTTAGGCTTTAATTTCAGGGTTAGATAAAATACCAATATTTAAGCACTGAATGACGCCCCTCCTTTTCTCACTCATCACCCTGTCGGCATACTTTCTTTGAGTTCTTCAGGCTAAGAATTATGATTAGCTAATAAAACTGCTCTGGGAGTGAGGTATCAAAGTGCACCTCTAACTTTTGAAATGTAAATCTTGTGTTGTGAGAATATTTATGTCTTTCATAACTTCCTCACCTCCAAAATTTAATTAATAATGTTGATGAGAAAGACCAGCAGAAACATGAAGCATTACACATTCATCATATGACCACTGTGACTCCTGGAGCTTTAACAAAAACAGTACTTAATACATGCATAAATTGTAGCAACCAGTGTGTGTAATTAAATCACAATACTTTTCTATTTGTTCTAGCTGAGCAGGAAAAAATATGCTGTTTGTTTATGTGTTGAGTGATCAGAGGGTAAAGAACTTGTTAAGATGGCCATCTCTCGTAATATTGACTAAGATGTCCTGCATGTCTCAACAATAGACTTTATGAAATGTTAACATGGCTTTTTAAAGAGCCCAACGATGGCAGATGCCATATTAGAATTACTGATTCAGCCTGACTGCCCATTAAGTAAGAAACGTGCAAAGAGTTGGAGCTGAGGGAAGCTTTAAGCTTCCTCGTAACCAGCTACAATAAAGTCAGTTCAGCCAGGCATCGAAATATGTGTCAGTATGTTTGACTTTTAGCCTTTCCGATATCCTAACAGATGTTTTATAAGAAAATATTAATCCTCCGTACGGTGTGTATGAATAAAAGAGCTACTACCCTCATATAAACATGTTTGATTCTGCTTTAAAACCTGGCGTTTTAATACGGGACCTGAAGTGGACTCCTTGGCTATGCTGTGAGCCTTAAGTGGTTTTGGAAGAAACATAAGTCTTTGCCCCTTTTGGTTGCATTGTTCAGCTACTTGAGGTTTCAGACCACGTGAGTCATGGGGCATTCTTCTCTGTAATGGGGTGTAAAAATCTGCCTGGAACTACAAGAGCGATCAGTGGTGGGGCAGCTCCCCAGCCCCCTCTATTGACCAGCTGCCACAGCAGCAGTTGTAGTTGTAAGGAGCACAAAGACAGCAGAACAGAGTATAAATACTTGTCTTTTTCAGTTAGGCATTCAAATCCCACTGCTGATACTACGTGACATGTTTTGGGTTGAAATCATCTTGGATGAAATTGCCCGGTGACCTTAAAATCCACTGGTGACATCAGAGTGTGAGCTGATGAGTTTGTCTGGCTGACATCAGGCGGTGGAGTGAACAGTGAACTCCTGGGAGACTCGAGGGGCCTTTATGAACCTGACAAGTTATCATAACTCTGATTTCTGTTTTCCAAACACAGAAATAGTTGCTGAGCAGAAATGACCTCACATCATTTGGAAGTGTTTGAGTCAACATACCTCATGGACTGAAAGGAAATGGAATAGTAACAGGAGTGTCTGGATATGACCTTTGAAACAATCTAACCTCTTAGTTTAAATGTATCGAAAAAGTTCACACCCGTCAATACAGCTGGGTTTACATATGGTTGATACATTTTAAATGATTTTTTTTATTCAGTCATATTTATTTTCTGACTGCTTATAGAGATCTGGCTGCAAGCTCAAGACTCAGAGCCCGACTGTTTACTGCAGGGCTCAGACAGTCCGAGAAACCAGGTGATTCCTGACCAACTAAAGAAGAACTCAGGTCAAAGAAGACATAACATGAAATCCTATTAGGCAGTGCAATAGAAAGCATGAAACAAGTTTTCAGAATTTCAAAACTAGTGTGTTATAAGGTCTTAGAGCTTTAATCACTGGTTCAGTCAACATCCACACTCACAAACTCACTGGGTTCGAGCTGCATTCCTGCTGAGTCGGTGAGGGCTTATGACTGTCCCACTGTCAGATTGTCAAGTGCATGAAGGCTCTTGTTCTGACATTTTCAGCCATATAATAGGGATAGAAATGTATAGTAATCCTTGTACTCAATCACTCAAGGAACTACTACTTGCGGATTATTATTTTTTGATCTGTAAACAAAATAAAAAAGAGTCCCATACTGACCTCCCATACTGTAATTATATACTTTACTTACATCTTTCCAGTCTCAAAGCTGTTGTTCTCCATCATGGTGGCTTGCACTCTGGCTCGACAAACACCACCAGCTCTCTGAAGCCTTCTCCTTCCACAAAACCAACTAGCTGAGACCCAAAAAAAAGAGGCCAGAGCTTAAAGGGGTAAGGGGAGACATCGAGAGTCAGCCACTGACTGAAGAACCAAGCATCAAGCTACAGAACCAAGCATCTCTGCCCAAAACCAATGCGTGACTGTCTCACACAGGAAGTTTATGAACACCTTATAAATCTTAGGATGCCCAGTTCAACTCCAAAGAAGCCTCCTATGTCGCCTTTGTTGATGCATTTCTGTGTCTTGGTGGGAAATCACCTCCTGTCAAACCATTACTGACATTACCTCTCACCTACATAATAGTGTGTGATGATAACGGATAAAGTGTGAAGAAGATAATGTATTGCTTTATGGCTATACTAGAGGTCTGAATCTTGTATCGTGTGATGAGTAGAGCTGCAGGCTTAAAAATCTATACCTCTTCTCGTCTAATTACTCATCAAGTTATAAATTCCCTGAAATGTTTAAGTGCCACTCAGTGTTCATTATGTGGTGCACAATGAGTGAAGGCCTCTTTGTTTGGTCCTGACATACACTGGCAGCCTGCCAAAGTGTCAATCTGCATGTAGCCTGCTCTGGCTCTGACCACTGGAAAGGATTAAGCAGGTAAAAGAAAATCAGGTATGAAATCTCAGGAATGACCATTTCAAAGAGTTTTTCTGTCATCTAGGTATAATAAAAATCTACTCGAGAAATGCTGGAAAAGTTTTTCAGGCTTCTGACAGAACTTAATACAATATAAATAAACAAACAGATGAATCATCTACTTTTGTCAGTTAAACACAGTCATTGTGCTGGTTAACTGAGCAGCTGAGAAACATCTGTAAAGAGTCTTAGAATATGTGGAACAATTTTTCTTTTTTTTTCTGAGTAGGTTTTACCGTGGTTATTGATGTTCAATGGCTGTATAAAGGGATTGTTAAATCTGAATGTTGTCTCTATAGGAGTGGAATGAAAGGTTGGCCTTGCTGGCAGAGGAGATAGCTGCATCGTGTCACACAGACCCCCTCCCTCTGAACTCCTCACCCGTCAGTCACGTCGGCTGGAACACACACCTTTCTGTGTACGGCATCAACTCGTTTTCTGACGTCATCGACTCTTGGTTTGAGGAAGGAAATGATTTTCTCTATTTGAGCGGGCAGTGTAGAGAAAATGCCACCTGTCAGCACTACACACAGGTATTGATTTACAAACTACTTATGTTCAGGTGGAATGTAATTTTCTTTAAGAGGCATCTGAAAAATAACCATGCTTTCCTGTTTTTTTTTCTCAGAGTTCTGATGTAACGTGTCTTTCTCTTGGTGTGTAGATGGTGTGGGCCACTTCAAGCCAGGTTGGCTGTGCCACTCATCTGTGTCTGAAAGATGGAGACCCATGGGAGACATTTGTTTGTGCATATTTTCCTGGGTAATGGTACCACTCTTGTCTTCCCCAAAATGTTTTTTTTTCTTGTTTTCTGAATATTCCCTCTGGTATCAGTACTTTTAAGGCAGTTGTCTGAATGAAATGCTACATAAAGAGAACAGAAAAGATCCTGAGTACCTTTGAATGTATGTTTCTGTGAGCAATATAAAAAACAGGTTTCTTATTAGTATGTGAATTTGATTTGACATTGTAGCCCTATCTGGGGCCCTTCCATATTGTTTTTGATGATATAAGTGTATTTCTCTGTATTTTTGTGTTATTTCAGGGGTAACTGGGAAGTCAATGGCCGACTGGTGACACCCTATAAGAGTGGGCTTTACTGCTCTCTCTGCACCTCCTCCATGTCTGGATGCTTCAGACTGTGGGACCATGTGGGTGGATTATGTGGTAAGACTCTTAATGTACACTACACAAATATACTGTGTGTATGAGATGATTGAGTGTTCGTAGCTACAGTTGCTTATGTGGAACCTTTATACAGAGTTTATGTAAATACATTTTCCTGTATTCACACCTGGCTCGTTTGGGACAGTTGTTCTGAAACAGTGAGCGCTCTAATGAGCACACCAAAGAACAAATAATTATTCTGAACACATATATTGAGCATAATTATTGCTAATATGGACAAGTACTACGATAATTGAGTTAATCCGTCATTTTCAATGCAGGCTTTTTATACTTTGGATATCATATTTTTAAAAATATCTTAAAGTATGAGTACAAAAAGTCGTTTCTTCTGTCACTATAATGCTGAGAGCAGATCTAAGATGAGGTTATACTTTCCAAATGTTTATTTCTTCTTGTGTATTTTTACATGTGTGTGTGTGTGTGTTTCACTGATGTGCATGCACATTTGTCATCAGAGATCCCAAAGAATCCGTGTCGTATGAGCTGTGGTCTTCACGGCCATCTAAACATTTCATCCTGCAAATGCAAGTGTGATGCCGGCTTCACTGGACGTCTCTGCCAGGGTGAGCCTTAGTAATATCAACACTATATTTCTATTAGACCTCATCAAAGCAAGTTTTCATCCATATCCTAGTTTTTCTAGGCAGATTTCACTTTGCCTGGTGTGTGTTTTTCAGTGCGGTGCAGCGTGCAGTGTGTCCATGGGAGTTTCAAAGAAGAAGAATGCTCTTGTCTCTGTGATGTTGGCTACGGTGGTGCTGAATGTGCAGGTGAGTGCAGAGCGCTTTATTGTTTGTTTTTTTCAAGTAAACACAAAGAAGCACAGACCTCAGTGATTTGTACTCTCACACATCAAGGTTGGTTAAAATTTAAGACAGGCTGCTAAATGCTTAGAGAGTAAAACATGGTCATTACTAAATTCTGTTTTGTTTTGAGTTTGTTAACTTCCTCAAATTGTGGAGAAAAACAGGTGAAAGCACCTGCATGGGGTTTCCTGTTTGTTTTTTGTTTAAGGTGGCATTAAAAGCATGTTTGCTTTGACATATTTTCAGGTACTTTATAAATTACAGAAGTGACTTTAGGTGAGGCCAAATGATATCCATTTGGCTTCCTGTTATTCATGCCCTTGGACACAAAGCTGCAAGTTTCATCTGAATTTCAGAGCTTCAGTTGCTGAAATGATTACATCATATTGCAGCCTGTTCTTTCATCCTGAGCCATGATAGATGGTCAGAATCATTATTGGTTATTGACAGTGCACATGTGCCCACAGAGAGGGTGCAGTTTCCCTTCCACAGCTGTGATGTGATGATTGATGGAGACTGCTTCATTGTGTCTTCAGAAGCTGACACCTACTATGGAGCCAAGAGTCACTGCCAGGTGAGAGAGAGGTGTGTGAGAACACTTAAAAATAGGAACAAGCTTTAAAAGGCTTCACATCAATAAAGCTACATACTCTACTGCTTTTGTAAACTTTTTTTTTATTTGTTTTGACCACCAGAGGAGAGGAGGTATCCTAGCTCAAATTCACAGTCAGAAGGTTCAGGACATCCTGGCATTTTATCTCAGTCAACTGGAGACAAGCAACGAGGTCACAAACCCTGACTTTGAGACAAGAAACTTCTGGATTGGTACAATCTTTCTCCTTAATCATTAAAATAAACATTAAAGTATCAGTTTTGTGATGCTACCCGTAACATCTCTACCGTAGTGTGGAGCAGATGTAGTATCAGGTGGAGGTTGTTGAGATGCTGAAAGGATGAAACTGATGTTTTTGCTCCAAAGGTTTGACATACAAGCCTCTGAAAGACTCATTTCGCTGGGATACGGGTGAGATCACCAAATTCAGCAGCTTTGCCTTTGGGCAACCTGACAACCAAGGGTAAGAGACACATTTACTCACAGACGCTCCCATCATAATCAGAGAAACCTGAGTACAAACACAAACACAGAATAAACAAACACAAACATCATCTGAAGGGTACAAAGGCAGGGGCTCTTGGCTATTTTTTTAATCTTCACATATGTCTGCCTTCCAGATCATAGTAGGAAATTACTGTAGTCTTTAACTCATGTTTTACCTTCAGAATAAAAAACAGATTTTTATAAAGGAGAAAAAATCAAGAAAATACAGTAATGTGCTCTGACCACTAGATGTCTCTCTTTTTCTGTTATCATCTATCTATCTATCTATCTATCTATCTATCTATCTATCTATCTATCTATCTATCTATCTATCTATCTATCTATCTATCTATCTATCTATCTATCTATCTATCTATCTATCTATCTATCTATCTATCCATCTGTCTATCTGTCTATCTGAGTATGGAAAGAGACTCTTTTATTTTTTTCTCTCGTCTCTCTAGTTTTGGAAACTGTGTGGAGCTGCAGGCATTAAGTGCATTTAACTGGAACGATCAGCGCTGTAAAACACTGAACAGATACGTCTGCCAGCACGGTAAGGGTCTTTATGGAGGATCATGGGTGAAAGTTTATAGGAGGATATTTGAGACTCACTTGACATATTTTTTGTCTGAATACAAAAACAATGATCAATCATGAGATTGTTTGTGTTTCTCTGAACATTTAACTCATTTGGCTTCAGGGTCGGCTTCATGTTTATAACCATTAAATGCTTAAAAAAAACACTTAAAACCACAAATCTGTATGGATTCAGTTTAAAACAATTATTTATGTTTAATTTTTAGGAAAAAAAAAATTCATCAGGCAGAAAAAATGTATAATCACAAGATGTAATATAACGGGATGTATAAGGTGTCATAATTACAAAAATGTGTAATTATGAGATGAAGATGAAAATAACCCCTGAGTTTAGTAACAAATCTGGCAATGGGGTAAAAGTAATAAACATAATACAAGACTAAACAAGTACATTTTTCTTACCCATTGGCAGATTTTTTTTTTACTTTTTAAAAGCAAATCAGACTTCAATTTTGTCTTTCAATATCTTGAAATGAGACATTTCCACTTCATATGAACTATAATATGGGAATTTTCTTTTCTAAAAATAAGACACAGATACTCGTTTGAATTTCATCTTTTGCAATTTAATGGTCAACAAAGTGATAAGTCCACAGTTCAGTGAGATGGAGTCTATTCTGATAAATTCATCATCAGATGTGACCAAACAAGTTTAGAAAATCTGTTTTGGTTTTTGTAATCTTCTGCTGCATAAAGTGGAAATGTGTCCTGTTTCCTTAGTGGGTGTTTTAGTTCTGCTAGATTATGTAAATTCTAAAGGATATTCCGTGGTCACTGTATTTAAATGTTGTCTTGGGGCTCTTGTGCATTACAAAGTAGGATGTAAAAAACTTCACTTCTAGAAAGGCATCAGAAAAGTTTTCTCTTTGAAACAAAAGCAGACGATGAGCTCAGGTAAAGCAATATAACAGTCAGTACAGTAGGTATTCACCATCAGTGGGAAAACCAAAGACTGTTTTAAAAAAGGACTAACAAATCATTTTAATAGCTTTTACTGACACAACAAAACATCTGAACATTTCAGCTCTCTTTGATGAACGTAATGTATAAGGTACGTGTCACTTTTACAGTAACTGCTTTATTTGAGTTTTGTCAAAAAAGTGTCAACAACAGGATATGAAGTGCCAAATAAAACTGCATATGTAATTTTACTGTTACTGGCAGCAAATAAAGGAGTATGCAAATTAAATAAACAGTACTAAAGTCTTAGTTGTAGGATTGAAAGTATGCGCAAACAGCTTTAGAAATGTCTTGAGAAATATGTCGTAGCTATCGTTAAAGCAGATGATAGGAGGGAGAACGCAAGAGATACAGATAACGGTTTTTGCATCAACTGCAAAACCGAAGTCTGCTTTACAGCTGCTGAGGGAAATATCTGGTCACTCACTGTTTGATAGATATTTGCAGATATATTTTAAGGCACAAAAGACAAACATGGGAAGCCACACAATCAAGGGTGTTCAAACATCAAAAGTTTACTTTGTTGATCTTTGAAACATTTAGTATTTGTTTGGGTTGTAGCTTTGCTGTAATTCAAATTCAAAACAAACTTCCTGTGAATAATCACCATCGTACCCGCTGTGCTCCTCGGTGCCCAGACTGAGGCTTTAACAGCCTGTCAGTGATAATCACTGCAGAGTGGAGGGTTAAATGTTAATCCACTGTGTCCATTAATGATGTAAACACAAAATTGATATCCCTGTGTGATCCTGCCCACACATTTTAACACAGCACTCAGCCTAAATCAATGGCACTCAGTGCTCCACCATCAGAGCCTCTGAGTGATCAATAAATGTAAGCTTCACAAAGGGCTGCAGAGCTGAGACCCAATCACAACACTTACATTGATTAAGAGGCATCTGATGGCAGCAGATGTTTTCTTTTGTCCTCTTTATTGTGTTTTTAGAAGTGGCTGATGTCTAATCTGGTATTGATCACTCAGAGTTTAATGTCTTCAATCTTATTTTGACATCTGTTTTACTGCTTACATTAAAGTGACTGCTTTAGCTTTTTGAGACCTTCAAGTGTCACCCTCTTTTAACTTTGTGTTTGTGTGAAACAGCATGAAAACATGGATCAAATAAACTTGAGGGTTGGGATTATATTTGTGGTACAAAGAGGAAAAAAAAAACTCCCATCAATCATTTTCTCAGCCTTCCTTTTTAAAACAAAAGCAACATTCACTGAAGCATCATGAAGTCAAATGCATAAATTCAGCTGATTAAAAGCCTGCAGAGCTCTTCATCCCATCACAGCCAGTTTCAGGCTGCAATGCTGTGTTGTGTTAATTAGCAATAAAATGATAAGTGGATATCACACAGCCTGAGGCAAAGACTCCAAGTTGTTTCTTTCTGGGTTTGTGTGTGTGCGTGTGAGTGTTTATATGTTTCAATTCATGTAAATTTACAGAATACAAATATGTGTGTGTCCATAATGTTTGTGTTTGACTTCACAGCTGCAGAGCACATCGCCAAGTGGGAGGATTTCAGGTGACCAGTGTTTTTCAGAAGGATGAAACCACATTGGCAGTGTGTGTGCATGTTCGTTTAGACCATGGATGGACATCTTAACAGCTTAATAGTTTAGCAATTATCACACAGAAGGAGAGAGTAGATGGAGGAGGGGGAATGCACAGCCCCTGAGTCAGGCAGAGCACAGCAGCAATACTGGAAATGTCCAGCACTGAGCAGTCCAATCACAGGGCTTGTGGTCTGCGTCATCTCTGTGCACAGCATAGGTACATGGCCTTGTAAACCTACTTTTGTTTAGATTTGACACAGAAGTATAAACCAGACATTCGAACTTCCCCACTTACTGGCTTGGGTTGTCTTTGCTGCCTCCATGTTAACAGACTTCCAATTTAAATGCCTGTCAAATTTTCTTAAATTAACGGTATGTTCTTATGTTATGGATTCATGCTCTAGAGTTAACTTTTTTTCTCAAAGAGTTAAAATCTTAGGCCCTGTTTATACGACAACTGTTTTTCAGCGTTATACTTGAAAACGCAAAAAAAAAAATGGGAGAAAAAAATCTGCGTTTATACGGAAACGCTGAAGGACGGAAAACACTGTAGTATGCATACAAGGCCTGTAGGGGGCGATATAACTGTAGGGCCTTTTTTGTAGTCTGCCGCCGAAGAAGATTTGGGCTGACCGTCTGGTGGATATATTAAATACGTCTTATCAGAGTGCAGAAGTGGAGCAACAGATGAACATTTTGTTGAAAGGCAGTCAACAGATTCAGCAGCACAAGCACAACCCTGTAAGTCCGCCATTTAACCGTTGTTGTTGTTCGGTTCGCAAAAGTTCCCACAACGAAAGTGGAATGCGCACGCGGAAAACGGAGCGTGACGTCAGCGTTTTCACTGAAAAAGCCGGCTTGCTGTTTATACGGCGACGGAGGCTGCAGCGTTTCAGAAAAATTCCACTCTGGAGGGCGTTTTAAAAAAAGTTATTGGTCGGCTGAAACGCAACAAAACTTTTGTGTTTCACCCTAATACCGTTGTCGTATAAACTGGGCCTAATTTCATTATTACTATTTTATTTAACTTATTTGATGATATCGTGTTTGACAGCACTGTTGATGAATGCAGCCCCTGCAGTGTTCTTTACTGGTTCAGCACATTAGAGTAGGAACAGTAAAGAGAATACACAGCACCAAACAATAATAAACACACTGATAGTAACTGTAAGCACGAGTGTCTTCTTTACAGCTGTACTGTAGAGCCTGAGGGATCTTTGACATTATACTGAATACACTGTAAGTTATTCTTTGTGCTTCACTTTTTCACTGTAGGAGGAGGTTGATGTGTCATGACTGTCTTCATGTAAAGTTAATGTTTTGGACAATATCTATTGATGACAGGATATGATGAGTCTTTAAATGAACAGGAATGACTGAAGTTAAGATAAGCTGTATATAATGTTCATGTTTTAATGTTAAATGTGAATATTTATCATTAAATGGATGTATGTGGTTTGACAAAGTCTTTGTTTGATTCTATGTTGATCTCCTTTGAGACTGCCATCCACAGCCACATATCCCTGCTCTTTTCTTTTGTCTCCTCTCCAACCTCGACCTTCATTTGACCTCAAACCTGCTTTGGTCTGCCGTCATTAAAGGATGAACCTTCTCTCAGAGTTGCTTGGAGCATCAGACAGAAAAGAGGTTACTGGAGATGTGCTGCCTTGAAACTTTTGTTTCATTTATCAAAGAACAGCTGGGACACATAAGGCTAGATCAACTCTATAAAGCAAGAAGATAGAAATTTAGGCCAAGATTTTTTTGTTTGCTCTTGAAAAGTGATGCCTGCACCATCATTAACAGTAAATAGACATCACTGCCGAGGATAAGAAATTAGAGGAATCAAATTTAAACAGGGTTTAGTTAATGTAAATAACGCCTTCAGTCAGATCCCTGCCAGCACAGTGGCTGTAAAGACAGAAAGACAAAACTATTCACATCTCACAACTATTACATTAAAATTCAAAAGCTTGTGATTGCATGATTATGAAAGCACAAAATCCAGTATTGTTGATGGTTCTCTGGCTCTCATTCCGTGCAGCTACGGGGCAAAAATTTTGGCTTTTGGTAAATATTTGATGATGCCAGAACACATAACCCAGACAAAATGATCACCTCACTCTGGATAATAAGCAGTAACTGCTGTGACCCCTTGACTTAATATCAAGTATTTTATGTTAATCTTGATATCTTTTTTAGTTCCTTACAGGCAAACACTGACAAATCCTCACATCAGCCAACGCCTGACCCTTGTAGTGTGATGTCTTCCCTGTCAGACGGGGGCTGGGGCAGGTTGTCAGGAAGCTGGACTTGATGTAAATTGGACCCTGCTGTAGTCACAGTGATATTTTCACAAAACATCCAAAATGGCTGTGAAGCAGAACAAATAGTAATTTTAAATAAAACTAAACAAAATTTAGTATTTAATTTGCACCCTAGACTAGTTTTTCTGTGGTGTCTAATATTGCCAATGTCCTATTTCAGACAAACACTGTGTAATTATTGGCATCATGTGTCAGGGAAGCTGATGATGCCTTGAGTCTGTTAACTTGAAACTGATCGGAGGCGGTAGATTCACCTGACTCCTGTCAGAATAACACACATTGACTCAGCTTACAGATTCCTGAAGGTGCGTATTGTGTTTTCATGGCTGATTCGCCCGCAGCGCTCGCTAACATGGTGACTCAGCAGCTGATCTGTCTGAATGTAGAGACACAGAGCGACTGAAACCAGAGGAAGCATGAGGAAAAACAATACTGGGAGTGAAATATGATTTAATTTTACAAATGGGAAGAATTTCTGTTGGAGAAAGATTGGAATTGATTCTTTAAGGGTCATTTCTTTCAGTCTTTAGTCAGTTATACTGAGATCATGTATGGTGAGTGGGTGGATATGAATGAAGTAGAATCCTGACAGGGTGAGAAAAATTTAGGTCCTGCGGACTGTTTAACAGAGTGGAAAATGTGGAGTAAAACTTCTGTCAGACCCAGTGGGGTATTGCCATGATTTTGGATTCAAACTGAGACTGAAAGGTGTTACAGTTGCACACCTCAGGAGTTCCCTGTCTTGGTGAGAGACTGTGTATCTGCACTCTGGTTTCCTTTGTGCGTGTGGTTTAATTTGGAAAAGGTCAATGACTGTGTAATGGCGGCCTCCAGGTCTGACACCATGCTGCCCTCTGAGTGAACAGAGGGAGTTCCTGCGGGGTGGTGGATGATAACACAGTCAGAGAGAGAAAAGGATAAAGACTGCAGATAATGGGGTCAGAGCAGTGTGCACAGCTGCAATGAAATGGTGCAGATTAATAAAACAGGGCTCATGTCAGAGGGTTAAACATCTGGAATCAAGAGCACACCACATCCTAATTATCTTTCAGCTACTCTGTGTCTCCAAAAGACTTTTTTTCTATTCAAGACTGTAACATTTGCTCTTTAACAGCTTAGTATAAAATACAATGGCCATATTTACCTGTCTCACACTGCAGCCTGATCCTCCACAAAGATTCTCCATCTTTTCCAGTTCTTCTGTTTGTCCCTGATCTCACTGAGGATTTTCTATGCTTCAGTTTAAGCTGTTCTAGGGTCTTTCCCTCTCTTCACTTCTTCGACCAGAGGTCGATCTCAGTCATCGACCTCTTGGAGTTCTAACCAGCTCTTTGTCTCTCTGTCTACATAGTCTACAGGTCATCCTGTCTGCCTCTCTTTGTTTTCTTTTGTCTCTTATCTTTGTGAATGATTGCTTTCCTCTACTTTGGTGCTGCCTGTCTTTTTCAAAGTGGTGAGAGAGCATGTGTTGCCTGGTTGATGAAATTCAAAGTTGCCAAATATTGTTTTTAGTTTAGACTCACCTCATTATTACGTATAGTTATCCTTATGTTTGTGTTTTGTAATCCCTTTTCATCTTCTCTGTACACAGCATTTTGAATGTCTTTCTGCTCTGGCCATAGACTGCCAAAAAGAAAATAAATAAAAGATTAATAACATGAGAGCTCCCAAAAAGTGAAATCAATAGGTTTATGGCAAAATCACACCATAGTTACTGTGTCAACTCCCCTCTACCTCCCCTTTCGCATTCTGGCTGTGTCTCGGCTCCAGGAGCCCTCTGGTTCAGACGTGAGACTTCTATTTTTGCTGGATGCCAGAGCAACTCAGCATCAGTTTGCAAAGAGCAGATCAAGCAGGACAGGAAGTCAGGCAATCAGATTGTACTAAGTTTTACTGCAGCATCAAATGGACATAATAAATTGTGCCAGGCCAGGAGTCAACAGGTTTGAGGTAGCCCAACATGGGAAGCATAAGAACTCTTCTGTCTAGGGAACCCAGCCATCTGGCGGTCCTGATACACGCTGACAAAACTACGACAAAGTGGGGACAGAACGGACGTGGCTCAAGTGTGAGTCTGCATTAGAGCTCCCGCTGCTGATTTGTGGCAGGAAAAGTCATAAATCCTGCCTCCTTTAAATGGGATGTGCGTCACACTCAAAAATTTAAATAATCATAAAGTTAAAGCTCCACTGATTTCTACCTATTTTTTTACTCTACCAACCAAAGAGGCCTGAAAACTTTGAAAGTCCTTTTCACTTGGGGAAATTCCAAGCATAACTTTGTCAAAAAGTACAAAAAATTCTATCGTCAAGCACATTTATGGTGATGTATGCGGCTGCAGAGCCAGAGTACATGAAGAAGCCAAAGCTTCTTCATGTACTCTGAGTAGCTCACAGTTATGACTCGGTCAGTGTTAAAATGCACGACATGGTGCATGTGGTTATGATATTTTTATTTCGTTTACTTTGTTCTTGTTAAAAGGGATGAAAAAGATGTGATGTTTGAGGCCTGTTGGGCCTGTGAATTAAATCTGTGACTAAACCCATTAACTGTCAGGCAAAACAAACTGTTTTTGTTTCTACAGCTACTTTACAAGAGCTTTTTATTTTTATTCTTATTATCACCCACTTTTTACTCTTAAATTACTTTTAAAGTTTTAAGATTTGACTGGTGGCTTCTCTAACATGTCTTGTACTGTATTACCTGTGAAACCAGACCAATATTGGTTTTTGGTTTCTTTTGAGATTTTTTTGATGTGATATTTGGCATGTTTTCTACTGTTTTGATTGTTCTGCCAGGGGATCTAAATTTCTTGTTCTCAGCTGTGTTTTGGCAAGTGAAGTCTTATTTTCATAACACGTTGGCATTAGTCAGCAGACTGCTTTCTGCACTTTTCATGCCTGGCTCATATTCTTGCTCAGTGTCTTTCATACTGGCATTTATTTGTGGCAGTCGAGGAATAGCTTTTAGAAGTGTTCTTGGCTTTTCTTTTGAGAAGACTGCAGATCGCTCTTTCTACCGAGATGTAGCCCATTCGAGCCACAGAAGAGTTCACTGTGTTCTTTTTAAATGTTGAAACACTCATTCCTCAAAATAATATGTATGCAGACTCCTTTTCTTGACCAGGAATACCCTTGTTGTGCATTTTGACCATTTATTGCCAAATAGAAATAAATCTATGTTTGGCATTATTCCCAAATATCCCCTAAAACGGTAAATAAATAGATGTAGGCGTGATAGGTTGAGGCCAGGGGGTGTGCAGCATAGGTGTTGCTGGGATCAGTGAAAGGGAAGATGTGTGCTGCTTATAGTTAGAAACAGCTGTGATTGGTTGAGGTAGGTTGGAAGCAATTAACCATCAGCCTGTAAGCTGATAACAGCTTGGTGTACAATTCCCATGTCCAACATGAATAAGTGTCATGTATTATGATGTCAGTCTTTGAATGTTACCAATGGGACAGAAGGATACATGGCAAGTGAAAAGGGAAAAATACTCCAAGGTGTCAAGTTACGCTAATCTTTACCTTAAAAAAACACCCAATAAATAAAAATGTATACTTCAAATAACAAATATAGCCCCAAAAAGCTAAATGAGGCCTGCCTGACCATATTTAGGCAGACCATTTCGTTCGGAGAAGTGGATGTCAATAAATCTCAGTCTCACAGCTGTAAAGCAGCAGCTCTGCCTTCCATAAACAGCTAGTAGTAAGATTCTTAGTTCTGCCTTATTTCTTGGCTTTCTGTTGAGCTACACTAACTGCCTCCCTCACTGTATGTAACCCACACAATCAATTGTTTTTTGAGTAATATATATCTTAACATTACAAAAGACCAATGTTAAACAACACCCTGCCTTCTTAGATAAACTTTTCTGCTGATGTGTTGGTTCATATACCTTAACAATGCCTGAGCACGTCCCGAATGTTTGTGTGTGTACAGTTAGTGTGTGTGTGTGAATCTTTGCCACAGATGCGGTGCTGCGTAGCTTCCTGCTGGTCTCATGGTGCCCCCTGATAAGCCGGTGCTGCAGAGGGGTTCAGAATGGCACTAGTGGCAGTGGAATTAGCTTCTATTGTCATGATAATGACAGTGATACTCTTGCCCCATCCCTGACTCAGACCAGCCATTGTATGGAAACAGGAATGCAATTTCTCCTGCAGCGGCAACCGACAATCCTCTGTGAGAGTGAAAGGTCCCTAAATGACTCTCCATTCAGGCGAGGCTGCGGGGCCAGCAGCCAATTAAAGTAGGAGCAGCAGCGCCGCGCCATTCTGAAGACCTAAAGCTGTCTCTAAACACACACATTAAGCAATCCAAAAAACACACGTACATACACACATCCATTAGCCGCTGTATTTTCCTTTTACAAAGAACATCTAATCCCCTAAACTATCTCCCCTCTTACAGCCTTAATTCTCCTGGGAGCATAGGCAGTTTGTGCTAAATAACACGGGAGCTTTGTTCAGCACAATACTTCTACAGACACAGAAACATGAGTTATTGATTTGAAAATGCTTAAATATTGGAGTTGGGAGACAGAGTTCCTGAGCAAAGTGGACTCTCTTCACCTCCATCCATCATGGTTAAACTCCCTGTTGGTGTTTATGGTATCAGACAGTCTCCTCTGGGTGTTATCTTGCAGTTGACGCAGAGTCACAATGTAGGGCACAGGGTTTTAGAAGTGCTCATGCTACCGAGCTGTGAGTTAAGGGGCTGTGAACTTTGGGAGTCTGATTAATATCAACACATTTAAAATCATCTGTTCATAAAATCAGTATCATCTATAAACTATTCATGGCTATATTTATCATACTAGTCTTACGGAGGAAGCCACAATCTCATCTGCAAGACTTTTAAAGTCAGGTCTTTACACAAAAAATAGGAAACACTTAGACAGGTATGCCCTACTTAGAAAATATCAGTATTTTTGTTGATACAGTGCAGTGGAGGTTACTTCAGGCTGGACTGCCTTTTTTTTTTTTTCTCTCAACTCCATATGTCATCAGCTTCATGTATGAGGCTTAACCTCAGGATGCCAGAGATGGAGGACATGCTGCTATCTTTGACACACCTGCTTCACCTCAGCTCTGCACTGCCTGAAAACAATAACCTGAGACATTAAGCTCCACTGTGCATGCTCTCATCCAAGACTAGATGCACACAATCCTCAAACTAGCCACCATCGCCCATAGTGCCCCTGAAATAAATAAAAAATGGCAAATTGAACACACATACACTCACATGCACACTGTAAAAGATACTTGTAGCAAAAGTAAGAAAATGACAGCCTACCTTTATTTCATAACTCACATGGGATGGTGAGTTATTGTTGAATCCTGGCTCTTAAAGAAAATGAGAGCTAATACTTTTGAATAATAAAAGGACTGAAGAGCGCTGTGATGACTATTTGGTTTTGCGTTTACTGCAGAGACACCTGTGACCAGAATCAGTAATGTTTTTTCTGGGATAAAGAGTCTGTTTCCCATGAGCACTATGGTCCACTGTCGATAGATATGATTCTTGACATGCTGCGTTTGTTTGGAAACAAATGAGTGGAGAGCAGGGTGAGTGGGTTTGTATTCTCCAGAGAACATCCAACCCAACCACAGATATTGAGAAGTAGCATTTAGAAATACTTAATTTTGGCACGAATGATCCCATTTAACAGGCAAATGTATAAAGGTGAGACTGTCTGAAGATCACTTGAAATGTCCTCACAGGGGCTATAATCCAACCTCGTCACACCCCTCAACTAAAAAACCCTGAATTAGGTCTTTAACAGAAATTTCATGACAATAAAATAACCACTATAAATTAAGTCGGCTTATAGTACTTTGCTGAAAATATGCACATTGATACAGCAACAGACATGAAGTAGAAAATATCCTTCAGAGGATGTTATAAGACGGGGTTTGGATGAAAGCTCTCATCAGACAGCGGGTTTTTTCTCCTTGTTAATGGAGCTCTTATGTGATGAAGCGTCTTGTGATAGCTATTGAAGGCTGCAATCAGTCTCCAATTATCACTCTTTACATCTGAATGAGGAAATCCAGCTGCACTGTGGGATCTGATGATACGGGAGGAGTAACTGTGTGTGTGTGTTTATGATGAGAGGTGGATGATACTTGCAGACAGAATTACAGGGTTACTTCTAATCATCTGAACAAATAAAGTGAGGATTGCACTAAGTGCTCTCTTCATGTCCCCACCTGCTTTTGTCCCCCATTTACTGAAAATAAAGACTGTGCTCCGTGTAGCTGTTTTTTGTATATATTAGCTGTTTCTGTTTCGAGGTTGCACGTGAAATACATGACAGTATTCAAAGGGCCTCTATTGTGTTGGTAAGATTGAATTATGATAGAAATTCAATTTAATTATTTCTCTGAGCCAGTTATGCTCCCCTAGTTTCTTTTCTAGGTCCGAAAATCTGAAACAGACAAAGACAAGTATTGGTTTAATGAAAAAAAAAATCACAAAAATTATACTTATCAGGGTTTCAGATATGAACACAATTTAATTTTACATCAAACTAATATTCAGTTGAGTCAGGGGACTGCTGTGATTATTCTGCTCATCCTCAAACACCATTAAACTATTATTTCTGTCCTTTATCTACATGATGCCCCCTCTCTCACGCTGTCAGTCTGTTTCTCTGAAGCTTGCTTTGTCTTTTTCATTTTCTCTTTTGCTGCAGACAGTATTGAGCGGTCCACAGCATTTGGATGCAAGATGAACTTTGATAAGAGTTAATGAGAACACAGCATTGTATGGGCAAAGAATGGCTCAGGCTGCACTCAAGAGCCTCCTCACCAGGAAATGGACCGTAAAGAGCGTCAGACACACACGCTCCTGGGTTTGGAGGAGGAGTAGATGAGAGTCAGAGGAAGACAAAGGAAGAGGCCGAGGAAAGACAGGGAAGAAATTATGTGAAGGGGAAAGAATGGAAAGGTTTTGTGTAAGGCACAGGAATGTGGTACAGAGTACAAACATAATGATGGATAATTACTGTAATTTTTAGAGGACTACATGTTTTTCTGTGCTTTGCACCTGTAGTTTTTTTTTTTTTTTTTTTTTTTTTTTTACTGTGCTTGAGTTTGTTATGTTGTCTTCAAACCACAAAAAGGAAAAAAAAAATCCTGGGGAGTTTGAACGATCAAAGCAATGGATGCTGGGAGGCAAGCTAAAACGTATCTCAAGACTTTGAGCTTTAATAACTCGTGATTTGTTCTTTTTGATGTGGTTTCAAAATACAAGCTAAAAATGAAGTTTAAACACATCGAGAGAAATAGAAATGTACAGCCATCAGAAATAATTCACACACCATCCTGCTATAGTGTAGATCTGTCATCAGGCCAGGGCCAAAACTGTTCCTCGAAGCTGTGCTGTGGTGCCAGTCCCCATGATGTCATCAGAAGACCCTCTTAGTCCTGGAAGATATGAGGTGGGGTCTCCATGGATCAGACCTGGTCACCCAGCAAGTCCCTTGGATGCTTGATTGGGTTAAGATCTACGTAATTTGGATGCCAAGCTAACACCATGGACTTACTGTCATGGTTCTCCAAGACTCTTTCTTTCATCCCTCTGTGGTCCAGTTCTGATATTCACATGTTTGTGGGTGCTTGCAATGGTGAACAAGGGTTAACATGGGCACCCTGACAGGTCTGCAGCTACATAGCCCCAGAACTCAATCACAAGCTTTGATGCACTCTGTGATCTGACCTCTTTCTATCAGAGCAGCATTAACTTTTTCCACAGCTCTTTCTGTTGGATTGATCCACAGCCAGCCTTGCCTTCTCAGTCAAATCAGTGAGCCTTGTCTATCCAAAACACAGCCGCTTGTTCACTGGTGCTCCGTCTTTGGACTACTTTTGGTTGGTAATAACTTGTCTGATAACTTCAAGTTGTATCCATCACTATGTGATTCTTCCGTTAGTAATCCTCACATTCACCCATTTTTTTTTAATCTTCATCACATCACCTGTCTGCAGTCATAATGATATGGCTGAAGGAGAACCACAAGGTAGGGGTTTGAGCCCATTTTATTTGGGATTAAAAAAATATCTTTGGACTTGAATCTGGAAAGTCTGATAGTACAGAGCCCCTAAGGCAGGGATCTGCAACCTTTACTGTCAAATGAACCATTTTGCTTCATCTAACCTGGATTGAAGACAGTCCGGAGCCACAAAATCTACTTTACCTTAACAATAAAAACAATATGGTGTATAAAATCCTATGCATTGTTAAAATACATTGAATTATTATCCAAACAAGATTGTTTTTTTAATTTATGAAATTACAAAACTACAAAAAGAATGTTGATGTTGCAGGAGGTGAAGTAGAGAGGTGGCAGACTTTGTTGCAAGATGTGATGCATATTAAGTTTAACAAATGTGAAATCATGATTTTATTTAGTGTCACTGTTGCCGCATGAGGCTCCAGAGCTGCAGGTTGCAGACCCCTGCCCTAAAAAAGAAAAAAGAGAAAAAAAAATTCTCAAGATCTCACAAAACTAAAGAAATGTTTTGTGAGATCTCGAAAATATGTCTCTGGATTTTATTGGTCAGTGTATTACTTCCGGGTCAATTCAACCAAAACAATGGAAAAAAAACACACCCATGGGAAAGGTTCATAGAATTTTACTTTGAGCTTGGCCTCAAATATAAAGATATTAAATCAGTTCTTTGACGTAGGCACAGTTTTCATTTAAGTGAGAGACCTTCTCTCTTTTCGTGCGCATGATGTCCTTGTTAGGGACGTCCCTTGACCACAGGAATTGTTTCAAATCATCCTCCATGATGCATGTTTTTAAAGGAAAACTGTGCCTACTAAAAGCCATCTGATGAGCATCTGGGATTAGACATTGACATGGAAGAAATACACTGACCTATAATCCCTTTGACAAAATAAAAATAAAAACAACAACAAAAAAATAATAAAAGAACACTTGACAACATTTGCGAGATCATGCAGAAAAATCTTGGGAAAATCTTTTTTTTTTTCTCTTTCCATGTCTCTTTAGGGGCTCCACATGATAATCATTTATTTGTACATTGTTGCTGTTGCAGCTCAACAGGGTTATCGTTCGCAATTTTGTTCCAACTTTTTCAAAACAGACAAAACAAAACTTGATTCCTTTCTACTGTGAAATCAGAAGTGTCTGAAGAATTTGTTACCACATATGGTGACATACTTTCTTAAATTTACATGTGCCTGTTTGCGGGTTTTATCAGATGGTTACTGGTCCTGTACAAAGCATTTAGCATGTTACTTAAAGTCTGAAAGCACTGAAGGTGTTTAACCTTGAACCAGTCTTGCCCCTTTTATTGTGAACCTGAAAAAATCTACCTGTTTTTCAGTTATCATAATGTTTGAGAGATGCACATGAATGCCTGCTCTTTTTTCATACACTTGAGATTATGAGTTTACTAATTGTGGTTTTATTTATCACCGTTTGTATGCTAAAGGGAACTAGCCTACTTTAATCCAGACATTGGTTTGTTTTGCTGTAGAAAACCCTTCTAGGCAAAATTACCCCTCACTTGTCCTCTCTTTATCTTTATTCCCTGAAGGTACAAGTCTAATCAGGAACGACGGTTTTGGATTTTCTGCTCCTAATGCATGAAACAATCTACAGATTTATCTCCAACTTCAGAACTTTCTCCGCCTGGATATTGTTCTACCAACTTTGAAATCTGTTGAGTCTGGGTTGTAGGTGTGTAAAGGGTTCAGCTCTCCTTTTAATCTGTTTTTTACCTTTGCTTGTTTATCCTGATAACATTCATGACTAAAACTCCTTTTCATGAGAATATGAGAGTGTCTGTTGTTTTTGGCCATGACCCATGACAGATAAGCTCACAATTAACAGATGGGTGGATGATTGGATGGATGAGTGGATGGCTGCATGGATGGACAATGACGGTTCGACTGCTTAGATATGTATGAGGAAGCAGACTAATGAGGAGCATTTACACATTTGGGTGTCACTCATGTTGTAGCATACAAAGAACAGACGCAGTAATACAGCTGCAAGGCATTTTCAGTTACAACTGATAGCTCAGTAAAACAGCCACTCGCCGTCTCCATACAGCAATGTTAGCTGATGAGCTATGAACATCATAAAAGGACTCAAGTTTGTCAGCTTTTGTACTTTTGATAGTGGTGTCCAACATTTATCATACAGCATGCACCTTGGACCTCCTCACTGCTCCAAGTCAACCCTCTAGTCATTGATCTGTGGGTTAACTGAGTGATTCTATATTTAGGGGTACTTTTCAAGTTCATAGGGTATACAAAAAATTAATTTCAAGCAATGAACAATTTTATATTGGGTCATTTGGGTGTTACTTCACTTTCATTTAATACAGAAAGTTAAAAGGTTCAATAATTTATTTAGTAAAAACTGCAAATCATGTATGGGTATTTGCAGCTTTTGTGCTGTCCAATTTCTTAAATGTTTGCTCTTCAAATTTAACACTAGACTACATGTTTGTGTATATTATTTTCAGCATTATTTTTCTTCTACTTAAACAATCAATATACATAAAATTATTCACGTCATGTTTGTCTGAGAAAACTGTATCAACTGTTACTCATTTAAAAAAAATGGGTAAAGAAGCACTGGTTTGCTCTAAAGTCACATGACCCAAACCATTCGAGGTTCACTTCCTTTTTTTCTGGGAGCCTTGAAGAAGGTGTGGTGTGTTTCAACTCCTCCTCATCAACATATCATCAAAATGATTGTCTGTGTGTGGTGTGCTTTAATTGTTTGTCAACTGTGTTACCAACTTTTTTTTGTTACTTCAGATGTTATAATGATCATAATATAAAGAAAATGCTGAAAAATGAGGTGATAGAGGTCAGGTGGTGACATGTTCAAGGTCTGTAGTAAGCACAAGGGCCAAATATGGAGGAAATGTCAACTGGGAAGGAAATTATGAACAAAATAATTTTTTTTGGTTTGCTAATTAATGAATTTAGTGCATTCTAGGTATATGCTATACATACAGAATTTAAGGCAAAAAGGCCCATATTTTTCACTTTTTAGTATACCTGAAATGTACCTATGATTATAGAATCACTCAACTAGTGAACATTAGTGTCTAAAAACTCAGTGCAAGTGTTGACTCTGTCAACTGTAGACCCTCAGCTGAATGCATTTCTCACAAGTGTCTCATGTTTTTCCTGAAAGATGTATCTGATGAGTGTATTTAAACATGAAATTAAAAGAATAATCTACATACGCATGAATTTTGATTTCCTTTTTTCATTCAACAGTTTTTGTAACTTTGACAGATATCTAAAGTCACAATATTACAGAGTCACTCTTTACACCTATACACTGGATCTAACTGTGGAAAGTGGGACAATTTTCCCCTTTTTCTTACCTCTCCAGGAGAAAAATGAGGTTGTGAAATCTGACATCTGGTCTGGCCCACTTTACAATATTGGTATTTGAACATGAAATGACTCAGGAAAAAAAAAAAAAACTAAAATGTTTTTTTTTTTTTTATTTATTTTTTTTATCAGAATCAGTAAAACCAGTTTCACCATTAAGTCAAGTTGTTCCCACTGACAACCAGAAAAAAAAATGTCTCTCTTAGCTTGACACTGTTCCTGATCAGTTACGTGCTTTCAAGGTGGAACAAGCTTTTTTTTTTTTTTTGCATCATGACCGCCTGCAGCGAAGCCTCTACATTTAATCCCTTTTAAAAGACATTTAGTGCAGAGTCTTGTACATTTGCATTTTCCTCATATTTTAATGCTCCTAATCTGTGATTATAAGGTCACGGCCTGTGGCTGACTGAATAACATGAAAGATTTATAGTTCACAGTTCAGGGCTTAAACTGATGTGTAAGACTTTTCTGAAAAGAAATGATGAATGAGACGCTATCTTAAAGAATCCACCCAGACATTTCTTATTTCAAGCCTTATAAAACAAAATGACAGTGTGTCTAGAAAGCAAGGCATAATGGATGTCTTGGCACACGTATCTGAGGGAAGATTCCCTGCCTGAGTCAGCTCCCACAGTCTCTGTCTGCTGCACTGTGTGCTTATTGTGCTGTCAAACCTAAATGAGAAACCTGCGTTCCACACAAAGCACAAAGAAAGTTCATCATTGGTTGTATTTTTTTGTGGAAGTTCAACTCAATGTAGAGTATTATGCAGCTTTTTCTCATGAGCTGTTGGGAGTTGTTAACTTTTCTCATCTGGCTCAGCATTGCGAACCGTTCGCTACAGAAAAAGAGGTCTGAAATTCACATCACCTCTATGTCTGTAAAACTTGCCTGTGGCCAAAGAGTTTGAACATTGTGAGAGAAAGTTCTCATCTAGGGAGAAGATTAAGACTACTTTGGATCAAAAAAATATTGATCTTAGGGAAGACTTTTTCCCACAGCTATTCATCTTCTTCATCCAACTACAGTCAGTTTACAAGATGGAAAATAAAATATTAATTTATCTCATATTTCGTACCAATCTTCTGTATTAAATTAGCCATTTGAACTGATCTGCGCTGATGTTTTTCTTGTACGACGTGATGTTTGGCATTTAATTTGAGATGAAAAGGACTGCATCTTATGAAAACAGTGTCCAAAAATATTGATTTATCCCTTCTAAAATCAACTAAATTTATATACTTTACAAAGCTGGTTTCACATATGTCTGTTTGGTACATACACATCTTTTATATCTTTGATTTAAAGCATGTAAGAGGCAAGGAATACAGCAAAGGAATTAAAAGAAGACTACTGAAGGGCAACCAACAAGAGGAAATTCCTCTCTGATTTAAAATGAAAATAATAAAGGGAAATGATGATGAAATCTGAAGAGGGATGGCATCATGTAAGATGTGAGTTAAAGCAAAATAATAACCCATACATATAGACATGTTACAGAGCAGTGCAGGGGCTCGAGTACTCCATATAAGAGAGGCCTCAAACTGTACAAGAGGAGAAAAGAGATCAGGAGGAAAATGAGGGGAACATCTTGAGAGCGCTGCCGATAAATGAATAAATAAAGAGTGGAAAGAGGAGAGGGCTGCTCAAGGATGTCATATCTTAATTGAAAATGACAGCTTCAATTAAAAATGTAATCATTCTGTCCGTTTTCTAATTAAAAGCGAAACGACTGATAGTTTTGACTCATTAACTTCAAAGAGTGATGCAGCCTGACAGAGAGGGGGAAGTGTATCATTGGCTGAGTGGAGAGGGAGCGAGCGGATGAGAGGAGACACAGCTCCTGGTCAGTGGATGAGTGCTTCAATAATATAACTAGCCAGGAAGCAAGTGTTCAGTGTTATAAAGATTGTTCAGTGTTACAGGAAACATAAAACACTCTCAGCAGTGTAAGAGAACAGGAGCAGCCTCTTTATCATTGCTTCTCTTATATCTCTCAACAAGCAAAATAAGCCCTCAGTCTAAACCGACTAAATCAGCTGAGCTGGACTCTGAATCCTGATATCAGGGGAAACCTGTAAGGTACAGTCCTGCTATCACTGTATGACGTTCACTGTGTGTGAAAACAACTGTCAGTTTTATGTCAAATATGATGGCTTCCAAAATCTCCTCTCAGTTTCTTGATAGTTCTTTTCAGACTATGGTATGAGCAAACTTGGGTGAACTCTTTTTCACAATTCGTTGATTTTATTAAACTTACTCACGTTTTTGCACCAACCAACCTACAGCCTTATAATTGGCCCTAACAGTCTCTGTCTGTACAGGGAATATGAGATGTCAGTCAAGCTTACAAGGGATGTAATATCTGCCATTTAGAAAAATAATTACAGCACTGAAAGAACACCACAGTGTTTTCTGTCAAAACAAACAAAAGTAATTTGTGGCTGTGGGATTGTCCAGTTATTCAGGTGAATCATAACTCTGCTTTGATTCAATCCCTGCACAGGCAGATGAACACAGTCTGTAGAGGTGTTTTATCAGACAAAGAAACACCTCTGCTGCTGTCACGCTTTCTTAATTTTCTCCTGAAAATACGTCAAAGCATTATTTTGATTATCACACCTAGTTGAAAAAAAAATCAACAAATCAGAGCTGAGAGACATATATGTTTTTTTGTTTGTTTGTTTTTCTGTAAGTCCTGTTTCTGGGATGGAGGAGTATGGGGTAGACAGCTCTTTTGTAAATAAGTAAGGTTTCATGTATAGTTGAAGCTCAAGTCAGTTTTTTTTTTTTTTTTTGGAAATTGATGCATCAAGGATTAGCAAGTCACCAAAAACAGAGCTCTGTGTACTTCACTGTCAAAAAACAAAAAACAAACAAAAAAAAAACTTAAATGTAAAAATGCATCAGCCCATGTTTTGAGCTTTGACAATTAGAAGCACTTTTTTTTTTTGAAGAGGAGGGATTCGTGTAACATCACAATGTTTCTTACTCTGGTATTTTAGAAAACTCCTGTTTCAGCCTCTGTCTGAAATATTTTGTTCAAGCTGCTGTCTCTTTAAGGCTCCCCTCTCCACAACTCCCCTTCCCTCTGGAAGCCTGTTGGGGGCAGGATAATGAACACACCTTGGTGTCTGAGGCCGTCCAACTTGTCATGTACCAGTTAGGAGCTCCTTATAGAAGACCTCATCCTTTCAGCTAGTTTTATGAAGACCTCATGAAGATCTTGGGCTACAGACAGATTCAAAACTATAATATAAGAAAGCACAACACCTCCTCTTTAAAAAGCTAAACTGATTCTGAAAGTGTTTTCTCTCAACATTTGATTCAAAGTTAGCATCCTGACCTTATTTTTTTCTCACTTCCCTTAAAATCCTGTTGCTCAGCTTGAATTATTTGATTGTGTGAATACTCTATTAGCAGCAATTAGCATATTTGATAAATACTGCTCTCAAACAGCAGAAGACCAATTTCACTACGGGTAGTTTCTTAACACAAGGCCTACAACTACATGAAGCCTGAAATGATCCCAAAGCATTTCGTCCTCTCACTGCCTGGTAATCATTCCCAGCTAATGGAGGAGATGAGGAAATGCATCATTAGACCATTAGCTTGCATAATGCTGTGACACGAGGCAAGTGGAAAACAAGACTGACTGACCTTGAATCAGCCTTAAAACATATGAAGCTTTAGAAAAAGAAGAAAAGATGGCAGATAAATAAGAATAATATTCAGTAATTATCTTATTTAATGTCAGATAATAACAGAGCCCAGCGTGCCAAAAAGCCATGAAGTCATTATTTATTCTTTCCTGAATGACACTATTGAGGGGAGCGTAATCTGCCCAACGCTAATCATCTGTTTTAGCTTGTGCTCAACGTCTCAATTAGTTTTTTTCATTTCATTTACTCACATTTTTTCACCAACCAACCTTTAACACTTGTTTTGCCGTGAATAGCCTGTACAGGCTGTTAGAGTTATCAGTCAAGCTTGATGTAATGTTTGCTGTTTTAAAAATATAATTTCAGCATTGTAAGAATACCAGTATTTACAATAACATTACACAAACAGAAATAATTAGTGGCAGAGGGATTGTCGGGTCATTTTGGTGAATTATTACTGTGCTTTGATTTCATTGCAGCACACAGAGATATACACAGTTTGAAAAATGTTCCAGGTGTGTTAACACAAGGCCTACAGCTCAACAAAACCTGATGCCCAATGCTTTGAAAATGAAGGAAAGAGATTAGACAAATAAATTATAATATTCAATAATTATCATGTTTAGTGGTAGCTGTAGGCCACAGAAAATAAGAAGAAACTGGATGCTGAAAAAGCCATGAAGTCCTCATTTATTCTCATCTGTATGACAGTATCAAGGGGAGTGTAATCTGCCCGACAACTAACGTTTGCTGTACTTAAAACCTCCACGGGATGAATTAAAGGATTTTTAAAATAAATAAATAAATAAATAAATTAAAAAAAAAAAAAAAAAAAAAAAAATATATATATATATATATATATATATATATATATATATATATATATATATATATATATATGAATATACACAGTGGGGGAAATAAGTATTTGATCCCCTGCTGAATTTGTAAGTTTGCCAACTGCCCTGGGAAATTAACACACTCTAATTTTTATGGTTGCTTACTGGTTATAAGTATAGACAGAATATCAGTTGAAAATGCATAAAAACACACAGTATAAAAGTTATAAATTGTTGTGCATTTTATCAAGTGGAAAAAGTATATTAGTATCAGCAGGGGATCAAATACTTATTTCCCCCACTGTATATATATATATAGTACTGCCTTGGTCATGTCTCATTTTGGCAGCTGTTTTCATTTAATAGAAGAAAAAAAATCTACTTCTATCCAATAGATATCTAATATTATTATTATTATTATTATTATTATTATTATTATTATTATTATTATTATTATTATTATTAGTTCCAACCCTGAAGAAGACCGGTTGAGAGGAGGGAAGGTTTTTTTTTTTTTTCTTTTTCTTTTTTTTTGGTCTCAGCTGGGCAGTCTGGGTGAACAAGACTGTCCCTGACACGGGCAGATAGGCTGAGGGGGATGATGAATGGGGCTGCTTGAGAATGCGACTCAGATCATCCGCTCTCTATTGTGTCTGTCTCATTGCATGAGGCAGGGGAAAAGGTGCTAATGCAAAGTTAACCGAGTTCTACGCTCTCACTATCTATCAGCATAATTGAATCTTTCTAATTGCTGCTCAGAGGATGGCCGATAATAAATTAGATTATCCTCTGAGGAATCTGTACGTTGCAGAGCCAGTTTGTCTTTGTTCTGTACAACAGAAATTTGGATTGGATGTATGGCTCGTCTGTGTGTGTGTTCTGTGTCCCAGTGTAGTCCAAGGAGAGAGAACCTCGTCCAAAACTGAGATCAGACAGGACAGAGGAGATGTGTGAAAGAAGCCAGCATCAAAACTGAATCCCAGCAGTCGGACACAGTCAAATCTGGTGTTTCATAGCACTGTTTGCCGGTCATTACTTTCAGAAAGAAAAAGAAAAAGTTTGAGCTGCAGGGTTTCTTTTAAATATTCATCACTGGAAAGCAATGGAGCTCTCACACTTTTTACAACCTTTGCAGAAAGAAATGAATCATGAACTTTACCAGCAGCAATTGAAACCCACCACACATTCTTGATTAAAAAAAGAGACACATCTGTGCTTAAAAAAAGTCATTAATAAACAAGACACTTTGTTAACAGTCCTATCTATGAGCCTGCTGCAGAGCAGGAAGAATGAGGTGCCACTTAAAGGCTGTGAAATATGTATCTGGCTGCAGGCCTCTGATAATCACCCCTGCCAATTCATGCTTCTGCCACCGTTACCTAATGCTCCAAAAAAAGTGGAAACTTTTGCCATCTGGACTCTTTCACACTGATTGAGCCCTTCACCACTGATCACACATCCAGGTACCTGGGCACACACACATGCACACACAGAGCCATGTATGCACAGCCTTCAAAACTCTCTCTCACACACACACGATGCAGGGACAAGCTGGACCAGACCTGGACTGTAGCTCGCTGTCCAATTGAGTTTGCAGGTCCAGTAGCAGAACATAATGAGGTTTTCACACTGAGACACTCCAGCCAGGGAGAGTGGCGGGTGAGGGCTGTGTGAGGGGGGAGTCAGTGGGTGTGACAGAAAGAGAGAGAGAGAGATGGGGAAGGGAGGAGAAAAGGCACTCAATGATAATGTATGAGCTGTCTGCTGTGCTCTATGTTGGGGAAAAGAGTGCAGTGTTGCATTTAAAAAGAAGATTATCATGTCAAGATACAGTAATACCTCGGTGAACACTGATTTTCATTGTTACTGCTGCTCAGCTCTGTCTGTCTGGGTGTGAACACTAAGAGAGGATAATCAGGAGAGGAGGGTCTTACATTTGCTCCAAGTCACCTCAAAATTATCATACAAAATCAAATCAAGTTCCAACATCAGATGAATTCCAATGTGTGTCTTCTTGTAATGAAACGTAATGAAATTTACAGCACTGTGATCACAAAAATTTAGGGCCTGATTCCTAAAAGGGTTGTGCAACTTTTATCCAAATAAGGCAAAAAGGTTCCATTCAATTCACAAAGTGCACAAAAGGGTACGATACAACTTAAACAGTGCTGCAGAGCAACAAATATCTCAAGTGCTTTTTTTTTTTTTTTTTTTTCCTTCAATTGAGGCAAAACTGTCCCTTTTGGCATGTTTGTCTTCAGATCATTAACACAAAATGCTTTGTGGATTGGATCTGCAGATGGTGGTAGCAAATGATGCACAGTTCTTTGTGCTTCAAGCTGCCACAATCCAATTTTAATGAATTCACCACTATGGACTAAAAGCTAGCATCCTTATGGATAACTGTGGGAGGTGACTACAAGTTCCAGTAGCACTAGAGCTTTGATTTCTGTCAACAAACAGACAGCATGGAGTTGCTACTTCTCAAAGTACAACACAAATCCCCATGAAGTTGGGATGTTGTGTAAAGCTACCATGTCATGCTGTGTAGTCATCTTATATACTGCTAATCCTGTTCAGGGTCGCACCTATCCCAGCTGTTTTAGGGCAAGAGGCGGGGTAAACCCTGGACTGGTTGCCAGTCAATCACAGGGCTGACACATAGAGACAGACAATTTTTCATGCTCACACTCACACCTACGGGCAATTTAGAATCACCAATTAATGTGATGAGCATGTTTTTGGACTGTGGGAGGAAGGATGCCTTTGATGCCTGCAACATGTTCCAGAAAAACTAGGACAGGGGCAACAAAAGACTGGAAAGTTTAGGAATGCTCAAAAAACACCTGTTTGGAACATTCCATAGGTGAATGGGTTTATTTGGAACATGTGAGTGTCATGATTGGGTATAAAAAGAGCATCCCCGAAAGGCTCAATCTTTGACAAGCAAGGATAGGGTGAGGTTCACCACTTTGTAAACAACTGCATGAGCAATAGTCCAACGGTTTAAGGACAATGTTTCTCAACATAAAATTGCAAAGAATTTATGGATTTCATCATCTACAGTCCATAATATCATCAAACGATTCAGAGAATCTGGAGAAATCTCTGCACATAAGCAGCCAGGCTGAAAACCAACACTGAATGCCCATGACCTTTGATGCCTCAGACGACACTGCATTAAAAACCAACATCATAGTGTAAAGGATATTACCACGTGGGCTTAGGAACACTCCAGAAAAACATTGTCAGCTAACACAGTTCATCACTACATCACTAAAAGGAGGCTTGCCATCAATGGAGGCAATCTTAATGCAGAGAGGTATCAAGATAAAACCTGCAACAAATGACAATCCCATATCTCCAACATCCGGTACCGAACTCTATCCTTCAAGATGACAGAACAGAGCTGGCTTTCTCAGAAACTACCTCTAGAATTTGGGAGCAGAGAGGATGGAAGGGCTGTCAATATGTCTTGTTTCTTCAGACTTCAATCATCCAATCCACTAAACAACACCAAACAAGCGCCAATGGTAGAGTGAGCTGAATTTGGCAGGGAAGATTCAGCTCTGCGGCTCATCCCTCAGGTATATGTTCCTTACAAATGTGGCACCATCGACACAAATTTCCTTAATTTTTGCATTAACTTTACAAATGGTTCATTTAAATCCCTTCAAGACCTTCCAGATACATTTCTGTCTTCTAGCACCCCTAAGTTATCCTGCGTGTCTGGTTAAATTATTTAAAGTGTGGGTCAGTAACCAACAGTTTGGCCTCCACTGGATGAAAGGCTCTACTCTTAAATCTGGTACATGTTGCCCCATTTTGTTTGCAAGTTGTCCCATTTTTCCTCCTCTCTACAATGATAGACCTCAAAGCCCAGCTGAATTAATGAAGAACTCAGGGCTGTTATAGTTTTTTTAATCAAATGACTGTCTTGCAGAGTGTGAATCAAAACTCAGATTACCTGAGGAGAAACCTTTCTAGGATTATAAAAAGCAGCAGTGTTGACTGTGCCATACTTTAACCTTGAGTTAGAAGAAGATGGCTCAGAGGACAAAGGTATGTTTTTTTAGGCTTCTGATAAGATGAACTGCATAAAGCTGTCTCTTCAGTAGCCCGACATCCTCCCTTAAAAATACTTTTTATCCTTTTAAGAAAAGGACACTTGTATCACAGAAGAAGTCTGTGAATAATCCACCTGTACTGTAGAAGAGAAAAACTAATAGTTCTGCATGATTTTTTTTCTGTAAAGATAGAACTTCGAGCAGTTTTCACAGCAGTTTGAGGACTCTCTCTGCAAGTGTTGCTTCAATTATCTCATCAGGGGTTGTTAACAATACCAGTGAGACCGTGTCTTGGGATCATTGGTTCCTGTCCTTAAGTGGAGAACATGAAACTCCTGCTGCTGTCGTATCATTTTCTGCAGGTACAAAGCATCAGGTTGAGTTATTTCTAGTCTTTATGAGGATTATAAGTTACAGTACAGATCTTGATGATTTGATAGTATTCTTTTTTTCCCCCTAGTGACTGAAGACTGTTTAAAATGAAATTTTTGGATTTTTTTTTCTAGATAGTTGCTCTAAACAAATGATTTCCAGCAAGTGGGAAGCCAAATTTCTTTTTTTAAGAATTTTCGCAGTGCAGTTTTGGGGACCTGTCTCATCTTAAAACAATTTCTTGTACTTTTCTAGTTTTCTTGCTATCCTCTGTTGGTACATTACATCAGTAAGTTCTGTAACATGTTTAAAAACCAAAATACTTACTGTGTGTACTTTGAAAGCTCTCTTACCTAATCAGACCAAGAGGAGTGTTGTGTAAGTTTATCAGCCTCCTGTAACAGCGCCCAAGTTAGACATTTTTCACTCTGATATTTTGATGCACAATCTTTTGCCTTTGCAAAACAAAAAAAGGTTGACCTAAATTTTTGTGTCTTATTTTCATCTTTGCCTTATATATATAACCGTCAGAAGCATCTACCAAAACACGAAACCTTTGATTTCCAGCCACTGATTCTGTCACCAGCTCTTTATGTCAATGCTTTTTTCCTCTTACAAGCATTTTCTATTGCACACTCCCTCTGTTCGGTGAGCTTCACAGAACGTATAAGCCTCATTCTCTAAAGGATTGCATGGTTTACCCTTAATCGCTAAATCTGTTATAGTGAGCCAAAAAGACATTGTTTCAATTTTCAAATCATGTTGAAAGGGTTAAGTGCTCCACACACTTTCTGCAAAGCAAAAAGCCTCAATGTGCACTTGTACCGTTTGCATTTATTGGTCAAGGGTTAAGTACCAAAGCCAGAGTGCAAAAAGCTCAAGAACCACAAACACTGGTGCTAATAACGTCATGCAGGTGAAGTGAAATATGATTCAGCTCTTCAGTTATCAAGACAATAAACCAAGCTCTGAATGATCCAAGCATGAAATATCGAAACATAAAGTCTGTTTATATTACTCTGGCGCCACTATTTTTGATTATAATCACAGGTTAATTCTTGTATGTAAGCTGTGCCATTATATAGGACAGACTGTTATGTAGTATCTGAACCAGCTGCTTTTTATTTGGCCCAGGTGATAAACTGGATATAAACTGTCAGAATTGTGTCCCATCTATGATGAATCAACTCCACAAGAACCTGGTGAAGACTTTCCAGTTCCTTCAGCCCGTCATATGTGTATATAGAAGGTATTGTTGTCAGGATGTGAGTGCACAGCACAGCTCTACACAGCAGACCGTAGCGATGCAGCTCATTGCAAACATAATTAATGCCAAACATGAGCAAACTGCACAGAGCTGCAGAGCTTTAAATGTGTTTCTTTTCCTACTTTTGGGGAAAAAATGGAGCTAGGGATGGATCAGATAGATGGGGTATGTGCAAATTGTGGTGCCATTAGCAGCCACAATCTATTCTTAGTAAACGTTCTGGGTTTGTGACAACTCAGATCTTGTCAGAGGCAAGTGGTGGCTCCACTTTAATAAAAAAAAAAAAAAAAGAACAAGGAGAAACCGAAGAAGGAAACATAGATCTTGTTGTTGCTGACACAAGACTTCTTGGTTAAGACTGGGGCTGTATCACCTTGAAGAAAGGCGTATTACCCCCTGACACAACGTGCCAAAGTGAGGTTAAACCCAAACACAGAGGCCATGTTGGGTCATTGCTTTTTCTTTTACAGGGATTTTGAGGAGATAAAGGTATGTAAAAAATTGCTCCAAGGTTTTATTTGATCCAGACTCCATACCTCACCTTCCCTCCAGCTAAGTTTCTACTTCTCTTCACTTTCCAAACTTACCCACTGACCCTGCCTTTCCTGAGAGACTGCTGCACCTGCTTCTGAATCTGCTGTATAACCACATTACTCTGACCAGATTCCATTTCTTTGCCCTGTGAAGGCAGTGATATCTTCAACACAAATCCCATATGCCCATGCTGTACCCCTCTATACTATCCTCATGTCTCACTGCTTTCTGAGCCTGTAAAACTGCCTCTGTCAGGTTCAACTTGAAGTTTCCCTAGCCTATGCTTTGTAGAGATAACAATAAAATCCATTATCAGTTTAGCTTCTATAAGCATCAAAGAGTAGATGTTAAATTAATATATGAACATACTGATCATATATCATTCTAGCATATTCTAGCATTTTTAACCAATGCTTCATTGAATGAATCGTGTTTAAAATCATGTGTTGTTCCCCTTTTGTTTTTACCCAAGTCACCTGACAGAAGAGAGATCTGACATCTGACCTCAGTCACCATCCTTAACTTCCCAATCAGCTCAGCTAGAGATCTGGACCATTCTGTGTTCGAATAAGAATTTAAAGCAAGCTTCAGCCTTACCTGTGCTTCACTGAACTGCATCAAGATGTGTGAGGAGAAGAAGGGATGATCTTTGGAGAAAAGTGCACAGACCGTTGCCTTTCCAGCCAAGGGACTTCTCTGCAGCCTCCACTGTACCAGAACAGGCCTGCTCTGCACCAGTGGCTTAAGTGGAAGAGCTTTATTCTGCTGTAATGATTCTTTGGAAGGATTTCCCAAACATTGTACATGTATTATTTCATCTATAGGTGTAGCTATGGAACCATGTAGCCAAAAACCATGAGGCAAAATAAACACTGAAATGTTATTGTAATGGAGAGAGGCTAGAACCTCAGTATTTTTGAGATATGTATCTGTCAGATCTCCCAGCAATGATGTTAGAACCCTGAGAATAACTATAAAAAAGGGGGCAAGAGATGAAAAACTTACAAGGTGCTAAAGAAGAATGAATGGAAAGTGAGAGATTAGTTGTGAAAATAAAGTTAAGTTGGACATAGATGTCTTGTACGTAAATGCGGATCAGGGAAAATCAGGCTCCATTGCATTTCCAGGTTCTATAAATGTTGATTATCCCACAGGTTGTAATTTCACTGCACCCAGATACCTAAGAAGTCAGATAGAAAGAATTAAAAAACCCGTACACAGTGGTGCGACAGAAATATTTGAGCTCAAGGATATTTGGAAGTATCCTTGATAACTGAAAGATGCAGAAATTAAGTCATGGTGATCTTAAATAATTTTGAAATAATCAAATGACCACAACCCCAGCAGTCCCTTGATGATCTTTATTTGAAGAGTACATCTTGTGTCTTTCAAGATCTTAAATGGGAGTTTTACTTAGTTTGACCGGTAGAAAGTCTGTTGTGCAAAAGATGCTTTTTTGTCTCAGTATTAATAAGTATTCAACTGACTCAACCTCAGGAAAGTTCTGCATTAGAAAACCTTAATGCTGGTGGCAAGGACAACAAAGGGTTTATCTGCACGGCAGGATCTGGTGAGTTTGAATTCTGCCAGAGGGAGTTTGTGGAGCATCCATCACACTTCAGTCAGCCACAAAATGTCGGTGAAATAAACACACTGAAACCTTCGGTTTACCTTGATGGTGTCACCTATTTTGGAACAACTGTGAACAGCACCTTTTTTAACTACCAGACAAACCAAAGAAGAAATAAAACCTATCTTTGCTTAAGTGTAATTTGGGCTGCCTTTTTGTTTCCTACATTGATGAGGTTGTGTCTCGCAATGTCATGTGGAACAATCACCAATTAAAGCCTTGAAACCTTGCCCATGTCTACAGAGCTTTGTGGCTCTTTGTTCCTTGTGGATTGTTTTTAAAGAGACCTCTTCAGGGCTCAAAAATGGCTTTGAAGCTTGAGAAAAAGGGAAACCTGGAACAGATAATTCTGCTATCACCATGAGGAGCCATTTGTGCAAAGGCAGGATAAAGACAAGTAAGCTTCAGAGATTTAAAATAGTCCTGAAGCTTTGGTTTTTATAACTGCTAAAACAAGGTGCTTAAGTTTTATGTTTATATGAAGGTCCACATGATAAACCTTTATGAGTCAGGTTAGAAGTCTTCATAATAAAGAAACCACTAACATCTGCTAAAACAGCTGTATTTAAGGCAGCAGGCCAACATTGTTGAATAGACTGTAAACCTATAATTTAAGTCGAAGGTGTTGCTCTAAAATGCTCAAGATGATGCTGATATACTGATATGTCGCAGCATCAACTTTTAGTCCAGTCAGAGACATCTGTCAGATAAATCAGAATTCACTCTCAAAACCTCTGCAGGGGTTTTGATGTCATGGGCTTATCCAAACATGCTGTACCCACATGGGTTCTGCAGTCTTCTTACACTCCATAGAAAAAGGCACACATGACAGGAGGAATAATGTAACACACCATTATTCTAAACAGCGGTGACTGTGCCAGCATGGGAAAGCATCCTGATACAGCTTTGTTGCATAAAGAGTGGGAAGTGCTTACTGCCTAAGACCCTGCATTACACTGAACAGGCTACCAATCACACCATTGTGCCAGCAATGTTTGCTTCAACAAGAATTCAAAGAGGCTGTCCTCCAATTTTACCATCACATTCACTCAACGTTTAGTTATTTCTGTGTTTTCAAATCCATTTCAAAGCCCACAGACCTTCACGCAGATCAGTGTAATGAAGGTAGAAGAACATACATGTACAGTATTTGTGGGATCCATTAGTTTTAATTTTCCAAAAGCGAGTTGAGAAGTGAAACTTTTTTTTTTTTTAGAAAAGTATCTAAAGAGAGCTTTTCAAACTTTCCCATATTTTAAACAAGAATACAAAGTAGCAGTACTAGAAATAGAAAAACAAATCCCTGAATCTGTCGGACTCTGTCAAGAATAAAAAAAATAAATAAATGGTTCATCCTTGCACAAGATCTTTACATAAGACTTAAGGAAAAAAAATCTTTTCAGGTAGAGGACGAAATAAGGATTTTTTGAAACATAAATGTGTGGGGAAAAAATAGATTTTAAGCTGTAAATCATGTAAAGCTACTTCTACCAGAGAATATGAAGCCAAAAAGCACATTACCAGCTCTTTAGGTCAGACTTTGTTAAAAAAAAAAAAAAATCATGTTGTAAAATCAACCCTCTATAGAAGTTGATGACACGCTTTCATGCCACTTTTACAGTTTCTCAAAAGAGGAGCCAGTCTTACTAGCATTCATTGTGGCTTATACAGTCACTATTGACAAGTTAATCGTACGCTCAAACTTGAGACAAAAAAAGAGGATTATCCATTTAAATAAAAAGAATTAGCATTTTTATGCAGAATCTTAATCAGATGGTCCCCAGTGTTGTAAAATGTGTTGAAATGTGGTTTATGTCTTATTTTCACTGAGGCAAATTTAGAAGCATCTATGAAGTCTGTCAGGGCAGGGAAAGCTAAAAAGTAAAGTAAGAATCAATGTTTGAGTGTGATAGGTCAACCTGCAGCTGAAGAAATGAGCAGAAAATGAGCCAGCATGTTTCTGTGTCCCTACAGCTCACTGACTAATAGAACTTTCCTCACAGTCACCAGTCATAGTTCAGTGTCAGAAATCCACACTGCGCTCTTCACTTTTGATATCTTATTTTCAGGTTCTCCCTTTGAACAATTTGCATTTCAATCTTTAAGCCAAGTCATCTGTGACTAGACTTCAAATTATACTGCTCCTGGATGCAGGCAGCTCTCAGTAGCTCCAGCATTAATGTGAAAAGTGGGCTGAGGTTTCTTGGTTATTGGTATAATACTGTCTTTCAAAGAAGCATCATCTAAAAAAAAAAAGCATACCAATCATTTTAGTTAGTTTCTGGACGATTTCCCTGCTTCTGGATCTCTTTACACCAACAAAGGACTTTTTTTTCTTTTGGTCTTTGTTTTCAGTCATTACTTGCTGACTGCTGAACCTCAGCGTGGCTGCCTGCCTCCTCATGAGAGTTCATCATCAGCACATAGCCCACAGCCAACATACTCAGCTACGTGGTCAATTTGTCAGTTGGCTAAGCACAGCTTGAGTATGTCAGCTAAAACAAACCTTTCTGCAGACCCACAGCAAAGTTTTAACATAAATGCAGAGCTACTGTTTATGACAGGAGCACTTACCACACACAAATATTTTTTAAAACAGTCTTTTTAAAAGAAAAAAAACATCCTTCATCAATATATTTGAGCTGGAAAATATCACAGTTTTTTTTATCTGTAATTGCCTTCAATAATTACCATTTTGTAGATTGTCAAACCTGCTACTATACCTCGATGAAAATTTAACTGTCCTTAGATTTCTTTTCTCTGGCACTATATGCTTCCAGTTCCCTTATTTCCTTACTTTTTCACTTTATTTCTATATTCATCCATGAGCCTATACTCTTACATTCATTAGAGCCATTTTCTCAGCATGCAGGCTCGTTTCTCCTTCTCTTGTCTCTCCTCCTATAGCTCCTGCCCTCCCTCCAGGCTCTTTATGTGTAGGTGAGTCAGTCATCTGGTCTACATCGAGCCGGGTTCTACCTCTTTCTTTCCTCACTGTCCCTCTGTCAGCCCCCACACCTCTCTGCTGTTTCTCTTTTTAATCCCTCTGATGGCTGACCCACATGCTCCTGCTTTAGGAAGCCACACACACACACACACACATACACACACATACACACACACCATGGTCTATAGAGTTATGAATAGTTAGTACATTTATTTTTTGGTGCGTTCCTGCATATAGAGGGAACTGTCTGTACATGTTGAAAATTTCCAGCCTCCAGGAGCGGCTCTGGCAGGGAATTTCACATGATGGTGACAGGTTGAATTCTGATTCATTTGATGCAGTCTGGCCTGGAAAAAGTCTGACTGGAACTAAATAAGAAATACATTTATTCACTTAATCTCTGAGAATTATAGTTTCATAAGCCAAGAGGAGTGTTCATAAAATGATTGTGTCTTTCTAGCTGTAAACCAGGCTGAGCCAAATATAAAAAAAAACTGGTTTTAGTGTTGCAACTTCATCTACTGCTTTCTGTTATGTACTCACTTATTGCCAGCCTTTGAGAGGCTAATTCTCCACTTTTTGGGACATCAGCTCGACATCTTGTATGAATATTACCATTAGACTTACATTTCAGAGCTTATACAAACTTAGAAACTGTTCAGACCTCTCTAGCATCTCTTTTCAAAAAAGCAACGAGCGACAGTTCAGAGACTGTGACGTGAAAGCCTGTATTGATCTAACTCTTCTCCACGAACAGCGGGTGCTGCTGTGGGCCCCTCCCCCATTCAAAACCACTCACAGGTGGAATGCAGCCAGAGCAGACCACTGCATGCAAATGAAATGCACATGTACCTGTCTCTTTTAGGTCACTTTTGCTGGTGTTACAGATCCAGATTATGGAGGAGGGTTGTCATTTTGACATTATTAAAAAAATAATAATAACCAAGAATGGACAGAAGATGGATCATTTTTAGTTCTAAACATATTTGCATTATTTTTACTCACTTTTATGTCTCTCCCATGATAATTCCTCCCTCCTACAGTGTCCATGATTGTTACATGCAAATAGATATTATGCAAATTAGGCAATGGCCTCATTTAGCAATTTCTAGTGACTTCTAGGACAGCAAATAGCTTCTTTCCTTACAAAGGAGTTCATTCATTCACACATTCAATCAGAAACTTCATTCAGACTTCATAACACTGGCTTTCTTCAGTGTGTTTCAAATTCTTCCAAGCATTTATAGTTTCTTTACAGTGACCCTTCAAAGGTCATGAAGTTATTTAATATTAAAAATCTTAAGAAACAAGGTGTGTTGTTTTCAACATGTTTGATCATGATATTTTTGAGACTTATGTCTATGTCATTTCTTTTCCATGTCATCCCATGTAAATGAAACACCTTTATTCACACCGGTATTTACTGTCACAGTCAAAAAAAAAAAAAAAAAGAAAAAAAGATGGGGGACTGCAATGTGAAAAATAAAAACCAAGAGGTAAAAAAGAAACTTAATTCAACAAAACAAAACCAATAGAAAAGTTAAAAAATCCATAAGACAAGAATAAAATCCACAAGAAACTAAGAAAAAAACAGAAACAAGACCTACAAGACAGAAACCTATAACGAACTGCCAACTAAGGACGGAAAACTCAGAGACATGGGTGAAAATAATCATGGTGCAATCAAAAACAGGGGAAAGACACAAGGGCAGGAGGTATAACAATATGAGGAAACAAGCCAGGAAACAACTGAAATCCAACCAAAGATTTGTGGGATATTCTGGAAATCTGCGTCCAATGGAGGTGATAGAGGTTGAGTTGAGTCCATGTCTCATATGAACAGGACTGTTTTGGCCCTGATCTGGCGAGGGGAGTTCTACACAGTATTAGGCAGGTGGTCATAATGTTACGGCTGATACACACTATCTGTAGATACTTTATTATGATTCTGACCCATTCATCAGAGCTGAGAGGGCTGCATCAAATCAAGGCTGTGTGAGTACTGCAATAAAGCCAGTATGACTGAGGGTAATTATGTTTCTGTGCAAACACAACACACTCATCATGTCAGTTTGGCATTGTGTAAATATGTGTTCAAACAATATGAGTGATCATCACCCCACATGATGGATTAATGAATAGAAACAGAGAAATAATCTAAATCTTCTGCAGTGTATGGCGGGGGGGGGGGGGGGGGGGGGGTGTACTCATCACGTCATTTTTTTCTGTTACAATGCCGATGGCCAGAGGGCTCATTTATCTCCTTGTCACATGGCTGAATGCACAGTTATCCAGGGGTTAACATCTTAATAATGCAACTGTGCCTGGGTTAAGTGTAGTGTGAAAAGAGGAAATAATCATTTTAGCGTTGACTAAGATTAAAATTTGGCTTACAGCCAGTCTTACTCTGTGTTGGTTGTTAAAGAAGCTAATTAAACTCACATGAAAGCCTCTGCTGGGGTGCCAGAAAAGATTAAACATCCTCAGGTGAATTCTCTCTTCAACTACGACAAAAATGGAACAACGATTAATCTGCATGCACAGTCTGCGAAAAGTAAGGAAAAGATTCAGTTTGGTGCGATTTCCAAACGAGGCATTAGTTATAATCAGAAACTCTGGGATGGAAATGTTATGCAAAAATAATGATACTGCCAGAGATTATCAGAAGCTTCAGTCTGTTTACATGCAGCTCACCTATTCAGTGTGGCTCAGGCTTAGCGTGGAGATTAAGTCCCTGTTTGTTTGAGCATTTCAAACATATAATTGCTCATTAGTTCATCAAACATGTTGCAGTCAGACTGAAAATGTTGTATTTGTCATCAGTCTTTTTGTCTGAGGTCTGACATAATCACTGCCCAACAAGGAATAGATTACAAAGCAAGACATATACAGTACGTGTTTTCAAAGCTCCTGTAAGGCAATATGGGCTCAGTCTTTCTCACTATCTACCTCACAGCAGAGGATTCAAAGGCCGGTTTATAGTCAGGTCCTCAAAGCTCGAGCAAAGTTGTGAGTCCTTAGTGTTTAAGTCTGAGTCAAGTTAAGGTCAACAAAGAAGAATTCAAGTGGTGTCTGAGTCCATACCTCATAATTACAAGGACTGATGTTTCACTCCAAACTATTCATTGTAGCAATCAATCTATGCAGCACAGATCATACCAAACAGGAAAACAGACACGAAAAATGACCAGAGTATATGGTCATTTCAAAATAAAATACCTTCTGGCTGCAGATCTGAAAATTTATCCTAGCATATCAAAACTATGTCACTGGCACAGAGCCAGCAGTCAACAGCAGGTCAAACCCAGAGGAAAAAAAATCATAATTAAATATGACACAACACATCCTTTCTATAAGGATACCAACAGAAAGAAGGTATGGACTGAAACTGCTGTAGTTTAGAGAGGGCCAGGTGAGTTTAACATAGTAATTAATCAACATGCAGGTATGTTGTCATGGGTGTGATTCCTGTGAGAACATGTGGTTCTCCTGTAATCTTGTGTATCCAGTTGCTATGGAGTGCACCGCACAGCCCTCAGTTCTAGAGACGGATCCAGTGTGAATTGGCATATGCTGAAAATCGCAGCGTGCATGGAGTATGTGTGAATCAGGGGTGATGCTCCTACCAATAATTAGGAAAATCAGTGGTACTGAGGTCCAGGACTTAGACTTGAGTACAGTAACGATATCAGGCACAAAAAAACCTAACAAATACAGAAGTTAATAGTCCTAATACTGATGGTTTTTATTTGATTTTGTATATTAGGAGGAGATCTCAGTATCATTTTGAGTCTGATTAAAGGCCAACTAAAATTGCTCACAGGACCTTTAAGGAAACATGGACTGAAGGAGGACTAACATCTACATTGCCAAACCTGATGGCTATCTTAAGAACCATATTAAAAATAAGAAATATAAAATAAAATAAAATAAAATAAGTAAAAGACAAAAAAAAAATCAATGGATAGTAGTTGTAGTTTCCCATAATGCCTTATTATTTTTTACAAATTAACATCTAAGATCCTACCTAAGATCCCTGCGAGTGTGACCATGAATGATTTAGTTTTTGCTTTTTTTTCCTTCCTTAGTGCAACGTCTTTTCAGGATGAAGTGAAGCAAGTGCACAGCTGTGTCTTTGGGTTCCTGCTCTTTGACATGTGCACAGTAATGCTGTTAAGACAGACAGACAAGACACACACACACACAAACACACACACTGGCACATGCTCCAGCAGTTTCCTCTCCGCCTGGCTGGAATTTGTAAGCCCTGAGCTCCTGTTGCTGAGGGGAAAGCAGCTGCACCCTCATCCAATCCTCCTGCCTCTGCTCCTGCTGATGGAACAGCCCAGTGCACCCCTCTCCGCCCCTGCCAGAGGAAGACATTTGGTACATCCCATCAGTGCCTCTCTTGCTGGTTTGTTACTGACTCAGTAGTATCATCAGCAGTCAGTGGAGCAGCAGCTTGAAGCCACACACTCTCACACACACACTCACACAGCAAAGAGTGAGGACGTTAAAGGCGAGAGTTGCAAGAGAAAAGCAGAGAGATTCTCAGCTCCTTTCTCTCCTGTCTGTCTGCTGGTTGTGTTGCGTCCCTGATATGACCCTGTTCAGTCCAAGATGTGAGTATACACAGGTTTATTCCTCCTGTGCGTGTGTGTGCATGCATGTCAGAGGATGTTTGTATGCAGAGATGTGTTACTAAAGGACCACATTTTCCATCTTTCATTTATGTGCTTTCTCCTCCCATCCCATTTTCCACCTTCCCCCCAACATGCTGTCCCTACAAATAATCAGTCTGTATTTGCTTCACACTCATGTCCTTTTCACTTTTCGATCCATTGTTTGTTTGGGTTTTTTTTGTTTGTTTGTTTTTTTGTGTGTATGTGTGCGAGTGTTTTCTTGATTTTTCTGTACAAATGAATTCGTCAGATCAGGTGACCATTTGGTAAGGGATCATTGGGATGTTCAAGGTTCTGAAATAAACACTGTGATGCATGCAGGGAAACTTAGAGTTATGCTTGGTAGACTAAACCTGGCAGGTAAACCTGGCATCAAGCTCAACCAGTCTCTAACATTGGCAAGGTCAGCACCTGCTCTCATGCTCAAATAGGATACAGTTCGTAATTAAAAAAAAAAAAAGCTTACCTCAAAGATTTTCCTCTTTTTTGTCTCACCATTGAAGTATTGGTTCAGCTTTACAGTGAAGGAGTCTAAAACAGACATTTACAGTCATGCTGTCTTAAATTCCACACGTTTACACAGACTTCAGCTCAAACATCTCAGGTCCCCTCTGTGTTTCTTGATTGTATAACTCAGTTCAGGCACTTTCTACTTTCCCTCACACCTACTTTTCTCCACTGAAAACACTTTCATCTCTTTTGCTCCACTGATTTTTTTCCCTTTATCTGTCAGCGTTGAAACTGGTAAATGGACCAGACCAGTACTTATATAGCGCTTTTCTAGTCTTACCGACCACTTAAAGCGCTTTACACTGCTAGCCTCATTCAACCAATCACACCACACTCACACACTGATGGGAGGATGATGCTATGGCAGAAACCATCAGCTACATCTAATACATTCACACCACATTCAAACACCACTGAACAACAGTGGGAGCAACTTGGGGTTCAGTGTCTTGCTTAAGGACACTTTGGCATGTTACTGCAGGAACTGTTATCGAATCCATGACCTTCTGATTGTGGGGCGACAACTCTACCACTGATCCACAGCCGCCCCAAACTCTTGTTTTATGTTGACAGTGCCTCTTATGATCACTTTGCACTTAGTGATATGGTTGTGTTCAGTCTGACCTGAGGTTGGCTGCAGTACAGGATATAAAGAAAATTCAGCGTGACAGAATGCAGAGGCGTAATACTTTTTATCCACATTCAGAGGACGACCTTCTTTCAATGCGAATCCCTGACCGTGCCTGATTAAAAAATTTAAAAAAGCTCATAAAAAAATATGTGTTATTTCTGATAAGGTTGAAAACAAGTGTGACGACACAAATTACTTCTAACCTGTCACTTTATGGGTTCAAACGTCTTACTTAACATTAAGATTACAGAGAATTAATATCTGAACCGCTGAATGAAGCACTGAGCAAAATCTGGATCCTTTTTAATGTAATCAAACTATTACTAATCAATCAATCAATAATTATTATTCTAATCAAATTAGACTTTTTCTTTATATATGTTGAATTGTGTGTCATTAAGAGTATTATCTTTATAACTTAGTTCCACACTTCAGTGATCATCTTGAGCTTTGTCATTACTGGTATACATGGAATAGGGGTTGGGGAAATCTTTACTTTAACAAACACCAGAAGACAGAGCACAGTGGAGCAGGTTTCTTTGCGTTATTACACTTTTCATTTGTAAGATTGTAGTTGCATCAAGCAGGCACCAGAAGAGCTCAGGCTGAATGTGATCAGTAGCTATTCATTGACATATCGCAGTAATAATGGCAAATGTATGAAAAAGAAAGAAAAGAAAAAGATCATCCAATTTTTACTACAGCTACTACGATATGAAGTATTGTCATCAATCTGCCAAAGTAGAATTAACCACTTTTTTTAATCAAATCATTTTTTTCTCCCAGTCACAATAATTATTGCAAGACTTTCTGTTGTTAAATGTTTTCGGATGTTTGCAGGAATAATGATGTGTCAACAGGATTACAGAACTTTGTGTTGTCAGGGATTGAAAATGAGTACGAAAATATTTGTCCCTCATCAGTCAGAGCATTGTTTTCTGATCTGGAATTAGCCCTGCAGTTATGTTATCTATTGGAAGAATACATAAGAGTTTGTTCCCTCCTATCTGATGAAAGATTACAGAAGGAGAAAAAATGATGAAAGCAGAAGATATTTTTATCTGATCATGTCATTATCTCATCTCGCCTACATCAGTGACATCAAAGATCTCAGATTAGTACAACCTATGAGAGTGATTAGTTTTTCTTACGCACATTACTGTTTTTGTTTCATGGCAAATTATTTTGGCCTTTTTCCAGAACAAAATGAAAGAAGTGTAAATTCCGGCGTGATACCATAGCAGTGGTAGGATGTGTGTATCCTCACTCATGGTTGCACAGATAATGAAGCTGTTTGCCAGAAAAGGCTTTAAAGAAAAAGAAAATACTCTGCGTGAATACCTGAGCTTCATGTGTATTTGCAGAAGCTGTTATTCGTTTGTGATGTTTCATTCTTGAGTGCAGTGGTTGCACATGAATAATATGTATGCAGAGAAGTAAACCACAGCAGGACTGATTCTGACTGACCAAAGACTAAGGGAGATGTTCAGTCCGGTGAAGCGTTTCTTTTTCCACTGCTTTTTTTTCTTTTCCTCTATCTGGTGTCATGTTGAAAAAGGGAACCTTGTCCACATAGTAGCTGTCACTTCAGTGAAGAAGTAGTGTGATTAAGCAGCGCTCACTTTGGCTCATTATGAAGACACAGTCTGGCACTCGGCCCGACGTCCGCTGATACAAAATACAGTGACAGATTGTAGACTGAGGAAGAGGCCGAGCCTTATTTCTGATTATGGCTGTTTGTGTTACCATGATAGGTCTTTTAGTTTCCTTTCTGCTCTCTTTTTTTTCTTTATTTTTTTTTTTTTGTGTGATTTCTCTGTACCCTTTCATTGTTTAAAAATCGTGTCAGTTTCAGCTGGCGTTAAACCCGACCTATCCTGTTAGAGTCACACTGGGATGTTATTATGAAACAACCTGGTTATTATAATCATCGGGCTAATGTTTTTGACAGTGGGTACGATTAAATATGTTTTTCTTTTAAGTATTCAAATAAGAAAACTGTTTTGACAGATATTTTTTTTTTATAAATCAGACATTTGTTTTTGACCAGACTTTACGAGTGGCATACTGTCTTGCTTTTGATTGGACCTATTGTTCTGTTTCCTGTGAAAGCGCTTTCTGATGATTTCGTTTTGTCTGAGTTTTTAAGGTGGACAGCCAAAGGGAAAAATAATAGTCCAAAAGTATAATCAGTTTCAACACAAACAAGAAGTTTTCATAGGAGAAGTTTAGTTAACAGGGAGACCTGCCATCAGCATATTAGCCATGTTTATATCCCTGATATGACTCTGATATTGTGCATATAAATGTGGAACAGGGTTAGTTATGATTAAGGAATTCAGATATAGATGAAATATCTAAAAAACTTATCTCACTATCAACCTTAAATCTCCAATATTATTGGATTTATCATTCAGCACAATCAGCACAATGACTGAGAGTAATGTGGGTTATGACTGAGACATATGACGCCACGTTTCAGTGGCCAAGTAGAGAAGAGAGAGAGAGAGAGACTGGGAGGCCTATCCATCACCATCATGCTACCGTTTCCATAAAAATCATCTACCAACTTTACTGAACTACTTAAAATCTGCTAAGTTTGCAGAAAGGGTTAAGGTTAGAGTTAGGAAACACAGTTGATAACTTCACAAAATAACTTCAACACAAACCTCAGACAGCAAACCACCACAGAGAAACACAGCACATAAATGCTGTAATTCAAAGATTTTGCCAAAACATGACTTTTATTTTTGTGTAGGTGTTGGTGGGTGTCAGAGTTGATAGAAGATGAGTATAGTACTCTGTTTACCAAATAGCAGTCTGATTACCTCCTGAGGTTTAGTTCCCGCAGAGGGAGACAACTGTGCTCAGCGGCTTCCTCCGCTCTCTTCCTGTGTAATGGCTTCCTCTATAGTCAATCATGCAGTCATCATGCTGTTCACAAACACATCATAAAAACTCTGTTATATTTCTGCCTCTCACACACTCGCTTCTGCCAGAATCTTTGCGAACAAGGAACTGCCTGCTATATTTTTAGGGATTTGTTTCCAGAACACATCACACTTTTCTATGGTTTTCATTTCTTTTTCATCTTTGAGTTTTGAAGATACAGTCAGGTGAAACTAATACAGGGATAAAAAAAGACATCCAGTAGAGATGAGAAACCAGTTATGAGAAGAAGTGAACTGTTACGTAAGTAAATATACTGGATCACAACCAGGTATTTTTCTATCTTATTATTTTTTACCCTCGAGAGTGCAGAATCTTGAGTCTCTCTTAAACTGTCATATTGCTAAAAGCAAAATGCCCAAAATAAAAGTAAAATAATAGAGGAATTACATTTATGAAATAGTTTAGGTTAGTAAATTGAAAATGCCTCCTTTGGCCTTATCCAGAGATCTATTGTTGTTGAATGTGTAATGAATGGATGCAGTCTCCATGACATCACCCATCTGTTTCTGAAGCAGTTTTGAAGCTTATAATTGTCAGGAGCCATATTGGAAACGCTGAACTAAACTAAACATTGGTTGGAGAGATTTGATTTGAGGCAGCTGTACCGCTTTTTGAGCAAACCATACTATCTTTTAAACCACTATGTTATAAGAAAATCCGCCCCTGTAATGTGTGCTGTTAGAGAGAAATAAGCTGTTGAAGACTGGCAGATTGTAATATTATTTTAATGGGGCTGTAAATGTGTTAAATGTTGGGGGGGGGGGGGGGGCATCTTATTTGAAGAGGTGTGTTTGTGGTTTCTGGTGCTTCAGGAGTTAGCCTCAAATGGACATTCGAGAAACTGCAGTTTTTAGCATTTCATCATCCACTTCATTCCTTCCCGCTTGATTTTTATCTACATGATCATACTTTTTTTGTAATGTTAATCTAGGTTACCTTAACACTGCTTTAGAATACATGTTTTGGCATATCTGAGGCATGTCTTTGGTTTTAGTTTTTATGACTAAAACCTGGCTCCCCTGTGGAGCATCTCGACCCTTTTAGGTGGTTGGAATGTGGTGTGAATGGGTGAATTCAATGAGTAGTGTTCGAAATGTGTTTATTGCTCAGATGAAATAAAAACCACATTAGTATAAGCACTTTTAGTACATATTCCTTGCGGAAAATTCAATAAAAACATATTGGCCTGAATATAGGAGGACCCGCATGCTAAAAACTGTTGGGTTAAAAAATAACCCAGTTTGGGTTGTTTTATAACCCAATCACTGGGTCGTTATAGCACCAGCACAGCAGTGGTTAACTTGACCCAGGAAGATGGGTTGGACCATTTTAACCCAACAGATGGGTTAAATATTCTCCCCAAATGCTGGGTCTAATTAATTATAATTCTGTGTCATTTCAGCTACATTTGATCAGTAATCAATCCAAATGCTTGGTCAAAAAAAACACCAATACACTCAAAAAAAGTTGGTCTAACTCGATTTTATATATATATATATATATATATATATATATATATATATATATATATATATATATATATATATATATATATATATTATATTATATTATATTATATTATAATTTAATAAAGCCATGGTGCACATGACCAGAGCACAAACAGCCAGTCTGTGCCCCATGCAGCACACACAGCCTGTGCCCACTGCACAACATTTCCATGTACAGCAGGATCTCATATCCACTGTGTTCCCTCCTCACTCACAGTTACAAAACACGGCCACAACAATTTTCTTTAAATGTAACTGAGAATATTTAATTAAAAAGGTGCTAATTTGCATGAGTGCTCGGTGCATAGTGCCTGGCACCGTATGTGAATGTGTGGTGGAGTGCACCTGGCTGTCGATGTGATGACATGATGATGTTCAAAGCACAAACAACCCAGGTGCTGAGTCAACCGATGTATGATGGGTTAATGGGTTTTAAATCAGGGCATGTGTTGCACAAAAATAATCCAAATCCCTTATAAATAACCCATAATGGATAGAATGTTCCATAACCAAGGAGTTGACCCTATTAAATAACCCAGCTGTTTATTGTGTGCTAGTTTTAAGATTACCACTTTAAGACTAATTCTTGTAGAGAAAACCTAATTGAACACCAGAGCTTGCTTTGTTTTGTTTTTTAAGAAATCTATGGTGGTCAACTGACATAATAAACACATAATTATGTTTTTAATTACATTGTCACACAGCAATATCCATCCATCCATCCATCCATCCATTTTCTATACCGCTTCTCCTGTTCAGGGTCACGGGTGGCTGGAGCCTACACAGCAATATCATATAATCCAATATCCCATCCCTCAGACAAGTTTTTCAAAAACATACTCACATGCACTTTAAGATTTTTGCATTTTTACTGTATTTCATGATGTTTCCGCTGCATTATTATTCCTTTTCTAAAAATACTGTTATAAGTCTGCCCTGTCCTTCTGTTGTTGGTTGACTTGTTCCAGTTTGGAGCGTCTTAGTAGTGATAGACTGCTGCCCTCAGTCATGAAGGGTACACACACATCACAAGTTTTGCTGCCAATTTTAACAAAAATTGGCAGCTTAACCCTGAATATGAGAAAATTCCTCTTCTTTGGATATATTTCAAGAAAAAAAAGTCAGTGGTGTAATCTGTTATTTCTCACTGTGAAACTTTGCCATGTGAGTGGTAAACTTTTTTGGCAGTGTGCTGGCTATCACTGTCTGCACCCGGACTATGGAAGCACTAACATGTCTAAAAATAACCTTAAGAAATGATTAATTATACCCCATTGTTGCTCATATGGAGACATTTTGATTTTCATCATCATTAGTTTTTATTAATATCATTTTAATTTTTAGTCTGTTTCATAACCAGCCAGTTATTCCTCAAAGACGCTTTAAAACATGCCCCACTTTCTGTTGTATATAATCCTCTGACGACACACTTATTTGTGTATTTGTGCATGGCTCAGTCCTGTAATAGCTGAAGTGTCAGCAGCAGGAGCCAGTTCCTCACCTGCTGAGACTCTGTTGGCTGCAGTGGAGCCATCCAGCAGATCTCTGTTTGACTCTAAACTGTCAGAAAATTATCTCTGCTGCGGGAGGTAGAGGCACACATACACGTGTTTAAATTTCGCTTCACACATTCGGAGCCATACTTAATTAATTGTAGCTTCCAGCCATTTGACAGTCACGCTGTGCGAGTGTATGTGCAGCTGGCCCAGTCACACTCCATTCACCACCCATCTGTCCATGTCAGACCGGCCTCCTCTTCCTCTCCTTTCCACTCCTCTTTTCCTATTTTCACTCTTTTGTTTTTTCCTCTGCTTTACACTCACCTTCAGTGAATCATGGTTGAAACATTGGCATTGTCCATAATCAAGATGGCTCTCAGTTAATTTAACAGTTTAAGCGTGCATAGAGGTGTTTGCAGGAGAGAGATGCTGTTTGGCAAGTCTTAAGCTGCGTCAGTGTCTGAATGCTTTCAGATGGGAGACAAAAATGGAGGTGAACAGCTGGCTGGGAATGGCAGAGACATTCAGCACAGAGTGATCGAAGATACGCAACAAAAACAGCCAGTTTCATTCCCCACTGGCTCTTTATTCAATTTCATGTCAGACGATGGCAACAACAAAAACAATGTAGAAAACATTTTGGACAAATGAAAAGTAAGCTTGGGTGGACTTGAATTAAAACAATATGTTTGAGTGCTGAATTCAGCTTTATAGGGACTAAATCTGGCTCTTTGACCACTTGAAGTAGATTTAGAAACATGTACTTAAGAAAAGAAGCTCAATTGACAGGCTTCTTTATTTGCACGGGTTGACTGTCAGAATAGAATTCAATTTGTACATTCATTCGTTATGACAGTTTGTAAGCAAAAACGAATTATAGGAAGTCAAATTTAACACAAAATGTTCTGTCAGAGTGCATTGTCATGTTTCCTTGTTTAATTTTCAAAGTCACAAAATTGAGGCCTTTTGTTTAACTTCTAAAAAAATCATGTCTATTCATAGAAAGTGATAAAGACTGTTTCTGTGTGGTGTTGATCTTTATCTGACACCTACAAAGCAGTGGTTACCAGCATTAAAAAAAAAAGGTTTTTCTTGTAATGATCATGATATCTCACTGATGATCATATTTGCTTTAGTAAGTCACAAAAGACAACGGTACTAATTTCTGTCCATCTCATAAGTAGCTCAGAACCCCCCCTGAGGAGCTTTGATTGCAGCTGAATTGTTATTGGATCGCTGCTGAGATGCAAGACCACGTTACAGCAGATTACGTTCCTGTACCTTGTTCCACTCAGTGCCTGTTTCCCAGCATGCTGCTAAACCGGCCGAAGCATACTTTGGCTGCAAATTGTGTGCTCCATCAGTTATTCCCCTTTGAAAAATAAATAAATAGCGCTAAAAACAAAACAAAACAAAAAAATGTAAAGCACAAACAGGAGCCAGGTGCTTTGTGCTTCTGCTGTATGATTTCATGATTCTGTTCGCCATGCTAGTGCTAAGCTAATTGGTTGCTTTTGCATGCAGACATGAGCATGAGTGGAGAGTTGAAGTCCAGCCGCTCCAGGGCAGCGAGTAAGAGGGCCAGCAACACTACTTACGGGTGAGTATGAACCCCAAAACACACACACACACACACACACACACACACACACACACACACACACACACACACAAACCTACACTGTTGCATAAACAGACACAAACATCCTCCCACCCCTAAATACTCTGAGATAATCATATACACCATTATTTTCTGCAGCCCTTTATCTGTAACTCAATAGCTGCACCTCAGAACTGCAGTCAATGCAGCATTATTGGTTATTAGCTTCATAGCATCTATGGATGTTAGCGGTTATTGATTTTCCACAAGAGGTGCTGTCACCATCAGTCAGTGTTTTAATCTTTCTGGTGATGTAGTGCACACACATGATTGGAACTGATTGCTGTTTATTGCTAGTGGTTCAATACAGCTCTGTAGAGGTACACTAACATTAATTGTGTGCTTAGATAGCTGGTTAATGGGGTATGTGTGTGTGTGTGTGTGTGTGTGTGTGTGTGTGTGTGTGTGTGTGTGTGTGTGTGTGTGTGTGTGTGTGTGTGTGTGTGTGTGTGTGTTTTTTGTGTGTGTTGTGAGGCCAGTGTGTGGGCTTGTTTAAATTAATTCATGCCTTCATTACTCTTACCTCCAAGACTAGGTTTTAACTACATCTCTTACTCCTGCAGCAGCTCTGTGGGCTTGAGCCCATCTAATGAGCATAAACCACTGAAAGACCTGTGTGTGTGTGTGTGTGTGTGTGTGTGTGTGTGTGTGTGTGTGTGTGTGTGTGTGTGTGTGTGTGTGTGTGTGCGCACGCACAGAAAAGAGCAATATCTAATATATATCTCAGCTTTTACCCCAATGACTGTGTCGGGTTTTCACTTATATGTTCTCTTTGGGGGTCTTCCAGTGTTGTCTTGTGCTGTTCTTCATGTGTTAGTGGAAACTGGGAAAGTAGGTAAGCTTGACTCGAAGTACCATTAAATGCTGCAAAGAGAAAAGACTATATTTTCACAAGGACCTGTATGATTTTCATCAGAAAATGAGCTTCGATCCACTTCAATTGATGTGAAAAGGGTAAAAAATGGTTGCAGTGAATACTGCACCAATACGTTTTCTGCTGACAGTGGAGATAGTGAAAGAAAAATGGCCCACATTAATGCAACCAGGGTAAACATAATAAATTATAATAGAATACGTTAAGGGACATCCACCCTTGGACACAAAAATGCTAAATAGGTGAGGAAAGCAAACTGGGATGGGAAATAAATATTAACAGATTTAATATTAATGCCAACTTGTTTGACCTGATTAATTAGCAGATCTCATCATTATTTTATCTCCTGCTTAACCAGGACTCTAGATATGTTTCCACCTCCAGGATAAATGCAATTTTCCACCACTGGCAGCTTCATTTCCTGTCCATCTGTTATTTCCATCAAATCATTCAATCTTCTGTGAAGGTATAAATATCAGTGTGTCCTTCAAAACTGTAAATCCAGCACACTGTGAGCACCCTCCTCTGCTCCCTTTGACCACTTCTGCCAAAACCTTAAACCCCCACATGTTATTTATTTGCCCATTCCACCATGGTATTATTCAGCAGCGTGCGGCCATGCATTAATGAGGTTAGTCACACTACACACACCAGCACACATGCACACAATGACGAGCCACAAATGGAAGAACACACCTGGGGTATCAGTCCTGATATAACCTGGGCCAGTATGATTTTTCACAGAGATGACATGGACTTAAAGCAGAACCATTTAGCTCCCTGTGGCCATTTCAAGTTTAGAAACACATCCAGTGACTAAACTAAGCTGAAAACCTGTCCAACCTGTCGACTTCAGAAAAGAACTGTGATCCACCACCAAGCTCTTTGAGGCTGCACTTAAGCTGGGTGGTATTTTAAGAACAGTGCATCCGTCAGCTTGCTTATATTCACAAAGTAAAGATGCTGCTGTGGGGCAGTGCTATTGTTGACTATAATCATTATCTTAGCTGAACACACAACCTTACATTTTTGAAGTAGCACCATTAAATCGCTATCAGAGATTGACCTGACAAACATTATGCCACCATTTGGGTCGTGAACATCCTGTGAAGAGCCTTGATTCTTGCACTTTGAATGTTGCTTTTATGGTCTTTGAACCAGGGGTGATGATATTCTGCAGGTGGGGGAAATAATATGTGTTGCGTTGACTTTTTTTCTGGTTAACTGCAATGGTAACCTGTCAATCAAAGGCAGCACTGTTCGAAAACAACCTGCCTCACTGTCAGTTTATTAGGATCAGGGCTGACAAATTTAACTGTGAAAATAGTCATGTGATCATTGACTCATTCAAACATGTTTATTTATTTTAAGTTAATTTTTGGGCTTTTTATGCCTTTATTTTGAGAGGCCAGGACAATGGATAGAGGAGTGTTTATTTTGATTGGGTGACGGATGATACATGCCATGCTTTGGATTGAGTTGACATGTGATACAATGTGGCAGTAGGTTACAATATTTAATCCTTTGCCCACAATGACAATAATCTTGATATGGCAACACTGCAATAATCAATATATTGCAATTCAAACCTCACCCAGAAAATACATCAATATAAAAAAGTGAGAGCATGTTTAATGTATCTAGCCTTCAGTTAAACTTTTGCCATAAGCACCAGTCATCTGTCATACTAGTTTGTGGTATGTTACAGTGTACGTCTCGTGTTGTTAATAACACTGGCAGTAAATGTCACACAGGTAAATTCTCTCTGTCAACCTGAGTGCATCCCTTACCTTACCCCTGTCTCAGCCTCATTCTTGGTTTAAAACATAGCTAGTTCATGTTTTCACTTTTTTTCATGATATTCTGCTCATTTCCCACCGAAGATTGTTTTTCTGCCAGTCAACTTCACGTTACCATCATTCATGTCATTAACCCCACCTTAAAGAGAGACATGAGGTCAGGACGTGGTGGGTCAACTTGGTCAGGATTTTTTTAGACTGTCAGACTTTTCCCAATTGAAATATTGATAATTCAAAACAAATGTGAACACTGTGTTGGTTTAAACACGTTTACATTACCTTTAGATGTTATATTCACTTCTTCCATATATTATTTTGACAACCACTGAAATACTCCTGGGGATCTTGAAAATGTCATTGTGTTTTGTACAGATGTTTACCCCAAACCAAACTATTCACATATTAAAATTTTAACCCAGTGACAATATGAAGCTTTTACAAACCTGTGGAGAATATGAATGTTTATGCAAACTATGACAGGATGCGTTATGTGCTGAGGAATATTAATAAATGAAAAGCTGGATATAGAGGGAGAACAACAAAAGGATTTATCCTCTGGGAACCCTGGATTTACCAGAGTCAGAGGAGACTGACTTAAATTAGTTTATCTTTGTGTGGGCCAAACTGGACCAACACTCCAGCATCACCATCCACAGAGTTACTTATGGATTGTGCGCACACAACATGAATAGCAAAATGGCTTTGCAGGCAGCCTCTGAATGTACTTACCTTAAGTCTCAGATTTTCAGTTCAGGACCAGACAATCTGAACGCCAGAAACAGAATCTATTATACAACCACATTCACAAATGTAAATCATGACCAGACTGACACCAAAAATCTCTGTGCCCCGACTCTGATAATCCTCCTCTGTGCTGCTGGCAGCAGTCAAACCCCTCTCCTCTCTCCTCCCACTGTTCCCACAGAGCCAGCCAACAAACACCACTGCCTGTGGCCTAGATTAGTTTCTGAGCAAATTTTCCAACTCGTGTGTAAGATGCTAAACCAATGCTCTCTGCCCATGCAACACCATGTGGGTTGCTTGCAAGACTGAAATGTTAATACTAAAAGTTGGATTAGCAAGAAAAGAAAACTTTTAAAACTAGCCAAACAATGAACATTCTTTATTTTAGAAGACTTTCTGTCTTATGATAGCTGAGAGGGTTTTTTTTTTTTTCCTTCTTTTTGACAACGTGTTTTTTGTCATCACCTATCATTCGAGTGATGGTTCTGACAGCTACAGGTCCCCTCTAGCTTGGAAAGCCACAGCTGTGGAAGGGGGACAGGTTGCAGAGAGTAGTGAGCATTTCACAGCCCAGATGCTGCTGCAGCCGTGGCCTCTGTATGCTCCAGTGCACATCTACAAAAGCTAAGACTACTGCGTGGCATGTATGAGGAGGCTCAGGTGCCAGAAGGAGCACCCTAGAGTATTATGCGTGTTTAAGTAAATGTGTGTTGTGTGCGTAAATGATTGGTGTAATAGTTGTATGTGTTAACTGAAACACAAGGCAAAAGATATCAAACTTCTCTGGTTGAAGCTTTCAGAGTCTTAATGTCAACTTGTGTCAGAATGTCTCTTGGCATTGTCTCGCTGAAATAAGCAGGGACGTCCCTGAAAAAGACGTGGCTTGGATGGCAGCATGTGTTGCTCCAAAACCTGTATGTATCTTTCAGCATTAATGGAGCCTTCACAGATGGTCAAGTTAGCCATGCCATGGGCACTAACACACCCCCATACCATCACAGGTGCTGGCTTTTCAACTTGGCACTGATAACAATCTGATTTGTCCTTTTCCTCTTTGGTCTGGGGGACACAACATCCATGATGACCAGTGTGCTGTCACACCACAGCACACTTTTCCACTTTGTGTCAGTCCATCTCAGATGAGCTTGGGCCCAGAGAAGCCGTCTCCTGTTTCCTCTGTCCAAACTTTTATGGATCGTGTTGCAAGCATCAAATTCAAAAGTGAATATTTGCAAAAAATCAATAAATTTGATCAGCTTTATAATGTTTTCAGTTGGGTATAGGTTAAACAGGATTTGCAAATCATTGTATCCTGTTTTTCTTTATGTTTTACACAACATCCCATCTTCAGTGAAAGTGGGATGGTATTATTCACTCAATGGTGAATCTCAGTATCGGGGGCACCTCACTGAAATTGGGGTGACACAGAGTGCTGAGCATCTGGTCTCTGGTATTTTTGACAGCTTTTCCATGCTCTTCATTCCTTTTAATATTCTCTCATCTGTTTTAATTATCAGAAGGGCTGGTCATAGAGGAGTTTGATTTAGGATGGAAACCATGAGGCAGCCCCATCTGTCATATAGGCTCAGGGAGGCTAATGGGGGCAGGATAGATGTCGTGATGGGTTGTTTTCAGTTGCCAGAGCAGTGAGTAAATATGTCTGATCTTTATGTGAAACAGTGTGCCGTCATTTCAAGGCTGTTCTGATGGCAGTTATTACAAAGATGGATTGGAGAGTGGATGAAAATGGGTTGAATAAGTAGGCTAGGGCAACTGCAATACCAAATGTAGAAATGTAGCGATCCTCTAGCTAGCTTTAGCCACGATGGAGAGTTAAGTTGTTGTAACCTTAAATTCTGCTCGGAAGAAGTGTTGTTTAGATTTGCTCTACTATCCATCTCCTGTTTTTGCTTTGGCTGTATTTTTAGTCACATCTCCTCCCATCTCATTTGTTCACATGTAACGCTCGCCATTTGCTTTGTCAGATTGTATGTTTGTTTCTAGCCTGAGGCTCAGCTGGCTGACATCTATAAAACCACCACAAGCTGCGAAAAGGCAAAGGGCAAACAGAGACAATCCACAGCCAAGAAAGAAATGTTGAAGTTCACCCATTTTTATGAACGACCTCTTTCAGCCTGTCATATCTCTTCAACATTACTCTAGCTGTCACAAAACAGATGAGTGCAAGCTGCCATGACACCCACCCACAGCTCAACCTGAACACGAATATGACATCCTGATCATGTCTCAGAAATGACAGATACAAACATCTCTCAGGAGGAGGGGATCACGGTGCCCAAGGAACTGACAGATAAAAAATTGTTGATGGAGGAAAATAACGGGTTTTTGCTTGCAAAAACTGAAGCACAAATGATAGATACAGTGGCAAATTAGCCTCTTTTGTGTTTACCAGCATGGCCAGAAGTCAATGCAACATTTATTGGACAGTTTTTCTTGCGTTAAAAAGTTCAGTGAAAAACAAGGCAAAGTTCTGATTAGAAAAAAAAATCACTTACTGCATCTTGAATTTGGTCTCATTTGTCGTGTATTGAAAAGCAGCAGAATCCAGTTTGCTGTGATGAATTTCACACACATTTCTCCCATAGAGCATTCTGCTTATGTCTGCACCTTGTAAAAAGAAGCTTAATGGAGTGTGAAGAGAGTTATAGGCCTGCGTGCACTGTTTTTATTGGGATAAGCAATATTGTCCAGGCCATGACAGACACCATGCTGCCAATCAGATTGCTTTAAAATGAGCATGAGGTACATGTTTAGAACTAGGGCTCAGAAAGGCAGGAGCATATTTCAGAGGGATGTTGAGATGTGGAAGAAAAAAAACAGCTCAGTCAGGAGGCTCAATAGATTTTACATTAATTATGATGCTAAAATCAAGACCTTTTAACTTAATAAGCACGGATCGAAGATCCTTTCATTCCACAGAGATAGCAACAATAACCATTTAGTGTCTCTATGGGAAGTGCACGACAGGGTACAAGATAACCTCTGTCTGTAAAGCATTCTTTGATCTGCCAAAGGACAAAGAAACACAAATCTTCTCATGATTGTTAAAATATTTACTCATAATATCAGCAGGATACCAAAATCCACACAAAGCTTTAAAAGAAGTCATCAAAAGGTGTTTGGCTTGTGTCAATAATCAAATCATATTCTAGTGTTATTGTAAAGCACCATGTTGCCTAAATGATATTATTTAAATGTATAAATGACTGTTTTATATAAATGAAGATATGAGGAACTGATCAGTGATATCCAATGGTGGTCAAGAGGTGTTGTAAATCAGGACAACCTCCTCTGAGAGCAAAGAAATCTAACTGACTGTATGAATGTAGCATCTTCACACTAGCCTCAGTAAGCAGGCCATTGACCACCACTGGAAAGAAAACTACAGCAGACAGGGCAACATTTTTCTTTGTGCCCAAACAACCTTAAAAAAGCAGCCCACCATCTATTCATCAACTGCACCTTCACCTTTCACTCCAGCATCACTTTACGCTCTAAATGCCTTTTTTATTTTTCTGTCCAGCCATTCCCCCTGTCCTTTATCGGCTCCCTCTCTCCGCATGGACGCACAGTCGATGTGCTGTCTGCAGTCCGTTGCTGGCAGAGATGACGGGGGCTGTACTGTAGGTAAAGGTCAGTGCAGTCAGAGGTGGATGTACTGCTGGGGAAAAGGTCACTGTGTGCAGAGAGGGATGGAGAGTGCATCTGCTGGTTTTCAGCACCGCCGCTGAGACTTTCGAGACAGCAGAGAACAAGAGAAGATAGGAGGCAGTTGGATAAAGAGAGAAAGGAACTGAGGGAGGGTGATATGGTTTCTGTATACACGCTGTTGTGTGGAGAAAGGTCATGAGTCAGCTGCGGTGGCACCAATAGCTCAGGGCACAGAGGTAAGAATTGAGCGTGATGACTTAACTGACAAACTAAAAAGTATTTTCCAGCCATTTACCGTGTGTGTGTGTGTGTGTGTGTGTGTGTGTGTGTGTGTGTGTGTGTGTGTGTGTGTGTGTGTGTGTGTGTGTCCATATATTCTGAGGCAGTGTGCATTACCGAGCCAGATGAGTTACTTCTCCAGTCCTGCAGGCTTATCACTCTGCAGGGGTTGGCCTCTCTGCTAATGAAGTCATCTCTATCCTTACTGACTACTCCACGCTGGTGGAAAGCAAGAGAAACAGGTGGAAGAGGGAGTAAAAGAAGCAAAACTGGAGATTGATGCTGCAGTTTGAAAAGGATAAGTTTGAAACAATTGAAAGGGAAGTGGGTAGAAAGGTAAGAAAAAAGCAAAGAAAGAAATAACAACAGTCAAGGAGAGTGAGGGGTGAAGAAAGCAGAGGAGGGAAAGCAAGTGAGCACTGCACTGTGTGTCATTGGCCCCCTGGCGTGAACAATCCATCTCAAATTGATCTTGCAGCTTGGCCCAGCAGGGCATTCTGAATCAATCTCAAATTGATCTCTGTGCCAGAGGTCGGGAAAACTAGCAGTGGAGCTTATCAGAAATATAGTGGTGCTGGGAGGATCTGACAGGGAAACTTATCACACTGCACAACAGGAAATGGGCTCCAAGCCCCGGGGGCAGCAAGAGGACGAGCCTGCACCCTGTACTCACACACACAGAAAAGAACACGCACACACACATGAAGCACACAGCGATTCAATGTCTCTGTGTGTATCCAACACAACCATACGCTGACACATGCTCCCCGGGGTTCAGCACAGTACAGAGAATGTGCAGGCATACAGACATAAACAAACACTCATACAGGCTCAACCTACACACACACACACACACACACACACACACACACACACACACACACACACACACACACACACACACACACACACACACAGAGGCATTTAAAGGCATCAGTACACAGCTAAAGGCTATCTTAGAAAATAAAAAGTTTGTCGGAGCACAATATGTCGATATATTTTAAGTAAGACAGGTGAGATTTGAGGCCTGAAGCTCTTAATGACTTATAACACGTTCAATGTGTCCTCAGCAAGGCTGCGTGAAAGGCCAGAGGAAAGACGATCAATACCGGCTCGCATTTAGACGTTCAGTCAGCTTAAGGGGGTAACCTGCCTCTCCCTGCCCAAGTGAAGAAAAAAAAATTAAACCATAAAAACAATTGCTCAAAAGTGATTTTCATCACACTATATCTCTGGAAAGACTCACAAAACCCAGTCTAAGAGTGAGGGAACCCTACATGGATTTGAAGAGATGAAAGTGGCCTCCGGCTTTATGAAATATAGCCAACAAAAATGGCCTTTTTTGTTTCTTTATAATGGCCAGCAGGTTGTGACACTTTAGCTTGATACTTTTACAGTGTTTGTTGTTTCATTACCTTAAAATGAATAAATAAATAAAAATTCACTTAATCAGGATTAAGTTTTTGAAATAGTATAATGCTTGTGTTCAGGTGTTTCCAAAACACTTTGACTACACCAAAAAGGCCCAACTCTTTATATGGTACACAAACCTGTTGTTCTGAATCTGACCCAGATTTCTTGGTCTTAGGGTATGCCATAATTTATCGCAACAATCCATTTCAAGACAGCAGCATGGCAAAAACTGTTTAAAAGATGAAAGTAGTACCAGTGATGTCACCCATTTGCTTTTAAATAGACCTTTTAAAGCCCAACTCTGGTGGTCCCCATAGTGGAAAAGCTAACTTCAACTACCTTGGATAAATAAAGACATAAGCACTGCAATGGAGCTAAGGTGAGCCTTAGACTTACCCTTATTTATACATATTTAATGTTTAACCGTCTGCCTTGAGTGAGTAACAACAGAGTTTAAAATAATTTTCCCCCAGTTCAGTGTGCATGATTTTTAATTGATTTTTTCCCTCATGATCAATTGTAAAAATCTTCCATTTTATCATAAAATGGTAACACATGGGTGTTTATGAGACCACAAGTCTTTTACTTGGTTGACTGCTGTCCCATTTTGAGGGCACTGTGAAACACATCATTTTCTTTCCAGGTCAGAGAGAATCCATTGAATAAACTTTTAAATGTTATTACTTGGTTTACTTAATGCTCAATAAACTGGCCTTGAAATGTCACACTATCTTTGAAATGATGGAGTTGAGTTATGTGATGTTTCTTATGTCAGCTTGTTAGCCAGCTGGCAGGATTGATGCTCTGTGACATAAATAGGAAATGCTCGCTAAGTAAATTGTATTTCAATGTCACTTTTCATGGACAGCAATTACAAAGTGCCTCACTCTGTGGATCAGACCATTGTTGTTATGTTCGCCCTTGGAGTCTGTATGCTGCATCTTTTATGGCCTTCGTCCTTCTGAGGATGCAGCTCCTGGATTTGAACACAGCCTGTAGAAACGTTAAAATCAAGTTATAATGAGAAGATTGAAAATCAACTGCCTGCATAAATATGATAACTTCAGTAGGCTTCAGCTTCCCCATTTATGCTGGTAAAGGACTGTATGCTCCTCTTTTTCTCCCCTCTCTATGCCGTTCGGATCATCAGATTGAAGCTGACAGTAACTTTACAGATCAACACCAGCCACCAGAACACACAGAAAACAGACTTCGAGTTTATTTTGTTGACAGAGAGAGCTGCAGAATGACATGGAGATAGCATGAGGAGAGAAACACAAGCACTGAGCGACTGGGTGAGTGCAGTGAAAATCTGTGAGGAGGGGTCGGGGTGTGTCTTTGAGCATGTCAGCATTTGGGAGGCAGCAGGAGAGGCTTTTCTGCGGCCAGGACCGGAAAATCTCTCTGTCAGCATCGAGGTCTAATGGAGGTTAGCAGGGTGAAAAGAGGGAGTGTGGAGGAGTGTGTGAGTTATAGAAAATGTAAGTGTAGAGGTACAAGTGGCTGCGTGTCCCCAGAAGAACGAGGTCATATCAGTGACCTCAGAGGCCTCACAGGGAAATGGCCAAGCAGGTATACATGTATTTACAGCCAACTCATCAAAACCAGCAGCTTTATCAGTGATCTAACAGGAAAAAATATGCTGCTGTAGGCAACAATCTAACACAGTATCTGAGTGCCCCTTGGCTACTGTTATGATAAACTGTTGAAGTCCAGAGGTGTAGGATACAACGTGCAAAAGTTCTCTTGTGGTTTACTGTATCTTGACATCTGTGGGGAACTGATGGTCTTCTCTCAAAGTTTGGTCTTAGTGCTTTATTCTACAGCATACTATAGCAACTATTTCAGAACATTTCACCAGCACTTGAGAATAAGTTTTGAGTCTCAAAAAGTCAAGTCATTTTGCTTTTATAAGTTTGCAAAACTCAGAGTCTTGCACATTTAAAACGAGGGCTTGAAAATAATGGAAGCCATGTTTTTAAGTGTAGGTCCATTCATTAAAAGCAAATTTGAGTAAAGCAGTTTCGACATTAACTTAAAGGTGTATTTGCACATAAGATAACTGAGCTTACCCTCTGCCAACTGAAAGTCACTTTTTGGATGTACTTAAAAACAAATCTGAATTGAAATTAAAGTAACAAGTTGTATTCAAAGAAATTTTCAATCATCTTGCAACAAGTGTAAGCCAGCAGACTTTACCTCTCCAAACAAAAAAAGTTCCTCAGAGCACAAGTGAATAAACAAATGAATATCTAAAAAATCCACAAGTACATAAAACTTCAAGCAATAAAATACAGAAAGCAAACTTAGACATCTGCTGACATATTCAGCATAAGCTGTACAAGATCAAACTTTTCCTTTTTTTGGTTAGGTTCAACCTGTGATCCCCACCAACGAATGCCTTTTAGGTCCCTTGCTCAGACACCCAGCATTATCATTTTGTACCCAGTGCTCTGTTGAATAAATTTAAACCCTGCACCCTGAAACTCTTCAATGATATATTTCCTCACTCAGTTAAACCTGCAGTATTTAACAATCCACCATGCCAAGGAGCATCTCAAAGCTCTTACTGCAGCTTGAAGGAGAGGGGATTGAAGGGAGAGAAGGATATATATGTATAAATATATATACCTAAGTGTAATTGTTGATTGTTCTTGATCCCTCACTGCCAATGTCTCACTTCCTGAGTGAAAGTCCAGATTTTTCTGTGAGCTGTGCTAACACAGAGTCAAAGATGCTCACTCTTCTTTACTTATCTTAGATTTCTTTGCCTCTTTTCAATCTCTGACCCTCTTACAAAAAGTCATACAGACTTATACATGGTGGGGGTGGTATTGACTTAGCATGGCTAATGTTAGCTAAAGTTTGAGTTTTGTCCAGTGAGGATGGCAGGCTGCAGTTGGAGGTTTACTAGGTAAATGTCAGTCCTGTCGATCACGGTTAAAATCATACAAAAACCTCTTGGGGCATCTCTGAATGGCAGTGAAGTATTTGCCATTTGATATCTCCTAAATATTTCAATCCTCTGGAGGGCTCTGAGGAGAGAGCTGGATGTGTTTGGACTTCAGCTGGATGAAAAAAGTCTAACTAAACTCAGCAACTCTCTCTCTTTCTCTCTGTCACATACACACATTCATTGTGCTGGCGTCTCCATGACACTGTCTTTTCTCGTACTCTTTCCTCTAGAAGCGGCTTGAAGCTTATTTAAGCCTGGTGTAACCATGCTGCTTTGCCCTTCATGCACTGGAGTTGAAGTGACTTTTAGCTTCTAATTCTTTGGTAAATTCAGGACAACAGTATAGTTCAGGGCTTGAAAACGCTGCAGTGGTTTGACAGAGCTGAAAAGGCTGGAAGGATTAATTACTCCAGGCAGCCTTGGGTAACCTTTTAACATTGTGCTCTGAGTCGGTTTTGAATAGGGGGGTATTCGGCCCTATTAGAGGAAGTGTCTTGATATCTGTGTGACTTGCGCTCTTTATGGATAATGGGTTGAGAGGAGGGGTGTTTTTAAGCGCCCTGGATGTCACTTGTCACCTTACCGCTGTGTAATGCCACTAATTAGCTCTAAATATCCTGAACACTGAAATTTCAAATTACTGCTCCCAGCAAGACCCTGAGCTGTGGATGAATGACACAAAGCCACATGAGGCAGCCCTCCTGCAGAGGCGTTACACATATACAAAATCATACACACACTGCATCAGTAACAGGCTAATGACACATTAACAAGCCCTTGTTTCAACTGCCCCTTCTTCTCTCATAAGTGTTTCACAAACCTCAAAAGGGTTTTTCAAAGTTGAAGGAAAATTGAGAAATAAAGAGGCATCCTTTGCTCAGTTCTGGGCTGAGTTTTGTGCAGATGGTCTTAAGTCATGCAGGAGAATCGGACTCATCCCACTCCAAACACATTGCCTCCAGCAGGATTAGACCACGTTGTCGACACCACTGAGGGGAGCATGTTTCTACATCCAGCTAAACCCACACTTATCTACAAATGCACACATTTGTGCTGTTCCGACATACCTTCACCCACATACTGCGTGCACACATTCAGCCACTGTGGCAGCACACAGGCCTACAGTAGAGTATGGATTATACTGTACAGCTTCTGGTGATTTAAATTCATAGGTTGGAGTTTTGGGCTCCGTGGTCTTTTTTTTTATTCTAAGCCTTGCTTTGTGTTTCTGGAGCAAACTGAGGTCAGCAAAATCTGGCAGCTGATCTGGCTGGATTATATAAAATGTTTCGACCATGACAACAAAAATGTACAATATTGTTCATCTATTCACATCCTGTCCTGAAAGAGGGATTTATGAGTAATTAATGTAAAAGCTCTTCTGGTTTTTAATCACAGTAAAACCTGTATTACAGTCAGATTTAAAAGGCAGATTATGCTAATCTTGTGTTTAAACAGTCCAGGACCGTGTACAGTGAGCTCATCTCCTCTGCTGTCTTGTGCATTTTGTCCTTACCTCCTTTCTGTTTGTGCAACTTCACTGTTTCATCTCACTTTCTTTCATGTTCCGTGTGTTGCAGAGATTCAGTAAAGTCTTTTGAACCTTTTTCAGCTTGTTTGATCAAAGCCCTGCCTTCATGTAGATATTTAATGGTTGCGTTCTGGCATCAAGCAATAGTATTTTGTGATTTGTTTCCTCTAAGTACAGTAAACACACGCTTGTGTTTTGCTGCATCATTATGCAGGAGCACGGAGGGCAGAATCTCAAACTGATAGTTATGGTTTAATTTGAAGTTTGTGCAGTAAGCTGAAATATTCACAAATGTTTTCTTTCTCACAAACAAATTAACCTTGCGGTCAAAAACCAATAAAGCAGCATTGTGTCTGTTGTTTGATTAGGGTTTGCTAGCATAGCTGCTGCTAGCTTTTAAGGGTTCTGAGGTTGTTTTTCAATAACTGTTTCCTTCATCATCTTTTTGTTGAAAAGGCTTTCAACAGCGTTTGATTCTGAGTAAAAGCGGAAATAAGAAAATATTTTATGATTTAAATCAACACAAACTGTGAATAGAGCATCTTCCTGTCCAAAAAACATCTCTTTTTTTAGGCTACCTCATTTGTTGCTAACTTTAGCTCTGCAGCCTACTGAAAGCTTTAACTGTTGAAATAATGAAATAGAAACAAAAGCGACATGAAACACGCAGACAGGAGAGAGCTGTTTGTACAACCACGAGACTATTTAAGGTTTATTTAAAACACATGTGCTGTTCTAAAAGTAAAAAATAGCTAGCATAACAGCTCAATCTGGATTGTAATGACACATTTTTTTCTGTCTCTGGTGGGGAACATTTAAAATAACTGTTACTTGTGACTCAGTGGCATCAAATAGACATTTTTCACATATCCTAAAACAATGAGACTGTCGCTTCTAATCACTGTTATCTGGTAATGATGCTAAAAACAGGCTGATTCATGAGTGTTGCTCATAATTTCCAGCCCTAACCATTCTGGCTGGTGGCCTAATCAAACATTAACCACACCACATTATACTTCGCCTGGTCGCTGCCATGACTGATCCTACAAGCCGGCTGTATCAGAGAGGAATGTCCACACCCTGACAGCTGTAGGGGAATCTGACTCATTCCTCTTTCTGTCCCCGTCCTCCTTGTCTCTTTGACAAACGAACCACTCATCCTTTCTCGCCCTCCCTGTCCTCTGCGTTTTATCCACTCTTGTTTAAGAGCTTTGGCACAGTAGCTCAGACTCCTCCTCCTCCTCCTCCTCCCCCCGTTCCTGTCATTTGAGTGTTAGTTTACCGAGGATGAGTGTGAGGAGACAAGGAGGATGAAGACTGATGGACAAATCGAGGGTCAAAGAAGAAAAATCTGTCTCCTATGGGGACATTTTTTTATTGAGTCTCCTGTTCCCTGATGAGTGTCTGTTGTCTGATAAGTACTGGCTGTTATGCTCCAGCTCTCCTCCTGGCTGCTGTTCAATAGCTTATTGATGCAGCAGCACTCCCCAGCTCCTCTCTATCAATGCACTGCTCCCCTTTTTCACTGTGGCTGCAATCAAACCTAAAGGGCTGTCAGCCATTCACTGCTACTTAAACTGAAGTGAGAAGGGATGAGTGCAATCTGACACATAACCCTTATCTATGTACCTCTGCTCCTCAGACTGAATAAACTGCCCTGGAGTCATAATTTAACCTCTATGCATGCAGGATATAAATTCACACTTTTTTTCTTCTTTGGTTGACATTATTGCGGTTCCTCTCATGCTCTGGGCCTGTAGCTGTATATCACCATCCTGCAGTACATACAGAGCGATACAGACCAGTGAGCCCAGCGGTAATGGATGTCAGGTGCAGCATTACAAGGCAATGCGTTATTGATCAGCTACTGTCCTGCACACGTTATTGATTAAGGCAGCAGAGTGTGTGATCGCTGCACGTTTAAGTGGGTTCTCAGGAAATAATAAAGATGCTTTTGTCAAGAGTTAAATTATCCCTCAGGAGAAGCCTTAAAAGCTTTCACGGGCGTGAGCTTTAGTGTAGTGGCTTAAAATGTCAATAAGAGCTTCAACAATGGTGTAAATCTTAAAATAATTACATTCATTATAATGATGTCAAAAAAGGACAAATGAGACCATCAACGTCCTCAATGTAAAAATCCTGTAAATCCATAAAGCAGCTTTGCTTATAGATTTGCAGCACTCACTGTTATGTAACACAGTACATAAGAGCCTTTAAAATGTAGCTTGAAGAAGCATGTATGGCATTCATTGAGTCTCATTGAATCTTCACTTAAGTGTGGGTGAGAATAATCCATGATCACCATTTGAAATCCAAAGTAAACACTGTTCCTTTTGCTGCTGATAAAACATCATAACACAATGCTTGCCAAACAGCATTTTTATTCACATTGACCTGGAAAAAAAAGACAGTTACAGCACTCAGGCATAGTATGAAAACATTATATATATTCTAGGTTACATTATTTAAGATTTAAGCTCTGGCATCAAGAAACTGTTCATTACAATTGCATGCCATAGTTGAGGCTAACTGATCTGCGATGGCTCAAATAATATTTGTCAAAGAAAAAACTGCTGCAAATTCAGAAACAATGTGACTCCAAAAACATGATCAAAAGAAAAAAAAATGAAATGCAGCAGTGAAAATGCATAAATGATGTAAATCCACAAACAAAAAAAGAGAAAACACATGTTGAAGGAAAAGCTGCAAATTGAGTTCTCGAGGGATGCTAAGTATTACAGTTCATCATTGACGTAAACAGTTCTACCTCAGACTTTCCTCATTAAAACTTGGCAAGAATCTGAATTTCATCATGGCATACTTTATTGGTAGAGATTATTTTTTTAAAATTACAAATATAGGAGCGGGGTTTTCACTGGCTTTAGATTAGTGACAGTCTTGGAAAGTGTAAAAGAAATACTTGGTACTTCTAGCTACCATGATCAAAACAGAAATCTTTCCCTTGTTTGTGGCATAAACAAATTGTCATGAATCCATCTGAAATTATAGACCCTGTGTTTGATGTAATTACCTGTGCCTTTGTGGACATGTTTATGTGCATGCATGCATCTCCTGGTTGAGGTTATTGAAGCATCACTCATGCATTTTGCAAAAAACTAGACAGACGTGAGTAAAGAGGAGTAAATAACAGCGACAGTGATTAAATGAGAGTGAAAGAGGGAGTAGATTAGCTCAGTCTGTCCTCAGAGAGTGTCTGAGAGAGAGGACGAGCTGCCAGCTCTCCCTTCATCTTCTCCTCCTCCCTCATCAAAGCCTCCCTGCTCTCATCTTGATCATACTCACCCCTAACATCCCATCGTCTCTCTCTCTCTCTTCTGCTGCCCTCTTTGTGTTTCCCCTGATTTTCAATCCATGAGCACAAATATAGTTTTCCATCATTTCTCCATGTTCCCTGCATGGCAAGGAGAAAAAAAAACACAAAGTAATCTTATTTATCCCAGACTGCACGCTGTTTTTACTTTCTCTGTGTTAGTGTGGGTTGTATTCCAACAAGTTTTCTGCTTTGTTGTGTATCTCCAGTATTGTACCATGACTTTGGGTTAGGAGACCGTTCAAAAAATACCCTGATCGTTGCATTTTTTTATTTTATTTTATTTTATTCTATTTTATTATTTTGCAATGCTGAAAACATTGTAGAAAAAAAACTAATAGAAAAAAAATAATTAGAAAAAACACTTTGAAGTGAATATAGTTTGTTCAGAAAAAAAGGCAGTCAAGTATTTTCATGACTGGTGTCATAATGGTCAGAAAGTCTGTGTTTATCAGTGGCTTTCAAAACCTGTCGAATAAATAAATAAATAGATCAATAAAATAAAAATAAATAAATAAATAGATAAACTTTTTTAAAAAATCAGACTGCCTCATTGACCCTCAGATCCACCCTGACCCCCTCATCTGTTGACTGTGTTGCATCACAATAACAAACAATTAACTTCACACTATTTACTTTTCTGTAACTGAACCAGAGCTACGATACCCAGGGACACTTAAACCAAATATACTCCTGAGGCATTTGATGCTTTATCGTCTGGTCTCTCCATGGGTTAAATATGGCAAAGAGTTCATTGCAAGTAAAGAGTGCTCACCTTTTTAATTGTTGCCAACAGATTTTTGGATTCTTGGTGAGGTCTTGTCTGGAGTGTTTCAGCTCTCCAGTCCTTCAGTTTAATCATCTGGGCTTTTATAACGACACTTTGCTTTGACATAATACGGTTTACAAACCTCTTTCATCTTTTAGTTTTCAAACACTGAAGATGTGAAGCCTTGTTGGTACTAAGGAGACCTTCTAAACACTTTAGTGGATTATAACAGCAAGGAATTTAATATAAGCTTTCACATATGTGGCCTTTTGATTTTATTTGTGGAAAAAAAAAGCATAAAACAATGGGCTGCCTCAAAAATACTTTATTGCAGCCAGCAGGAGGAGACACCAGTCGTTGAATAAATGCAGCATGTAATAACACGTCTGCTTTAACTAAGTCACCACCGAAGTAAACTTTTTGACTAAGCAGTCTGAATTAGAGATATGATACAGATCCTGATTCCTTGACTTGAGTACCAGCCATAAGCACCAACGAATAAGTGAAATATGTGTGGGTGATGCAATTGTACATTTGTTTTCTTTGCTATTAACTGCAGCTTCATTTGTGCAGCTCTTGGACTCCAAGACAAATTTTCCTAAGGGGACAATAAAGTGTATCATATTGTATCTTTTGATCCAGTTAAATCAATTAATAAAGATGACTCACTGATACACTACTGTTACTAAATGCAGGTTTTAAGTGATAAAATAAAATTAGCCACATCAAGTTAAGTTTGTTTCCCTGGGTTTACGCAGCTGCCATGAACTGTTTAATGGTCAGTGACGTGCAGTTAACTAATTAATTTGTTTTATTAATGTGGTGTATTTTGGTTACTAATTAGTCTAAATTAACTCAGTATTTTTGAGCCTATTTTGATCTCATGTCTTCAGACAAAAATAACCTGCTGAAAAAGTATTTCATGATGTTCAATATTCTTGTAATCCAGTTAATATCAAAACTTTTTGATAAATCTCTTAAATCTCTTGCTGAAACTTGTTTTCTTCATCATGAAGTGCACTTAAAGACTGAGCAAATTAACAATTTTCAAGTCACCAGAGATGCAAATAAGCACTTTAGGATGTTTTCATTATCAACACAAATACAACATGCTCATCAAAACCTTTTAGAAAAAACTCAATCAGACTCATGTTTGTGTGAACAGTAGCTTATAGGAAAAGGATGCTAAATGTCTTTGGATGTTAATGAAAGGATATAGAATGTGATGAAGTTTGGACATCTGGAGAACTAAACTCAGGGACTGTTGAAAAGTAGAGGTGACTTGTATGGGAAAAGGTTGTGACATTACATGCTGAAATGACAGATCTGAAGTTTTGTGGAAGCAGGATGTTTGGTTGATCGAGGTTGTGGCAAAACCAGCTGGTGCATACTTTGAGAAGAAAACGGCTGTTTTCAGGTGACAAGGGAAGCTGGATGAGATTGAAAAGGGAGCGAGAGATATGAATAAGCCATTACTGAAAGAATAAATGAGAATGTAATGGTCTTCCTTCTTGAGTTTAAGCTCAAGAGAAGAAAAACGGAATAAAATTGAATGTACCAGTGTGAAAAAAGTAGGTATATGTTCATAATGAGGTCTTTAACAACAAAGTCTACTGATGATGACGCCATACAATAGATAAACCATTTCATGTTAAAGGTTAGGAAAAAGAAAAAGAAAAAAAAGCAAATTTATTCTCTCCCTTATGTTGCTGTATACTTGAACATGAGCCCAAACAATCCAGAAATGTTCTCAGCAACTTCATCCTGCAATACGACTTGATAGGTAATTACCAGAGTTTTATATTTAATCCTAAACTCTGCTGGTAGATAATGGAGAGAGGCCAACATTAGAGTAATTTGCTCCCTGCGCTTCCTCTTTGTTTAAAGATGAGCTGCAGTGTTTTGAACCATCCGAAGGCGAGCTGCCGCTTCTTGGCAGAGGCAGGCATACAGAGAATTACAGTAATTTAAGCATGAAGACACAAAAGAGCGGATTAATTTCTCAGCACTTTAAAGGAGGGAACATGTCTCATCCAAGCTTTATTTCTGAACAGGAGATTGAGTAAATTTGGTAATACTTGTGGAAGAAATCCAGACTAGTTGTAGGGAGAGGCAGACAGCCTAAGAGAGAAGCAGCCTGTAGGTTTGAAGTTTATTCTCGCTGGGTTTTTTTTTTTTTTTTCATGGCATGTATTATTTCCGATGTTGTATGGTTTCCAGTCTGACTGCATTCCTCATGACATGATGTTTGGCAGGTGTTTAGCAGTGGAAACTACAAATTCATGACAGGAAACAGAGAGGAGTATAATAACTTGTAAAAGATTCAGGCTTATGCATAACATGAGACTTGATTTCATAGCAGTTACATCATTAACGCTCTGAAACGCCTCTAATAGTGTACTGATGGATATCTGAAAAAAGGAAAAACCAAATTAAGTTTTTTGTAGCTGATCTAAGAGGATTTTTGGTATCGTTTTTTATTCATTTAAAAGCAACATTTTACAAAAAGAGATCATTGCTTTGAGGAATCTTTGCTAGGGACACAGCTCTAATCAAAGACTGGAGAACTTACTGTTATCAAATTAACGCACAGACTTTTGGTTAAATGAAATTAGTTTGTTTGAGCAAGAAAACTATCAAATGTGAAGAGAACAGCAGAGAAAAGGCGGGAGAGTTTAAAGACACAAGAACTAATATATCTTCAACAGAGGAACCTGCAGAATTGAAGCTGGAAGATGAAGTAAACACTTCACAGAGCACAGTTTGGGATACGGTGGTTTTTAAGGCTGAGTAATGCTGAAGAAAATTACACAGACTAACTGTCACACAGAAGAAAAACTCAAACAGGTGCAGCGCTGATTCATTCAGCCTTGTTTACCTTGTTGTCCTCCACCACAAGTAGAGATATTCTGTTTAAATGTGAGTCATATCAGCTGCATTAGCTCATTTTAAGAACAAAACTTTTTTTTATGGCCGTAGCATGAACTGTGGGTGTAACAAACAGAAATGTAATAATTTTAAATCAATCAAATAAGTGCAAAATATGTATTAGTTTCTTTGGATTAGTTATCGAGTCCTAGGCAGGATAACGTAGTGAGCCTGTTGGTCGGGGTGTGCAGGGTCTGGTTGCAAAGCAGTTGAGTGCTTCTCACCCTGTCCACCATAACAACCTGCACACTATTTAATTTGTCTGTATGTGCAACAGTATGCTGATGATACCGTCATGTTTTTGAAGAGTACATTAATGATCAGCCATTTTTTTTTTAGAGAAGAGGATAATTTGATGTGACACAGCGCTGGTTAGTGAGAGAGCAGCTATAATTCTTTTGATCACTTCATTGAAATAATTAGAAAACACTAAAAACACCAACAACAATTTATTACCTTAATCTACATTCTGTCTCTTCTTAAATGTGTATTCTCGAGAGGAAAGCAGACAGTCGTAAAGCTCTTCTGCTTCTTTAATAACTCGGATGTAAAATCGAATCAATGAGCCTTCAGAGGGTGGAGGTGAGAGACAGAGGGAGAGCTCCTCAAAGGTGTTAAAATCAAATAAGTGGAACTAATTTCCTCTTTCCCTGTGATGAGCATGCTTTACAAATCTTTTCACAATGCATGACAAATTAAATTTTAATCTTTGTTTTATTTCATTAATATTTGATGGTGCTTGCGTCATGGGTTATATGAGTACAGGACTATGAGTCTGAGGGATTGTGTGGCACCTTATATTTAATGCAGTCATGATTTGAAAGAAACAAAAATTAAATACTTACATAATTACTTGTCAGTAGCTAATGGGAAGGAAAATGGGATAGTATCCACCACAACAATTTCCATCTTCAAAACGAGTCTAATATGAAAACGTTTATTGGGTTGATTTTGCTGTTTTTAGCTACAATACACTTAAAAAACGGTACTGAACACTTTTTTAGGCTTTATATTCTCCTTCTGATACTCCTGTAGTAGTTTTAAATGATTCACAGCTTTTTTTTTTTTTTTAAATCTTGTTTTTCTTAAACTGGTGTTTTAGAAAACCCTTTTTCACAGTTTCTGTCCAAAATGCATTATCTCTCTAAGGCTCTGCTGGCCACAAACCTCCTTCCCTCTGATTGGCCAGCCCTCTGGAGGTCTGTTGGGATCGGCACTATCGCTAGACCTCGGTGTCTGAGGCCCACCCCTCCATCATGTCATGAACCAGTTAAGAGATCCTTATGTAATGACCTCATCATTTTAGCAAGTCTCATCTTGTAAAGATCTTTTGCTGCTTATTTTTTTGGAATAGACCATTTTGAGACAATTACAGACTGAGCCGGGGATTTCTACAACATATGAAGATTTATCAATTTGACAATTTGTGCACATTTTGTTTAAATGTCCAGCATTGTATATAAAAACATCATATTGTTTTTTTTTTAAATATGATCAGGTTGAGTCCAACTTTGATGCTTTTTATTTAAATCTACTTCGAAAATGTTAGCCCCTGCTATACTCTCAGCAGTATTCATATTGCATAAAGCATATCAGCAGTGTAATGTCCCATAAACAGAACATTTAAGAAACATGTTATCTACTATTCACCCTCTCTGTAGCTGTGTTAAGCCTGAAAAGACAGTCAATTCTTAACTTGTTTCAATTATTTGAAGAAATTATAATGAGCCAGTCTGGCAGCAGTGCAAAAACAGATGACTGTTTTGAATTGTTGGGAAAGGGGAGCATGACAAAAACCCAAAGCAGTGATTATTTATCACCCGAGATGTCACCACTGTCAAAAAAGCATGAATCCAACTGAAAATGTCACTTTGATTCATCGTCAGTGAGATTTAAATTGCATCTGTCATGCCTCTGAGCCAATTGAATCTCCCATAATTCATCTCACACTGAGACACACACCCATGCTTGCACACACCTTTATGGTTCTCCCATTGATTCGGCTGTTGTGGCTGAACTGGTGGTTTTCTGCCTTTGAGGAGGATAAGTTTGCATCCTGGAGGAGATCTCTGAGCTGTTCTCTTCATGAAAAACAACAAATCCTCTTTGTACACATGTACTCATTCTTTCCCGTACACATAAGCACTGCAAAACACACACTCTTTCTCTCTCTCTCTCTCTCTCACACACACACGCACACACAGAAGCTGAGATGATTTATGGCCGACCATGTCTAATGGATTGCTTTGGCACTTGAGAAATTATGAAAAGAAATTAATTAGCCTTTAGTGACCCTGCTGTCCATCTGCCTCACTCTCTCTTTCTCTCTCACTCTAACACACACACACACACACACACACGCACACACACACACACACACACACACACACACACACACACACACACACACACACACACACACACACACACTGAGCCAGGCTCTTGGCTGCTCGGTGGTAATTAGGGTCTAAATGGGCTGTGTTTACCTGTCCCATGTTTATTGTGTGTTTAAATCACATTCATGTCACATTACCCCTGGTCTCATTTAACATTTTGCGGACCTGACCATACCTGAAAATAATTAACCAAGTATATTCAACAATTATCTGATCAACAACTATGAGCTGCAAACTGTGCACATAATTTTTTATTCCTCCTAAATCCATCTCCAACAGTGTATGTCATCAACAGTTAGAATTTATTTATTTATTTATTTATTTATTTATTTATTTATTAACCTTCATTTAACCAGGTGAAAGACCCATTGAGATCAAGACCTCTTTTGCAAGGGTGACCCGGCCAAGAGACAGTAAGAGTATTCCAAGCAGAGGGGGCAGAGTAACTGAATGCCTTTATGATTAACTGATGATCAGTATGTTTGAAATAAAATCCAAAAAACTTAGAGGCGCTGAATGTCAAACAAAATTACCCACATATTTACATAATGAAAGTCACACTAATGAAAGTAAAGTTAGTGCTGTGATTATAAATGAAGGTTTATGTTAAATTTAAATAATAGAGATGTAAAGTCTAGTATGAAAAAAATATAGATAAGCTGGGAGAGGTTGTTATGGCAGCTTCGAAAAACAAAAACGATAGACTTGTCAAATTAGAATAATGATGAGGGTTATATAAGTAACAGAGTTAGCAGCCGTTTGTTTCTCTCAGTGAGGATTCGTGAGGATAACTGTAATTTTCTTCTCTCTTGGGTTGAATTCACTCACAGAACAAAAAGCTTGAGTGCTGAGGAGTTTTTCTTTCCATCGTCCTCTGTCCTTCAGCCTCAAGTAGTATGTCCTTTAACACCTCCCAGCTGAGCAGAGAATCAACTACTCTGCTGTCATTGTACCGTAAGCGAGTCAACATGTTACAACTGGTTTCAGATGAGCTAAAACAACTTGAATTTCCTCCATTTCCAAAAGGATAACAGCCAGAAGTCTTTAAATTGGAATGAAATTATGTTTTCCATTTTAGGCAGGAGTCCAGCACCGACACGAGCAGTTGTCATGAATTATTTTGTGTTTTCCTGTCTCTGAGCTCTGGAAACCAGCTGGTCTGAGACAGAGAGAGGGTCAGTGAGAGTAACACTGGAGGAGATGTGAATGCATTCCTCTCCAAAATAAGTCCACCTGCACAGAGGTTCAGATGAGTTCAGATTCCTCTGATGCTGCTTTGACTGCTGCCCTTGCTTTGTATTCTGACATGAATCCCCAAAAATCTCTCTACTTGATGATAAGTTTCATAACTAGGAGGATTATTGCCTCCCTGAGCATTAACTAAGCAGATGGCAAAGAGTGTGTTTACCACTTTTCAAAAATTTGCTGCAGTGTTTTGAAAAACACATTTTTTATGGTATTTTTCAGTCTGTTTTTGCCTCAATTGACGAGAAAGCTCGGGAGAGACGAACTGTTGGGAGGAGAGTGTATGGGCTGACATAAAGTAAAGGAATGGAGATTGAGATCAAACTCAAGGCTGGGACTGTTGTTAATTTAAAAAACATAAACAAAGGTTGTCTGTTAATGTTAAGTGAGAAGTTCATCTTTTTTTTTTTGTTACTGCTGTACAGTAGCCGCAGTAGACAACAATGGATGTAAGAATGGTCACATCTGAAATGGTTTGTTTCTGGATTAAAATATGAAATCAAGACCACAGTGCTGTTGACCTGTTTTCTGTCTTATGGCCAGTATGGGGGAGACACTATGACGAAAAAATATATAGATATTTTCTGAGAATGAAGTCATATTTGCAAGAATAAAGTCATAAATTTATGAGAATAAAGTCATGAAACAATATAATTTGTTTAAAAAACAACTTTATTCTGAAAGGTTGTTTAATAAGAGGATGAAATTGAAGCATCATCTTGATTAAGTTGTTTTGAATAACAGATTTGACAAATAGCCTTCTTAATATCTCTGTATTAGTTACAGTATAGTATAGTATAGTTACAGTATAGTTACATATACAGTATAGTTTGTACAAGAACCTTTCCAGCGAAGGCAGTTGAAAATGTTTGCACCATAGGCTACCACACTACGACGGTGGATTAGGGCCAAGTTAAAACCTGTGCTAAAGTAGAACTTCATATATATATATATATATATATATATATATATATATATATATATATATATATATATATATATATATATATACAGAGACAGAGAGAGAGAAATATAGAGATATAGATATATAGTTTTTAGTCATAAAGGTGGCATGAGAAGGTCAATTCAATGTGAAATCATTATAGATCCATGAAATAATGACTGTGATAGAAGGAAACAGAGGAGGGGCAAACACCATGGAGGGATTATTAGAAACTCTGTGTGAGGATTAGAGAGTAACGCTGAAGTCTGACACACCAGAAATGTGATCTCACTCTGGCTTAGTGTCACTTTTCTCCCCTCCACTTCCTCTGGCCTTTTCTGCAGGTACACACCAGCCATCAGCCCGTAAGTTCACCGGTGTCCCTTCACTCTCCAGTCTCTAACTCTCCAACACACACCGACACAGCTGCCTCAAAAAGCTCACACATGGAGGTGTTCAGTGAGGGGTACAGTTAGAGCAATGACATTTTCTATGGATTTTCCACCTTGGATGCTGTAGCAGAACAAATCCATGTCTTTTTCTAGCTGACTGGAGGTCATAATGCTGCATTCTTTCCAGATGAAGTTATTGTACCGCATAGCTCTGATGAAACTCATTCACATTTACACTCTGACTCACAAACTGAGCCTATACGCTTCGTTAAGTGAAGTTTCCCAACCACCTCCTCTGTCTGTCTTTCTTTCTGTAGATCTGAGTTGGACCTGGATTATGACAGCTACCATGAGGACTACTATGACAGGTACTTTCAGAAAGCCTCGCATGGCAGCTCTCACACATTACGCCTTGTCTTTGTGTCACAGGAGGCTGAAGGAAGAGGGCTAAAGTGGATTCTTCATCCTTGCAGCCTCCTGAAGTCTTTGCACCCCATCACTGTCTGCCACACAGCTGTCACTCAACCTGTCTTTGCTTGCAAAGTGGTCTGTTGCCACTCAACAGCCACACACTCAGACATCACACCCATACAGACATACATACAACAAAATCAAATAGTTAAACACATATATTCACATTATACTGGAATTAATACGTAATGTTTTTAAGCTGACCCAGTAAAATTAAAGATGTGGTCCAGAGAAAGGTCACTTTTTAGGTTTAAATTCTGTAAAAATCTGAAAACTAAAGATATACAACTAAGATAGAAAAAGAAAAAGCTCCATATTAAACTAACAGGCTGTAAAAATGAATCTTTTTTATGCAGCATGCATGAAAAAAAAAAAAAAACCCAAAACAGCTGCAGCTGGAAAATGTTGAAAATCTAGTCATCACGTCTGAAGCCCCCAGACCTTCAGGGGGAGTGCTAAGTGGAGCAGCTTGATTTTTGACCTGAGATCAGGCTTTGGATTTAATGAATGTACTGATTATAAAACCAAAATAGCAGATAAGAATAATGATGGGATAACAATTCAAATCACTGGAGCAGAGTATCTGAGAGGGCCCGGCCCCAGTGACTTCTGTCTGACAGGATGTTTGTGTTTGTTTGTTTTCTCTTGTTATAATGAAAATAAGTGACCCATGTCAATCACTATATTATTGTGTCTCAGGGTTGTGTGGTGTAGGATGAAATGAAATGGTGAATGATTGCAGACACTCTGTTAATCCAGAGAAATCTTAATATCTTGGCTGTTTTTTTTCTTAAAGGAATCAATGTTTTAAACAGGGAAAATAATTTGATTTGGTAAGTAACCTTCAAGAGTGTTAAAGAAAAAAAACGTTTGAAAAGAAATGACACACATAAAGACATTTCATCCATATTTATAAAATTTGTCAGACCACATAAAAGTGAAGAATAGTTTTGTTCTCTGGTGTCACTCCTATAACTAAACTTAACAACCTGACAACTTATCACAGCTCCTGGACCCGTCTTATGTAATAATGATACGTTTAATGTGAAGTCTTAATTTGCTCTAATTGTTGGCATTTATGGCGTATTATACTACTGCTACTTTGCTACTTACTAATAACTACTGCTGCTTGAATCTAAAATTTTAATTTGCAAACTGTCAGCATTTGGTATGAAAATGTTCTGGGTTTAATAACTTTTTTAAATGATTTAACCGATTTAACTGGAAGTAAATCAGAAAGACCTGTTTGATAATCATAAGGATGGTGTCAGGTGAACAGATTGAAATGCTCAATATTCTACTCACAACTTAGCTATCAACTAAAGAAAAGCACAAGTTGAAAAATCTTTTTCAAAGAGACCTTATGGATAAAAAATAATTACACACATAGTTGATTGTAAGATTAAAATGTCCCTCTTTTTGTTCGGTAACTCTTTGCTGACAATGGTGTTGACATCTGCCTGAAGCCTGCAGGCAATGGAAACAGTACTTAAAACATTTTTATTACTGGAAGAGCACAAATATTAACCTACTTTACAATTTTCAGTCACATTAAACATCACATATCCCTTCACAGGATGTCAAACTTAAGCTTTTTTTTCCAAGTTTTCTAACAAATGCAGCTCCTGATTAAAGTCTTTTGCTGCACAACTTCTAAAATTTGCTCCAATAACACCCAGCCAGTCCAGTAAAGATGCCAAATCCAATACCATGATCAGTTAAGTTGTTATTTTGTGTCTGTTTACTCCAGTATGGTTTTACAGTCTTTTGTTTGCTGGTGAATGGTCTGTAATTAACCATGTATCTAAAGCTTTGTACTCGAAGGAACAAACGTGTGCATGAAAAGTTGTCTACTGATTTATAGTACTTATGGGAACCTTGGTTTCGCTTCAAGAGGCTGAGATGTGTCAGACATCTTTCTGTGAATTGAACTGATGTGTCAGATCAGAATGTCCCTGGCAACTCTATGCAGCCACTGGATTTTTCACCAATCAGACTGAAGTATTGAGCACATTTTATTGTGGGTAAAATGCCCCCCTTTAAAATACGTGAAAATGTTCTTGACTTACGAAATTAAATGTCAGCAGCAAATTTGTTCCGTGTATTTACCTTTCCATGTCCCCACTGATCACACACTCCTGTGCATGGGTACAGTGAGTGCGGTGGTTATGTAGATGAAGTAGCTGGTTTGACTGTGGCTCTGTATTACAGGTGCTCCACTGAAATTGTGCAGGGACCTTCATACATCCCCCAGGCCCCGCTCATAAACACCCCACTCAGCACATCTGAATAACAGAATGCAGTCACAGCGTGCACACACACATACACACACAGAGAGAGAGAGAGAGAGGGAGAGAGAGAGAGAGAGAGAGAGAGAGAATAAACACTTCATTGCTTTGCCTTTCTTGCACATATTGATGCTCTGTTGCTCCAAGTATTAACTGTCGTCTTTTCTTTTTTACTTTCTTTGCTTTTTTTTTTTCGCTGTGGTTTTCCTTGCTCTGCATTTTTCTGTTTGCTCAGAGGGGAACACTCACCACTGATTTTCAATTTGTTTTTAACACAGTGCATGATTATTCCCCATGCTGGTGGCTAGCACTACTGACAGCTTTGTGTGCATTAGTGTGTAGGAATGAAAGTGTATTTGTGCATATTTATGTTTGTGTCTACATGTGTTTGCCTCTGGATGTGACTGAGTGAGGACAGTGTGCCCGTGTGTACGTGTGTGTGTGTGTGTGTGTTTCTGTGTTTCTGTGTTTGTTGTTTGTGCACATCGATATGTGGGAAGGAGAGAAATGACTTTCTTTTCCAGCTGTCCTCTTGTGCAAACGCAAAAGAAAAGTGTCTTCCAGCACACAGATAACAGCCTGAGCTGACAAAGCTGCGTTCTGTGTGGGCTCTAATCCACAGAGACAAACACTCCCTCTCACATCCACTCACACACTTTTCTGTAATCCTCACTCGTCTACGCTCCCTCATTGTCTGTGCTTCCATTCTCTGAGATGACACTTCAAAGCCGGTGTAACAACACATTGTATGTTTGCCCCTGCAACTCCCAGAAGTCTTTGGTGTCTGTGTCTCTCCACATGGACCACTCTCAAAACGTATCATCTCACACTCTTGTGGTAGCCTAACGTCATCCGCATGAGATGTGTTTGTGTTTCTTAGCGTGAGACTGAGGAGACAGATGGCAGGTTTTTCTGTATCACTCAGAGACTTCACAGAACAAACCACAATGGAAAAAACAACTGAGGAAAGACTTTCCAGGAAGCTGCGTTACGTCTGACTGACCAGCTAACAGCTCAATCAGTTAATGTACATTTCTGTCCAACTCCAAGTCCACACAGCTGACGGCTTGTCTACCTGTTGGCTTGTGATAAACAGCAGAGGAGCTTTTTAGTCTTCTAGCTATGGACTGACCAGACTGTCATTAATCCAGGTAGATCCAGGTTTTGTCTTGATCCAGTCAAGATGGATCCTCATTATCAGAGAGTAATACAGGAAGTATTCTGTCATGAAGTCCCCTGGTCTGATCTGACTTATTGATATTATTCTTCTGCAGATCTTATAAGAGCACCAAAACAATAAAACAGGCCAAAGAGTCTTGAGTTTAAAACGCAATATTTCAAATAAGGAAATCCTCAGGAGAAGGTAAACATTTATGGACTACGATGAGACGTTCAGACTGCCTGCATGAGTGTTATTGTCAGGTTTGTCATTAGAAACTCATCATTTCAAGAAAGTCAAGTTTTGATGGGAGAAAAAAGGTAAATTATAAATTTATACACCAACCCAGTGACCAAACCAGCCTCTCTTCTCTTGCCAAATGTCCTGATGAAAGGCTCAGATGCTTTTAGTCATGAAACCAGAACTGAGATCTTTCTGTTGACCCACCAAAATCCTTCAGAAAGCACATTTGGTAACAGAGCGTTCATACTCCACAGAAAAGTCACCCATGCTTTAACATATCCACATAAAAACTACAACTTGTCCAGAAAGCTATGCAGATGTAAAAACACATCACACTCATATCAGTATCCCTGCGTTGGCTCCCAATTTATGAGAGAATCCCTGACTAAACTCTTCTGTCTGTGCTCAAAGCCCCTCGTGGCCTCGCTCCCAGCAATATTACAGAGCTCTTATCCCCACAGTACATCCAGGCCCGACAGATCAACTGATTAAAGGCAATTAACCATCCCACATTCACAGTGAAACTTTTCAGAGATAGGCCGTCTGTACAAAAGCCACCTATTACACTCAAGATCAGCTGAATTGATTGGCTGCTTTACAAAATCACACAAATACTTATACTGAATGTACTAGTTAACGTTATTATTTTACTAAACATAATTTAGCTATTTCAACCTTTAGCTTTTAATGTTAATATCATAGCTTTCATCTTCTTTTATTTATTCATCTAATGTAGTATTTTTGTTGTTTTAATACTTCCTATCGTTTCTATTGCCTTCTTCTTACTTCTTACTTGATGTTGCCTCTGATCCCCATGGTCTCAGTCTGTGTTGTTGGGTTCTTGTGCTGCCTGGGTTATTATTTTCATTTTTGCTATTATTGTCTACTGAATGTTTCAGTGTCTGATTGCTGCCCGTTTTTTTCCCCAGACTTTACTGATATGAGCAACAAAAAGGCATTACATTCAGTGATTTGTGACACATAACATAAAGTGGATTTGTATGTGAAAAACAAAGCTCTTAACATATTGTGCAAGTGAGGGGAAGCATTACAGCAGCACCTTGGAGACAACATTTTGCTTCTTGTTTGGCCATCTGACCTTCAATCATTCCTCTTGAGAGACACTTATTATCTCTTTTACATTGAACTTCTTTATTCTAGGTGAAATTTTAAAAGATATGTTTCCACAGGTTTATATTCTTTCTATTATTTTCCCTACATTGTACTCTGGCACAGCTGCAAACAGAGAGAGAGAGAGAGAGAGAGAGAGAGAGAGAGAGAGAGAGAGAGAGAGAGAGAGAGAGAGAGAGAGAGAAGCACAGCGAGTCATCTCAGGGTCTTTTGAGTGATTATTTGAATTGTCAACTTGTCAGAGCATCCCTAACTTGTTTCTGAGCTCCCCGCAGCTTCTCTCGCCCGTGATTGGTCAGTCGCGTTGTTGTAATTTACTTGGTTGTTGGCCTCACTGATTGTTGAGGTCAAATGCCCTCTGTTTCCATCACAGCATCCCGTCAGTTTGTACTGAAACCAGCCCGCATGCACAAACACAGTGTGGTTTCTGTAAGCAGTATAGAGTTTGACTGTGATACACCCTCTGTCAGCAGCACTACCAGCCCGGCGGGGAGCTATTGATTGGCCTTGACAGAACCAATTACATTCAGTGACAGATAGAGACATGGAGCTGTCCACAGGGAGGAACAATGCCAGTGTGTGCCAGCCAGAGACAGATAAAAAAAAAAAAAAAAAAAAAAAAAACAAAGAAAGAGGGAATATAAATATCCATATTTATCTTAGAAATGTTTGAACAGTTGCGTTCCAACTTGCTCTTCTTTTATATCTTTTTTATCAGCTTGTATAGCAGCTTGTTTGAGCAAGGGCTTTCTTTGATTTTTCACATTCTTACTTCCAATATCAGTGAAACTCTGTTCCAGATATAAAGCCTCTTGAAGCCATGAGGTCAGACATTTAAAATGCTGTCTCAATAAAAGCAGAAAACCTGATGTAAACACAGTCTTTGATTGGGAAAAAATGTTGTTTTTAATCGCTCTCTTCATTGACTAGAAGCTATAAACAGCCCAGACTGTAATGTGATTTTTTTTATGATATTTGAATATTATTTTTTTCTGTCATTCCTCATGATTAACAAACAAACAAACATTTTTTTTCCAGTGCATATAAAAGGTGTATTGTCTAAAAATATCTTTTGTATTTCTAGGGTGTATGACTACCAGCGTGTGCCGGCTGCCCTGTCTCCTCTCTCTCTGGGACCCAGTCAGGCCAAGCGATCCCGTTCGTCCTCCCACTCCACTGGGCACAGACGCAGTCGAGACAGAACCCACTCCAAAAGCTCCAGAGCTCACTCCACTGGTTCATCCACAGCCAAGTGTGAGTAATCTTAAAGAACTATGTCAAAAATACAAAGTTTACATGAAAGGTTGTGGACTTGCATCACCTGCCTCTCAGTTTAAAATCCAGGGGTCCAAAGAGTTAAAAGCTGGGATCATTGTATCGTTTAATTCTTATTGTTTTAAAGATGTCATACACAAATGATGCCGTTAATTTAAAGCTCCGTTGAGGAATTTTAGATTCATGTTGATTTTGGTGCCCTCTGTTGATAAAGTAGTACTTCTGATCTATTACGTGTGGCCAGGAATGCTACGGTTGCTCTCCCTCTTTCTCTGTATCTCTGGTCTCCCTCCTCCTTCTGCCTGCACCTCACCCGAGTGCAGTTTGAGGGGACAAAGAGGAGCAGGGAGAGCAGACAGAGAAGCAGAGAGGGAAGACACACATACACAAAAACAGCGGCTTGGAAAGGAGTCTTTACTCCATCTAACTTTAATTAGGTTAACTAGGTTTCTCCTTTAAAACCAGAATGTTTTATTCTTGGTTTTTGTTGTTTGAGTTTGGGCTAGTGGCCTCCGGTAGTCCAGTTTTCATAGTTCACTTTAGGGGGAGGTGCAGCACCTTTCCCTTTCTGTTCTTTTTGGGCAGGGTCTCCATCTCTTTTTGTCTGCCTGTATTTATTTATTTCATTTCAGGATTAATAAAGCCTGTGAGATTAACCTTTCATTCATTTGTGGTGTCCTTTTTTCCATTACATGTTATTGTCTCTCTTATATGAGCTCTTTTTGATTTAGTGTTTAGGTTAAGGAGGTCGTAATACTATCTCATTGCTCATTTTGTCCAGAATGTGTCTCATCCTTCTTTCTTTTATAGTCAAAACTGTCACTGGCCTAGAATGTGAACGTGACATGAAACAGGTAGAAAAAAAGAGCCTGTTTAAGGGGAATGCTGTTGATCACTTTATCCATCACCTACATCGCCATTAGGTTTCAGACTACAAATATAACAGTAATTTAGATGTAGTCCACCTTCACACTGCTGTTGTTATTTGCATCTGTAGTTCATGCAGGGGCATCAATATTATCTTAAGTCCATTATATAAACAACTTAAAACTCTTCACTAAATCATCTGGTCGTTTGAAAGCTTTAAAAAAGCAAAAGTTGGACATTTTAAAGTCTTTGCTTGCTCACTCATATTGAAAGAAGATTTAGAGCCAAACTCATTCTGTGCTGTGCTAAAGGAAGCAACAAGAAAAGTCTGCTAGCAAAGAGTAGCCCAGAGTGTGTTTTTATAAACCAAAGAAAGTAATTTTCCAACTAATAAAAGAAAAAAGTGAATAAAATTTGCTTAAAGATGCTTTTAGGGACATTCTAATCATCTGGATTGTATCAGATTTACTGTTTCCAGTTTTTCCAGTGTTTATCTTAAACCAAGCTAAGCTAACACAGGTACACTGTCAAATTTAAAGCCCATAGCTTCAAAAAAATAAATAAATAAATAAATAAATAAAAAATAAATAAAACCTTCCTATATCACTTTGAAACTCCCAATAAACATTTTGAGTGCTGTGTAATATATCCTCTTGCTTTCCTTTCTGTCCCTGCAGTAGGCATGGAGGAGTTGCAGGTGATTAAAAAGGAGCTGACTCTGATAAAGACACAGATCGATGGCCTGCTTGACAGTCTGGACAGGATGGACACACAGAGGAATGACCACAAAGGTAAGACACTCATTCTCAAAGACACTGGAGGCAGTGTCAGTGTGCAGTCCAATGATGGATAATCAATACACACATCAAAAACATTCAAAGGGAGACTCCAGGAGTATGCCTCTTCAACATTTCTGCCTGATTAGCTTCATCTCTCACAACCCAGATCGAAAAGATTCAGGTACTGTGCCACAAGGACACTGGATGAGGGGGATTCACCACACCAGTACGGTCACTCTTATCACTCCTGACAAATCGTTTGAATCCAGACAAAACTGTAGTGCAGGTCTTTTGATTTAGGGTTGGGTTTAGGGGGGGTTGGATTAAAGAACATGCTGAACAAACAGTGCTGTTGAAGTAACTCACTGATTAAGCTTAAAAGGGGACACAAACCATGAACTGAGACCAAAAGCAGAGGGATGATGTGCTGCTGCCCCCTTGTGGACATTTGGTGCAATGCAGTAACTATGTGAAGAAACCGAACAAGTAATTCTTCCCAAGGCGAGATCTTTTCCTTCAGTCCTATTAAAGGGATAATAAACTACAATAAAGCTCTATAATAAAGCTTAGTCCAGTCATTTAGTGCATTTTTTCTCAGGACTCTACATCCCAAATCTCTACTACATGCTCAGATATTATATGCACAGGTACATAACTATAGCCTAAAATAATAAGGAAATTGTTGCACAAATAAATACAGAATTAAAAGAAAATGCAACCTGTAATCTGCTGCAGTTTAGCTTATGAAGGGTCACGCCTTAAGAAAGTGAGTGTGTCTGTGTTTGTGTGTATGTGTCGAGGTTTGGCTGACCTTGTGCCGATTGATAGCGTTCATCCTCACATTAATTTATCTCCAGCTCTGCTTCATTCCCCTGTCCCACACTATCACACTCCTCTCTCTCTCTCCTTCCTCACACCTTCTCCTTATCTGTCCTCCATCCTGTCGCTCCCACTCTTGTTTTCAGCCTGTCATCTTGTTCAAAGTCAGAGGGAATTTTTTTTTGTCCTGCCATAAATGATTTTTTTTATTTCTTTATGTCCCTGCCCAAATGAAAGCAAGGTTGGACATCAACAATATTCTTTGTCTGATAACTTGTGTCTGATAACGTGTGTGTGTGTGTGTGTGTGTGTGTGTGTGTGTGTGTGTGTGTGTGTGTGTGTGTGTGTGTGTGTGTGTGTGTGTGTGTGTGTGTGCTGTAGGTTCCCCCCTGAGGGAGGACAGTCCGGCCAGCTCACCATACGCTTTGTCTGCCAGCAGCCCTGAGCACTCCCTCTCCTCCCTCTCTCCTCCCAGCTCTCGCCATCGAATCCACAGGGAGAGCCCAGACCTGAGGGACCATGATGATGACCACCACACGGTAAACACACCTGGAATCTCTCGGCCAAACTTTGTGATTATTCCCTTGATTTGTTTTGATTTTTTTTATTATTACTTTTCTGAATCACTGAGTTTCAATGACAGTAAAATGAAGACAAAGAAGTATATTGCACTAACAATGGAAAGTTACAGCACCTATGTACTGAGATTCTCTATTGCTATCTGTTGGTCCTTATCTATAGTAAATCTTTGGACACTGCCCCAAATTTTGGTAAATTCAGAGTCTTTCAGGTTGGCTGTCATTAATTCCAGGTTGAATTCAGTCTTTTTTGGCATGCTGTACTTATGCCTTTTAAAAAATACTGTACTATACTATCAGTAATACAGGTAAAAACTGAGCTTCCAGGCTCGCCTTAGAGCTGAAAAATTAAAGATTATTTTATGCTCTGAAATATTATTAAAGCACTGTTACATTTAACAAAAAAACATCAGCTCAAGTTTTAGAATAAAGCAGAAAAGATAATCAGATGTTCCCATCTTCTAAAAAGAACAGATACGTAAAAACTACTGAGTCTCCTCGGCTGTGAAATCAATCTATACTCATGCATTACGTTTCACTGAGTCATTCTGACTTTGCACTTTAATGAAACTTCTCCTTGTCTTTTTCCTCTGTCCTGTGTCTCACTGTCTGTCTGTTCCAGATGAGCAACCACAGCTCTGACCCAGAGGAGGAAATATGAAGGAGGAAAACCAGAAAACATAGCAGATGTGGATAAAGTGCCAAACATGGAGGAAGAGAAAAACAACCAGAAAACCAACATTCATATCAGAGGATCATCTCTCCTACAACTGGGTGCACATTTCAACAACACAATGCGTTCATTGTATCACAGCTGCTTCTGTGAACATACCTGTGAGGACAAACACTGAGACTGATGATTTCTATGTGCACATACTTTAGGGAAATTTACTTTGTAGGGTTGAGGGAGAGTGACAGAGACAGCCTGATCTTATCCAGAGAGTAATTATAGAGATTACCTGAAGGTATGGTAGTGAATTAAACTTTTTATAATCCTGCCTAATCACATCTTTTATTTGAACTGTGAGAGCTGAGTTCATGCAGCACCAATATTCCAGTATGAATCCAAATAGTGCAATATATTAATCCAAACCAGACAATAGACTTCCTGATTGAAGCATTATGTAAGCAGCTTACCAGTTTAGCTTGTTCTCATTAAAATACTACTTCTGAACAGGCAGAAAAATGTTGCCTCCATATGTGCAGAAGTCATTAACATGTCGTCAGGCTGGTGTGTAAGAAGAGCTGCAGTGTTTGTGAAGAATCTCATTCTTCTTTCTTCCAAATAAGCAAACTCCTCTTTAGGACAGAATTTACAACTTGCAGTTTTTATTAATATATCACAGTTTTTCTCAGTCGCTTTGGTGCATTTCTCACATCACTTTTAACATTTGCAGAACAGTTTGTGCATTTCTCAAAACAATTGGTACATCCTGCAAAACCTAGTCAATAACCTACAAAAGCGTGCCACTTGCTCATAATGGATAGTTCATTCCTCAAAAGCAAGTATTAATTTTATTGAAGTGTCATCAAGATGAAAAGTTCTGACACCATTGTTTATGAACAAGATAGTCAAATGGCTTTTTCATGTTTTCATTATGACAGTTTACTCGATGAGTGTTTTAAAATGCAAAAAAAACTTAGATCTTGGTGTTACTGCCTGAAAATGCTCAAAATTGTGTATCTCTCTCAACCTTATGGCATTGTTTGCAGTCACCATTGCGCAAATGACTTCTTCTTGTTGCAGAGTAAAAAGATGCCCTCTTTCACCTCTGTGTGGTTGAATCACTGTCCAATATATACACCTGTTCTCTTGACAAAATGTTTGAATAATTGAATTTGCAGTTCCCAACATTTGGCTGCACCCTTTCGACCAGACTCAGCCATTGCGAGGCCTTGATTGAAAACATGGTCCACAACTGTAGCCCTAATTTCATCAGGAATCTGCTTATGTACTTGGCCTCTTCTTCCTCTTCCCCCATTTTGTCCCCTTCTCCATTCCTCCCTGTACACCCCCACCCCACCCCCACCAAGCTGACCTTCCATTTCTGTGCCACATTATTGTCAAGACAGTTTGGTGGCTTATCATTGGTTGCAACTAATGCTTGATCAATGAAAGATGAGAGAAACTGTTCATTTTATGAAACATAATCAGGAAAAAAAAGATAAGGAAATGTTAAAATTTGCTTGAGAGATTTTGACAACTAGTTCAACATTTTTGTAAGTAATGACTCAAGCAATGACATGAGGACTGTTAGTTTTTGAGGGATTGACTACTTATTAGTTCTTTTTGACTGACATGACATAAGCAAATGATAAAGTTATGAAACAGGAGAGAATTGTATGACAAAAAATTGATGCATGTCCAAAGCTTTTGTAATTTGTTGAAAGGAATGACAAACTGATACTATGATGTGCACAAATGACTACATGTTGTGGAGGTTGAAGTAATATTTATGGGAATTTTAATTCTAATCAGAGAGATGCACCAAAGCAACAAACAAAAACTGTAATATTGATGCAAATAATGCTAAATCTGGTGTGGCTAGATTTAAAGTATGTAAACAACTTATTTAAAGACTCTTGTAATTTTTACTATGAGGTCTTTGCTGGAATACTGCTTGCATATATTGTAGAAATTAAAGCTCTCCTCTGCTGCGAAAGTAAACAGACCTGTCAAGAAAAGGACTTTCAGACTGATCGCTGGTGAAGGCTTGTTTTATCATGCTGAACATATATACTTTTAATGACAACAAAATGTAGCAATCAATGAATCAATGTGAATCAGAGCAATCTCTGAATTATTTTCCTGTTCCGTTTCATTTAAGAGAAGGAAAAAAAGGTTGTTTTTGGCTTGAAAGTGTCACTGACTCTGACAGAAAGGTTGTAGAAATGCTGTTGTAGCAGAAACAAAGATGTTTTATATACTTCAAATGTAAAAGAGGAACATCACAAAACCTCTTCCACCATGTATTTGGCACTTTTAGACATGCAGATTCCCAGGTCAGTGTGTAATATTGTGTATTACTGTAAACTTTTCTGTAATTGTTCAGCTGTCTGATTGACTCTTGTTTTAGAGTTTCTCATTTGTTTTTTTTTTTTTTTAAGAAAAACAACAATGTATAATTACAATTCCTGAGGTGTTACATGTTTTTGTTTGCATACGAAAGATAAGCCAAGTGGAAATACTCATTGTCACAGTAGTAAAGGTATTTTCATATTGAGTATAAATACAAAAAATGAGAGAGTGTTTTCTTTGCATTTCTTTTTTTTTTCTGAAACAGATGCAGAGGAAAAGAGTGAGCATTTCATGTGGGAAATAGTGTGGGGTATGAGATAACTTCTGATATTGTGACATTTCAAAACTAAAACTGGATAGATAGATAGATTGATAGATAGACAGACAGACAGACAGACAGACAGACAGACAGACAGACAGATAGACAGATAGATAGATAGATAGATAGATAGATAGATAGATAGATAGATAGATAGATAGATAGATAGATAGATAGATAGATAGATAGATAGATAGCTCTGTTGCTGAAGCAGACCCTTGTACAGAGGCAACAGTAATCTTTGTAATAGCTGCAGGATCCATTCAAAGTGTTGCTGCATGTTGTTCTTCACTCTCTACACACTTCCTGTCCCTCTCCCAAGCTGCACTATCTGATAAAGGCAAGTAAACCATAAAGTACTGATGGGATCAAAAGAAAAGAGAAGGAAACATTTTAAGAGCACTCTCTATAACAAGTCATGGTATGTACACTACATTACACTACACTGTAATACACTGATTTTTTTTTTCTAAAAAATGTTTGAATTTTCTCCCCCAACAGCTGTTCCTCATAAAGCCATCTTGTACTGCTATAAAAATGAGTGTGAATGACTAAAAACAGGTCATGTGAGACACTAATGCTCCATGTACTGATGATATTTATTCATAATTCAGTTCTAACAGGCCAACACTTGAGCTCTGATTTGAAAACGTCATCTAAATGGCAAGTTACATGTACAGCCTCTTGTCTATGCATCACAATATTATTGAACTCGTTTTCTTTCAAATAACCTAGTTTGATTAAATAACCAACAAGGAGAACAATCGTTTCAGCATGAGAGACTCAGCCTGCTCGAGAGGGGTACTTTCAGTCAATGTAATGGAAAAGTAGCCCTGAAGGATGAAAAAATCCACCAAATGAAATCTTAACAATCTTGTAACATATAGACACCTGTCTGCCAAAGTTTTAAGTTTTTACAGTGAGGTTGTCTGGAGATAGCAACAGCATAAAGCCTTTGAGTGTTTTTTTTTTTTAATTTAATTTATTTCTTTATTTTTTTAAAATAAAAACTACAATTAGATAATGTGCACTGTGTGATTCAACCTGACACTTAAACAAATGTGTTTTAGTTCATTTGAATCTCTACTATGCATCTCTAGTGTATATCTAGTATTCGCCCCTGATTCACCCCTAATTCACACGTACAGTGTGAGCGCCGCGGTCCGTCAGCGCCGCGCACTACGCTGTACTTCGCTGCCATTCAAGTCAATGCTGGAGTACGCTGCAGAGACGCATCAATCTCTGTAGAGCAGATCGTACCAAACAGGAAAACAGACAGGAAAAACGATCAGAGTTTCCGTCTTTTCAAAATAAAGTACCATGTTCAGACTGTCGATTGTATATCTTCATATATCAAAACTACGACAGTGGCACAGAGCCAGCAGTCATCAGCGGGAATCCGACACCATGGACGTGGAAAAGTTTATCTTGGAGGCGGAAAACCATAATTATCATTATATACAACACAACACATCCTTTATATAAGGACACCAACAGAAACTAAAAGGGAAGGACTGAATTGCTGAAGTTCTGGAAGGGCCAGGTGAGCTTAACGTACTAAGTAATTATAATGAAAGTAGCTGTCATGGGTGTGATTCCTGTGTGAACATGTGATCTTGTGATCTCGCATATCCAGCTACTAAGTACTCTGAGCTGCGCTCCGCTCCACAGACGGATCCAGTGTGAATCGGCGCGCGCCGAAAACCGCGGTGCTGACTGACCGAGGCGCTGATGGAGTATGTGTGAACAGTCTATGGGTAGACGCAAGTGGAAGAAGGAAGGATGATTACTTTGGAGCTTTGAGACGCATCCCAAATTCGATCGAAGTACCGTAAACTGTATAAAGAACCCGGATGCGGACTTGCCCCGCCCCTTTTACCAGGTCTGCTGCCGGACGTAACTTGAACGGACCAGAGCGGACTTTTCTCAGTTACAATCCTACATTGCAACATCCAGCAAGAGAAGACGACGAATAACTTAAAGTATCCACTGCTGTTCTAAAAGTAGTTGGATCGTTGTGCAGGCCGTGCCTCTTCAGTCCGAACTCTGGAACGAACATGCCAAGTCTGAACTTTCAGAGAATGCAAGTTCCAACGTATGAACTTTGAATTGAGAAACAGCTACGAACTGCAGATTTTAGCACTTCCGCATTGTCTCATATTTTCCGACCGAAGTTGGCGCTTGGCCAAAGCAGTGAGGCTGTCTTGAGATAAGCAGCATAAAGCCTTTGGTTGGGTATTTCTTTATATGATTCAATTAATTAAAAATTGAAAGGATATGAAAAGAAGAAAAAAATATGTCAAATCAAATATGGCCTTTTACAATCTGTTTTTACTCATCTACCTCTGAGCAATTATTTCAGCTGTTTCCACCGAGGTCAACTTGTGACAGAGGGATCTCTTACACAACCAGGTTTCTGTTGACAAAGAGATAAGCACATGTGTGCTGAATATTAGACTGAACAGAGAGTCTGTCGAACTGCATGACTACATGTGACAAAATAATCTGATTCTGTTCAATTAACTGAAAAATTGTATTTTTTTTTTTTCTGGTCCAAGCTGCTGACCCAGTCAGGATATATTCATGAGCGCAAACAGGCTGCAGCAACTCAAGGGTCATATTTTGCCTGAAAATAAGGTAAGCATCAAACTTAAAATAGTTTAATATACTTTATTGTGGATGTGTGACGTTGCCCTTCAGAGATTACTTTGTATAACCATATGACCACGGGCCAATAGATGCTTTAACATGATAGAGATATAAAAGTTATTAAGGATGGGAGACGATCCAATGTGGGCTGTTTGATCAGTGCTCAGATTTGGAAGTGTCAGATTTCCCTTTATTACTCTGTTTCTTTACAATGTTAATATTGATGGCTACGTTGTCCTTGAGGATTTTTGTATCATGAATAAAATTTGAAACACTAGTATAAAATAGTTATAACAGCATACACTTGCAACTTTGGTCATAAAATTGTATTTTTGAATGTATTATTGTCATAAAAATATTATGAATGATATTTTAAGGAAAAATTTATATTTTGTGATTCTCAAAGTTATCACCAGAAATGCTTTATTTGACTGTGATTAGTAGTTATTGTTACTGTACTGTTTTCAGTACTTTTTTTACTGACAGGGAAAGCACATGTTGTCTGTTGAAAGTTGTTTCTTTTAATTTGGAAAAAGGTGTCATAATCAAATCAAATCAACTCAACAATTCTAATATACAGATGTTGTATTTTTTTATTTGTCAAATATGAGAAATTTGAATAATTTCAAATATTACTGGCCTTATCATATTTCATCCCAGCTTTATTATTATTATTATTATTATTATTATTATTATTATTATTATTATTATTATTGTTGTTGTTGTTGTTGTTGTTTTGGTAGATTACAGGAATGGACGGCTCACCCAGTCCTCTGACCACCCATGTGCTGAACACTGCCATGGGTGTCCCAGGATCAAACATGACACTCAGTCTCCATCGACAAGATCCAGCCACAGATGCCTGGAGTTTGATAACTGCAGGGTAAAATCCTGGGGAAACCTGTCGTGTAAAATAGCTTGAGGAATCATGATTTATTGCCACAGGGATACCTTAAAATGGATTTAGCCATACAATCTCAAATTCATCCCATTTTGTCTTAACAGAAAAACTAACGATGATGGTCGCTGCCCAGGACTTATCACTAAACAAACATTCATACCTGGTGTTTATAAAATGCATTTTGAGACTGCTCAGTACTGGCAGAGCATGGGTGAGACCAGCTTCTACCCATATGTTGAGGTGAGGAACTCTACATCGCCAGGAAAACTGTTGTATTTCATGCTCCTGAGATGATCATATTTTTTGCTGAATAATTAAATAGCTATCTGTCTACATTAAAGTGATCACCTTCTTTTTGTTTGGTTTCAGGTTGTTTTCACAATAACTGACCCTGGCCAAAAGTACCATGTCCCTCTGCTGTTGAGTCGTTTCTCCTATAGTACATACAGAGGGAGCTAGAGAGCAGACGTGATGCTGAGGATACTTCCTATTATCACACTACACAGCTCTACCATGCCAAGACCAAACCACTTTCCATTTGAAATGTCAAGCTTAATCGTTTGGAGGAGTTTATACCTTAAAATGTGTTGTCCAGTTTATGTTAACCTTATTAAACATTAACCTGTTGAATCATGTTTTTGAATTTGAAATGAGTTTTCTTTCTGTAACTGATAGAAGTCCATTTCCGCCATTTTTCTGCATCGTTAAAAACTACTTCTGTCCACTTTTGGTGTAAACACTATAACTCTTATGAATATACCGTCTATGGAATATACTTGTCCTAAAGGATGAAAACATGTTTCCTTTAACAGATTATTTCTGAAATGTACCGGAAGTACCATTCTGAACAGCTTCACCAAAAGGAAATTTAACCGTCTTCATATTTAGATTAAAATATGATAATTAAAAATATATAACAAGATCATGGATTACTTGACAAGTAAGAGCGGTTCGGTAACAACTTCTTAGTTTTGGCTATCGTTTGTCTTTGTTCTGGGGTCGATTGCTTTACCCTGTGTTGAATCGATTGTTTGGATTTTGATTACACAACCCTGAGCTACGTAGGGCCTTACGTCTGATGGAAGTTTAGGTGCTTCATATTTGACTACCTCTTCTCTTTTTAATCCTCTGAGTCTACAAATCTGTCATAAATCATGGCTGACGACGAGCTAGAGGCTATAAGGCAGCAGAGAATGGCGGAGCTCCAGGCAAAGCACGGGGTGAGTGAGAACATAGGCAGTAAACGTGTTTGTGTCCGCCTTATAAGGAGATGCTGGGTCCAATGTGCTGCAAGCTAACGCTGGAGGAGCTAAACTGGTCACCACAACTCCCCTGATCTATCAGACACTCAGGGGATGAACATGCTTCACTAATGAGATGCATAAACTGTAAATGAGTTCTTGTTTTCTCTGTCGATGAGATGAAACGGAGGAAATAAGCGTAATGTCACTGCTAGCTTGACAGCGCACACCCATCTGATGACAAAGCTAGTTGAGAAGAGCAGAACAAAGAATTTCAGATAGATTATTTTAAGAAGAAAATGAACAGACGAGTTCACCTGTGTGGATTAATATCTTGGATTGTATTTTTTTGCGTGAAAAATGTGTATTAAAAGTAACATCTCTCATCTGAGAAGATTTCATTAAAACAGTCAAGCTTATGCCAGCTTCAAAATATATTTATTTATTTGTAGCTTTGGACAAAGTAGTACACAGTATGCCATATAATGCCCTGCAGAGTACGGCAGATCAATTGGTGAGACTTGATTTCAGAAGCTGTTCGCTTGTCAGTATAGATTTGTTCACACTGCAGTACATGATGGCAGCCAAGACATCAGTTATCAGTGCATATGAGGTTAAATAGCCTCTAGGCCACAAAAATAGGTTTGACTTACATTCATATGTGTACTATTTCCATTTTATCTTTAGAACAGTGAGGCACAGAAGTCAGATCACTAAAATGATAGAAATATTAAATTTAATTAAATGAAGTGCCCCACATACTGCACATCTCAGTTTACTCAGCATAACATTGTTAATGACTAAATGCATCAAGAGTTTATAAGGGAAGATGAGGGTTCACAATGCTCATGGAAATTCTGGCTTTTTTGAATAATTAAACAGAGTTTCCATCAATGTAATTATGGAAAACATTATTTTGACAAAAACTGCTTTGTCAGGCTACTCACAAACTTATGGGATTTTTTAAAATGTCCTTTATAACTTTGTTCTTTCAGAATGCTTCAAATAACCAGCAAGGAGAAGAGGCCAAGCAACGGTAAGATTGGCTAAATACCTGTTCACTTTGAATGGTTCATTTGATTGCACACTTAACATGTTTAACTAAATTTTTGAAAATATGACATACAACAAACTTTTAAGAGATTAAGCTGTTTTATAACTGTAGTAAATTGGAGTGTGAAACAATAAAAAAAAGAACCATAACTTCATGTCTGTGGGTGTACCAGGAGGACCAGGCTGATATTCTGATGGCTTAGATTTGTGATAAATCCTTTGTATTCCAAACAGTGATAGTAGGATCACAATCTCCAGTGAACCCACATCATACACACATCACCACCTCAAAGGTGTGGCAAATATTATTGAAGTGAGTGATCATATTGTTAATTTCATATCCACAGAGAAACAGAAATGAGGAATTCTATATTGGCTCAAGTCCTTGACCAGTCTGCCCGTGCCAGATGTAAGTATGCATTCAGATTTATTGCTGTGCTCTGAAAGGGATTCCTTTGGCAAGTTATCATGTTCATGTAAAACAAAAAGATGCAACAAATATTCATTGTACCATTTTTAAATCTGTTTTGCAAAATCTGTTTGAAAAGAAGCCAAATTTTAAATATTTTAATGATGACACTGAAAGCTGTTTTTTTTCCAGTAGACTTGTCCTTATCTCTAGCTATGTCACCTTTAGCAGGCAGTGTTACAAAGTTTGTAGATGTAAATGACAGCAATTTTTGTAATAACTTTTAAGTGACTGCACTATGTGTCCAGTGTTTGATTGAAACTATATTGTGAACCCTGTTTGTGAATGTTTTTTTTTTCTTTTTCAGTGAGCAACCTGGCTTTGGTGAAGCCGGAGAAGGCCAATGCAGTTGAAAATTATCTCATTCAGATGGCTCGATTTGGAAAGTTAGGGGGAAAGGCAAGAAACTTACCTCGGTTGCTTGTAGCATTTTATATTTTCAATGTTGCACATTTTCATGTTCCAGCGGCGCGATGAATGGAGTTTCCTTTTTTTCAGATTTCAGAATCTGGATTGATTGAGATTCTAGAAAAAGTCAGCCAGCAAACAGAGAAGAAGACAACAGTTACAGTAAGTTATTGGATAATGAAATATGTTTAATTCATTGCACCTGCTGCTCAGTCCGACATTGTTTTTGCTCTCTGTTTGTCAGTTCAACAGACGGAGGGTGATGGACTCAGATGATGAGGATGATTACTAACTTCGAATTGGAAGCCAGAAATGAGCCAAGACATCTGAAGAGGACACACTTTACTGGGACTCTAATAACACTTCTGATTAGCTGAATCCCAGGAGTCAAAGTGAGCTTCTGTATGTCTGGAAACCGAATGCCAAGAGGGAAGATCAACAAAATGGAGTTGACAATGCTGCACAGGTGGTGGGGCTGTGATCATGAGATGTTCTTTCACATCTTTCTTCACTGCACAAGCTGTGCACTGCTTGTGACAACCCCTGATAGCACCATTTGGCACCATTTGACTCCACTAGTACTTCCCAATAGTTACTCTTTTTTATTTTACCATGACTTCTGTTTTTCAGAAAAAAAAAAGTTGAATAAAATGCTGCTGTTGCATTTATTTTGACTGTTTGGAAAATACAGTACACAGCCTTCCATTCAGGAACAGCTCTCCATTAGTACTAGAATTGTGTGCTTGAATATTTCCCTTTTTTTCTGATGTATCTTGAAGTTTACATTAAAGAAAGAACGAAAGCCTTAAATTTTTCTCATAAACTATATCTAATATGATCAGCTATTATATAAACAAGTGTTCAACTCAGCGATTCATTTAAGGTTACATATATTCCATTGGCTACAGTCTCACAGTTCTCTTGGTTGTGAAGACACTCAGCACAAAGTCAGATATAAAAAAAAACACAGCAGCATCACAAATTCACTTTGCTGAAGTGTTAAAGTCAAGCAATGATTGACTATTTTTGAAAGCTTAACATTTGCAGCGACTGGGCTTCAGGTTTGAATCTATACCTGACAGATTCCCAAATGTATCCAACTACCTTTCAAATAAAAAGCATGAAAGAATGAAAGTATTTTTCATCTGTAAGAAACACTCAGAACCCCAATTACACACCTGCAAATATGTATGTTAGTAAGCTTTGTTTACTCTATACACTAACCATCCCAACCAAAGAAAATCCTCTTTACTCTATTTAATTGCTTTAAAAAAGAAATTCTACAATTTGCTTACACTTGAATTTACTATTAGTGTAAACTTCATCTTAGCATGCTCCTTCATTACCATTGAGTTCAACAGTAGTACAGGGGTATGGCTACTTGGGTGTTATACCTTAATATCATTATTTCATTACTGACTGAATCCAACAAAAAATGAACAAAGTGATCATTTCTTCATGTTGAACTGACCCTCTGAAAATGTTGACTTTATCTAAGAATTACCAGAGTATATTCATTACTGTAACTCAAAAGTGGCCCATGATTTGGAGAATTAGTGTAGATTTCATTGTTGCTAATTCGGTTGGGTTTCAAAAGTGCCGACTCAGGAGAATAAGAATAATGGTTAATGAAAGTTCAGTGATCTCATAATTTCCAATAAAGTCAGGGTTATAGTCAGCATAATGCTTGCCATTGACACTACACAAAAACAGTTTTCTATAATTATTTATTTGGTTATTTCACAAGTCATGTATAAATAAGGTATCACATGAATTGTAAAATACCACAAATCTACTCTATAATTCAGAGGGTTGGTCTCTACTCTTGCCCCATTTCACACGACCGTGGTCAGATGACTTCTCATTGGCTGTTCTTAGTGTTTACTCAAGACTGCTCGGCTCTGATTGGCGGTAAAATAAGCCATGTGTTTAGAGCCAGCCAATTGAGAGAGACCTCCCGGAAATGCTATAGTAAGGTTGAGTACTGTTAGCATGACACGCGAGGAGCTTTGTAAAGAGCATTGAAACATATTCAGGTAAAGTTTATTGAATAGATTTACCTGTTGACTCGAAGAGCTGTACCCGACGACAGTATGGACGAGCCAAATATAGTAACATGCACCGCTCCTGTGAATATAGCTGTGATAAAATACTGTAAGTATCACATCGATTTTATGTTTAACCTTGTTTTACAGTTATGGATCAGAGTCAAATAGGCTTGATACTTTTTGTTATACGGTGCGTATGTCATGTCACGACATATGTGGCCATTAAATGATTGTTGCTTTTGATCGGCCACATACAGTACCATTGTAAAAATACAATTATGTCAACATTTACTTTCAGGGGGGAAGAGAAACGAAGAATTAATCCTACCCATTAACTCATCTCTGAGTGTCACCTTGCATCAGGATCAGGTACCTAAAATTTATATATATATATATATATATATATATATATATATATATATATATATATATATATATATATATATATATATATATATATATTTGACTGGTGAAAGAAACTGTCCGCTTTATGATTGATGTTGCTTCTGTCCAGAGCTTCAACAGTGATCTTTTTTAATCTCCATGAATGCCTCACCAAAGTGCTTTCCCAAGTTTAGTAAAACTGTGTGAAACATTATTATTACAGCAGAGCATATATTGCTTTAACAATGTTATAAACATTGTAAGATTATACTGAGAGCGATAACTTAGTTCTTTAAACTGCTTTAAAGATAAGCACCTTAAATAATGTCTCTTAAATAAAGTCTTGATGGAACTGAAATCCTAAAATCAGGGATTTTATTTTGTGATGATATGCCAACAGTTTCTCAGATACTTGCCTTGTCTTCCTATTTCTATAAAGCTTAAAACAACCACAACAGTTGCCATCAGCAGATCTTTTCAAGAAGATCGAATTTGGCTCAATGGCAAAGAAGAGGACATAAACCACCCCAGACTACAGTCCTGTCTGAGAGAGAGTAAGTTCTGTTTGTTTGTACTATTCCTCTTAAAAGTATTCGTAAGATAAGAAACTTGAAGAGTTTCTGGACCTCTTTGTAATATGTCTGTGTTGTCTGTGTTTAGTCCGAAGATTAGCAAGAAAAAGACGTAATGATGGAGATCTCGCTTTGGATACCGCTGGTTTGTCTCACAAAGTCCACATCTGCTCTGTTAATAACTTCCCCACTGCTGCTGGGCTCGCATCCTCAGCTGCTGGATTTGCTTGTCTTGGTAAGTGTGTTTGTGTGTCAAAGTGTGAACTTCATGACCTACATATCAAGAAGAATTGTTTAATTGAATATTTAATAAATCCCAGTCATCTCAGTTCAGTGTTTTCTGTTCTTCCTTCCCATTTTTGAACTGCAGTTTACACTCTTGCTCGGGTGTTTGGAGTAGAAGGGGAATTGTCTGGGATTGCTCGGCAAGGCTCAGGAAGCGCCTGTAGAAGTATGTATGGAGGGTTTGTCCAGTGGATCATGGGGCAGAAAGAAGATGGTAAGGACAGTCTGGCCCAGCAGGTGGAGCCAGAGACACACTGGCCGGAGCTCAGAATTCTTGTTCTCGTGGTGAGTTTGAAATATACAGAGGACGACAGAGTGAATGCTAAATAGTAACACTGGTCTATTAGGACTTGGTATATTTGATATTTTGTGTAATAAATTTATATTTTAACAGGCTAGTGCTGAGAGGAAACCAGTGGGCAGCACTTCTGGGATGCAAACAAGTGTTAAAACAAGCTCCTTGCTGAAGGTATTGAGTTACGCCCAAACTCTAAGTGTAAATTTTCCTATTTTAAATTTCTGAAAGAAGGTTTATCTCAATCTTTTCTGTCTGTGTGTAGCACCGTGCTGAGTCCATTGTCCCAGGCCGGATGGCAGAGATGATCGAAGCAGTACAGAGAAAGGACTTTGTGGCATTTGCTGAACTAACCATGAAGGACAGTAACCAGTTTCACGCCACCTGCCTTGACACATACCCTCCAATTTTCTATCTCAACAGTGTGTCCCAGCAGATCATTAATGTGGTTCATAGGTACAACAGACACTATGGGGAGACCCGGGTGAGCAACTTCACACATTTATTTCTATCCCTATTAGTTGAGTATTCCACATTTTTCCTCATCTAAACAGCTTTCCACTGTTTATGATAAAATTCTTGTCAACATGTGACTGCATTATTACATAACAAAATAACTGACAAAAAGAAAGCAAATAAAATGATGGATCGTGTCAGTTTTAGTTCTCTGTAGTGTAAAAATCAGTGAAATGATCAGAAGTTGTTATAGTGTTATTATACTTTATTTTAATTTTTTGAACATTTTCTTACCTGCTGCTATTTGTAAAAAGAGATGCCTGCTTTTTGTTGTTTACAACAATGTATGTGCTATTTTAAATTATTCTATTCTATTCTATTCTATTCTATTCTATTCTATTCTATTCTATTCTTAATGCAAATGAAGGGTAGACATTAATTCAGGCTACGAACTTAGTTTGATTCTTCATTGTGTGAATGTCTCATAAGAACACATAATTGCACTCCTTTCAGTGTTTATAATCGACTTGTTTCTCACTTCACTTCTTACTCAGTCTACACTCTTTTTCTCTTGCCCTGTTGCACACAGTTGAATTTCTGAGATGGTGTAATGAAGATGTGAAACTTTTTTTTCTCATACAGGGGAACAGAAAACTCTATATTTGATGGTCACAGTCTGTTTGTTTCCCCTCTAGCTGGCCTACACATTTGATGCAGGACCCAACGCAGTGATCTTCACACTACAGCAGCATGTTCCTGAGTTTGTAAAAGTGGTTCAACATTTCTTCCCTCCAGAGATCAATGGAGGACAGTGAGTTGACATGTGATAAATATCTGCAAAATATTGCCAACATCCAAACTATTAATTTATTATTCTTTTTTGAGGGTTGTCAAATACAACTACACAATAAAATCTTTTTTTTTTGCTGTCATTTCTTCAGGTGTGTTTCTGTAAATGACTCACTAAGTTTTGTTTCCTTCTCTGCAGGTTTATCAAGGGTGTTCCAGTTAGCAGTGCTGCCCTGTCTGAGGAGCTGAAGCAGGCTATTGGTTTAGAGCCAATGTCAAAGGGAATAAGCTACATCATTAGTACTAAGGTACACAAGTACAAACAGTGATAACTCTGTTTCCCTGGATTTTATAAGTGAACTTTGAACAGAAAATTAATGTCAGTCTCTTGTATTTGAGTTTGTATTATGACCTGTAATTGCCAAGACTGCATATTACACTGTAAAGTCATGACTTAACTTTTGGCAACCTGCAAGAAAGACTCGAATATATGTCAACATTTCCTTTTAACACGTACAATTGGTGTGCAGTTTTTCCTCTGCTGTGCTGTAACACTAGCATCTAAATCCATTCCTTCCTATGTGAATACTTTCTAGAACAAGATATCTGAAATTATGAAAGAAATGAAGCATCTGATCTTTGTTATGAATTTTTTTCTTGTTCTGTGTTAAAGGCTGGTCCTGGCCCCTGTGCTGTGACAGATCCTGCTCAGCATCTGCTTGGATCTGATGGGCTTCCGAAAGAAAGTGTGTGATGCCTGCAACCCTGAGTGGACAAAGTTAAATGGCAGAAATAAAGAAAAAACTTAACAAATGTAATTTGTATTAGAAATATGTACAGTAACTATTTTTTAAAAGCAACTAACATCAGACGTGCAATTTTGGATTGCTAATGTATTTCTTTATCAGCAAACAACAGATCCTTTACTCTAAACTTGTTGATATTTCCAATGAGGCTATTTTTCATGGAGGTCTGTCAATCTTAGTCCAAACCATAAAATAAAGTATATTTTAGTAAATGAAAGTGTTATGTTTTGTGTTCAGGTATTCACAGATTCAGACATCTTTATCATGAGCTTGGATTAAAGGACCCTAAACAGAATGAGCATATGAAGAGTGTGAGTGAGAGTTTAGTATGCACATGTTGTCCTTGCCGGTTCACTGATCTGGTTGGTTTCTTGGGTTTGCCCTGCCTGTCATGTAGCTGTTATTCCGAAATGACGACTCGTAAAGCCCCGCCCCCCGGTCAACCCGCTCCTCCACACCTCACATCACTTAAATCCATTTGCTTCCTCGTCGAAACGGTCAGTACCGTTTTCGCTGCTGTACTGGAGAGTGAGAGCCGTTTGTTGAGTGAACACGATGGGTAGAATAGAGTGGGCAATGTGGGCCAATGAGCAGGCTCTGGCCTCGGGGTTCAGTAAGTATAAACTTTATGTGTTCAAAAGTTACATTTTTACTTCAAAATATCCACTGAGATTTCTGGAGGCAAAATTCTGAACTCGTAAAAATGAATAATAATAACTATATATCCTTTTTTAAAAATTAATTATTCTTTTGTTATTCACAGGAAATTGTTTGTAGTTCTCATTGCACGTTTATTGGTCAAGTAAAATTTGCGCATTGATATCATACTTTTGTTTTTACTTTTATAAATAGCAGCAATGTATTTAATTCATGTTATACTCAGATAGCTACTAATAACAAATTTGAATAAGAAACTAAAAGTGAAGTCGATGTATAACTAAGCTGGGCATTTTTTCACTAATTAATTTTCACTATAAGGAACTTTCCTCTTGAAACGTGTGATTTTTTTTTCTTCCTGTTTCCTTGTTTCAGTTTACCTCACTGGAGGCATTGTTGGAGTGGCTGGACAGTTCAGAGGCTGGCAGTTTGCTGCTTTTGGTGTGTATCCTTGGTGTGTGGATGAATCAAGAATTTAATCTAAAGCAGGAGCACTGAAATGGTTCATTTGTAAAACTTTAAGTTTCCACCATCCCCTTTCAAAAAAATCACCCAAAAAGTCAGTGCAGATTGAATTTGAGCTACGTGCATTGCTGCTGCTTTGCAGCCCTTGTAAAACAATGGTAGCTGCTATTATATGCTACAAAAAGTATTTGTATCTGAGGATTTATTAAAGCCCTCAGGTTGTACAAGTCTAATTTAGTGACTAGAAAACTGAAAGCATGAAAAAAAAAAAAAAAAAAATGAATTTAAGCTTGTGCTTGTTTGTGCTACAGGAGAGGATATCTTAGACACTTGCAAGACTTTCCATGTGCACATGATTAAATCTAAAACCTAAACCTGGTTTGATATTCTGTTGAAGAAGAGACTGAATATAATTCTTGGATTCCTTTAGAAAAAAATTAAGGATGACATGTTAAGATAAGTTACAGATGGTAAAATGTTTGAAATATGAGACAGAGATCAGTTTTTTTTTTTACCTGGAATTCCCTGCATATCCTACATATATTCTCCTTTATATCAGATCCAACCAGTCCATCCATCATTTTCTTTCCCAAATAGGCTTTGATGTCTTATCATAGGTATAGTGTGACCTAGTACGTCGTGTAATGTGAGACAGCCTTGACAGATTTTCAGTGCTGCTGGAGTGTTTGTGTGTCTATTGGAGTATCCCAGAAGCAAGAGGGCTAAGGGCACAAGTATGGGAAGAACGTAAGTAAACACATTTTGCAACAATTAAGTCATTTTCAATCCATAGACAGTATGCACATGATTTTAATGGACAAATTAGAGTTTAACATTCATTGCTACCTTGTGTTGTCCCACAGAGGCCAATACTGCTTCACTGTGGTCGTCAAAGCCTTTGGGCCGCTTACAAGGAACTACTATGTCAGAGCCTTTATACATGCTGCGTGAGTGATACTTTCAGAAGGTTTCCTTTGTCAGACAGCATTCCACTTATTCACAGCATTTTTCTGAAACTAAAGACTCAGGGACTCATTTTCTTTTGTCTTCAAAATCCCTTTCTGTCTGTCTGACTAGTCTCTGTGTACCGGGAGGTTTCATGCTTGCTACTGTCCTGGGGTGTGTCTGCCTCGGCATCGCAAGCATCATCTACTTTGTGGTAAGTTGTTAGGTTTTACAACATTAACCCCCAGTAAGATAGGTTAATTACAGTCAAAACCGATAAGGTTGTAAGATAAAGCAGGAAGTGACTTCTTGGCGGAAACAAGGAAATACCAACAAGGAAGAGATTGTTTCATTAGCTGTGTTGAGACATAGCCTTGTAGTTATGAAATCTGGGAAGTCATGGGTGTGCCTGAAGTCTTTAACTGAATTAGATGTGTCAATCAAAGCTATAAATCTTTGCAGTCTGGACAGTTTGTCTTATTATATGTATGCATGGGTACAAGTGTAGAAGGTGAGGGTCATTACTCCTCATCATTACTCTATCATGAAATGCATTGAAAAAAAAGGCTTCAGGCAGCATTACTTTCATAATACTCGATAAGCCAGTGTTACAAGTTTTCATTGTCTTCTATTCCCTTCTAGGCCGCTATTCGAGGTGAACACTGGGAGCCTATTCTTCCAAGAAAGGAAACCTATAAGCCAAATATTGGGAGCATCAATAAACCTCCTCAGAATCCACCACCTAGACCTCCTCCAGAGATGCGCAGGAAACGTGTGGAGGACCTGGAGGGAGCAGCCTATGACAATGCAATAGATGTTACAGCCAATGAATAACTGGTTCGGTGTCTTTTTTTTCTCTCTCTGACCCCCTGCCTGCCTGATCTTGGTACGGATAAAACCATCAAATTCAGTCACAGTGGGCTGTTCATAGATACTGTGGCTCCAGACGAAGAGTTTTATGAAGTTTACTGAAGCTAGTGGCTCAGCTAACACATAGTTTTGACACCTTTCAGCCTGCAGAGAGAAGTCTTGAAAACATAAAGATGTTTCTTAGTGATGGCTATGAGGTCAAAGACAGGTTGGTAAAGCTATTGTACTATTTTATTTGTGAAGAAAATGAACAGGCTGGTGTAAGTGCAGCTCTTGCTAAGTGGGCATAGAATAAAGATGTTGATGTTGTAAAAGGGAAGGATCCAAGGCTGGTACTGTTTTAAAGCGGTTATAAAAGTACTTTTCTGCACTAACCACCATATTTGTTAATCCATGTGATATCTGTTTCATTTGGTTGACAGATTTTACAATCAGTTGTATTACATACCTGTATTATTCTTCCTTCTAGTGTTCATGTGTATTTCTTGAAGAACTGATCACAGCACTGTTGGTTTACATAAAATTGACATCATGGCTATATGTGGCCGTTTGTTGCTATTTGTATCCCTGTACTTTTGTTTCTTGTAAATAAATCATATTTGCTCCTTAAATCATGACATCTCTTGACCTTCTTCTTTCAGGTGTCTTACTTGATGAGTCTAAAGCGGAAATTTATTTTGAGCAATTCATTTGTAACTTCCTTCTTTCGTAAACACCGAATTTCATTTCATTAGAAGTTCCTTCCTTCAGCTGAAGTCTTCCTTCTGTCACAGTGATTGTTGCACAGCCAGCCATTGATAGCTTAGGATGACATATTAATACATCTGGCATTACTGCTGCTTGCTAGACAAGTCATGCTGGTTGGTATCTAACTGTTTATGTCATGTCTGGAGGTTTTCTTTTTGTTTGCAATAGCTGACCTTTTAGGCAGCTGGAGTCTGTGTGGAAACAACTTCCTCATTTCACTTTGTGGGCTGTGTGGTACTTGTTGATTTAAAGCATGAATCCTAAGATATATATTAAAATCTTTCTTATTTTTGTCTCTTTCTTGAAATCTGTGTCCTTTTTTAATTTCCAAAACGAATTCATTGTTTTTTTGTTTTTTTTTTAATCAACATAAAGATTTAAAAAAATGTTTTCATCTAAAGCTTGCTTGTATTCTTGAAAATGTTTATTTTCAGCAAATGCTGCCCCCTCCTGCTACTCAACAGAACATGCAACGATGCAACGAGTTGATCAGGATCAGCATGCGTATTGTACATTATAAGTTTCAGCCTGTTTTTTAAAAGCTATTTTTTTTTACAAGGAGCCTCTTAATTCAACTTCAAAATATATCTGTGGATTCAAAGTGAAACTTTAAAATAAGTTAGTGTAACAAACACAAAAAGGTACAGTTTTGTGTCTGTAATTGTTAGTATTGATATGTAGGCAGACAATTTTGTTCTCAGAACAAAATATGAATCATTAACCTGCAGAGCGGAAATGTGAATATAAAATTAGCTTGATAAGTTGAAAAAGGAGAACATGCACTTTCTATTTAAGTTCCAATATCGCAACAGTGATACCTGTATAAATGTGATCTTTGCAGAAGAATACAATAAATTAAAATCTATACCAAAGGGGACATATCATTTGATGTGAGGGGTCCAAAGCTCTGGAAGAGTTTGCTTGATGAGAGGAGGTGAGCTATGACAGTGATTCCTTTTGAGTCCCATCTAGACTTTCCTTTTATCAGTAAATCTTTTCTGAATTATGTTTTATACTTCAATGTATAAAAAGTATTTTAAAAGCATTCTGCTTTCTTTGTAGCATTTTAAAATGATTGTTAGCTAAATCCTTGCTGTTGCTTGTGCTCATCTGCTTTACTTTGCTGCCTTTGTGAAGAATTTTGTAACTTGGATTTAGATCTGTTCTAGATGATGGATGGATGAATGGATGGATACACTTTACAATGAAACCTCATTTTGGTTGAGCTTGTTGTCTGAATTAAATAACTAAATACATTTAAATAGACAACTCAAACAGAAATCTCATTAGGGTTAGTTTGAACCAATTGTTAAGTCTAAATGTGAAAAAAATGAAGAATTAGCTTATAATTAGAGTATGCTTATAAATCTTTAAGAATACAAGAAGTACTTCAAAGTTGATTTTGTCTGCATTTATGTTGCTGGCCACACTCTCCCATCTGACGTCAAACCATTTCTTTCATGTGATTTTGCTCATCTTCTTCCAAGCAAGCTCTCTGCATTACCTGCTTTAGATTACACCTTTAAACTAAGAAACTCAGGGCCTTTTCCTAGTTTACCTGAATTCATCCTACATGTAATTTTCTATTTGTCCTGTAGGTTGCAGTAGAACGCCAAAGATCGAGCAAATGTTCAGAAGAAGAAGATGAATCAACCAATACTTGACGATCCTCATTTCACTGTCACTCACTATACAGTTTATGGTCTATCAGCTAATGGAAACAAGTTTTTAGTTTCTAACATTTAATTGTATGATCCCTATAACAAGTGGAAGATGTCTACCCGGGCTCTACGAAGGCTGAAGGGGAAACAGCGCGGTCAGGAGGCCTTAGACCTCGGGGACTTAAGTTTGGATGACAGCCCGGAGGAGCAGCTGGACACGGCTAATGTTTCTCCCCCAGCTGACAGAAAACCCAATAACCGAAAGTCGAAGAAAAACAAGGCACAGAAAAACTTCAGCAACATTTTTGAACTGGTAAAATGACAGTATGATACTTCAAGCAGCATGTCATTTCAAACATCATGCCAGGTTGTTTCTTTACAGCTCATCTCTGTTTATAAAACTCGCTAACACCTGCTAAGTTGGCGTTAGCTCATTTCTCATTTAACTATAATAGGTTAACTTCACACAGGTTCAATAAAAGGTTATGGTTTGATAGTAATGTGTCGACTGCGTTAAAGAAGCAACCAGCTTTACCTACTATGTACAAGAGAAGCAATGTGTACAACCCTATGGTGCATCCTCGCAGGTAAACATTTAAACTCATCCTTTAAACCTGTCTCCTTTAATTGACAAAGTTTGGGGGCTGGACTTTGGAATATAAAGGATTCATCTAACCTCACTTTCCTATTGGAGATAAAAGTGACGCTGGTTCTTATTAAAATTTGTAGATAGTTATAAATATCCTTAGCTTGTAAAACCAAACTGAATGTGGTTATGCAAAGATTACAAAATAAGTTTAGATTTTAGTAATAAAACAATTAACAAGACGTATTTAATGTGGTATTTATTCTGTTCAGTAAGAATATGTTACATAATGCCTTATCATGTTGGTATAATATTGGCATGTACAACTTTGACTTTGTGACTTTAGGATGAAATCACTGGAAGCTCAAACAGTTTATATACTTTGAAAATTGTTTCAGCTGTTTTGTCAAGATCTCAGCCTAGCATTAGGTTATACGGTGAATTCCTAGTTGCACAGCACTTGACATACAATTTGGTGTGCATTGCTTCATTAGTATGAACAACGGTTGCATGACATGTCGTGGTCTGACCGACTGCTGTGTATAGCCTTTTATTTTTTATTTTTAAGATTTCCAGAAAATTATACTATCACAACCACAAGACCAGCTCTGTTACCACAAGATAATAAATGGTTACAGAAAATCTGCTCAAAACCCAAAACTTATTTCTACAAACCATTAACAACAAAGAGTCTACAGCATGGGCTTTGTGACTGATAATTACTGAATCCACAACTTTTCATAGAGTTGTTGCTGCTGTTAGGTTGTTGGAATTTAATTGCAATGTTGCATCATTCTCAGGATTTTTGACGGACTTTTAGCACTTCTTTATTAAGTTCACTTTCTTTGCAATTTCTCTTTTTTTTCCTAGATCTGTGACGCAGACAACGAGACGGAGAAAAACTCTCCTGATGAAGAGGCAGATGGCAATAAAATGAGTGGCCCAGAGAAAACTGATAACAGAGATGCTGACAAATCCGAGGAACCCAGTTCGAAGGTAAAGAATGCTAACTGCAGAGGATTTCTTTCTATGATCTTTGGATTGGTCCCAACAAAGTAGATTTCTCTGTGTATATTTAACTGTTATTTCTCATCTCGTAACAGGCTTTGTCTGGAGACAGAGTCAAAAAGAAGAAGAAAAAGAAGAAGACAAAGCCGACACCAGAAAGTGGACAGGTATATTGGATGAGACGTGGTTTTAATGTTCTGCGGCAGATAAATTTATTAGACTGTAATCATAAATGAAAAGTCTCGCTTTTCTACAAGATGATGATGATCAGAGAATTGAGCATTTATGTTTGTCATTATCACTTTCATGAAAATCAGTGTCTTGTTAATAAAACTGGTCCTCATTGCTCACCAAAATCTTTTCCATTTAATAATTAAATCAATAAAACAAAATAGAAGAGAGGAATAAACCAATAAGAGGTGAAGGGTGGAGGGAACAACAAACTGAGATTTTTTTAGTAACCTGATTCTGAAACCTGATCTGGCCTTTTGGGTCTTATTCCTTGTGGATCATCCATACCTGGAGGGACTGCTTGTGCAGAACTTTCTCCTCTGCCAATATGTAGCCGTTGGTTGCAGAAAACCCTAAGATCCATAACCCGTTCTTCCTTTGAGCCTCTGATGGGTTTGAGTTCTATGGATGTGGGATTTTTGTCCTGCAACTCTCTGTGTAGGATGAACATGTATTCACTGATGTCTTTCAATGATAACAAGGTTTTCATTGAAGGAAAGCGCAATATCCAACAACTGTGCAGTGGTCTTAGAGTTTGTTCTTAGTTTGGAACAAAATCCCTGACAAAGAAACCTTGATGAATCCCACACACCTCTTAAAAAAGTTAGTGGGATTAAAGAACAAAATTGTTCTGAATACAGATTGGTGAATGGGGCCTGTTGCGTCACATCTGTATCTATATCTCTCAATAATAATTACAGTCTAACTTAATCTCCTGTTTCCTTTTTTTAACTCTCCAGGAGGCTGCACCTGACGATGACATTGATGTATTATTGCAGAGCCTGGATCAGTCTAATGGTTTCAGTTTGCAAAATGAAGACTGTGGAGGCCCTGACAGAAGATCAGTGCTGCATGTGGAGCACAGGTGAGACTGGCCCCCGCACTTTTATTCAACTCAATTTTAGGACAAATTGGCAATACTTTCAAGTTGTCCTCAGAATTATTGTTTTCAGCTAAGGTAATACATTACATAGAATAGAACATAGATAGAACCGGCTGACATAATACATTTAATTAAAGTTAATGTTTAATTTTTTTAAGTGTTACTCAGGTCCTGACCGATAATCCAATCAAATCCAAATTGTCCCCTAAATAATCAAGATTAGTTTATTTATTTATTTGTTTATTTTTTGTTCAACACATTTTTTATTAAAGTAAGTTCATAACATAAAATGCAATTGAAATACAGGCAACATTTTTTTCCTCCCTCCCCCAAAACAAAATCAAAATCAAAACTTAATCACTGATTAAGTCAGTGTCTGAAAGAAATAAACAAGATGCCTTATTGTGGCATATTTTTCTTGTTATTCCATTTGGCACCATGTGGCGGAGCTTAGCTCACAGAAGACAGTCAAGCTAGTATGAATAAGTTTATTCACTCTGAGGGGCTCACTACAGTGAATCAGCAGTTTTAAAACCTAGCTTGTCATTTGTCAGATTACTTACTAAATGAGTCAGAGCAGGTAATTTCAGCTTGATGTCCGTTTGTTAACCAAATGGGGTAAAATTTAGTTTGATGTTCCTTTTTTAAATGTAAATTTACATAAATTTACATTAACACATGCATATACAAACATGATTGCTTAATATATTTTCCAAAATACGTCAAACAACCAAAAAACTAGTAATAGCGTCTTACACCTTCATATATCCTGTTCTTTCTTTGAGAGAATATATTTAGAAGTAAACTTTTTTCTAGGCCCCAACTGATATGGATTTTTTGAGGCTGATGCTGATTCCGATATTTGGCAGAAAAAAATCCAATAACCAATTAATCATCTGATTCATTTTAAAAATACATATTGAATAAAGTAAATTCTTTTTCTATAATGTTGACAAATACAAATTTAATTTTTTACACTACTTTGTCCTTTAGTATTTTTTTAACTTTACAACAGAGAGAAATTTTCAGGTATAAAGACATGAGAAAAGCACTAAAAGCTATTATCAGCCAATTAAATCAGCTGATTAGATCAGCCGATTATCGGCAGAATTCTTGCCCATAATCGGTCGATAGTCGTGCCGATTATGATTATTTTAGGGCCATAATGGGCTGATCAAACTTTTTCTTTTTCTGTTTCAGTTTGTGTAATTAAACTTAAAATCTCAAATATTGTATGCCAGCATCAAAAAAGCTGTGTGATTTGTTCTTATGTATATAAACAAATATTAGACAGAGTACAAAGAGACATGTTTCTCCCTTTTAAAGCTACAGTCATAAACTTTTATCTTTAATGTCTTGCCTTCTCATTGGTGTGCTGCTGGTTTTGTATGGTTATCCTTTTAGTTGCTGTATTTCTGTTGTAATGTTACATACATGGAATAAATCATCTGAACTATTGAAATAATACATTTAATACCTCATATGTTGTTTTGTTTGATTTCTTTAAGACGTTTCCCTTTTTCTTTGTGTCATTTCATTAGAAATCTTAACCCAGAGACCGAGCTGAAAAGGTATTTTGGAGCTCGAGCTGTTCAGGGGGATCAAAGGTAAGTGGAATAAAAAATAAACAGAGGTTGTGTATACAAATGTCTGTATCCACCAGTAATAATAAAATATATCCAAACAATAAGGTCTTCTTTCTTTTAAAATTCTTCAGCAGGCCGCGACAGAGGAACCGACAGTTCCACCGCAGTACTTGGATGACCAGCCCGAAGGACAGCTGGCCTCGGTTTAGCCGTCCAGGTAGACCTGCTCACTCATGAGAACAGAAGTCTGCAGAACTTTGGAAACATTAATGCCAAAACTGTCTTTATATATTTACAATAGTTAGTTAAAATAGTTATACAATTTTCAATAGTATAATAATTATACATCAAATTATTCGATTTGAATTAAAAAGGAAGAAGTTATGTTCTTTAATTTTATTTATAGTGATATCAAAATATTTTTTGCCGAGGTGACAGTTCTTTTTTTTTTTACACCACTCCTGTTCAAACATAATTGAGACATTTTTTTAGGATCATTATTTTTTATGGGCCTTTTTAGAGGAGATGGAATTTATCCTCTCTTACAGCAAATAATTGCAATTTGTTTCATTTAGTTTTTGTTTTTATTTGACCTGATTCATACTGACAAGGGAAAGATCAATTTCTTACTTCCTCTGTACCTGCAGCAATGAATCACTCATTGAAGCGATTTACTATCTCAGAGGCTATTTAAACTTGGATTTTATGTGCCAAGTAGGTTGAATATTGTTTTTATTGTTGTACATGCGTCATCAGAAAGACTCTCCCATTGTGTTTGTACTGAAAGTCACCATTGATGTTATCTAATATGTTTTTTTTTTCATGAAAAGTATGCCGTAAAATAATGTTCAATGATCAACAGCTTAACTTGTAAGATGTTTGAAATGCTAAAATGGTGTAACATCAGTTCTGAAACCCTAATGATTAGCATCTCATAATGACTCTGTATTTACAAAGAGCTTTGCTGTTTCCTATGCCTTTGTTGTACCCTCCATCAAATGTTTTGTTTCTTCCTTTGTTGTTAACTGATGGTTAAAGAGCAGCTTTCAGAAGGGGTTACAGGTGGCAGTAGTCCTGCATTACTGTCAAACCATAGTTAATGTGTATAGACAGATAGATAGAGAGATAGAAAGATAGATAGCTATATTTAATTAAATATTCTTTTTTCTTAATGACTATTCTAACTTGCGAATGTCACATCTTCTTATGAGAAAAATTGTTTAACAGCCCATGTTATGCAGAGGACATGATTTAAAGTGACGATTATTATGACATGAAACAACATCAAGGTGTTTTTTGGTTGTTTTTTTATACTATAAGAGAAATAATTCTTCTGTTTTTCAAATAATGTTGCACTGTCATGAAGCATCTTGGGCCAACTTACTTCACAACACTTCAGTCAGCCTCCGTCTATGAAACATGCTAAGCTTTTTTTCATGAATGAGAGAAATTTTTACACTTGGGCTTGTCTTATGTTATGTGTGCTCATGCTGAAAAGCATGAGCACACATAACATAAATACAAACGTCTTTACCTTGTGTTGTGATTTTTGTAAGTGTGGTTGTTCTTAACTCTGCTTGGCATCTTCACAGGAATCTCAATGACCGTACTGCAGTCAAAAGACGGCATTCAGTACTTTTCCTTTGAGCACAGCCGGGACTACCAGCAAGTACAGTTCAAGTTCCTTGATGCTGTGGAGTCTATGGATCCCAACAACATTGTGGTAAAAAAAAACAACAACAACAAAAGTGAATCTCTGTCAGTGATGTAGTATTCATCAACTGCATTGATCTAGAAAAAAGATATTTAAATATTAAATGTATTAAAAAGAATAATATGTAAATTTGAACATGCAATAAGAACACAAAAAATAAATTAGAAGAAGTTAGAAATAAAAAATAACTTGCACACAATTTACAATGTATAGACACTTTGTGTTTCGTTAGCCTTAAGGTGTTTAAATTCTCTTGGAAGTAAGATGAATACTCCTTTTTCTTCTAGCAGGAAGTCATAAGAGCAGTTCAGAGAATAATACAGATGAGATATTTTTCCCATTGCCTTTCAGTGTTTTCTTGGTAAACACATCAGCATCGTTGTCAGGCATCGTTGTCTGTTCTGATGATACATTCCATAAAGCTCTGTCAGTTCAACCATTCTCTATTGTTTTTTTTTCTCTTCAGGCTCTACTGCAGCTGAACCCGTACCACATCGACTCCCTGCTGCAGCTCTCTGATGTCTGCCGCATCCAAGAGGATCAGGAGATGGCAAGGGATCTTATTGGTGAGCATCCATGTCTAATCCCACTAATAACATAATGTTTAAAATGACAAAAAAAAAAAAAACACTCAATACACAAGCTCCTTTCTTTCAGTGTAATCATTTACCATGATTTAATATGAACCTATTATAACACAACCCTTTTTTTGACAGTAATAACCTGTATTAGGTCAAGCTCTGGTTTTCCTCATGGATAGGCAGACCAGACGTGCTGTTTATTTTTTTGAATGATGGATTGTTTCTGTATTTTGTCTGAGAAAAGGATTCAGGGTGGATCTCTGTTGTTAAATGCCAAAGAGAGCATTTATGTTTGCTCCTCCTATTTTTAACCATTTCAATTTCACCACAAAGTCACCCTAATGAGTGGATTTTTTTTTCAATTTCACTTAAATTTTGTAAAGAAGCTGAATGCACAAAGCTTTCCCTGTGTATTTATTCTTCATTTTTCTTTTATTAAATCCGTGGATAAAATACTACAACAGTAACGATGAGCCTCTGTTAAAAATGTGTTACTTTTCACAGGTGTTGGATAAAAGCAGCATTCCTAAAGTTTTTGAGTTTACAGAAAGTGGATGGTTTACAATTACCAAAACAATGTTCTTCAAAAATCTTAGGCTGATCTCAACACTGTGAGCACTCTAGAATGAGCACTAGCACTAGAATGACTCAAGATATATACATATATATTTTTATCAAACTCAATGAGTGCTCAGCTTTGTTAGTTCTTAATTGGCAAAAAAAGTCAAGAGGAGTTCTTGCAAAGAACAAGCTAACCACACAAAAATTAGAAGGACACCAGACAGATGATACAACAGACATTTTGTGATTGATTTGTCATGTTCCGGGTTTGATAACATGAAATTGCATGACCTCTTACATAATACAGAGGAATGATTGGGTTGTTTTGATCTTTGTGATGCTGAGTCCTGAAGGTCAGACGCAGGTTTGTGAGAGGGAACCTACGTAACAGATCCTCTGGAGGGCTGGATGAAGGGTCAGCCATTAAACCATAAAGAGTGATGTGGTCACAGCTGATGCACAAAACTCAAATGATGATCTGCTGGTGCAGCAATGACTGTTTCAACTAGTAAAACCTGTGTTATGTTAGTGTACTATACCAGAAATATGCTCATTATTTCACTAATTCTGATTTTTTTGTTATTTCAGAGAGAGCCTTGTACAGCTTTGAGTGTGCTTTTCATCCCCTATTCAGTCTAACGTCGGGTACCAGCAGACTTGATTATCTCAGACCAGAGAACAGGTGGGTACTTTACATTTTGCCTTTCTTTTTAAACCCATACATTTGTCAGATGGCAGTGGATCTCTAGATTAGAGGTCTTATGTTACATGTCTTCAGGGTGACCTGGTTGTTTTCTGACACAGTGATTTCTGTTGCAGGGCTTTTTATCTTGCTCTTTACAAACACATGATGTTCCTTGAGAAGAGAGGTTGCCCACGAACAGCTTTGGAGTACTGCAAACTGATCCTGAGGTAAAAAGGAAAAGATTTCATTTGGCTTTCTGAAAGTTGAATACTGTCTGTAATGCCTGGAGTACTTTGACGTCGAGTCCCATCAATGGCAGCTGTTGCTTTCCAGGTATGGGGCTTATACAGACTGCAAGGTCACAAAAGCCCCGTTTCCACCAAGCGGTCTGGTATGGATCAGTAAAGCCTGATCCTGTTTGCATTTCCACAGCCAACTTTGCCCTTCTTGCTAGGCAGTGTGTAAGCCAGATGCTTCCTTATGTGTAATGTGTCTAGGTTATTCTTTTCTTTTTAATGCCCGCTGGTGTTTTGCTGAGGGATGCTAGGAAATCAATCAAGACAATGAATCTGATGAAGATTATAGGATACTCCTTTAACCTACCATTCAAAGTGTTCCAGTTTTTTCCTGGTTAAAAGAGGGTAAAATCTCTGTCAAGGAAAGAGAGCACAGAAAAATTTTTGACCTCCAGCATCTATTCTGATAAACCTTATCAACTAAATGAATCTGGTTTTTTTTCATTCACTTTGGATCTTTGCTGTGGGAAATTTAATAAAGCTGACTGGTTGATGTGCTCGGAAGGCCTTTTCTGAGACCTTTCAGAAAGCATTGGCAACAGTTGTGATGATATTAAACTGATCATGTCAATCTTGGTGCTGATGATCTTGTTTATTTGTAAAGGTCATAAAGCACTATCAGTAAAGATGAAGTTGGTTTCATAACCAGAGAACAAACTCACTGGAGATGTAATAAAAGGGACAAAGAATAAATCAGCTCTGTAAAAACAGACCAATAGGTTTAAAGGGAAATCAGCACTGAAAAAGCAAAGAAAGACACACGTTGGCTTTTTCAAACTCTGCACTCTTTGTAATTTACTTTTCTCTGAAAAGTATTATATAAGATCCCATTTATTTTTAAGTGAGAGAAAAATCAGCATGAACAGTCATCAAGCTTGGAAAATTTTTGACTCAACTCAGTTGAGTCAGTTTGTTGTGTAAAACCATTTCATTGTGCTTTATTCTGGGATAATTAAACAAGTGTGACTACTGATTCTTATCAAAAACACACCCCTTGATATTCATTTTGAGGTGTTAATCCTGGTACTTAGTGATTTAAAGCTTTTAATCAAAGGAACTTTTATTTGATATCAAGCTCAGTCTTCTCAGAAGTCAGACTGAGACTTCTGGACTAAGATATTATGAGAGGGATTTAAACCTCCAACAAAATCCATTTTTTAATCTTAAAGTGAGGCAGAAAACCTTCCACATTATTACTGCTACAGAAGCTGTTTACATAAAGTTTTGTCCACACTAAGAGGAGTGTTCCCACACACTGCTGCCATCAGTCTGACATAAAGCATTACTGCTCGCTTATATAATAGTCAGCCCTTATCTACAGCTTTGATCAAACTCTTGTCTTTCTGACCTCATGACAGTTGTGTTCTGGTCTTTTTGTAGCAAAGCACTGTGGCAATAAAAGCTGACAGCTGTTGGTCTAAGACCACCAGAGACTAAATCACTGTTAGCATATAAAATCCACTGAGATTTTGAGATGAGATGAGAGATATCACAGTACTGAATAGAGAGAAACCAAATACATGTTGTTAGCTGTTGATCCCCTTTTGAAGAAAACGGTAAAAAATAAAACTATATTTTTGAAACATTCTATGTAATTTCAGCATTCATGCTTAGATTGTGTTATACAGAATTAATTGTCTATGGAGAACTTAATTCACTGTCATCTCCAGTTACTGTTAAAGAACAGCAGACCAGCAGCCTGGAGCAAAGCCCCTCTGCAGCTTCCAGAACTCCAAAATTCACCCTGAGAGCAAACAGTTGATGTTTTTGACTGATATTTGGTTTCTGGTGCGTTTCTTTGTTTCCAGCAAAGTAAAGGGATGATTTTAATTATGTTGCAAAATATATTTTAAAATGTGAACTTTGGCTTTTATTTTAAATTATGCTATTCAAGATTTGAATCATTTATATTAGAAATTTTCTGGGATGAGAAAGCTGGACATGACATTAAAAGTACACTGAAGTCAGGGTGGGAAGTTTGACAGTCCGATCCCAGATTAAAACAGATTATCCTTTTATTTGATTTAACAAAAAATCCATAAAAAAAAAATTCATTTCATTTCTCGTTCCCTTTATTTTTGTTTCTCTAAACTCCATATTTGTTAATTTGTAAATTCACCGATGTGTTGTTATAAATGATTGAGGATTGTTTTTAAGGTTTGCAGATGAAGAAAAAGAGTGGTATGCTTTTACACAGTTTTTACATCAGTGCTATGAGTCATTGAGCGTATCCTTAGGAGCAGCAAAAGAGTGCTAAAGAACACTGTGGAGAGTTGGAGTAAGTAACACCCAGTCTCACCCCCATGGTCTTATTACCCAAACAGCCTCTGCTCTGGATTCAAGCTGCCTGGGCATTTATTGATCAAGTTGCAACAAAAATTCCACATAAAGTTGAGGATTAACGTTTTGCTGTTTGCATTCACACTGCCCCAGATGGAAAGCTTTCCAACATTTTCTTTTAGTTTTTAGGAGCTCTGTGCATATGTGAAGGCATTAATTGTATTCTACGGAGTGAGATAGTTATGTTGTATGTTGAGATGAGTCTATTTTTCCCCTTATCTTGTACTAATCATTTGTTTTGTGTGCCCTCTTCTGATTAGTTTGGACCCAGACGCAGACCCTCTTTGCATGCTCCTTCTCATTGATGTCCTGATGCTGCGTTCAAGAGAGTACAAGCCCCTCCTCCAGTTATACCAGGACTGGGAGGTATACTTTCTGATCATAAGCACATGTTTGCAGATTATTGGTTGTGCTAGTTTAGTTTCATGTTTTCAGTCTGATATAAGAAGTGTTTGTGTATTTCAGGTCCACAGAAATCTGTCCCAGCTTCCAAACTTTGCATTCTCCTCTGCACTTTGCTATTTCCACATCAGTCAGCAGGAAGATTTGGATCCTGAGGAGAGTAACAAACAGAGGCACAGGGCTGATGTGATGCTGCAGAACGCTCTCATTATGTTCCCTGGAGGTTAGATCACAATCATGATCATATATAAATATAAATATTACAAGTTACAAATTTATTTACGTCAAGAAAATTATGAATGTGTATGTCTTTATTGATCTCACTGTGAATATATTCTCTTCAGTCCTCATGCCGCTGTTGGATCAGTGTACTGTGCAGCCAGACGCCACAGTCACCTCACATGCTTTCTTTGGCCCAAAGAGTCAGATAGGGTAATGTATGCTCCCTCTGTTTTCTGAACTGTTGACACTTTAGCGTTTCATAACACAAAGACAAATATTTCATTATAGATTTACAAAATTAAGATTAACAGTTACTTCTCATCATCTATAGCTATTCTGTGTACCAAATACTTCATAACATAGCTTTATATCTTTTTTTCCCCTTATTGAGTGAAAATTTAAAAGTCGTCCTCCCTACTTTACCTCATGTTTCCAGGCAACCCACCGCCTTGGCTGAGCTGACGACATTGTACGTGGGGAGGACCTGCAGCCTGTGGAGAGAAGCAGCAGTAATGCTGTGGCTGGAAGAGTCTGTGAAAGAGGTGCTGCGTCGAGTTGATGCCAAAGACCCACTGGTAGAGGACTGTCAAAACAAGTAAGACCAAAGTTAGCTGCTTCAACGCTGCAAGTCAACTGTAGTGTGCATTAATGCTGAACTGAAGCGTTCTTATTTTTCTGCTCCAGGAGGAAGCAGAGGTACCAAAGTGCACCAAGGAACATCCATCGTCATGTTCTCCTCTCAGAGATCAAAGAAGCAACCTCAAGTCTGCCTCTGGTGAGAAACAATCAAAAGTCACCTATCATGACTTTGTTAAACTATTTAGTAGACACTGGGAGAGTGAGGGCCTAATTTTGAGCAGGTTTACATCTTGTTTATCATAGTTTTCCATGTTTAAATTTCAAATCAATGAAAGAGAGTGCAACAGAAATGAAATCCCATCATGTTGTATCTCTGCTGTTACTGTCTGAAATCATGACCCCAGTTCAGCCTCCAATATGTGACTGGAACAAAACACTTTAGGGGCAGCTTCATATGACGATAAGTTCAGGGACTTCTTGTAATGGGTTTTTCCTGTAAGATTTGTCTGAAATTAAACTATGTAAAAAAAAAAAAAAAAGAAACGAGGAGAAAGAAGAGTTTACTGAGAAATTTCGAATTGAGAACAGTATAAACTGTTCAAAAGAGTTGAGGCCCACATTACCCTTTGCTGTGATATTTTTGGATATGAAAATGTAATCTATCAAAGTAAAAGAAATTTAAAATTTGGTGTTATATTTGCACAGGCTTGGGTGTTATTGACATCCAGTGAGCTGTGCAGTCTTTTATTTTGAATATCTCTGTTTTTTTTAAGCCAGAAACTCTTAGTGGTTTTGTAAGCAGAGGCCTGTACTGTGAAGCTGGATTTGACGTCCCAACTTCATGGGAACTGGGGCTGTAGGAATATCTAGTATTTTATAAACATCACAGTCCAAAACACACAATTAGTCACAGTCTGCTGGTGATACGTTTTAGATGAGTTTTAATAAATACAATAAGCAGTTATTTCAGAGAGCAGCTGAAAATGGTTTGTAAATAAAACGCTGTCATTTAGGATGGGACGATCATGTTATCATTTAGCAGAAATTCAGCTCCACACCAGCCTCATTGAGGAGGCAGTAGAGCTCGCACTACCATTGCAGCAGTCAAACAGTTATATGACAGTTTATCTAGACACAGCTACAACTTTAACTTAATTCTCCTGATCAAAACTTTGCCAAAACGTACAGCGCTACAGGATGCCTTCTGCCTTCCGTGTCTGTTTACATCTGACTCCCAGAGCATCACAACATTGTGGCTGTTGTTGTCCCTAACTGCAGCCCCAGCTAGTGGTAGATGGAAGTGCTACAGAACACAATATTTGATTGGCAATTTTGGCCCTTAATGCTAAAAATATGAACAATTTGTTGAACAAACTAGCCAGGGTGCTAGCTGGTGACTATGTTTAATTTGTGAGCTGACAACAGCATAGCATATCCCTATTTATCACCCAGAGAGTGTTTATTTGTCTCTGAAATCCTGCCTCACTGAGTGAGTAATCCCAAACCTGCTTGTTTGTTTAATACCCAGGAAGTGACCAGTCAGCCTGTGATGAGCTTCGACCCTCTGCCTCCATTAGACTCAATCATTTCATACACACGCCCAGAGAGGTAAAGAGGGACCTGTGCTCATTAAATTCCTTTGTGCATTCAAGAAATGAAACAGCAAAGACTGCTGCTCGCAAACCTTTTAAACCATAGCATTTTATTCTCAGTTTGTTTTTGTTTTTTTTTCACTTCAACAAAAAAATGTTTGTGTGTGTTAATGTGTGTCAACAGGCAGCATGTTGGGGCCTCAAATGAGAGCACACTCTCCTTGTTTTTCCGATCTTTGCTGCCAAACTTCAACCTCCAGGTGAGTTGCTTCAAATAATCAGAACAGACTGAGTGGGATCATTATATATGAGTATTAGATTAGAGTAGAAGGTGCTCAATTTCCTGATGCTGAATCGATGTCTGCTGTTATATGCTATGATATGAGGCAGGGATTTCTCAAACCATTCAGCCCTCAACCACTAAAGTAGCGGTGAGCAGCCCCCCCCCCCCATGGAGCGACACTAATTCATTCATTCATCTCCTGTACTGCTTATCCTGTTCAGGGTCATGGGTGGCTGCAGCCTATCTCAGCTGTCTTAGGGGGAGGTCACACTGGCCATGTAAAACGTGCTGAGCTCAAGCACAAATCCCCCCCCGTAGCGCCGCTCCTCCCCTGGCCAGTACGGCCCGTGGTCACACTACTCCAATATGAACCAGACTTTAGGCACATGCACAGCCCGCCTATGTCACCATCAATCAATCAATCTTTATTTATATAGCGCCAATTCATAACAAACGTTATCTCAAGAGGCTTTCCAAAAGAGTTAACAGGTCGAGACCTGTAAATGATAATAAACTTTATTAACAGGGACCCAACATCAAGACAAGATAAGAAGTCTTATCTCATCTTAACCCACCATGAGTACAGCACTTTGCAACGTTTAGCAAGGAAAAACTTCCCTTTAACGGGCAGAAACCTCGGACAGAACCAGACTCGTGTTAGACAGACATCTGAGGAGACTGTGTCAGGATTAGAGAAAGAGAGAGGCTGGGGGGCAATGAGAGAGGGAAAAAGAGGGAGAAAGAGAGAGAGAGAGAGAAACATGATCATGGAGAAACTGTAAAAAGCCATAGCAGCTGGAGTCTGTCAGGTCCAAGGCAGCAGGCCGTCCACAGCAACAATCCGAAGGAACCTAACAGACAAACTCAGAGACTCCCAGAGAGATCTGTGGTTAATAACTTTAATGGGGCATTATGATCAGAAATTAGACTGACAGATAGAGGAGAGAGGGAAACAGGAGCCTTGTGTGTCAGTTCCCCCTTGACAGTCTAAACCTATAGCAGCATAACTAAGAGCTGGTCCCGAGCTGATCCAGCTCTAACTAAAAGCTTTATCTTTAAAGTGTGCCAAAGAGGAGAAGTGAACCACACTCAAGCACGGTACACTCGTGGTCACACATTTGGCGTGTGACTGTGCCCTTAGGGTAAGAGTCAGGGTACACCCTGGACTGGTCTCCAGTCAATCATAGGGCAGACACACAGAGAGACAGACAACCTTTCATGCACACACTCACACCTAGAGAGAATTTAGAATCACCAATTTATCTAGTGAGCATGTTTTTGGACTGTGGGAGGAAGCCAGAGCACCTGGAGAGAACCCGTGCATGTACAGGGAGAACATGCAAACTCCAAACAGAATGGCCACCGCTAACTGGGATTTGAACTTGCGACCTTCTTGCTGTGAGGCATCAGCACTAACTGTTGTGCTGAGATACACTAATAATAAACAAGCAAAGTTCAAAGATACTTAATTTGGTTGATCTGTAAGAAACTTAAGACGCTTGACTACCTTATAGCTGTGTGTCCTTGATCTAACTGCCACTGTTGTAATGAAGAAAGGTCAAACATTTTATGCTACATGAAAATTGTCCATAATACTCACAAAACACTCTCTGTACCTCGTGTTGAGTTCTCTTTCACCACCATCTTCAATTTTGTAGATTTTTCTGTTAAAGTGCCTTTAAACTACCCCCCTTCTTCTCCACTGTTTCTGTCTTCCTCCTTGGTGTCCCCTTGCTCCTTCAAAAAACAGACGTCTGATTAACTGGATGTTGCTCTGAAAATTGATGTGATTACAGTTAGTCCTCCAGTCTGTGATTAGAGCCATATCCATACAGCAACCAGAAACAGAAGCCAGCCAAGCACTTCAAATTGGCAGATTTGAGCTCAACACAATTATAGAAATTCATCACAGAACTAAATCCAGAAAAAATATGTCAGAAAAAGCTAGAAAATCAGAGGGATTATAATTAAGAAAATATGCAGTATAGTTGAGAGAATAAATCATGTCAGGAGCTTTCAAAAAGCTCACAACACCCTTTTTGATGTTTTTAGGTCAAGTTTTTATGTGCTTAATAAAACAAGCACAGAGGTTACTAATGAAATTTCACAGTATATCAGGATACTACAAATTCTGTAGGATGTATTTCAAAGTAAAAGCCCGCGATGACTGTTCACTCTCAAACATTGTGACCCAATTCTTATTAACTTAAAGAGCTGAATTGATGTTATTTGAAGAGGAGTCTTGCTCAAAAATAGATCCACTTTGTTGGGACACTAACAAAGAACCCGTGGTGTGGATGTGGGGAAATCATGTGATGTAGAACTGTGAGTACAACGTTCAGAGAAAAATTGTCTTCAAGACTTGGTTCTGTGAATAACTTACCATGAACTGACCCACAGTTGCCCCAACTGATAAAGTTGTAAAATATCTTCCAGTGTTTTAATATCCTAACAGATTTTTCTTTCAATCATCTTTCTGTCCATAATTTGGAAGATGCACAAATTACACTGGGTTTAAGGTGAGGTTTAGAAGAGTCAAGAAATAATGAAACAATAAATGCACAAGTTAAGTGACTGGAGCCCTTGGGCTACTAGGGAAATCTGAATTAGTTAAAGATCATGAAAAACATCATAACCACTTCCCTTAATGATGGAATGTTTCCTCTGGATACCCTAAATTACCCTTTAGGGATAGTAACTGCAAAATAACAAAGAAGGCATATGACCTCGTTACAGCTGATCCTGTCTCATCGTTTCTCTGTGAACAACTTAACAATAGCAACATTCATACAGTTTCTGACTATCACACTTCTTTCTCAATCCCAAAATTGAATCTAAATGATTAATTGTTTTCTAAGATCATGTTTAAAAAAAAACAACAAACATAACGTCTTTATAACATTATTTATAAACTTCATTACTGAAACTTATAGTAAAGTTTTTATAACTGCCAACACGAGAGCCACAAGATTGTATCTGTATATTCATTGGTATAAAAATAACTTGGAGTATTATATTCAGTTCTGCAGTTAATGTGTCTAAATTAAAACATCCCAGCACTCAAAGTATGAGTTTCACTCTTTAAATCTTAAACATTCTTTGCTGATTTGTCCTCTCCACAAAATTGTGTTAATGCAGTGCAAAATGATGCCAACACAATCAGCTGCATTTTTTGTCAACATTATCTTCTTAATCTACTGTGCAATGCAAAGGGTGTTTATAAGAGTGTTCCCATTACTTTTTAAAATCCCTACATACTTGACCACACACCCTACGCACTTGTGATTACACACGACAAGCAAATGTTCCTTGTTCTCAAAATATGTGCATAACCTGTTTTTTTTGTGTGTAAACATTCACAAACCACACATGATTTTTGTTTCAAATGTTGGAGATTTATTTGCAGCTTAATTCAGAGGGGATGTCATGTAGATGAAACTGCTCCGTCATCCTTAATCATGTTGTGCTCAGCGACACATATGTGCCTATTTTTTTCCACACAACTGCTTCCCTCATAATGGACTGCAGTTTAGCAGACATCATGTGTGGGAGGACAAATATACATTCAGTCACATGGCTGTAATTGCACTTAGAGAAGCAGTTAGGTATGTAGAATCACTGTTTTCTGTACATGTCTAATGGATTCTGATAAAGTAATTTTCAAGACACAAAAGCATTAGATGTTGACTTTCCTCTTTGTGGTTAAGCCTTTTATTATGTATGAACTGGAGGCCCTACACATTAACTCACCCGAGGCCTTTTTATGTAAAAATTTCATCAGATTAGCTCTCAGAGCTTCTCAGCTGAGTGTAGACAGCAAATCTGAGTAAAACACAAAAAGTACAGTTGGCCTTTCATATGGTTTCATTATTTACAACTCCAATTCCAATGAAGCTGGGATGTTGTGTAAAACACCTGTTTGGAACATTCCACAGGTGAACAGGTTAATTGGAAACAGGTGAGTGTCATTACTGGGTATAATAGAAGCATTCCCAAAAGGCTCAGTCGTTCACAAACAAGGACGAGGCAAGGTTCACTACTTTGTGAACAACTGCGTGAACAAATCGTCCAACAGTTTTAAAACATTTCTCAATGTACAATTGCAAGGTATTTATGGATTTCATCATCTACAATCCATAATATCATCAAAAGATTCATAGAATATGGAAAAATCTCTCTAAGAGCAAGGCCAAAAACCCACATTGAATGCCGTGACCTTCGATCCCTCAGGCAGCACTGCATTAAAAAACAACCTCATTGTGTGAACGATGTTTCCATGTGGGCTCAGGAACACTTTAGAAAACCATTGTCAGTGTTGTTAAAAGGAAAGGTGATGTAACACAGTGGTAAACATGACCCTGTCCCAACTTTTTGGAGGCATCAAAAATAAATAAATAAATAAAAATAAACAATACAAATAAAGTTTATCAGTTTGAACAATAAATATCTTGTCTTTGAAGTGTAATCATTTGAGTATACTGGTAGGTTAAACAGGATTTGCAAATCATTGTGTTCTCTTTTTATTTCACTTTTTACACAACATCCTAACTTTATTGGAATTGGGGTTGTATCAAACATTACTCAGGTTTTTAGTAGAGTGAATTTGGACATACATCTAGCTTTCATTACATTACATTCCCTTCGAGGTGAAGAGAAAGTAAAAGTTTTTGCCAACACACCTACATCTTACCTTCAACTGATACATAAAAACCCTTGTGATGATATATGGCTCCTTAACAAGAAGATTAAAACCTTATCACGAGACAAAGCACACATCAATATTGTATTAATAAGGTGTGAGAACTTCTGGATACAAAGAAACACTTTAATCTGTGTTATTGTCATTTTCCCAGTTCATTCTCGTGATAACTGTGGACTGAAGCTATCTGACTTCTTCATTTCTAAAATAGTGCAGCCAGTCCTCAGAGGAGAATTGGGGGATGAAGAACTGATTAGCACTGTGAATCTGTGGTCTTAAAAAGCATCAATGACTTACTTTCTGTTATGATCCTTACCAAAGTGGAAAAATATTTTTGGAGACAGTGGTGGCATTATATTCTTCAACAAAGGATGATGTTTGGCTTTATAAATAAGGAAATCATGCACTGCTTTCACATGAAACCTCTTACTTGGAAATAGGAGTGTGGGATAGCATTGCGGCAGTGCATCCTTAGACATGGATCTTAAAATCTTTAAAATGTGTTTTTATTAATCAGTTTAAGTGTCTGTGTTTTACAGTATGTCCCAGAGCTCAAAAACCCCTCATGTCCAATTTTAATCTGTCTAAAAAAATATCAGGAGTATTAAAACATCTGTCTACTATGCAAATATGTCAATATGTTAATTTGCAGAAACATGAGAGGCAGTTTAGGATCTTGATGTACAGTAATTGTTAGAAATGAGTAGAACCACAGGTGCCGCATTAACAAGAGGTTTTGACATTTTTACATAGATGGTTAAAACTCTGGAAATCATAAATGTTATGTAAAGATCATAATGAAAAAACTGAAGTCTAAAAGTTCTGCCTGTCTGATCACTGCTCTGTAAGTCTCCCGGTTATAGCATAAAGCATCTGCACCTACTCAAATAACAGATTTGGTTCTCCTCTGCAAAGACCATACAGTGGATCAGCCTGTTTCCATCTGGACAGTCTGATCCATCTTCTTGAAGCAGTTCCCTTATGGAGCAGGAGAGATACCTTATGTATCGAAGAAATGCAGTTGGGTTGACTTGCAGCCAAACTTCTAACTGATGAAATAAAATCACAGATGTGGAATCTGCGTTCTTTATCGTATATAATGAAACTCCGCTTTCCTTTCGTAGTGATGCAAAGGATAATGTGAGTGGATGAGTGGGTTGTGTTGGTTGGATACCAGCAGGATGAGCAGGAGCCTAACTCAGGCTGCAGAGCTATTTCTGTTTATAGTACCATCCCCATTCAGCCTAATACCTGAGACAAACGTCACAACTTTCAACAATGTTGCTACGGTCACCTCTGTTTATGGTTAATGGCACTATGTAGAGACTGGCAACTTAGAGACGCTTAAAAACCAGCTGTGCTGCAGTTCCCTGGATTATTGGACAGTGTGTTTCTCCCTCTTCTCCCCATCAGTGATTTTCTGTTGGAGTCCAGGCAGCTCTCACATTGGCGTTCATTAACTGTCATTATTTACCAACTCTCAGGACCAGCCTGAAACAGACAATAACACTTTTGCCACAGTGTCAACAGGCAGGCATAACATGTGCCAGACTTCTTTACATGGCTTGATTTCATATGTTGTGTGTGACTAGGTTTTAGTAGTTCTAGTATTAATTTTGCTGTTTACAGTAGGTTTCTTCAAGACAAATGATTGATAATGAGTTCTCTGTATTCTTGAGATGACTGGACAATTTAAGAGTTACTGACATAGATTGTACTTAAAGACTTACTGTCATCTCTCTTCTGTTCCTTAGGGTGGACCAAGGCAGGAGGGTGACATGGAGGTGGCTCGAGCTGGCCAGGAGCTGAACCAGGAGGTAGATCGTCTGATGGTGGCGATGAGGGAAATGCTGGCAAACATCAGGTTTCAGGAACCGCCAAGAGAGGACAATCCCTACAGAGATGAAGAGGAGTGGGACTGAGAGCAGAGGGTTACAGGTGGCGTTTTATTTGAGGATGAAGAAGAATCAAATAGAAATTTGATACAGTAAAGAATAAATGAAATTATTTAATGCTGTGTATTATAATTAAAACAATGGAACAGGACTTGCAATAGTCTGTTTTTATTATCACAGTTTCAGGCCACTGAAGTGACTGAGGGAGACAATTTGTGTGCTTCTCAGCTTTTGGTAACTCCTCTGGGGAAATGTGGACGTAAAAAAAGATGCTGAGTGAAACCTGCTGTTTCACCTAGATTGATGGTTTTTATGATGATTTTTTGACAGCTCTTCCAGCTTAAATTATCCTCAATTAACTCACAAAGGACACTAATCTTTTTCCTCTGCTTCGAGTGTCCGACATTTTCTCAAACAGTGAACGTCATTGTAAAGGAGAACAACTTCAAGAGCTCTTAGGCACAAGACAAGTATGCACGTGTGTTAGACAGAACAAACTCTGCTTTGACTAATTTTACTTTTAGAGGGTATTTTTAACTCATCAAGTGAGACAAACGACTCCTGTAAATGTATTGTTGAGGAATCAGTCAGACATTCACTTTCAAATGGCTTTAAACAGAAGCAAACTCAAAATTGCACATTCTTTGCCTTTTCTGCACAAACTTAATGAACATGTTTATAGCCAGACACTTATTTCAAATCAGGCTAATCTTTTTTTACAAACAGAATTTGAGGAACTGCTAATAACTTCAGCTTTTCACTCAAGCTGTGTCAGTACTATGAATTTGCTCTCAGCTTTATGCGAGAAGAAATGTTATTGCTACATGGGTGTTTGACTGACATGTTTCACTGTACAAAAGTAAAAAAGCTGAAAATTGAATCATTTTTTCCTGCACATTTCATTAATTTTTGGCCTTTTCTTTTATTTTTCTGAACTTCTTGGATGGTTTCACCCAAGAATGGGGGATTTTTCCAGTTGCCTGCTGCTCTCCATCAAGTTAAATTTAGTCAAGGAATATGGCAGAAATTTGATCAATTTTCCTTAAACTGATTTTTTTTTTCACTTCTTCTTCTTCACTCTCGGGCCTCATGACCTCAGGGCTGACACATTGTAATAACTGTACTTCCGGTAACAAAGTTAATATCTGTAATTTCTAACCACCCCACTTTACTTGAATCTTTTTCATCTTTTTGTTAACTTCTTGGTTAATATTGGAACAACAGATTCATGTTTTGGAGAAAATATGAAACTTATATCTTACAGGTGGAGAAATCTGTGGAGATACTAAATAAATAAACCAAAGCTCTCTTTTTGTAGCAGTCCGTACACTACATTCGGCTCTTGGTAAGGCACATGATAATTCAGCATGACTGTGTCTGATGTTTAAATGATGACATTATTCCTGGTTTACCTGGAGCTATGGGTGACAACTTTCATGTGATCCCCGAGCGATATAGAAAGGCTTTCATAATGTCCCCTCAGAGGGCGTGGTCTGATGATCAGAAACAATCTGATGTAACAGTAATGGTGCAACAACTGCTGAACAAGAAGACGTTCCTACATAATCAGTGTGAATGTGGTTGGATTTGATTAAAATTACCTGAACCATTAAAAACTGACCAACAAAATTATCCAAATTCCACTTAACCTTTGATAGAAACACACATGGTTTAAAAAAAAAAAAAGCTAACCATAGTAAAAAAAAAAGTGTGTATATATATATATATATATATATATATATATATATATATATATATATATATATATATATATATATATATATATAAGAAACAGGCATTGAACAATGCAACATGCTGTAATTTCAGCTGCTGTAAGGTAAACACATAAGTTTGCATGTACAGAGTCAAATACAATAACAAAAATCATATTAAAACTTTCATTCATTAAATTTAAAGGTACAAAGTTTAGTTTTAGGCTACTTTCTGGATACAAAACATGATGTGTGTCCCTGTTTTAGCAGGCCTCTAGCTCAGCATGCAAGGAAGTAACATATTATTTTGTAAAACACTCTAACATTGTTTTTGAAAAGTGCTATATAAATTAATTACATTACTATTACTATAACTACAAGTCAGGACTTTAAATAACTGCAACGTCACTTTGTCCCCATAATTCATTAAACTAAAAACTGTAACTGAAGATTAGATCAGAGGATCACAGTCTGATCTACATAACATAAAACATTGACAAAACTAATATTACTCTGCATTTATATACAAAGGTTTCAACAAGCTACCCACATATTTTTTTTTAAATATGTTGAGACACATTTAACATTCCTTCATCTCTCACTGGATTTATGTCCCATTAAGACTAAACTGCTAAAGTCTGCTCAACTGAGGTCAAAGTGTGCCATGTTATATATAATTGTTACACCTGTGATCACTTTGATTTGTTTTATTTTATATTATCTTTTTACAAAGGAAAAAGTATGTGCACTAAAGTAAAGCAAAGTGAAAATATTGAAGAAACTGATTCAGTAACAAATGCATAAATTGACCCTGCACAAAGCAATGTAAACCTAACAGTTAAATCAACTGTGGGCGAAAATGCCTTTTTGAAGCCAGAGGTCAGAGGAGAATGGCGAGGCTGGTTCAAGCTGATAGAAAGGAAACATTTACTCAAATAACCACTCGTTACAACCGAGGTATGCAGAAGAGCATCTCTGAACGCACAACACGTCGAAACCTTGAGGCAGATGGGCTACAGCAGCAGAAGACCTCATTGTGCCACTCCTGTCAGCTAAAAACAAGAAACTGAGGCTACAATTCACACAAGCTCACCAAAATTGGACAATAGAAGATTGGAAAAATGTTGCCTGGTCTGATGAGTCTCAATTGTTGCTGCGACATGGGATGGTAGGGTCAGAATTTGGCGTCAACAACATGAAAGCATGGATCCATCCTTCCTTGTATCAATGGTTCAGGCTGGTGGTGGTGGTGTAATGGTGTGGGGGATATTTTCTTGGCACACTTTGGGCCCCTTAGAACTAATTGAGCATCGTTGACCACATTGACCACGGTGTACCCATCTTCTGATGGCTACTTCCAGCTGAATAACGTGCCATGTCATAAAGCTGGAATCACCTCAGACTGGTTTCTTGAACATGACAATGAGTTCACTGTACTCAAATGGTCTCCACAGTCACCAGATGTCAATCCAATAGAGCACATTTGGGATGTGGTGGAACGGGAGATTCGCATCATGGATATACAGCCAACAAATCTGCAGCAACTGTGTGATGCCATCATGGGGGGTGGGGGGGGGGGGTGCCTTTGGGTACTTGATGGCAGAGTACCTGTGGCCAAACAAACATGAAGCATTTCTTTGCATTTACTAAGGTTTTTCCTTCCTGTTTAAATTCTTGTTTGTGTTGTGCGTTGCTTCGAAAGAAAGCATCTGCTAAATGAAATTGTAAAATTGTTCTTTTCTATGTTTGAAATTTGCACTCCTGGAAAGTTCTGGAAAAGTCCAGAAGTACTGTCCTAAAATCTTTATGTCGTGCACACATTTCCTCTCTCAGTGAAGTTTTACCTTTACTACAAGCATCATTCAGATGCTGTTGATTGTGACGGATTCTTGTATGAACAACATTCACGTCATGCACATTTCCAGCAGAATTTAAATCCATTACCTTGGCGTCTCTGTGTCTGCTGTTATCTGTATTATCTGCTATCTGAAGTAACAGAGGGTAAAAACCAAAGGACCACTCTGATGAAGAATGGTATAAATATGGCTTTAATGAGATGATTACTGATGCTTCAGTGTATGAAGAACCTCTTTGGATTTATTAATACAAAACAAAAAGACAAATCACTTTTTAAAAAAAGGATGAAATTGGATGCTAAAAATTCAGTAGACTTCATATCAATCTCATTTAAAAGTGAAAGTAATCAATCAATCAATCGATCTTTATTTGTATAGCGCCAATTCATAACAATTGTTAACTCACGACACTTTTACAATGGAGCATAAAGCTCTTTATTTTGTGGATACACATATATACATAGATACATAGATACATATAAATACACACACACACACACACACACACACACACACATATCTATATATCTATATATATATACACACACACACACACACACACACAACATGAATCCATATAGCCAATCATGAATCCCTCCATCATGGCGGCAAGAAAAAACCTTCTGTTAAGCAGCAAGAAATCTTGAATGTGGACCCCAGTCTCATGATGAACAGCAAATCCACAAGATGCTGTGTTGAGTGTGTGGGCAAAGGAAGGGAGGTAAGAGGAGACAAGTGGACTAAAGTAAGAACTAAAGTTAGTGACGGATCCATGAACCATAGACCTGTCGTCTGATTTATTAGAGGTTAGACTCTTGAGATGCTACATCTCGTTTTCAGGAGGGTCCTCATGTCTAAATTGGTGTGGTGATCATTTTATAGAAGTATAATCAATGATATTCTGACTGAAAATGAAAATTTATGGTAGTGACGAACTCATGGATGCCCAGACCACAAGTGCATCCCTGCCATATTTGTCTCTGTTAAGTGTACATGTGTGAAAAGCCTCTTGAGATGTGACATCCCATTTTCAGAGGGACCTCATGCCTATGTGGTGATTAAAAAATAGATGCCATAGATGTATCGATCATGCTAATATCTACATTAACAGCTATAATGATAATGGGAATAGAATGTTCCTAATTAAATGGCCAAATATGGATCATGTCTATAGTTGCAGCAGCAGGCAGTCTCCACCAAGGATCCCAGGCCACCTACAAGACAAGAGCAAAAGTTAAAGGGTTAAAAGGAGATGAAGTTAAATTAGACAACTTTTAATAAAAACAAACCCCTGCGCTTCCTCCCTCACTTTTCTACAAACTTCCCTGCTGATGTTTCGGCCCAGCTGATGTTTGGGTGGGAGGAGGAGCCCTGATGTCTCACAGCATCACTTGTGAAATGTTAAAGCAAGTCACAGCCTCCTGACCTTACAGACACTCGGTCCACTGTCAGCGCGCTGGTTTGGCACCATCTTACACAAGGACTTTAACGGACGCTTTGGGCGCCATGAGAATGGAAAACGTGATTTTTTAACCGTGATGTTTTGATGGAGATTGAAGATTGTGACCTCTGAGCTGGATAAGTCGCATCCATAAGAAAGGAGACGACTCGAGGTGAAGGACGACACTCCACACGTGAACAAACGCTCCAGTTCTCGGGGCGGCTGCGGTGCGTATATGTAACTGTTCCTCATAACTTCTGTTTGGAAAAAAAAAACTTGAACATGGTCACAACTGATCAACTTTCTGGACAATTGGCTTATTTTTTCCTGCACTTATCTGTTGAGTTTATTCAGACAATCTGACAACCACCATATAGAAGCCAAACATGGATTTGACAAACAGGACACATCACAACCCCTACATCCTCCACATGGAGTTCAGCCCACTCAGTGACTTCATGGAGGAGAATGACACAAACTCCACCGCCGGAGAGAGGAACTTGTTCAGCTGCGTTCAGGTCCGGATCCCTCAGGAGCTCTTCCTGGCACTGGGGCTCATCAGCCTAGTGGAGAACGTCCTGGTGGTCATGGCTATCTTAAAGAACCGGAACCTTCACTCGCCCATGTATTACTTCATTTGCTGCCTGGCGGTGTCTGATATGCTGGTGAGCGTCAGTAACGTGGTGGAGACGATTTTTATGCTCCTGAACGACCATGGCCTGCTGGACGTGCACCCTGGCATGCTGCGCCACCTGGATAACGTCATCGACGTGATGATATGCAGCTCCGTGGTGTCCTCGCTCTCCTTTCTGTGCACTATCGCCGCAGATCGCTACATCACCATCTTTTACGCGCTGCGCTACCACAGCATCATGACCACGCATCGCGCCGTCAAAATCATCGTGGTGGTGTGGCTTGCCAGCATCACCTCCAGCATCCTGTTTATCGTGTACCACACCGACAACGCCGTCATTGTGTGCCTTGTGACCTTCTTCTGCATCACGCTGGTGTTTAACGCCGTGCTCTACTTGCACATGTTCCTCCTGGCGCACCTGCACTCCCGGCGCATCGAGGCTTTCAACAAAAGCAGGCGCCAGTCCACGAGCATGAAGGGCGCGATCACTCTTACCATCCTTCTCGGAGTCTTCATTTTATGCTGGGGCCCCTTCTTCCTCCACCTAATCCTCATCCTCACCTGCCCCACCAGCCCCTTCTGCAACTGCTTCTTCAGAAACTTTAACCTCTTCCTCATCCTCATCATCTGTAACTCTCTCATTGACCCGCTCATCTACGCGTATCGGAGCCAGGAGCTGCGTAAAACTCTACAGGAGCTTGTGCTGTGCTCCTGGTGCTTCGGTGTGTGACCTCACGTGGCTACATTTGGAAAGAAAATCGGGTCATCAACACTGCTGACTACCTCCACTTCCTGACATGTAGCGGAGTTGGTCTAAAACTTTGATTTGTATGCTTGAACAGACGAACTAAGAGTGCAGGACATCGCTTCGTGGATTTTGATTGTTCTGATTTATGGTTTCGTTTGCGTATTTATTTATCGCGTATCACCAGTACGAATGATTCGCTTTAACATTTAAAAAGTATTTAACCTGAGACATCTACTGAGTCAGTAAGGGGTTGCTGGGAAACTGTCAAGCATCTTATGTCTTACATAAAAGTAAATTCCTTATCTTCAATTATCTTGTGTATTTGGACCTGAGACTTTTGTTGCTATTCGATGAGCATCTTTCCTGGTTAACTTTTAAAAAACAAGAATAAGAAAACGCAAACCTGATCTGGAAGTTCTTGTCTGTCAAAGTATAACCCCGAACTGATTTTCTATTCATTTATTAGTGGAAAATGGTGTCTGGAGTGCATTGTGCCTTCATTTTCCCAACCCAGTATAGATATACACAGAATAAATGCACACGGTGGCTTTATCCTTTGTAGCCCTGGAAAAAAAATAATCATAATAACTTGCCTCTTTGGCTCGCAACCATAGAACCTTTCCATATTTACGCGCCAGAAGATAACGGAAGAAGCGCATTTACTCCTCGATGCAGCCTGGAGAGTTGGCTGGAACACGTTTGCATGATGCAAGAAGGATGAATTAAGATGAGGTCACAGTTTTAAAGGGTACACGTTAGCAACGCCTGTTACAAGTTATTTTTGAAGACCCTCCGAGCCTCACAAAAATAACTGTCTGGTGTTTAAGTCTTAAGCGATCACATGCACGGCCTTGCGTGGTGACAGACCTGATGCCCAGGGCAGCAAGCTTGAAGAAAGGACTCACATTAGATACGATTGGTTATCTGGAATGTGCAGGCAGATTTGGTCCCTTATTTTAGATTTAGTGGTTATTCAAGTGGAACTGCTTTCCATGACGTGTGAGGAAGTTTAGCCAAATATCATTTGGGTGTAAAACACACTGTGATTTTACTTTGTCTCTGTTCTACATCTGCTAAAGATAAGAGAATATGTTATGTTTTGTAAGCTGTATATAAATCTTTTTATACAATCTATGGTGTATATAGAACTACCCCAAAACAGCACAGGCTTATGAAACTGTCCCATGATGTATGCTATAGAATTTAAAGGGTTTAAGCCCAATGCTTGTTTTAAAATGTGTTTTCGTGTTTCAAATGTTTTTCTTTGATCCCACTTTGAAAGCAGGGTCAACAATAAAGGCTCTCAGCCTGTGGGTAGAAATGCTTTAGGATGAAAGGACTCAGACAGGCCCGCTCAGGCTGTTGGAGAATACTAAATAAATCAGAACTTACTGGTTGGATAAAGGCTACCTTGTTACGTGATTCTTCTTGCAATATGATTCTAAATAGTGACTGAATGTAGACTGTTGTACACACCTTGAATAATGCTTTTCAGATTTGCAGACTTTAGGTCACATCTGGCCTTTCTCTTCCTTAAATCTCTAAATATACAGTTAAATGTAGTATTTTTGACATCTCAGCTCTCAATATCTTCATTTTGTAGCCATGAGAGTTTTTACATACGATTGAATGAAAAGATTGTTGTCTTGTGTCTAATATGAATCTTTAAGAGAAAATTCCATGAGAGCCATTGGGATTGTGGTTCTATGTGCTGAGTGAAGTAAAATAAAGTAAACATATTAACTTGAAACCAAGTCAGGCAGGAATATATTGTACAGTTGTTTCATAGAGGGAGCCTGTGGTATATGGTATAATCTTTGAAGCAATGCATGTTATTTGTTGTCTCAAATAAAGCCTTCAAAACTGGAGTGGTAGCTGTATGAATATGACCATTTCTGATCTTTCTCTTCCGTAGATGAGTTTTCCTGTCTTTAAATGCAACAAGAATGATTTGTTAGCCCTTTTTTTTGTATTTGTAGACTAAATATTGACATGCAAAGCTTTATTTGCTCTCTTAGATCTAACTTGGGTAGAAAGATATCTCAGGTTCTGAGTGTATTCTCACTGTTCATCTCTTTACATCTGAATGGTCTCACGTTATCAGTCCTCAAATATCCCAAAAGCAGGCTGTGAAGATAAACCTTGTCCTCAAAACTTCAATAAATGAAACATTGACATTGTTTTCTACTTTACAGAAAGAAGTTCAATCCATCACTCGTTCTCAGCAGACAGAGGGGGTATTGAGATGAAACACAACAGAGACATTTCTGAAATGTTCTGTGTTTAAACTCATGATCAAGTTTGGTTACCACGCTACAAATGGCATAATTGAAGAGGGGAATTTCCTTCTCCCCATAAGAAATGAAAATCTCAATTGTTTGAAGTAATTTCATTGAGTGCTGGGTTTAATATGAGTTAGTTAGGGGATGCTACTGGATAAATTTCACACTTTGAATGTATTATCTGAAACAACTGTTTAGATACTTACAGTACAATCTTTTGAGAATACATATTTAACTTTTGCTGGCCCAGAAGATGATAGGGGACATAAAAAATATAACCTTGATTGAATTCCTTATTGTACATGTATTTTCTTACCTCTTCCTCTTTTCTGAATGTTTAACCAGAAGTTTCAGTTTAATCATTTAGACACTCTTATAGTTTCACAGCGTCCATTAGATTTTGGAAATTTTACACCCTGTGCATAAGCTTGGTGTCCCTTGGTACGCCCTACCTTAAGGAGTCCCTATTGGGCTTACAGCAGACCACAAACTGACCTCAATAAAATACACATAAGGCTTGATTTAACATGTAACAACAGGATTTATGAACACATTTACAGTGAATTTATTTGAGACTAAATTAACAAACAGCACAAAAACCCTAGATGAGTGGCAGCAGGGCAGACCCAAGCCTCAGCAGGCTTGTTACTCATGAAATAAAATAAACTTTCTAAAGAAGTATTTAACCAGAGTTTGGTAACTGAATATTATTCAGTGTTAATTTTTATTTATAAAATTTAGAATATTTAAGACTAACTTTTCCTGTAATATATCCTGCAATATGCATTAACTGTTACTTTAAGCTATGCCCTAGTTAAAATGTACACTCAAAATAAACAAGTTAACGTTAGTGCTGCATACTCACTAATAAAAAAAATAGATGAACTTAAATTTCAAGTTTACTTTTCATATCTTTTTTAATATGCTCGATTTGTTAGATTTTACAGTGTTATGTCAGGGGGTCCACTGAAATTCCTTTTGGAAAGTGCTGGGATCTTACTTTAATTTTAAAGTTTACAAAAAGGAAGGAAGTTCACCTTGACATTACCGTACTGTGCACACTCTGATAGCTGTGTAAAAATGACCATGATCAAACCGTATCATGCAGCAAAGCTTTTCATCCTTTTAGCCACATCTGAATATCCGGATTTCTGGCCATGCAGAGTAATAATTGGACATAAGCTCTGACTTGCCATACATGTCAAATAATCTACATTTAGGAGAAATAAAACACTGAGAAACCAAAGTTTTTACCAGCAGTTTAATTAGAATTTTATTAAGATTGTTATGATCATGTGCTCTGAGACAGTGCGTCAGTGCCAAAATCATATTTTAGGCTACTTGTTTTAGACCTCTTGGGTTATGCAACTGTATAAATAGCTTGTTGTAGTATTTTTTACTAGTTGTTATCATGGTTGTCACACTTCTTGGAATCAAAACATCATATATAAAAAATATGAACCAGATAAAAGACCAAAATCTCAGGTATATATTTTGTATTCATGTCATTTTCACATCTTGTGTCGGTGCAGTTATAAGCAATCTAATGGAGATTGTCACTATGTGAGAAGTTGCCCCACCAAGGGGTAAGTTATCACACTTTGTGGGGTACGATGTCACACTGGATTTTGCAACCAATAAAATAAGGAGAAAATTATTGTTGTTTTTATTTTTTTTAATTGAAAATGAATAAATGACAATAATTCACTTTTATTACTCATGAAATGACATGAAACATGAAATTACATAAAATCTGCAACATGCATTATGAAACTGACACTTAAACTGGCCCTAGAACAAAAGAAAAACCCACTAGTCAGACTCCTCATCTCACCTCATCTGAGTTGCAGTTTTGCATATGTAGACTGAATTGCCAGGGATGCACTCTTCATGTGCCCATCATTTGCATATCATGCACTGCACCCATGTTTCTCCTGGGCGGCTGTTTCCAAATGGCTCTATGCAGACCAGGCACAGCCTCTTCTTCTGATGAGGAGTCATCTGGAGTTTTTCTTTTTGTATCTGCCCTCTGTTTCTACCATGTGCTTTGCTTCTTTGGCATTTTAGATTTGGTTACCTTGCCTTTCTTTATGAACGGTCTTTTCTTCCTTTGTGCCTGCCTTTCAGCTTCAAGTGCCTCCTTCACAGGTGTGTTAGTGAGAATAGAAGTTTTTCTCTTTTTTTTTGCTGGGTGACTTTTTTTTCTTGGACCAACTTTTGGGTAAGGCCTAATATCCTCTGGAGTTAATATGTTGGTGAAGGAGGCTGGATTACTAGGGCCTGGAATAACTTCTTGGTTGGTGCCTGCCTGGGCCTGGAGCAGCTGGGTCATTGCTGGGTCCAGGAATGACTGGGCTGGTGCTGGATGGGTCAGTGCTGGGGCCCGGAATGGCTGGGTTGGTGCTGAATGGATCCGTGCAGGGGCCTGGAGAAGATGGTTCAGTTTCGGAGCCTGAAATGGCTGGGTTAGTGCTTGGGCTTGGTAGAGCTGGGTCCTGGTAGGGGCGATCTGAGATGTCAGGTGTGTAGGTGTAAGGCTGAATCCCTGTTGCCCGAAAGCCGGCCTGAATATTAAGTGGGGTTGCAGCTAGGGTATAAGCAGTTGCTACAATCCCAGGGATGTCATAAATGCTGAGTGCTTTCCCTTGATTGATCCTCATCCAGGAATTAGAGACAGAGTTTACATGCTTTTTAAATGGCTCATAAACACTTCTGTCTAAAGGCTGCAGCCTGTGTGAGCAGTGGGGTGGGAAGGAAAACATGATGATGCCATTTTCTTTGGCAAAATTTAGCCCATCAATAGAGAGATGTGAGCAGTGGTTATCCAGAAGAAGCACCTGTGAGCACTTGGCATGTTCCACAAAATGCTTGAGGAAATCAACAAAGTGTGGTTCTTTCATCCACCCTGTGGCCCATTGTTGATGAAATAATCACGAAAGTGCACCCGAGGATATATGAAATAGGGGAGGATGCTGTTTCCTTTGGCTGAGACTGCGCAGGCAAGGGTCACCAGGGTACCCCTTTCCCCAGATGTCAGTGACCCCACCTGCTTGAAGCCACGCCTGGCTACCATTTGGTCTGGTTTCTGTACTGTTGTTACTCCAGTTCCATATATCTCCTAGTCCCAAGGAATGTCTGGTTAACACTTTATCCAGATTGTCAAAAAAAGGCTTCACATTCTCCTTGTTAAAGGCTCTAGCTCTGCCAAGGCTAGTTGCCTCTGGTTTTCTAAGAGAAAGTAAGGAGTGCCGCTTTAGGAAGCCTGTAAACCATTCGGCGCTGGCTTTTTCTTTGTCTGATCAAGCTTGTGGAAATTTCAGGCCCTTTGCCACCACAAATTCATATGCCAGCTTTCTCACCTCTGATGGAGACAAACCAAAATATATTTCAGAGGATCTCTTGATATAGTTCTCAAGCTGCAGTCCCATCTCTGTGCTGAAAACTGCCATGGTGATTTGTACCCAACCACTGTGGTTGGGATAGATGTCTGACCCTGAATTTCAGCTGGTTTGAATGTTTTACAGTACTGCGCCAAAGTACGGTAGTTGACATTAAAGTCCTTCGCCGTACTCCTGATGGACTTGTGACCAAGGGTCACCTGCCTGACTGCCCTCAGCATCACGTCAGGTGCTACACTGCCATGCTCTGTTTTTCTTTTGTAACTCCTGACCATCTTCTCACTTTCTCCTCTCTTTTAGACTACTCTTTTTCTGTAAAAAAAAAAATGAAGTAAAATTTTCATTAGGATGTATTGATTTAAATTATTTGTGGAAGTTATTATTCTGACCAAATGACTGTGACAAGTTGCCCCAAACGACCATGTTTGCTAGTGCTAGCTCTATCTTACAGTTAGGTTAAATCAGAACAATGACTGAGGTTTGAGGAAGCCTTAATATCTACTTTAACATGTCCACATGTATAACTGCTAGGATTTTTATCTTAATGAAGCTTATTTAAAAAAATATAGAGTTATTTTTTTTTTTTTTACTTTGGGTCGTGGAAAATGGTTAATTGGTGCTCATTTCAACTTATAATGTGTTGTCCTCTTCTCACTCAGTTCATGAGACCTGACCATGCAAAGGAAGAAAACTAGTACTCAACTTTTTAGTTGTGCCCTCTGGTGGAGAAGATAATTGCTGTGTGATAACTTACCCGTGTGACAAATAGCCCTGGTCTCCCCTATCCGTGAGGAAACATTAAACAAGTGATGTGCGTTTTTTTCATTGTTGTATTTATGTCCACAAATGACACTATTTATAGCCTATTTACCAGTGACATAGGGGTGCACAGAGTCTCCTTCCATCTTATGTCTATCTAAAGTGCTGACAAAACCTTCCTTCAGACTTCCCAACACTGTCTGAATCTTTTTAATCTTTTTTTTTTTTTTTTTTTACCCCAAAATGTTTAGAAAAAGCTGCAGAGACCATTTTAAAAATATCATCTCCCAAAATTACAGAGAGGCCCATTCAGATCGGATTAGTATTATCAGAGGACCCATGTGAGTCTAAAAATATGGAATTTTTACATTGCAATTTATGGACATGGTCAATTAGCTTTGGATTAAGAACACATATGCCCTAAACACTTTTTACAGATTATCAGGGGTCCCCGGGTGAAACTTCAGTAATCCCGTGCAAATAGGGTTTTACATGCTGGTAATTATTCAGCACACGTCCTCTATTTGTGAAACCAAACTTCAAGTTCAGGCTAAGCACTGTTGTTAACTTTTGGATGCAGAGACACATCTATCACGCCTGTGTCAATGCTCAAAGAAACCTCTTCAGTCTCAGAACCTTTCTATTTTTACATGGCACCGAGTGCAGACAGTGTTTTCTGAGTTCGGGGTGATCTTTGCTGCATGAATTACTGAGAGGAAGTAGACAGATGCCTTGACTGCTGTAATTGCTGAATAGCCCAAAGGATGTTCAAAGTGTGACGGTATTCTCTGCAGGGAGCAGCATATTTACAGTCAGGGACAGGGATCTGAATTCTCCTTTCATTTCTGCACAAAGCAGCTCTGTTTCACAGAAAAAAAACAGTTGCTATCACAGCAACAAATAAACCTAAGACAAAATGATTCAAATACATATGACCAAAACCGAGACTCCGACCCTGAGGGATGGATATGAATAACATTTCTTAAAAAAGGCTTTGATGCAAAAGTCAATGAAAGTCCCTGATATAATTTCTTTTCTGTATCGGTACAAATTACTGATCACTGAGAAAAGAGAACAGTAGAATGAAAGACAGACCAAGGGCAGTTTTGTTGTGTTTTTTTGTGATACAGCAAACTCAAGCAGAAAATTAACATTAAAGTTTCCCCTGAGTAGTTTCATTGAAGCATGGTAGATTTCCCCTTACATTGCTTGACTTTATATTGACCCTTTGGTGTTTACATAGATTTGTTGAGTTAAAAATGTGTTGTCTCTCACTCTACAAAAGCTGTACTATCTTTATAATGTTTGTGATTTTTTTTTTTTTTTTGTGTAGACACTCATGTTGTAATAATAATAATAATAATAATAATAATAATAATAATAATAATAATAATAATAATAATAATAATAATAATAATAATAATTATATGATTATAATTATAATAATAATAATAATAATAATAATAATAATAATAATAATAATACTCGTTTTCCACTGCAGTTTTTTAAGTCAGAATTATGACAATAAACATATAGTAAATTTTAAAAAGAAAATGGCTGGTGAGATTGTCCTTGAGATGGTTCAGTGTACCCAAAATGATGTCTTCGCATGGGGCAATTTCTGTGAGCGCTCCTGCAAGTCTGCCCCGTGTCGAGTATTTTATTCTGAAAACACCAACAGGAAGTTTGTTGAATACACGTGACTTGGTGCTTTTACCTTGTGATGATGGAGAGACAACAACACGGGCACTGTTCATAATAACCGCAAGCGTCGACTTGAAATACATACTAACACTTCGATGATTTATTAGGTCAACAACGGGGTGAGTTTCTAACCTGAGTGAGCCGTTAGAGAAGCTAAGCTAACAATAGCACAGAAACACATGACTGATTTGTTTTTTAAAGACAGTTAGCATGCTAACGTTAGCAGTCTGTTTACATCTGTATGGTGTCAATGTCTTCTTATTCCATGGATATCAAAGCTTCATTTTGTTGTATTTAATACAGCAGCTGCGTATTAAGCAATAACATTAAAGTGTAAACAATACTGCTGCATCAGCTCTGTTTGGATATGATCAGTGATGGTAGTATTTAGTTTGTCTGTAACGTTTTGCAGGCTATGCAGTTTTTATGCATCATCATGCAAGCCTATTATTTTAAACATTTATGTTCATGGTTGTCATTATTTAGATCTGCAGCCGAAGCAAGCCTTTGAAGCGTCCATCAATTCCAAACACTTGTGCATCATGTAATGTTTTTTTGTGTCACACAAGATGTCATAGAAAAGAATTCTACTAATTTCGTGGATTATATTATACATCTCATTGAGGCTGTGTTAGTGTGTTAATAGCAGGGCTATTATAGATGAGAACAAACCAGGGCTAAGCGATGAATGTGCAGACACATTAGCTGTCTGGTGGTCATGGTCGTTCTTGCTCCTGTAAGTGTAACACAAAAGAGAAAAACAATTAGCCAGTGAGACTTAGATCTGCTTTGTTTTCCTCAGATGTAGCCGATAGACATGGCGTATGATGAGAGACTTGCACATTTCCGCCAAACCCGCCTCAATCCTTTTGATCGTGGAGAGGAAGAAGATGGTCCCCATGGAGGCAAGACACCCCCACAGCATGGTAAATGCCACCCCTGGACAGTCACCTGAAGTGTGGCATGTGACCTAACTTTATGGCCATTTTCAAGACAAATACAGAAACTTTGTGTGCTTTCACTGGTAGTAGTATTCAGTGGTGTGCTCTGATAAGATGCCTTGTTTGGAGAGGCAAGATGAGGGCATCGGGGCAAGGACTTGGATTATTTAGTTGTATTTCATAACATTACAAACACGCTCCATCTTTGTGGTCTATTTCAAGGAGGGTAAAACACCCAACTGTTCTTGAATTGTTCACTGTACGCACTGGATAAGAGCTGAAATGTTTACTCGATTGGGACCTGATTAGAAAAGAGGCTGTAATAGTGTGATTGTGATTTCCCTCAGTTCAAGAGTTCACCTAGACATAGAATGATACATACCCAGAACACCGAATGCAGAGGAAACACGAGGGTCTTAGACTGTGTCGTGAAAGACCTTACTCAAAATCACTTCTTCTAATAAATTGATTCTCTCAATTATTGAATCTATTCTTCTTTCAGTCTAGCTCTTGGTGCTTTAGGAAAAAAAAACACCAGAGTGTTGTAACATTTCATTCAGGGAAAAGGAAGTTAGAAATACTGTAACTGAAACAGAGGAAATGAAAAGTATTATGTTAAGCAGTACCCGAGTAACACTTCCTGTATTTCAGGTTTTAAGGAATTAAAACATTTCTGCTTGATTAAATGTATTCTGACTTGCATACCTGACACACTGAGAAATCAGCTGATTTTTTTTGGCTGCTGTTTTTTCCTGCTTCATTGCCCTCTCTCTGAGGGGCTGAAGTGACCCATCATGTTTTGTTCTGAGGTGTATGCAGGTAACAAACTTGTGTAAATTTAATGTGTTATTGAGATCAAGAGTAAGGTTGTTAAATTTCTATAATGGTGGAGTTTACTCTTTACCAGTTGGCTTGTTTTTTTCCCATTATCTTATTTATGCCTATAAATTATGTTGAAAGTTCTGATTAGTCTAGACAGAGAGCATTTAAAGTTTTGATATGGCACAGATTACTTTTGACTTTTGCTGACCACTTACGTGTTCCCCCATTTTTTTTTTTTTTTTTGACGTCTGCTGTTTTCTTCTATTATCTGTTGATTAAACCTCAGAAAATTTATTCACCAAAAACTGAATTTTCTTAAAAATGAAGATTGCAAAATTTGTTGGCATATTGTTGCTTTGAATGTAAAAACTTGACAATAAGCAGAGATCGTGAAAGTATGTGTGCTTGATTATGTGGTCTATATGTTCATGTATAATGTCTCAATGCTCTCTGTGGCTTCCCTTCTAAAACCTCGAGGCTACTTTCACTTCTCAAAAACAGTCTTTGGTTTCTGCTTGTTGCTAAAGGATAAAATCCATTAATGCAATTAATGTAGTTACAAACGTCTCTGACTATATGATTACCTCCATAGCACGATCAATCTTCTCAGTCTTCTTGCCTGTGGTGACAGGGATTATGATGTTATTAAAGTTCAAACTCTTGATCTTGATTATGTATCTTTATAGATTATGATACTGTATTCACAGAAAAAATACTGATGTTTGACTTTAGTCAACCAAATTCTGCCAGCACTTAAGATCTGAATATTATTAAACACATGAGTCAACAGAAATAATAAATATCAATACTCTCCCATTTAAAGCAGAATTATTTGATAAATTTTGTTTAGAGTGTTAGTGGTTAGAGCTGCAGAGGTCTGTCTTGTCAGCTGGCTTGGTTACATATTAGCAAACTTGACTGTTTTAAGCTTCTTTGTTCTTCTAGACAACTTTAGTGTTGAGTCAGAGTTTAAGGGTTGTCCTATCCACAGTCATGCATGACTAAGTGCACTCACCATTCAACAGTGTGTATGCTAAGAAGAAAAGCTGTGATTCAAGTGTGTGTCTCTTTTCAGAGGCAAGACAAGAGCTATTCTCTGGGGCCAGAACCCACAGTTCAGACCGGACTATGGACCTGGGTCTAGCTGAAGACCACTTCTCAAGGCCCATGGTAAATGAATCCTAACTTTACCACAAAGTGGTCTTTTTCACTCTCTCTCTTCTTTCACTTTAACTTTTGACATGCTTTTGTCATTGTTTACTTGTTTTAGGGTTCATTTGTGGCATCTGATATTGAACAACTGAAACTGGCCATAGAGGAGTGTAAAAAACTGATCCTGGAGCTGCCAGAACACTCAGAGAGACAGAAGGACACAGTGGTGAAACTTATCCACCTTCGTCTCAAACTACAGGAGCTTAAGGTTTGAGCACCAGAGAAGATGACATGATATTGTTGATGTAATCAGAACAAGATATTCATAACCGATTTATTTCACTTGCATGTGTCTGATTTTGTGGAATGCAGTGCCTTTCACAGTAGTTTGCAGAATGCATCATGTAAAGCATTTCTTCTTACTAGTTTTCTATGGAGATAAGTTTCCTGAAACTTGCCAAAGAGTACCTTTCTCAGTACAAAAGTTTAGGAAGAAAGTTGATGTGCATGTGGATGGAAGCGGATGTCAGAGTCGTGAATGCATTAAAGCCTGTTTTATGGTAAAACACCTTTAAAATGAAGACTTTCTTGAGCTTTACTGTGATCAATAATGACCTTTTGGCTTCGCAGACATTCCAGGGCACTGATAAGGTGATAATAAAAGTTTGTATGGAGATCAGCACAAGCTCTTAAACTTAATGTAGCAAAGTTTCTGTTTATAAAGAGTAACAGGGGCAGTTATATTATTTCATTTTGGTGTGTTGTGGGGTAATAAATCAAATAATCAGCCATTAAATTAATTATTACAGTCATGTTGAGATTTGGATGCATTTTATAGAAAACCCATCCAAATCCTTTCCTTCGTGATGAGTTTCACTGATATCAAACCAATTCGAACCACATCACGTAAAGGAGCTGACTAAACTATACAACACTCTGTACTGTGTTATGTAGTAATGCAGCATTATTTCAAATAGCATGACACAAGTTGAATGCTCTCGTGCTTCTTTAGTTCCACTGGAGAGTCATGCAGCGATGACAGAAGAGCATGAAAATATACAAGCAAACAAGTAATATACTGCATGATTTTATAGTATTTTCTTGTTGATTTTTTTTTGTTTTGTTTTGTGCCCTTAAAGGACCCAGAGGAGGATGAGCCTAACCTGAGAACTCTACTTGAGCACCGCTTTTCCAAGGAAAAAAGCAAGAGTGTAAAACAGACCTGTGATAAGTGTAGCACTATAATCTGGGGCCTTATTCAGACCTGGTATACTTGCACAGGTGAGGCACACTCTGCAGTTTATCATTCTGCAATGTCCAAAATGATCAAATAACTCATTGTTCAGAATGCTGGAGTTTTCAAGTCTCTGCAGTTTTTTTTAAGCTTATAGACTTTTCTACTAGATGAAAAAAGCCCCGTGTTTTTTAAAAGTATCACCGGCATGCTCGTAGTCTGGTCAGTGATTTTATAGGACAAGGATTTCACTGTGAAGCTCTTTGAGTCTGTTAACCAGATATTCATACCGAACCACCTAAGCAAAATAATAATACCAAATGACTTAAACTGTCCCATCTTTTGTTTCAGGTTGCTATTATCGTTGCCATAGTAAGTGCATGAACCTGATCACCAAGCCCTGTGTCAGGTCAAAGGTCAGTCACCAGTCAGAGTATGAGCTCAGCATCTGTCCTGAGATAGGACTGGACCGACAGGACTACCGCTGTGCAGAGTGTCGCACACCTATTTCATTGAGTAAGTACAAACTAACATCCTGCAATGGCTTCATCAGGAGGCCATCTTTATGTGTGAATGTGGTGTGTATGGGTTCAGAAGGATCCTCACACTGTCCATCCTGTAGATCAGTGAAATCTTCTTTCTTGGGGTCCCATTTGTTCTTGTAGTTCATAAAAAGGAATTTATAATAACTCTATTCTTTCACCCGAACCTTTAAAAACTGGAGCTTTAGCTTTGGTGTTACATTTTTATGTCCATTTTCACATTGTTTGGCTTGCATATTTATCTTGTAGGGGGCGTGCCAAGTGAAGCCAGACAGTGTGACTACACAGGCCAGTATTACTGCAGCACATGTCACTGGAATGACACAGCCATCATACCAGCTCGGGTCATTCACAACTGGGAGTTTGAACCAAGAAAGGTACGCCCAACTTATTTTTTAGTCTGTAAGACTTAACGTGATTTTGTGTGATATAACTACAGCTTTCCTACCAAACATCAGAATTATTTATAGATTTCAATTTACCAGGCATAAGTATAACACAAACTGAGACCTTCTCTAGGCGTCTGTCTTCATTATAATGAGGAAATACATTTAAGTAATCAGATGCACATCTCTAATAGAGATGCCTGGTTTATCCGGTTTAATCCTTATTCTAAGGTCAGATGATGCACATAATGTTAGTCAATCACACCTCTGTGTTCAAACACATCTGTACGCTCACAGTATGCCTCTTTTTAAAGGTCTGTCGTTCCTCGATGCGTTACCTGGCCCTGATGATTTCACGACCTGTGCTGAAGCTGAAAGAAATCAACCCGCTGCTGTTCAACTTTGTGGAGGAGCTGGTTGAGATCCGGGTATGTGAGTTGCTCACTTCTGAGACTTACTGTGTAAATAAAAAGTTTTCATTATTTTTAGATACTCAATATTGTTTATAAATAATTCAACCTTTGTTATAGTCACTGTCAAATGTTATTTTGTAAATTCAACCTTCTGAACAACAGATTTTCATATCATTCTTTATATTGTTTTGCATCTCAGTCTGTTTGGCTGATGGCTAGTGTAACTTACAGTAACTTACATGTGTGTGTGTGTGTGTGTGTGCGCGTGTGTGTGTGCGCGTGTGTCATTGTGGAACTAACAGAAACTACGCCAAGACATTCTACTGATGAAACCTTATTTCATCACCTGTAAGGAGGCCATGGAGGCTCGGCTATTGCTGCAGGTCAGCATCACTTTGCTATCTTCACCTAACACTGTATAAACACTCTGTATGGTCTAGGTTTTGTGTCAGATACAGCATGACAGCACTATTTCAGCACCACCTTCAAAAGATGTTACAACAACACCATCATGTGGTGAAAGTGAAGAACTCACATTACATCAGGCAAGGCTCCCAGTGTAACATTAAGACGCACTGGTGCAGATTTGGGTGTAGAAACAAGCTTACGGCAATGTTCACTTGTGATTTATAAAACGTGCATATCAGGGACAATCACAGCGTATGCCTGATCAGGTATTGATAAATGTTGTTGCTAAAAACAATCGTAATTTAAATAACATGCCCCGAAATGTTCAAGGTTCATATGGCCTACCGTAGAATTTAAACAACATGGAGGGACGCATTACAGGAAAAAATGAGACTTCTTTTTTAATTATTTATTCCTTGATAGCTTACTATAAGGGGCCCCAATATTATTAATTATTTCCGTAAAGTTCAGAAAAGTGGTAAGATAGCTAAAAAAAATGCATAACACATCTGAAAGAAGCTGCAGTCAGACTCCAGCCTGCACCTGTAACAGACTGAGGAGTAAGTGGAGCATATACTGGGTCTGCGTCAGTTTCAGGCACACGTGACAGAGGGACAGACAAACTTGTGCCCGTGTTTGATGAAGATAATAACACGTTGTCAATATGCGGAACTGCATTCTGATTAATCCACTTTTTCCACACACAGTTCAAATAAATATGAAATTGTTCTTAGTTAAACAATAATCATGGTAAATCCTGTAATCAGTACAGCTGCCTTAAAAAAACATGAGTCTGACCCAGCATCCTCTGAATGTTCTGTTCAGTGTTTATTATGGACATGGGTAGGTTTTCAGTTGCTCTCTAATTTTTTAAGTAGATTGATAAAGAAGATAAAGATAAAGAATTGATTTTACAGAGATTGGTGGAAAAGGTGTGAAATGTTTGAAACAATCTTTGTGTCATATCTCATTCAGCTTTCTTAATATTAATCTGCAAACATCTGTCTGTCTGAAAATGCACTGAACTCATATGATCCAATAATTCTCTGCCATAGACAGATTCTCTTCGCTGCACTGCGCTCCCCTCTGACATGAAATTTGCATACACAGACTCAGACCTGGAGTGCGATTTGAGCGTACCGTCCCCCCATGTTCAGATTGGTTGTACGAATGCTTGATACATGAGGGTCAGTATGTGTTGTTATATAAAGTTCTGAAGCAAAATCAGACACATTTTTGTTTGTGTTCCCTAGCTTCAAGACCGACAGCACTTTGTGGAGAACGATGACATGTACTCTCTGCAGGATTTGATTGACATCTCAAGCGGCAGACTCAGCTGCTCCCTCACTGAGATCCACACCACATTTGCAAAGCACATCAAACTAGATTGTGATGTGAGTTCAAACTTCAAACAAAGCTTTATTAAATTGGTCCCTTTTTAAGTGAGTATATGGACAAAACATTAATCGTATCATAATGAGTCCGTTGATCTTTACACACTCCTGACGGCTGGATATTGTGCTTTCTTGCTTTCTGTTTTGTGTGTAGCGTTGTCAGGCAAAAGGATTTGTTTGTGAGCTTTGTAAGGAGGGCGACATCCTGTTTCCTTTTGACAGTCACACCTCAGTCTGCCATGACTGCTCTGCTGTCTTCCACAGGTAGGTCATCACCAACTATTCATGCTGAAAAATACAGGAGAAATAATGAGATTGTGAGGACTTTGTAATGTTTTGTGAAATGTCGCTGCTGTGTGTGGTAATTGGTTCAATCACATGCAGCCAATTTAATCCCAAGGAAACTGGATAATCTGGAGAGAAAACAACCAAGGCATTAATGTGTTTACTCTACTCAACATACGTATGATACCAAAGCAGTCAGTCCACATGCAATAAAAATAACTAGTGATCCAAATGGGCTCCATATGATGGTGTTTTTTAACAAACATTGTTTGTTTTCATGTGTTTTCTAGGGACTGCTATTATGACAACTCCACAACATGTCCTCGATGTGCAAGGATGACTGATCGCAAGCAGGATGAGGAGTCTGATGTGAAGGATGCATAACACTGGAGAGGTTTATTGAATTTTGCACATTGCCTCGTGGTGTTCTCTACTCTGACAAAAGACTAGCTTTCTGTCTTGTCTTTGGTTTGTTTGTGTTTGTTTAAAATGTAGTGTCTTAATGTTCCCGTGCACTACTTAATGAAGCAGGGTACCCAAACCCACCTGAAAATTATTAAAATATATATTTTTATCAAACATTTTAATTCGTACTGAAATGGATGAAATGATCATTATTTGTGTGTTTGTGTGGGTGTCTGCTTAAATACATTACCTGGAGTGAAAAGACGCCAGAACACAGGATCATTTCGCATGCAGGAGTGTTGCATAAATTGTTACAGGCCTCAACTGTCTTACCTTTACTGCCAACAGAGCTAATTACTTAGCTTAGAGGTTGCATATATTTAAAAAAAAGTTCAAGCATCACAACTCCAGATTCCAGAGACTAAATCATGAAACTTTATTACTCAGAACTCTGCCTTTTAGCCTCCGGTTGTATGTTTTTCTTTTGAAAACCCGTAAACACTGTCAAAGCTGAGTAAGTAACCTTGCACTGATAATAATAATTTCAAAGCATATTTTTTGGATCATGTGAACTCTCATGATTTCTATTGTTTGATATTTCACATCAGTAAATTAATTTAATGTAATACACAACTTGGTTTTTCAACTTTTACACACATTCCAATATTAGTTCACACATTTTAACTCCTTTGTTCTCATTTTCATGCCTATGTTCTTCTCAGAGCTGTATTCCCTTGATTGGTTAAACGTTTATTAGGATTATTTAAGTCTTGCAACTTATTTATGTAGTAGCTCAGGATAGGCTAGCTGTATGACAGTTTTCAACAAGCAAACCTAGATACTGGAAACACTTTACTGGCTTGCAAGTTATGAACAAAAAAGATACATATAAATAGTAATTAAAGCATCATGTGAACTATACATACCTGTATCTGCAACAGAAACAAAGCATGCAACATCAGTATTTTTATTTTGTTGGAGAATCAAGAATTTTTGTTTAATACTGTGACCTCATTGTTGCCGGTCTGATCTGTGTTGAACCAGGTTCAGTTTAGTGCACTGTGTAGCAAACAGATGTGAAGTCTTATGAACATTGTGTGCCTAAGTTCATCAGGTTACAAGCAGCTGTTATCAAAAATGTCTTAATACACTAACCTTCATGTTAATGGTTTCAGTCTTACATTTCCTGTAGCACATTATATCCTGATGTGACAAAGATGTTCTGTGACACCTTTGAAAATGTGTAAATGTTTAATGCTGAAGTATTTGTTTTAAAATAATCAGTTTTGGCTGTGTTATCTTTCAGCATGATGTAACGTACTTTTTTAAAATTAATGTTTAGACATGGTTTCAGTAAGAGCTGTGTCCAGATGGAATAATTGTGGAATAATGCATGAATAAAGTTATGAAATGCATTATTGCTTTGATCTTGTGTTTTTGTTACACTCGTTCATTAGCAAATCCAGATGTATATTAGCAAAACAGTGAGTAAACAAAGCATCATATTGCACTGTTAATCAACACTAAATCCCTTATTTTGATTGAGATACTTTTGTGAAAGAGACAAATGTCTACTATTACTACTTAAATACTCTGCCTCAGGGTCTCTCTAAACTCTGACCTGGCTCTTTACCCCTACAACCCTGCTGGGGTCCACAAGTTGTGTGAATGTGAGATGTCAACTACCTGAATGACTTGGAAAACTGAGAGAATGTTTTTTTTTTTTTTTTTCCTGTTAGCCAAGTACTTATGAAGGGCTCAGATTTGCAAAACCACTAACAAAGATGCAAAAAAAAAAAAAATAAAAAAAAATAATAAAACAAAAAAAAAAAACAAAAGAAGAATCTAATTAAAAATGTTTAATTAGCTAAAGTTTTTTAATTGCATGCAGATGTGTAAAGTGAAAAGTAGCCTTTGGAATTTAAGAAAGGTGAATTTATAAAATTGTACTTCATACAAACGTTAACTGATTTTTGGTTCAAAAAGAGTTCAGCAAAAGGTAACGAAACTCCTGCTCCTCCACATTTTCAAAGTGTTATACTGACTCGAATCAGCAGCGTCTCAGTGTTAGGTGTTCATGCAGAGAGGTCGACGACTTGGACTTCCGCCAGTTATTATGTAACGTACAGGACGTTCCGTACGTCCTAAATTCGTCTTTTATGTAATGTTGAAATTATCTTTTAAACATCCTATAGGTTACACACTGTTGAATTTAGATGATTTGGGGATAATATTGATCTGCAAACATAATGCAGCGGGGTCTGAACTCTCTGAACTCTCTGAACCCACTGCATTTAGCTCTGTAAACAAACAGAAACCCATTTTATTGGTTTTTGCATATAATTCAAGCACAGCAAACGTTGTACTACATAAAAATATAAGAAATAAAACTTCTGCTGCATTACGTTAATATACAAACGCGAGAATTTATCAGTAAAATCTGTCTCAACTGTGAAACAATCCTACATCCAAAAACTCACATTGTCCCTGTGCAGGGAAATCTCGCGAGAGCACGCGCGTTAGTAGGCAATGGGTGTATTGTCCAAGACTTTGACGGTCCATTCAGTGAGAGAGCCAGGACTGCGGGGACCGTAGTGATGGGTCTCCTCTCCATCAGTGTTGGACCATTTCGGAACCGGGTCCGGGCGGTCCGTACGTGGAGCAGAGACTTAACCACCATTTCAGCCACTTTTCGCAACAACAAGGCGCTCACGGCGGTATGGTGACTTTGTTTTTGTTTACTGAACATGCAAACTCGCTTAATTCTACTCAGAAAATGCATGCAAATTGTACTTTTGCAGCAGCTCATCGCATTTGTTGTTTATCATTGTGTTGCATGAGCAGGAGTCCTCTTTAACTGAATGTGAAATCTGCCGTGTAAAAGAACACCGTGTTCCTCTGTTCATATAGAAGACCCCCTGACAATCTTTATAAACAAACTGCTGCAGTTTGCGACGTATTCATATTAAGACTGCAATCTTTTGAGAGATCCTATTGAAAAAATAAAACTTAAAAACGACTTTCGGCCGTTTCATAACGTTTCAAACTAAGGGGGTGTGTCCTTGTTGCTTTTGTGAAGGGGGCGTGCCCGATCCTGTTCTTTCCATTCAATCTGTTTAATAAGAGGTCACATTTTCAGATGGTCTAAATGCAGTGGTAGAAGTAAATCTTTCTAAAAGAAGCATTTTCCCCATCACCGGGATCTTATTGTAGTCTTCCCCTGAAACAGGATGTGCTGGAGTTGCACCCTCTGGACTGTGACCAGCATCTTAAGATGTCCTGCAAAGAACAAAGCAGGGAAATTTAAAATGAACTATTTTGCATCATAAGAGCCTTTCCTCATGAGTGATCAATATTGCTTGAATGCATATGAATTCCAGAAAAAGTTTGATGCATGAATATCAAATTAAGGGGGACACATGGTCCACTAGAGCTGTAACTAGTATATGACTAGTACAGTCATTAGCAGAAAAGGCATTCTTTCTTTTTTAAATTGTTCTTTTAATTTTTTTTATTATTTATTAATTCATGATCACGGGTGGTTCTCTGTAGCCATTAGAATGAGTTTATCCCTCTTTAATTTGCAAAGGTGTCAAACTGAGTAAACCTGACTGTTACAGCGACTGTTTCAGGTAGACCTGTGGTATACGTGTTATCAGCAACAGACTTCATGAAATTAGATAAGCTGTGCCACACTCCCCTTAGGTCATAATGGAATTATAGTTATTCAGTAAATAATGTTGTTAGAGGTTTTTAAGGGCAACAACTTGAAGTAAAACAGATTTCTCATATTAGCATTAGAGCTAGCCTGCATGGCATTTACCTACTAGCTGTAGATACTTGGCACTGTGGTTTATTGGGCTACTTTTATTGCCTGTCTAATATATAATTCTCAGCATTTTTAATTATTGCCCATGTGTTTTATGTTTTTTTTACATGGATCTTTAAGGCTTTACATCTTATATTTTTATCATTTTGCATATTTATATCAGAAATCATCACTGATCCAAAGGAGATGTGGAGGATTGTATCAGCACAGCTTCGCACTAACCCGGTACCAGAGCTCAAACAAACCACCAAAGGGTAATGTATCATTCGTACAAATTAATCCATCACTACTTTTGAGTCAATGTAAAGCTTTTACACTTCATTCTTTTTATGATGTGTATTTCTCTTTCGCTGCTTGTTCAGGTTTTGAGAAATTTTTCCCAAAGAGTGAAGAAAGCTCCAGTGTTAACAAACACAAAGGTGAGGAATGTTTGAGCCATCTTCAAAACAAGCAGCATTTGTATTTCCTCAGTTTTCTGTTGTTTGCATTGTGTTGTGCAATCTTCTGTCTGTCTTCTAAAGAAAACACCAAAGTCCCAGAGTCTCTTGTGAGTGAAAGAGAGAAAACAAATGATGACGGAGAGGAGAGACAAAGAGGAGGAAAAAAGGATGAATGGTATTCATGGACGCGCTTTCAGGTGTGTATCATGGCAAGGATTATTTATACATATTACATGTATTTACAGGTACAACTTTCTTTTAATCAGGCTGTCAGTGCTGCCAATAACTTTAAGTTTAAATGTGGAATAAAAGCAACAGTCTGTCTGTTTCTACATATATTGGTCAGATTTCCTTTTTAGTTGAATAAGGATAAAAGAAGATTAGTCAAAACCTTAAGTGTATCTTATGGACAATGAAAAATAATAATTGGTGAAATGACACCAGTGAGCCAGATGCAAACCTCTGAAATATTACAATTAATATTAACATTAACATGCTGATAAAAACTCTACTTTGCTCTGCTGTCCTCTTCTGGATATATACTTTTTTTTCATTATCTTACAGGAGGATTTCCCCTTTGATGCAAAACTGGTCCGTAACATCGCAATCGGAGCAGCAGGCATGACTACGGCTTTCTTGTATTTCTACTTCCGAGAGACAGGAGTCCAGATCTCGTGGAAGGACTTTGTGCATTATTACTTGAACAGAGGCTTGGTGAGAGCTGAAGAGTTTGAGTTTTGGTATCAGCATATGTGTGTTTTTAATCTGCTTGTTTGTGTGAACATATTTGTGCTTTCTCCACAGGTGGATTATCTGGAGGTGGTCAACAAACATTATGTTAAAGTGGTTCCTGTCCAGGGAGTGAACCTATCAGATGCGGTTGGTAATACTTTTGTCGTTAACAAATTTGTCTTTGTATTTTGAGTTGGGGGGTGTATTCTTGATTTGGTTTGAAAAAAAGACCTGCTAGTTTATAAAACGCTTATAGGTTTTTACTTTTTATAGGTTTTTACTGTCGTCTTATATTGACTAATATATTATGGCATTAGTGGCCATGGTAAACAAACACATTAACTCAATATGACTTTCAGCTGAGATGAATGAGTTTGTAAAGTAGTGCCCTTGTATTACGATTTCTGTCATATGTGTGTTTCAGAGCTACTTATGGTTCAACATTGGCAGTGTGGACTCATTTGAGCGTAACCTGGAGATGGCCCTGCAAGATCTGGGTGCAGAGCCCAAACAGAAGGTCCCTGTTTACTACAGCACAGAGAGTGATGGGTGAGCTTCTCCTCTGATTTGCCAAGGAACTTTTCTTTCATGAATATTAGACTTTCTCTTGTCTAACTGAGCTTTCCTCTCCTTCCCTAACAGGACTCTCCTCTTAAGTGTTCTCCCAACATTACTACTGGTTGGTTTTTTGCTTTTTGCCTTACGGCAGCGACCAATGGGAGGAGGTGGTGGAGGGAAAAGACAAGGAAACCCCTTAAGCATGAGCGAATCCAAAGCCAAGGTCATAAAAGACAACATCAGTGTTCGTTTCAAAGATGTTGCAGGCTGTGAGGAGGCCAAACTGGAGATTTTGGAGTTCGTCAACTACTTGAAGAATCCTCAACGGTATAAAAACCTTGGAGCTAAGATCCCAAAGGTGAGCCTTATCATACAGTAAATTCTTATAGCAGACAGGTCTGTGGTGCAATATAGAGGCATAAGATGCGATCTTTTTATTGAAATATTAATTTGAGTAAACAGCTTATCAGCTTTAATTTGAACTACCTTGCTTTCAGGGTGCAGTATTATCAGGTCCACCGGGCACCGGCAAAACCTTGCTAGCTAGAGCCACAGCAGGAGAAGCCAACGTCCCCTTCATCACTGTGAATGGTTCAGAGTTCCTGGAGATGTTCGTTGGTGTGGGACCAGCAAGGGTCAGTACGGGGCTGAGTTCAGAACTCTGGTTTCAACTGTTAATGCTAAGAACATTTGAAGTCTTTCAGATTTATCAAATAATTTATCGCTTTTGTTCCATGACAGATAAGAGATATGTTTACAACAGCTCGAAAAAATGCCCCCTGCATCCTTTTCATCGATGAGATTGATGCTCTGGGCAGAAAAAGAGGCAGAGGGGACTTTGGTAACCAGAGCGAGCAGGAAAACACTCTCAACCAGCTGCTGGTGGAAATGGATGGTAAGCATTGTGTTAAATTCTTTATGGTTCAGATCTTCCATCTATTCCCTGTTCATTTTCATAAAGAGCTCTTCATGTTGTTACAGGGTTCAACAGTAGCACTAATGTAGTTGTTTTAGCCGGCACCAATCGAGCTGATATCCTGGATCCAGCTTTGATGAGGCCCGGGCGATTTGATCGACATATTTACATAGGTAACAGATCTGAATCCTGAATGTTGTTGTCTACTTTCTAATTCTGCAATTTTGCGCTCTTACTTGGATTCTGGTTTCTAATAATAAAATTCATTATGTAGGAAAACTCATCATCCATCAGAATATACCATCTAGATTATTTTCAGCTTAAAACCTGTTGCCATATTGCATTTTTGGATAAATAGCTGAGTCATGTTGTGTGATTACTCCCCTTATGGTTTCTTTAAACAACTGATCTTTGTGGCCTCTTCGTCCTGCATTAAATCACTGAAGAGTCTTTTGTGAAGTATGACCAGCAGGTTTTTAATTGCACTTTTTTAAACAAAATTTTTCAGTTTGTTAGAGAAGACTCATACGCTCATTTTGATTTATCTTCTTGCTCTTTTTGCCAGTCTTGAAGCATTTGAACGTACCTTTTTGTAGCCTGGTAAGACATGAAGCTGCACACCAGGCACTGTTGAATGTCAGTGATGTGCACGCGGACCCAGATGAAGCTGTTTGTGTTTTTCCCCATCTGAGAACAGGCAACCCTCTTTTCCTGTAATTGTTTGGTTTCCATTCAAAGCAGCTTCAAGCCTATTAGACTGAGCTTGTTCTTTTCTTAGCGCCTGTTCAGTTATGTCATTATAAGCATGGATCAGAGAGACTGTGTTCTTTCATCTCTGCAGTTGAAGTGATTAGTGCTTTAATGCTTGCTGAGATCTGATTAACACCAGTGCTAGACTATCGTGAACAAGGCAGTTCCCTCTCTGACAAAGAAAACACAGTCAAAGCTGGTGAGCTGTCTCCTTCACAAAAGAGAGATTTGATATCTAAGGTCATCATTCCTCTATGAGTTGTTGTTGACTTTTTGAGTTCTCTTTCTTTTATTCTTTCTGTGGTTTCATGTAAACAACAGTCAGGTCTGACCTCGTGACTCTGCTAACCCCCCAAAAAACAGTTCCTTCATTGTAAGTGCCTTAGTCTGAGGTTGTATCACAGGATTAGCATTATGTTTTAATCTTTCACTTTGAATCAAAATATTCCAAAATTAAGTTAGTTTATCTCAGCTGTTGGCACCCTACAGGCATTTTAGAATCACCAGTTGACCTAGTGAGCATGTTTCTGGACTGTTGGAGGAAGCCATACTGGAAGAGAAATCCACACAGAAAGGCCACCGGAAGAACCGGGGTTCAAACTTGTTGCCCTGAGGCTGCAGCACTAACCGTTGCTCCACCGTGCAGCCCCATCCCTGCTTATTTTTATCTTACTTAATCTTAAAGATGAACCATGTCCCAAAAACACTGAGGCCCTATTCTTTGTTTGTTTTCCGCAGGTCCACCAGATATCAAAGGCAGAGCGTCGATCTTTAGGGTTCATTTAAGACCTTTGAAGCTGGACTCCAGTATAAAAGAAGAAGCTTTGGCCCGGAAGCTAGCTGCACTAACCCCAGGTTTTACTGGTAAGAACAAAGCTTGCTCATGTGAGCTCAGACTTTTGACAGATTTCCAAGGACAGAGTTGATTGTTGTGTCTTTTTGCACTTCAGGGGCTGATATTGCTAATGTATGTAATGAAGCTGCTCTGATCGCTGCACGTCACCTCCACAAACATGTACACACTAAGCACTTTGAGCAGGCAGTGGACAGAGTTATTGGAGGTAAGTTCACAGTCACATTGATGCATCTAATACCACAACATAAATCATGTTTACTAAACCTCAACTTAGTGTCTGCTAATAGAAATGATCTTGAGGGGTTAGTTTTGTTGTATAGATGTGTTATGTGACAAATGTGACGGCTCACTAACCGAATCTCAGATACAAGAGGAAGTCTTAAACACACTCACTCTCCTCCCATCTGTAGCTCACATTACATCCCTGGTAACTTGTTGTTACACAGATGAAAGTGCATTTTGATGAGACATGCCTTGTTTTTTTCAGGTCTAGAGAAAAAATCTCAGGTACTTCAGCCTCCAGAGAAGACCACTGTTGCATACCACGAAGCTGGACATGCTGTTGTTGGCTGGTACCTAGAGCATGCAGACCCTTTACTGAAGGTACTCAGAGCATTTCCTTCTTCTTCTCTAAATCACTAATCGTGCTTCTGCCGATTGTGTCTCATTAGGATATCCCCAAACTACTTTTAAGTTTGTTGAATTGATAATATTTTACCTTCTCAGGTGTCCATTGTTCCCAGAGGTAAAGGTCTGGGTTATGCCCAGTATCTGCCTAAAGAGCAGTACCTTTTTAGCCAGGAGCAGCTGTTTGACAGAATGTGCATGATGCTGGGAGGTCGGGTGGCTGAGCAGGTTTTCTTTCGCCGAATCACCACCGGCGCTCATGATGACCTCAAGAAAGTCACACAGTCTGCTTATGCACAGGTAAAAATATTGTATAACAGTTTATAACATTTTATAACAAGCATGTGCTGAATACAGTGGACCAATGTATGTGATTATACCTACACACAAATATGCTGTGTTATTAAATTCAAGAAGAGAAGATTTAAAATGAGCTTTTTGTGTATAAATGAACTCTGTGATAAGGTTATTGAAACTTTATCCTAAGGGAACGAGTTTAAGCGGTCACATCTTCTAGAGAGATTCTGTGAGATCTTCAAAAGAGGAAAGATCTCCTTCTCTTTGAAGCTTCAGAAAACCTGATCAGAGGAGTTTCTGTGGAGGAGTGAAAATCACAGAATTTCTCTTCAGAAATTCCTAGTCTGTGGAAGAGCATTTTTGCTCAAAACATCACTTTGTGCTGAGTGAAATAACCCATGAGTAATCGTGAATTATTCGTAATGGTGACCATGAGATAGTCGGGTAAAGTTTTTATCTCAGTCTTCTTGATTTTAACTGCTAAAGTCTTTAATTGACCAGAAAGTAATGGATCTGCAATTGAGCACCTTTTGACCTCCAGTTCCAATTTCTCTGTCTGTTTCAGGTCGTACAGTTTGGAATGAATGATGCAGTGGGTCACATGTCCTTTGACCTCCCTCAGCAGGGGGATATAGTTACAGAGAAACCCTATAGCGAATCTACAGCTCAGCTCATAGACCAGGAGGTCCGTCTGCTTATAGATGCTGCCTTCCAGAGAACACTTCAGCTTGTCACTGATAAGAAGGACGTGGTGGAGAAGGTGAGGAAGATTGTCACCTCCTAAAAAAGAGACTGTAAAACAGAGAGGAAAGAGATTCATAAAGATGAGGAGTCACAAGCTGTGGCTTATGAAGTCTGTCAATGTTTGTATGTGTTGCAGGTGGCAAAACGTCTTTTAGAAAAAGAGATTTTGGACAAAGCAGACATGGTGGAGCTGCTAGGAGCGCGTCCCTTTCAGGAGAAGTACTCCTATGAGGAGTTTGTTGAAGGAATGGGGGAATCTGAGGAGGACACGTCTCTACCTGAAGGACTGAAGGGCTGGGACAAGAACAGAGGTGAAGGAAAAAAGGAGCAGGAGCAGCAGAAGAGATCAGCTGTGTACCTGTAGGTGAAAAAAGAAAATATTCCACTGGATCCAGGATTGGGTTTTTCAACTGATCCAGACTGCAGCCTGTCCGAGTTTTGAAAAGAACCCGGACGGCTGTAAAGTTAAGTGTTGTGATCTGCTGCACGGGTCTGTGATGGCCAAAAATGTTAGATTTGTTTGGGCTGTTTGGTGTGTGTATGTCACTCACATTTTACTGGAGAAGCCTTTTTCCCCCTTCTTTCTTTCGCTGCAATGACATCAGGGCTGAAACTTTTTTAGTTTTTGTAATCTGCTGCTTTTCAGGATAATGCGGATTCCAGGTTAATCTAAATGTGACAAAAAGACGATTAAAAGAAGTGCTTATTCAAGTTCCCCAGATGCTAACGTGGCTATTTGAAATTACTTTACTCAGTTACTCTATAAAATTCGGTACTCTCTGAAGATTTTTAAAACTTTTCTACCTTTGAAGAACCCTTCAAGTCTTGACCACCACATCATCCCGTGAATGGGACCACAAATGTGCTTGAGTGAACCCTGACTGTTCGTGTGACTGCTTCAAAGCTCTCTTCATATCGTTGTACTGTACAGACTTTCTCAGATTCAACCATCCTCATCCCAGTTCTCGTGAATATTAATCAGTAAAGGCAGCTGTTAGAGCTAAGTGTTTGTTTGATGGTGCACATAAGAGAAATGTTAGTAATATGAATGGATCACATGTACTGTAGTTTTCAGGAACAGATTTTTAACTATTCACTCACTCACAGCACTTCACTTTCTGAACAGCCTCTTTGAAACAGTTTTTTTTCTGCTTATCACATGAAATCCCTTCCATGCTGACACTTTCAGTACTTTACTGTAGAATATCTGAATAAGTAAGAGCTGAGTAAAGGCTCAAAGAAAAGCGAGGAGTAACAAATCGGGTTTTCTTAAATTATCTCCTCACATGCATTTAGAGAAATTACTTCAAATGGTGTTTGGAAAAATCTCCTTTCAGCTTGACATGGCTTACATTAAAATGTCTCCTGACTGCGAACCAAGACAGCAGTATTCCCACCTCAATTTATGACAAAAAACTTATAGAAATGCTGCAAGCGATTACAAAGTTGTTGTTTTTAATGTTAAAGGCATTGCCTCCTGAGATGGGTTGACAGATTTAATGTGAACTATACTTGAACTTTTAATGCCTTGTAGTGTAGGTAAAAGACTGTTATCAGGTTCTTCTTGAAGCCCTGACCAGCTGACACTGGAACACTTTTTTTTGTCTCTCAGATTAAAGAAAACATTCATTGAAAATGAGCAGGCTGGCTGTATATAAAGATATTGTGTGTGTATTGTGCCTGCTTGACAATCCACTTTTAGTTGTTTTTGTTTGATGAGTATTTCTTTTTACATGAAGTTATGATTATTTTACATTGTGATTTCAAGATCAGTGAGGCTGTTGTGACTCACCAATATTAAATTTTTTTTTACACCCCATTAGTCTGACTTTTCAATTCATATAATTAAAATCTGTCTCATCAGCACAGTTTCTCTTTCAGGAAAAAATGCATTAAAAAAAGCATTTATTGTTTTATAATCAATTCTTCAAAATTTCTTTATAATTATCTTACATGCTCAAGTAAATCACTGGCAGGTAAGAAAAAGGGTCATTTTAAAGGTGCAGTGTGTTGTAATAAATAGCATTTTTTGTACAAGCACCTATATTTGTGAATGAGTTTTTTATATCTGTGTATGAGCTGATCCTCTTCCACTAAGGCTACCACCTTGCATTGGATAGGTGCAAAACAAAGATGAAAGCAACAAAAATGAGAATTGTTTGACAGAAAAATCTTTATAAGTGGAGGATCATACTTATTACACATCACAAGGGCTCCTTTTCCTTTAAGGTCACTGTCGTTTCACTGGCAGGTGGGCTGAGCCAAGAAGCATTTCAGTCTAGATTCTGGCTACTTGATATTTAAGTACTGCAATTTGTGAATGATATCATGTTTACATTTTAGACAGGTCAGGTTTAATTAATTGATTTCCCACCCTGGGAATCTGCAAATATAGACATTGTATGAGAATCAGTTCCCCCCAAAAATCGGACTTTTTTTTAATGGGCATGGGAAAAAATAAACCTATCTCACAAAGCAGTTTTTGTTTTTCTGTGTGATGTGAATTTTAAGTTGGAGTATTGATTAGAGGTCTTCATCCATGGTAATTGGCGTCGGAATTAGTGGTAACACACGTTAAAGCCAATTGTCACTAGCTGGGGGCTGTGACAGGTTGTTTCTCTAAGTGGGGCTCAGTTTCACCAACACGACCAATTTGCAACAGCCACAATCTGCAAACCAATTTAAAGTTGTTTGACTAGACTCTGCTTTTCATTTCATGCATGTTAAACAAAATGTGCATTGTCGAGTCAGGCCATCAGTTTTGATTTACAGTAAATAAATGACAAGATAAAACACATTTTTTTCAGGACTTGCATTTATTTTTCTATCATCCCAGTGTGGTTTTGATCCATAGTGTCACAGCATTCAGAATTATTGGCACTCCTGGTGAAGACAAGCTGAAGGTGTGATAAATAAATCAAGTAAACAGCTATAACCTTTGCCTTGAAAGATGAAATATTGCATCAAATGTTAAATGCATTTCCAAAACAGGATTACAAAATTGTTGGCACTTCATTGTATTTTTTGGCATTGATGCAAAGCTCACAACTGGGGCAGCTCTCCCTTTACATTAAACTTCAAGTATTTTCCATCAGGTTAATGCCTCTCTGTCAATGATGTGTAGCTACAAGCTTTGAAGGAAACTAATTAACCGGAGCTATTTTACTAAAAATAATGTTGAAAGATGATAAATAGTTTTGGAAACATGAGAAACAGAGTTGAAGAATGGGAAGGTGTGCTGCAAATAGCTTGCTACTTGGTCTGTTTATCTTGTGTGTCATCTGCACCAAATGCCAATAATTCTTGAGGGCACTGTAAATAAAGTTCAGTGAGAGAAGTGCAAAATACTCATTTAGGCAACAACACACAATCTTCATTTAGATGGAGAAGGTGTGGTAGATATAAAGAGCCTCACTGGTATCCACTTCATCTGATCAAGTTCCCTTAACAGCAGGCAAAGGAAGAAAAGAAACCCTGTAAAATGTTTAAGCCAACACATTTAGCAGCAGCCTCAGCGTGATATTTTACTTGAAAAAGCTCTTGTTTTGTGTTTCTAATCCAGGGAATTCAATGTGAATCCCAGAGTCTTCACTTCACAACACTCACACCCACGAGGAACCAATCTGGCTGATCTGGCTGTTTCCCACCCTGAGAGGCTGTAAGGATGGAGGTTAACCTCATACCCTGTTTGTCACTCAGAAACAAAGCTTCAAATCATGGCCGCTCAGAGTGCATTAAGAGCCCCTTGCATGTAAAACACAATGATTGTGTGTGGATATATGTGTCTGTTTAAAAGGAGAGAGGAGATAGTGTGTATTGCACATCTCAAAATCTTAAGTAAGAGCACAGAGTTCTTTGTCCAGAGTTCAGCCTGAACTTGAGCACCATGAAACATTATGTGACTGCACAGTGGGAGATGGCAGGCCTCTTGGTCCACTTTGTGGTCCCACTCTGGCTGTGCCTATCCTCTCTGGGTTTTCCCTTTCTCTCTCCACTGATCTGCTGCTTCTCTGCAGATTTCACAGCTGCTTTGACCTCTCCAGCTTCAGTAAGGGCTCTGCGGTGTCCGAGTCGCTGTGGTGTTTTCTCTCTCTGGGGGGCTCAACTTTGCTGCAGCGCGTCCATGATGGGGAGCGCATGTACCCACCTCTGGGCAGTACAGACTGGTGTGAACCTAAAGACACAAACACATAACAGAGAAAGACCAAGGAAATGAGGAGGGGTATGGAAACTGTCAGGGGAAACTCACTTTGAACACTTATCAGGTTTCACACAACTTAACCCCAAAAATAAAGCTTCATGTTTACTGGCCATGTTTTACCATGAACTGTAATTATTGCAACCATTTTTACAATTAATATCAGAGGTCAGCTGTTAAGGTGCTACAAAAAAGTTGAAAGACACAGTTGATACTTTTCTTCAGGTAAACCTGAAGTGAGTATAAAACACCTACATACACACCTTTGATAACACACTTTAAGAGACATTTAGAATGTTTTTTCCAGCATCTGTTGATGCAATACTTTTTCGTTTCAGTTCTTCTTTATACCACTTGGTGGCGATATCCAACCTACAAGTCCGTCAACACAGAGAGAGAAGGAGGAGAGCAGAAAACTCTCTTTCCCTCCAGCCTATCATAGGTCTCATACCTGAAGGTCACACTCAATTCAGACCTCACATGACAGCTTAAAGCTGCAGCCTTCAGATTCACACACATTAAAAAGTGAGAGAAAAAAAATTAGAAAAGAAAATGAGTGGAAAAGGGTGTGTGTGTGCGTGTGTGTGTGTGTGTGCATGTGTGTGTGTGAAAACACTTATTGATTTTAGAAGATTGATGGTGTCTCTGCTGGATTTTAATGAGCATGAGTTTGAGTCTGCTGCTGCAAGAACACGGCCATGAACACCTGCTGGTGGCTGCTTGTAGTGTTAATGTGGTGAATATATATATATATATATATATATATATATATATATATATATATATATATATATATATATATATATATATATATATATATATATATATATATATATATATATATATATATATAAACCCAGAAAGACACAAATACACACAGAAAAAGGTTTACATGGCGCCCATGATGTGTGTAGATTTTCTCTTTGTTCTGTTTTATGGATCCGTGGGGCACTGTACAACATTGTTCCTGTGCTGCTGGCTAGCAGCCATTAGACCTGTGTGTCACCTGAAACAGCAGACTCTTTTATAGAGAACCCACAGAGGCATGAGGGGGGAAAAATGATGTAGAACACCATATTTGTGTTTTGTGGACATCTTTGTGTCTGTGCCTAACAACCTCCTTCATTTTAAACCATTACAGAGAACACCAGTTGTTTATTGTGCGTGCTAATCCTAGCTAAACCCAATCAATGTTTGAGAAGTAGGGCAAGATTTTGTCTACTGCTATAATCTGTAATGTCTTGAAAGCCGAAAGCAATCTACAAATGAAGAAAATGAGCTGGACTAGGTTCATAAAATGTGGTCTGGAAACTTTCTTGCTCCATCTGAACCAGTGACATCACTGCAGGTGTTATTTCCTTGACAGCAGAATACAAACACCTGTAGTGACATCATCAGCCCAGGTGTGGCTTGTTGTCATTTTTTTCTTGTCCGTGCTGTACAGATGTGTTTCCAGGAAGATCGTCTGTCCTCTGCTGCGGAATCCAAACATAAACAAAAATAAATCAACCAGACAAGAGTGCTGTTGCTTCTCTAAAATAGGAAGCTACAGCTATTCCTGTGGAGGGTTTTCATGAATGTGGGTTTGATGGATGGTTGATCAAGCTTGTTTGAGTGTGACACAAAAGAACAAACCCTCTGGACAGACTCAGGCTTTTGTTCTGTGACTCTGAAGCTAATCTAGAAAGAGAGCAAGGCTCGTCGAAACCCTAATTTCTGTATGTACTCTGTTCTCTGGGTTCTGTCCATAAAGTACAGCTGATTATGTTTTGCAAATTTAAAAAAAGAGAGAGAATCTGTATCAGACTGCCAGGTTTCTAAAAGTGAAGAGGAGGAACAAAGGAATGGATGAAGGGAGATGGGGAGGAAAAACAGCGGGGTAAAAATAACAAACATGACAAACCTATGTATAAATAATGCGCCAGTGTTTCTCTTAGGTTATGATAACTGTCTAGATGGCTTTGAAGGGATGGCCCTGTTTCCATCAGGGAGAGTCAATTATTCAGGAACCTACATTTAGCATGAACCCACTAACCCAGTCTCTCCTTTCCTCTCCTCTCCTCTCCTCTCCTCTCCTCTCCTCTCCTCTCCTCTCCTCTCCTCTCCTCTCCTCTCCTCTCCTCTCTTCATTTAATCTCCCTCATCTCCTACATGCTCAACACACACTCAGCAGTTTCCTACTGAGTCTAGCACCCACACAGCACTTCACAGCTCAATATTAACACATTTGCAATTCAAACGTTGACACCAGTTAATTACATTACACTCATCTCATTGTCCCTCACCCTGAACTCACTGATGACTTAAGGACAAACACACTAACTCCCATTAGACCTCTTTGGTCAGTGTGCACATGTAATTATTAGACCATTACTAAGGTGAATAAAACAGATAAATAAATGCTGATTGATTGATTGATTGATTGATTGATTGATTGATTGATTGATTGATTGATTGATTGATTGATTGATTGATTGACTAATTAAATGCCAAACAAAGTGGCTTTCAGAAAGCAGAGGAGGGTGCTGTAAAGTTTAGGGTTTGACTTTCTTATGTTTTTTTTTTTTGTTTGTTTTGTTTTGGGTTTTCTTTTTTACTGCATAAAACTAAAATCAAAAGTATTACACAGTTATCAAAACCAACTTTCAAGGAGCAAAACATCAGCACAGATTTCCACCTCTATAAGCACAATGTCAGCTTCACACTTTTTGCAAAACAATACACACAACACTAAACACACTTGTATACATTAGACACAGAGGTTTATCACAATGTCACTTCCATGCAAATATAAACACTGACTGTCAAATTACCACACCTATGAGCCATTGGTTAAGCACAGCCATTAGGTGCACAAACATATGGGTGCTTAACTGTACACACAAATCATGTTTAAGGAAATGCAAAATGCAAGTTCCCATCTCATTTTATGTCTTCAACCAAAATGGAAGGAGCCAGAAGAAGAATAGTGAAGGTGAGAGGGGGAATCCACAGAGGAAGAGGGGGAGAATAAGGAAGAGGAAGAGGAAGACCTGAAGCAGGAGGAGAACATGCTCATAATGGAAGAGGACCAGATTTATCAAATAAAATTCACATAACACCAGTTGACCATGTCATGAACCACATACTGACTCTGAGGGAGGCTGGACTTTAGCCAGATCTTAGCAGGTTTACATCAGCATCTCTCTTAAAGGCATTTCCACAGGTACAGAACACAGGTTAAAAAACTGCAGTCACAGTTATCAGCTGTGTTTATCACAAGCACCATATCAACACTTTTCATACCCATTCCAATGACATCTTACAGAGGATTAAATGTATGTTTTTTATACAAAGGATTGAGGGTGGAGAATGACAAGGTGGACGGGGGGGCATATTTACGCAAGAACAAGAGAGAGGGAGATCATAAACATGGTTTGGACCAATGATGCTGTCAGGCTCAGAGAAATTCAAGCCAACATTATCAGTCACCATTTCAATGATGTCCATCAGGTTTTTCAGTCAACACTGGCAAGCATCCTGAAAGGACATCAGGTTCAAATGAAACAACTTTATTTAGTGCCTTTTGAGCAGAACTCAGAGAGGCTCAAACAGCCACAGTGTTTTTCTTGTTCCTGCAGTTACAGCCTGTGCTGGATTCAGCATTTTATGTTTGTCTGATATTTGTTGATCTTACAGTGTGACACACACACTGCTGTAGTATCATGAAAAATGGAACATGTTTTGTTGACTGATTTGGATTTATGGAGAGAAATAAATTATACTGTCCTCAGTCTGCAGCATTGATTTTGTACAGTGTTCAGTGAATTGATTGTATATTTGCACTTCCTCTGTGTACTTCACTTACAATACTCTAATCAGTGAGAGGTAGAATTGCTAAAAGTATTTTAGGTTAGCAGCAGCAGTGTGTAACTGGTTAAAACAGAATTAAGTTGTATGAAATATGAAAGTTTTTAAAAATCAGTGTATAGTTTTTACAAGAGTGTTCCATTTAGCAAAAGATCTGAAGTGTTCTGCAACTTGTGCATGTGGTTGTGTGAATTGTGTTTAGTGTTTTGACAAAATGGGCCTGTTTTCAAAATCTTGTTTAAGCAATCTAAAACATAAACTGTGAAACAAGATAAAAATTGTCAAGTTATCCCTTATATAACCCATGAGCAACACATTGTAGCTGTTCAGCCGTATCTTTCAGCAGACTCTAAAGATCATGAGCATCTATCTCCCTTTCTGCATCCTTCTGGGATTGTTATCTGTCCTCCATATGAGCCCAATCTGTAGCAGACATGAACAGACTCTGATACTGATACTGGCAGTGAAGCATCGCGGCGAGCTGAGAGACAGAACTTGGCAGAGAAGGAGGATTGCGTCTGCATTGACTGAAAGACAAAAACAGCTCCCAGGTAGAGAAGTGACACATTTTGAAACCCTTTGAAAGAAGGAGCCGCACAAGATGATAAATCTTTTGTTGAAAGGTTAAAGACTTCTGACAAGGAAGAAAACTTTGTCATGTTCCCAGATGGCTGATCTATTTTTATTCATGATTTATGCAGTGAGTGACTGACACGTAGCTCTCACCTTCAGGAATCTGAATATGTCATCTTGTGTGTGTGCTAACATTCATTCACTGTTGGGATTTAGTTTTTCCCACAGATCTCAGGTTGTGGAAATTAAATCATTTTGTAGCTTAACAGCCGTGTACAGCTGTGCCTGTCCTGGCAGCAGGGCTTCATCTTGATTAGCTGAAAGCACAACAGCGGATGTTAGACCTTGGACTGGAAGTGTCTTGGCTGTTGCTGCTCCTGCACCTGTCCAAAAGCAGCTGTGTCCTGCGGCTAACAACGAGGAGCCTTGATGTTATGACATCAGAGAAGACAGCGGAAAAATGGGGCTGCTGAAACTGTTTAGACTACGGCTATTTGATGCTCTGCCTTGAAATCAGTTTGAATTCACTGTTAGCCTGGAGTCAATTGGAAGATCAATCACACAAACAAATAAGAGAAGAATATGATATCCGATGATGCATCAAATTTAAAACAGCTTGAATAAAGTTTTGGTTAAATCAATTGTGTTGCTGCATTTATTTTCAGTCACTGGTTCATTTGCTGTGATTATTCTGTAAAACTGTTTCCTGCATTATATAAGGAGAGACACTGAGTTTATGCAGCAGAGGGAAACAGTGCTGAGTATAGCAGCTCTGTGTGGATGAAGCAGAGAAAAATATCTTTGTCACTTCTTTGCATAGTATAGCTTCACTTTGTAAAAATCTCCCAGCTGTAAAGCATCTCATCCACAGGGAAACTTCAGAGAAGACATAAAAAAGACACTTCAGGTCTGTGTGCTGTAAATAACTTCCAATCAACCCGACTCTGTGTTGGCACTGACAGGTATGTTTGCTTCTGCAGGTAATTAAAAGAGAACAGTTTGAAGTTAGCTGAAGAGACCACAGCCCTGTGCAGTTTTTATATATTCCTGACAGATTAAAATATTCATATGGCCAACAATGTTGACTGAAAATAAAATAATGCTGCAAGTGATTTATCCTCTGAGGACTGCAATGCTCTTGTTGTTCACTCTCAGCCCCATGCTCTTTACCTGCACAGCCCCAAAGAGCAAACAGCTGCAGTAAGCACCCAGCTCAGGAATACTTGATGAGGCCATGAACACCTGAAGAGGCAGAAACATCCTTCTGGAGTTCATGAGAATGGAAAATCTCTCAATGAAGTGACAAATTAGAATTTACCGTATTGACCAGAATATGAGAGGACCCTGTTATTCTGTATAATTTTTTCAACAGTTTTTACAATTAAATTGTTATAATCAAGTTACATAAAATGTGATGTGAAAATAATTTAAGCATTTAGAATTGCAATTAGATACCATGAAAAATCAGCATAACCTGTTGTCAGACAGATAATGGTTCTGATAAGGGTAATAACTTTTCTTTCTCTTTTTATCAGTAACAGTAATACGCTGTTGCACCGCATATCTTGACTGCTTTACAGTTGTTTAATGACTCTGCTGCATTCACAGCCATCATCTTAACTCAACATCTTAACGTCATTTTGGTTGTTGAGTGACTCGGCCAACTTTAGAGCCACTTTGTTCTGGACGATCACTGTGTCTCTCCACCTTTCATCCCTTAGTCCTGCAGCTGTGAGTGGCCTCAGTTGTGTGAGTTACTGATAAGTGGCAGCACACTGACAATAACTTCCTGTCATTCATTCATCTTTTATCCCGCTTATCCTGTTCAGGGTCATTGGTGTCTGGAGCCTATCCCAGCTGGCTTATGGGGAGAGGTGGGGTACACCCTGGACTAGTCTCCAGCCAATCACAGGGCTGACACATAGAGACAGACAACCTTTCACGCTCACACCTATGGGCAATTTAGAATCACCAGTTAACCCGATGAACATATTTTTGGACTGTGGGAGGAAGCTGGAGTACCTAGAGAGAATCCACACATGCACGGGAAGAACATGCAAACCCCACACAGAAAGGCACACCAGGGGAACTAGGGATCAAACTGATGACCTTGCTGTGAAGCTGCAGTGCTAACCGTGGCACCATTGTGCAGCCCATAACTTCTGTTGTGAATGGATCCAACCACCAAACCCTGATTGTAAAAGTATCCCACTTCATTTTTTGGGGTCACATCAGCCAGATCACTTAGAAACATAACTCCACTTACTGAATGTGTGCTGATGCTGTCTCTGTACAAAAGAGTAGCTGGTATCTAAGAAGTTCAGCACACAAAGTTATGATGATAATAAATCAGAATGAAAAGAATCTGTTGTTGTGGCTTTATCATCTTTGATTTAAATTACTGGCGTCTGAGCAGTAGACAGCATGATACTGCCCAGATGGCCCACAGGGACGATAACAATAACTCACACTTAACAAGCTGTGCAGTAAAATGAAACTTCAGTAAAAAACAGGAAAGAAATGCATTAGGAGAAAGATGTAATGAAAGACGGAGGAGCTCTTATTTCTGATTTATGAAGTTGACTTAGAGATATATTTAACCATATTAGATATTTCCAGCTCTTTGCATACACACATGATCAGCCCTCAGCTCCCTCTATGGATTTCTTTGATCACCATCCTGACCAACATGGTGAAACCTATTTCTAATTCCATACTGAAACAGCTATTGGTGACAGTATCACAAATGAAAGTCTGACATTTTTATCAAGAAATGATGATATTAGCTTTTTGACTGGCACAGACCATGTACAGAATACAAGACACTTTCAGTGGACCTTTAAATCTTAAATCCTGTGTGCATGCTGAGAAGCAGAGTGTCAGTGGAGGAGGAGAAGAGAGTTCACTGTCCGCATGCTCGATGAGGCTCCTGGGTCATGAATTAAACATGGCAAAGATTTGGTGCTTCCTTTAGGAAACTGGCAGAAAGACATACTAACCTTTATCTTGTACCTGCTGCTGTGACATGCACATAGTACAGGGTGAACCATCCCTCCTCTTCTATACGTACAAATATGTTCATGAGGTCCAACAATTCGTCTGTTTCCTTTCCTTCTGACTATAAAATGAGCTGGATCGAAGAAACGACTCTTCATGTAAACGTCAGGTAAATTAAATAGTTCCTCATAGGAATCAAACAGAGTGAGTCGGTGTAGAAATAAGGTCCAGCCTCTTTAAACTTTTGGTCCAGTGGGTCTAGAGGCTGTGAAATATGATTTTTTATGAGTCCCTGGAGGAACCATTACTGCTCAGCAGCCTTTTTAAGGACCTTGCTGGGCCATGATGATAGAAAAGATAATTCCCTTTCCTCGCTCTTTCTCTTTCTCTTTCTCTTTCTCTTTCTCTATTTCTTTCTCACACACAGAGGTTCAAGACATGAATAATAGGACCACAGGGAAGAATTTAATATGACAAACGCTTCACTCATCAATCACACGATATGAGTAACACTGACCTAATCACGACTTTTTAAAAATAGAGAAAAAAGCTAAAGGTTAAAGTCTCAAATGATTTATTTCATAGTTGCATTAACTGAAATATACACAGCCTTTGGATAGGCAGATTATCTGCACACTTACAGGTGCATTTCTGTACATCCTGACTTCCCTTCACTCATCCATATTCAGTGGATACGTTCTTTTGACATATGATGGACACATGCACTAAATTTTACCTGCTGGGGACTCATTGTGGTTCGCCTCATCAGAGTCGTCAAAAACTTCAGCCAGTTCCTGGTCCGACATGTCAGTCAGCTCTGTCAGATCCAGGAGGTCAAAGTGCACCTCCAGAGAAGAGACGCTACTCAGTGGTTCTGTAAAGCAGGGAGAAAGAGAGCAGGAGATGTTGAGAGATTAGAAGGATGATCCTCTGGTTCTCGCTGACAGTGCAGAAGTAAAGTATGCGTTTATAAAGAAGTAGGAGAGGAGGGACTGCATTTATTCTGAGCACAGATTTCATCCCTGGCTGCACTGGAACATACACTCTGCCATTAGCAGATCAATGCCTGGTACTTGTGGTCCTGTTGTAAAATCAATTCAACAAAGATTTTATTTACTCTTTATCTGAACAGGTCATGTGTGTGAAGTGTTGTACTTCAGAACCATTTCAGAATTAGACCGTGCAATTAATTTCTCATATCTGTTTCTGAGCTCAGTATTCAATGAGTGTCTCTGTCTCAGCATGACACCTGTGGTTTGGTACAGGCAGCAGCTAAAGAATAGAAATATGAGCTGAAGTCAGTAGAGATGAAAATAGCTAGTTCTTGAATGCATTGTGATCTCCATCTTTCTCCTGGGAGTGCTGCACCTGTTCATTTCTGCAGACAGCAGGGTCAAATTCACATGTGGAGTATATCAACGTGCCCGGCTCAGCATTCCAGTCAGGCTGCCTCAAAGCTGAATATATATAATGTTATGTATGTATTCAACCTCTAGGTATACATGCATATCACTAGCAAGGGTACAAGCACAGCTGCTTGTCTCAGCATCACCTGCATTAGAAAGCACTTCAGTGTAACAGGGCAGAACAAATCTCCCATTACTGACCATTATCATGACAGAGATGTGAGGAGACTGCACTAAAGCAGGAGGATGATGTGTTTGTGCACCCTTATGAAGATGTAGATTTCTTCCTGCCATGCAACGTCAAGTCTGAATCACTTCGCTTCAGCGTCTGTCTGTGGGCGTGATTTTATGAAGAAAACAACGGGTTGTGTGACAGTTTGAAAGCTGTTATTAACCCATGTTGTTTGCCTGCTGTTTTCCAGGCTGTTTGTGAAATTGTTTCAGGCTGTTGAGCTACTCTCCTTCTGCTCTGTATCTTCGGTTACATTTTGTTCCCTGCGTCGTCTTCCTGATGGGCATGCATTGATTTTAAAGCTGATCATCATTCTCCAGCAGCAGCGCAACATTTTGTCATTTATCATGGAAACACTCAGAAATGCCAGCAGAAATGTGGAATGAAAAATGCAGCTGCTGTGACTTTAAGATAAAAAAATATAGAAAAAGCAAGGCTATTTAGAGACTTAGAGGTTTGAGGCCTTAATGAGCTGTTACAATCAAAATGATTTAACATATAGACACTGCAAATTTGAAATCCCAAAATCCTCTCCCTCAGATTTTAAATTAATACTGCTCTGGTGTACATATGGGAACCACCGAAAACGTGTTTAATTAACACTTTCCAAAGAGTTAACTTTTACTAAGTAAGTAAACTTTAACGGTGTAAAATAATAACATTACAATGGGTTTAAAGGACACTCAGTCAGTGTACATTTTCTTCCATCAGAAACACTACAGGAGTATAAAAAAATTACACTAAACCAATGTTAAATTTACGCTTGTTGTGTCCTTCAGTTTTTGCTGAAATAAACACTTGTATCTTGTATTCTACTAATGCACTGTGACAAAGTTAAAACTGTGACAACGAATTAATAGAGTTGGAGTTAAAGTGTGTAATCTCTGAGGGATAATTCTGTAAATGTAAAGGTGTGTTCTTTAACCATGAAGGGCACTGACTGTTTATGCCGTGGAGTGTAGACAACCAGTCTGTGCCATGGAGCATAGAAAGTCTGTGCCACCCACACGTGTACCTGCAGCTGTGTACAGCAGGGTCTCATATCCACTGTTTTTCCCCCCTCTAATAGTAACAATGACTGTTAGATTACAATTCACAAAGGCTTTCTGCGTATAAGTGAAAGCTGTAGCTTAATTTCTTTCACACTTCATTTCAAAATTGGCCAGAATAGCTTAATAGATCTTATTTATTAATGGTACATAGGCAATGCCATGAGGAGCAGAGACAGCCAGTCTGGTGTATGTGCAGCATAGACAGCCTCTGACCCCTGCGCAACATCCAAAAGTACAGCAGGTTCTCATAGCCACTGCGTTCCCTACTCACTCCCTGTCACAAAATGCTGTCACAACAAAAATTAGTTTGCTAAAACTGTTTTCTTAAAATGTAAAGGAGCTGTCCTGTCCTCTCAAAATAAAGGCATAAAGCCCCCCCCCCAAAATAATTTAATAAATAAATGAGTTTTCTTCACAATGATAATCCATGGGATTCCCCAGGGCTCTGTTTACGGGCTACTTCTTTTTCTTTTTCTTCTTTACATTTATAATTGATCTCTTTGCGATTTAGATTTTTTAATTTTAGATCCCACATTAAAAATGGCATAATACAAGTTTTTTGAGCTGGATGCATTCCAAGCATTGAACTTCCATCTCTTTCTCTTAGTAGCAGCTCTGAAGGTATCTGTACGGTGATTCAAAGCGTTCAGGTTCCTGGTTTAAATCCTGGCAGGAGTATTTCTGTGTGGAGCTTGTGTTTCCCCTGAGCACGTGTTGGTTCCCTCCAGGTGTTCCTCCCACAGTCTAAAAATGTGCTTCTTGAGTCTGGTTGACTGATGACCAGCACAAGGTGTCGCTTGCCTCTGGCCCATTGACAGATGAGATTGGCTCCACTCCTTCATGACTCCAGATACATATAATGGATAGATAGAGGCTCTGGAGACACATGGTGCTTTAATTAGCTGTCAAGCTAACCAGAATCTATTGTTTCACCATAAACCACAGCATCACGTATAATTAAACAACCGCAACCGACAGGCTCAGAAGTGGACAGAGCTACTTCAAATCAAAAGCTTCAGTGTTTTTTCTGTCTGCTGTCTGATAAAGGTTGCCTACTCCAAAGAACAATAATGACAATGCATGATGAAATTATAGGGTGACAAAAATAAAAAAAATAATAATAAAATCCCAGTTTTATTCATTTCACACTTTGCTCTCTGTTGCACACTTCTTGACTGTGTTTGTGATTTTTTTCCTCCCTCAGGCTAAAAGCTGTCTGCCTACAGCTATCAAAGGTTTTCACTCCTTTCAGGACAAGTAGAGGAACAGGAGGAGGCAGTGAAACAGGGATAGTGGAAAATGTGTGGGAGTAGTCAGAGGAAAGGGAAGGGCAGACTGATGGGGATGAGTAAGAGGAAGGTAAAGAGAAAGGATGGCATAATGTAAAACAAAACACTGCATTATTCGTCGCCATTATTTTCAACTGGTTACGAAGGCTATCCACTATGACTGCTGGTTTTTTAACCACCTCTTCCCCTTCTCTTTTTTTCACTCTCCCACACCCTTTTCTTTGAATAATTGATCAGTACGTTTTCTCTCCCGGGCAGACACACTGAAACAACTGCCTCAGTCTCACTAGCCAATCAGAGGAGCTTTGAGACGCCAGCGGGGATGACTGACAATGAAGAATTCACGCTGAGACCAAAAGAAACAGAAAAAAAGAGGAGTTTGTGTCTGAAGCAGATGGATGATGTAATGGACCTCTCTCTTCTTACATCCATACCAGCTGATAATGTGCTCAGCCACATTTAAAAACCCTTCCTGGCATATTTTTGTCTTTAAGAGAAGCCTTTATGTCACACTTAATACTCATGCCTTTGTAGTTAATGTGTGTGAAATAAAGGTCCTGAAATTAACTGAAGCTGCAGTATGACACTTTTAATCTCATTTCATCACAAAGAGAAAATAAATTAAGCTAAGGCTGTCAATTTGATGCTCTATAAAAAGCTTTTCCCTTTAACATTTATCTGCAAGAGTAGTGTTGAACTAAAGAGAGAACGAAGAAGAACAATAGGGACACTGGTAAGAGGGAGGGTTTCACATTTACATTTGGGAGATCAGAGAAGAGAACATGGAGAAAGGGAGCTGGGTGCTGAAAAAGAAGCAAATAGTCCAGCCTCAGCAGGAGTGAAGCAGACTTACTGCTAATATTTTCTGAAATTATGTTCTGTTGTAAGTGTTTTTCCTCTGCAATAAAGCTTAAAGGCTTTCACTTCAATTTTATGAAGGATCCAATGCTCATCAAGGACTGGCAGGTAAATCAGCTGCATTCTCCAAACAAACACGCACCAATGAGCATGCTGCAAAACTCCTCTCCAGTGCGTCATGGTTTATTTAAAAATCCCTAAAGAAGGTGAGCGGGCCAAAAATGTTTGATGAAAAAAGCAAACCAGTAAAAATAATAATAGTTAAAAAAGTAGTTGATAAAAAACATGTCAATGTGTTTTAATCTTAGTGTTAAAATAAACTGTTTCAGTTCCCAAACGTCTCACTTCTTCAACTTGACAGGTTTCTACAATTAAAGATCAATGCAGGCAAAGCTCCTTTTTCATCTCAGAGTTCACAGCAGTGCGATAAATGTTTAATCTCAAGTTCCTCCACATCCGCCCAAACAAAACTAACAATAGACTGGTTATCTGCACTGCAGATTTATGGGTTATACTGCAAGCATTTTTTCTGTTCTGTAGTTGCAACAAGACAAATGACATCTTGGGTTTTTTTTTCAGGGGCATTATTAGGAGGTTTGTCTTTTTGAGGCTGATTGCTCAAGGTGTAAAAATAAATGTTTGTGGATGGCTCAGGAGCAACTTTTGTTTTCACTTTTTGAAGATAAAACCACAGTATGAGGAAGGATTTGTTTCCTTGTCTCTGAAGATGATGCTGCAATGAGATTAAATTATCATTTTAAACTGAAAAGCTGCAACAGTTTCCATTATGAAATGATCAAGCCTTAACACTGTAATAAAAGAAAAGTGATTTCTGCACAATGGATCTGAAGGGCATTTTGTAAATATATGAGGCAGCCGTGATGTCTCTTCTTCCTCCTGACCTGCCAGGTGTCCCTGCTTGTTAGTAGGTCACACTCAGTCACAGATACACAGACATTAGCGTCTGGATGAGCTGTCTCTGAAAAAGTGTTTAGTTAGTGGAGCAGATAAAGGCTGCCTTGTCACCCATGCAGCCCCACTATCCATCTCTGTACTTCTGAGCCCTTGGCTGTGAGTCTGGCACGTACAGGGAAGCCTCTGTATGGGACGGGGGGCACAATGAGTCTTTTCAACCAAGGCTAAGCTGCACTGGTCACTGAGAATGTGGGACCAGAATACCTGAAAGAGGCAGTGATCATTCAGCCGGTTTGGAGACCAGGAAAGATCAAACTTAGAGAAATGTGGAATCTGTGGCTGATGTACAAGTTCTCCACAGATTGATCATGTGATGTTTTTCATTTGTCTCCCTGTAGATTCAACAACTGATGGCCTTCACTGTAAAGAAACACTCACACAGAGGAAGGAGATCCTCTCACCTTCCTGTTTAACTTTCCTCTGTTATCCCTCTCTACTGGAGATGCTGGAGGCATTCTTTATCCATAATCAGCCCCATAACACCTCTATAACACCTCTTTATCAATGAATATTCAGCACTATCTGTTTCACATTCATGATATCCCCCTCCTGGTACTCACGTCTCTTCTCTGTGATGTGTAGCAGGCTAGCAGTGTGCCCTGACAGTCCGCACTCCTCCTCCACCACTGCTGATTGCTGGAACAGCTCCTTGGATAGGTCACCTGAGCTGGAGGGCTTTATCAACTTCTGGATGTCTTTATTGGGCTCTATGAGGGCAGAAACACAGGAACAGAGGGTGAAATGGAGCAAAGGAAATGAAAGGGTGGGATACGAACCATGGGTGTTTGAATTAAAATGATAACAATTGCAGACTAACTTCTAACACCTGTCGATTATTTCAAACAATGAAAGTACAGAGAAATGGCAGCTGAGCCCACAGAGATTAGAGCAAAATTAGAGAATAAATCCTGATTGTAGAAAGAAAAGTCATGCACCTGTATGTAAGTGATGCAAAAAAATTTATCAAAAGAACTACCAAGAAGACTAGCAGGGTCTGGCAGGGTCTCGGGGTTTGTTTATTTAGTGACTTTCTGTTATTCTGAGTCACGTGCTGGTTTATCTTTGCTGTTGTGCAAATTCACTGGTTTGTTTGTGTCACCACGAGTCTTATTGCTGGTCCAAAAAAAGTTCTGTCAAAGATTATTGGCTGATTACAGGCTGCTTGTTTTTTACAACTAAATAAGGGGAAGTTGATTCAAAGACTACTTATTTCATCAATGAGGATGCCACCTGTAAATTTAGTGGTTAACATGACAATTGGAGGATGAGCAGGGTGACTGTCTTTATCAATTTATCGTAATAAATTAAAGATGTTGCTGAGGCTGAAAATACACTATTTCTGTCATGTGATGTGTTCTGGGATAATGTTAGTAACAACTAACAGGCACCTACTAGCAAACTGGAGTGTCTCCATGGTAATGCATCTGCTTTACCATATTGCTGTACCAGTTTTAATCAATAACACAGTCTTTGTTCCCCAAAGATGAAAAAATTGTGAATTTAGAACTCATTTTGGTGACTATGATTTTGACTGTTGTACTGATTCTCTCTTTGGCCTCCCTTTTAAAGTTTTTTTATATATACATGCAACTGAAATATACCCAAATATTAAAAAAAAAAACCATTTCCTTTAGTGATACTATTTGTTTCTGTTGTTTTCAGATATCATTGGCACCTGCCATGCTAATGATATGTGGGCACATTGACAGTGTTTCCTAAATGTGAAAGACATGCTAAAAGAATTTATTTCCTCAGCTGCAGGGAGGCTTAAATACTATGTTTGATAAATTATTGTCTGCTTGTCAAGCAAGCTGAAAAACATTTCAAATGTTCATTCAAAAATAGAAAAAAAATGTCTTCACAGGGCGTTAACAGAGTCTGAAAATAAAGGATCCTTAAAATAGCATCCCTTGAAATGCAGAAGTCTGCACAAACTCTTCTTGTCAGCCTGAAACAGCTGAAACACAGCAGGGTGTGGGATTTGACTGAGTGAGGTAAGAGCAGGACTACTAATGATTTGCATTTATATCTGCAAGAACTCAAGAGATCAAAGCTGCAACATAAACTACCCCAATTATCAACTTGCAGCTGACTGATGATGTAATAAACCAGAGTTGAACTGAAACTTGTGATTGTGATTTTCAAAACCAGAGAAAGGGACCCTGCTTTATCTCTGGAATAAGAGTTAGCTGAAATTATGGCAGTATGTTTTTTTTTAATGAGAACAGCAGACAGCAGATGGCTGGTGGAGCTGTTTCTTCTTGCAGTATGTTTGTGGACAGTTAAATTTCTCGTGTGTGACAGCCAAGGACGAGGCAGAGAATGACACATCCTGGGTTCAGGCTGCGAGCCTCACTGTTCATTGTTGGGGATTGATCGATTTTCACAGCAAACTGCCGGACAAACTGAAGGGAGTATGGCATTACCTCCGCTGGTATAATGAAATGTTTGTTCAATATTTGGACTAGCTTTGGTTTCCATTTCCATCACCTTCGTCTGCAAACAGACAGGAGGACTCATTACTGTTTCTGACCTTCGCACCATTGCTTTGGGGCATTTTATCACGCATGCACCCATCCAGCCAAGCTTTAAGTTGGCCATTAAAAAAATCTGGGAAATGTCATGTCAAGAGCAGCAGACCCTTAAAGCAGTGCATTCATGGCAGGAGAGGGCTGGACTGTTGTGAGAGTTTTAATGAGCTAATCTTGTTCTTTAATATAGACTACATATGGTTCCAGTGAGGAAGAGAGACTCCTGATTCACATATAGTCCATCCAAGTCACATATATATGCCAATATAAGCCCCTTTCATTGTTATTTTTGGTGGAAAAGTCTGTTTTCAAACAAGTTTTCAATAAAGTAAGTGTTTTTCTCGAGTGATAGGAGATTGGAGCATCAATGGCCTGAGTTAACGACCACCTGCTGAACCAGCTGTGAAGACACCAGAATATAGAAGCTACTGCCAGCAAAAGACAGAGCGCTATCATCAATATGGTCGGTTAACGTTATGTCTGACCCTTACTGAAGCTGATGGCCAGTGAATCACTCCACCTTTCTGCAGACAGACTGATGGAGAGAGAGCAAGAGAGACGGAGATGAGTGAGAGCGATGTGTTGTATGTTTGCCAGAAGTTGGATCAAACTCAGTGTCTCGGTTTAAAAAATCAATTGCTGTTCACTGTGCAGGCAGAGGGAATTAAAATCCTCTCTCAACACCCTTTTAGCTGGGTCATTCATTGTTCCCTCTGATTACAATCTATTTATAGCACTACACCTTTTCTTCTTCAATTTTACCGCATAGTGCAATGAGCCTTTTTATAGAAACTAAGTACAAAACTATTGTGTTTGTTCTTTCTGTATACAAGCATTTATAGAAAGTGTTCATAGTGTGCAGATTTCTTTATTCAGGGGTTGATGTTGGTTTGGCCATAAATACAAATTCACAGTATATCTAATGATGCAGCATCATACAGCTGTTGTTTCTAATATGATTACATCAAAACAAACAAATATGTCAGATTAGTTAAGCTGTTGGCATCAACATGTGTACAGATAAACAGAGAAAAGTGGAAAAAAGTCATGGCAGGGATAAATTACCAAACAGTGGATTATGCATATAACTTTGTCTATGTGCTAAATGGTGCATTGTAGATGGACATTAGGACCCTTGAAGCTCCCCTGAGGAGAGCACTAACCATGGATTTTGGTGGCCTCTGCGGTCATAGTCATACCATCCTTATCATACTGTTTAAAATACATGTGTTTAGTTGGATCATTTGATTACAACTCTTATCCTGCTTTCTTTTGACAGTCAAAGGGATCACTTTTTTGAAAATATCTGCTGTGGGGGGTCAGGGCTCTGACAAAAAGGTCAAATTTTATTCAAAATCATGCAAAAAGAAAATGCTTGATCTTTTTTCCTTATTTCTTTATTGCCACAAGACCCCAGCGGAAACTAAGTCGGGGTAACAACAGTATCAGTGGCAGCAGATTTATTTAGGAAACAGCACCATGTGCACATAGGTAGTATAACTTTTGACCAGTCAACAAAATTAAGTATCTTCAGCCTTTTTTATTAAGTCAGTTTTTGGCTTTGCCTATAAGACTATGGTTTGCCAAACTCCAGTATTTTAGTGCTTATATCCTGAAAAGTTTGGGGACCCCTGCTGTAACTCACTTCTGACACCCCAGAGGTTGAGGCATTAAAAATCATAACATCAATCAATCTTTATGTATATAGCGCCAATTCATAACAAATGCTATCTTAAGATGCTTAACAAAAGTTTTAACAGGTCTAGACCTGTAAATGATAATAAATTTTGTTAACAGAGACCCAACATCAAGACAAGATAAGAAGTCTTATCTCATCTTAACCCACCATGAGTACAGCACTTTGCAATATTTAGCAAGTTACAATGGCAAGGAAAAACCTTCCTTTAACGGGCAAAAAACAGAGACCAGAACCAGACTCATGTTAGACAGACATCTGCATGTTGGGATTAGAGACAACATAGACATTGTTTGATCTTCTCTCTGATGACCAAATTTAATTAAGTACATCTAATAGAGTCATCTGCATTTGTTTTTATTCTCTTTCAAAACCAGATAAAAAAAACTTCTTACAAGATCTTTAAAGAATTAAATGTATGATGGTGGCTCGGCTCTCAACCCGAAGTAGAATGGTGCCATTAGATATAGGTAAGGGCCACCACAGGTAAGAAGTCCAAAGCTGTCCATTCATTTAAGTGGGAAGACCAAAAGATAAACAAAATATCTTAGGTTTACTATCCACTTCTAAATGACAGATTGCCTTGTGCTTAACCATCATATTTATTTAACTATTACCAAGAATTTTCCCATTTTTCTAATTTTTCCGAAGTCTACTGAGAAATAAAACATTTTTCAAAGAGGGTGAATACACACTGATAAAATAAAAACTGTCTTTATACAGCTATCATTTAGCTGACTTTGTATTTTGTAGTTTGTTCATCTCTGAATTTCTCAGAGCTGAAAACTGTTTTCACTGAGACCCCAGTGAGAACTGATGAACATCAGATCTTCAGACAAACACTCAGATGATCATCCTTTGTGGCTTTATGTGTCACAGTGCAATAGTTGCACCGAGGCATTGTGCAGTAGAGCTGCACAGTGCAGGCTTCTCTGGATGGACTTTACACAAAGGACCATATGTGCCACTATTGTACTGCAACTTCATCACCAGCCTGGCTTTTGTGTGCTTGACCCACAGTGAGTGGATATAAAAAGAGCCCCACTGCCAGTTCAATAGATTAAACATGAAGCTTACAGAAATTAAATCTGCACAAAGAAAAAGAAGGTCCACTTTAGTTTGATAATCTATCAGGTTTTCTTTTTAGAGAAAAACTCTTCCTACCAATTTAAGGAACGGTGGTGAAATGATTTAAAGCAGCTCCTCTACCACATATTTTTTAACACCACCATACGAAAGTGTCTTTGCAGTTAAAAGCCCCTTGATAACACAGCTTTAAGGAAACACTTAGAAAATGCAGGCTACTCAAAGCACAAAGACGACCTGCACCAACCATGTCTGTGTAGAGCAAAATAAGCTGCAGCATAGAGAAAAAAATTATGAAAAATGGCTCTTACCTGGGCTCCCTGCCCCTCCCTGAGCCTCCATGCAGCTCAGCCGAGAGTGTCCTGCTGTTCACCACGCCAGCATCGGAGAGCGGAGGAGACAAACAGGGAGGGAGGAAGGGAGAGGCAGGGGGAGTGTGTGTGCATGTGTGTGCATGTGTGGGAGAGAGAGAGAGAGAGAGAGAGAGAGAGGATGGGAAGACTCAGCTCTCCAAAGACTCAGCTCCTCCTTCTTTTATTGTCCTCTGATGGTCTGGATATCCCAGACAGATGATGCTGCTCTCTCGTCTTGTGTAGACTGAACACCCCACTCCAACATCCGAGCTGTGTGAGTGCTACACCGCCTCACAGAGGGAGTCCAACACAGAGAGGGAGGTCTGGGAACAGCGACATCATGACCAATTTCTGTGCCACTTGGGCTTGTCAATGCAGCATTGTGAGGCTGGGATTGCTATGTACAGAATACACAGAGAGATCGAGGACAAAAAAGAGAGAGGGAGGGAGGGAGAGAGAGGGAGAGAGAGAGAGAAAGAGAGAGAGAGAGAGAGAGGAGCTGGCAGCCTGCCCAGACTGACAGAGAGGGAGAGAGTGGGGTGACAGGGAGGTTTATGGATCAGTGGAGGGGTAAAATCAGTGTCTGAATGAGCACGTATGTTCATGAATGTGGTACAACATTGTGTTGATAAACCAGGCGACAAACTATAAAACTTGATGATGGGTCACTTCATGCCAAATACACAGAGCAGCTCTCTACCTGCTGAAAGATGAGCAAATATTACTCTGACCAAACACACTGGATCCCTGACTTGTATTATCTAATGGAAATGTGGTTATTAATAAATAATAACCTCTGTCTTTAAAAGGCTCATTATGATACCCCTGAGCCCTAAATGACAACCTCAGGCTGTTACTATTGTTTGACATTGAAGACTCTTTGTCAATAAAACAACAATAAGCAGCTTACTTACATTATAAAAGCTGGAAACAGAAAATATTTGACTTCTATGCTGAAAATAACTGTCAAAATGGTTTATTGACTACCACAGTGTTTGTCAATTGGTCATTTTGTCATAAATGTGTTCATCTTTGCAGTTCTGAAGTCTTTAAAACGTATATCAAATTAAACAGGACACGAAGAACTACTTACAGCTTTGTTGAAGAACTCTGTTGATTTTGTTGACTTCTCTGAACAGGGATTTTGTTCAGTACATGTGTAAACAGTGTTTTCTTATTTGTCTGTGTGCTGTGACTTGCTTTGCAGACATCAGCCTGGCCACGGACTTGATAGAGAGACTTCAAAAACAAACAATATCTGTCACTTTTATAACAAAACGCCTAGCTGTCAGTCATTTGTGTGACCAAATCCTAAATGAATTTTTGGCATACTCATAAGCTTATTCTGAGTACTGTACTATATTCCTCATGATAAGAAAAAGGGAAAAATGTAAATAATTTTTAATTCATTGCAAAGCAGACACTAGTGAACATCTCTGGAGCCTCTTGGTACAGCTCACCCTCTAGTGGTGAGATCGGCCATGTGCAGGACATCTTTACAATGCAGGAAAATATCCTGAAACCACGAACAGCCAATCACTGAGTCAGACTCATAGCCTCCAAATTTTAAGGCCCCAACAAGGGTTTTTAACTGGCTTTTGAAATTAGACAAATGTATAAAATTATTTTTAATCCTAGAGAAAGCTGTTGTGGGGTTGGTGTCGGATGAAGAGTGGCAAAACGTCTTAGTCTACATTTGTACTTCGAATATCAACAAGTCTGTGTTAGAGTTGAACCCCAGCTGCCTGCCTTGAGGGATACACTTTGTACAGTTTAACCAGTAGACCAAACTGTAAGTCCTACATAATAATAATAATAATAATAATAATAATAATAATAATAATAAGTATTATTATTATTATTATTATTATTATTATTATTATTATTATTATTATTATTATTATTATTATTATTATTATTATTATTATTATTATTATGTACCCAAGTTAAGAGAGTTGTCAACAGGGGCACCAAAATCATCATAAACCAGCACTTCCTTGCAGGAACTTTAACTGACACTCAACTATAATCTGTGACTCAAATGAGGAAAAATTACAAATGAAGGGTTGAAAACTAGTCTGATCAAAAGTTTATGATCACAAATAAATAAATACCTTACATTCTTATGGCAACTATATTTTTTAAATTAAACAAATTATTTTAACAGCATTATTTTGTATCACTGGTATTTGTTTTTAGTTTGTCAGCTTCCGACTGAAAACAATTTAAAACTATTTTGTCTCCCAACAAGAGAACAAAAATCTACAATCTGTAAATTCAAACAAAAATGTTAATGTATGGACTACGATTTAGGATATTCACAAGCTTAAAAGGTCAATTTTGACCTTAGTGTTAATAGAACCAGCACCTGGTTGCATGATCAGCTAAAACACTGTGAGAACTTTGAACAGAACTGTGTGTGAAATCCTTCAGAGAGCACAGCGGTTTGACTTGTTTACTCCTGTTTACTGCTCTGTAGGCTCGGCCACCAACTTCTGTTTGTACTCTCTTGCACAGTTGTGGCATGAACTTTTCCACACTGACCAACATCTTTGCTTTTTTGTGGAAGGTCTTGACAATTATGGAATTGATTTTCATAAAGTTGGTTTGAAATAACCATGCTGCCCTAAGGATCAAACCTGCTGACTTTAGTGATTCTCTGACTTTTCCTGGTACAAAGGTATCATTTGTGGTTTTAACTAAAATGTCTAAACAACTGTTTTATGGTTTGCCCTGGGACAAACAATTGTGTCTTCAGGGGAAATTAAAAACAAAAAAAGAAAGAAAAAGACAGAAAAAAAAAGAAAATGACAACACAAAGCATGCAAATGTTCAATTAACATCTTAAATATATTAACACCAGCTCATTAACTCTATTTTTGCAACAATGTTTAAGGAACAAAATAAAAAATCTGATACATTTTTATTCAGTACAAAATCTTCTAATATTAGTTTGTATGTTCGAGTTTCCTCATCCAGATAAACATATATTATTGGAGTTTAGTCTTACTCTAAAAATAAATAAATAAAAAGTCCTTACTAGTTCATAGGGGAAATGTTTTCCCCCTGATGTTCTTCTTTCTTACAGCATCTTGTACAGAAGAGGGCTCAATGACAGTGTAAACTTTCCTCAGTTTCTCAATATCTGGGGGAAGACTGTCAAACAGATCTTCTGTCGTCACAGAAATATTTCAGACCATCTGCAACTACTTCAAAACGCCCCCACACACATAACAACAGGCTCCAAGAAGTCCTCTGCAAAGAACCAGAGGGTTACGGTAAAGATGACTTGAGCAACATTAGTGCTGCTATATTCAGTGAGGTTAAGTGCAGGGTCTGGAAATGAAGTTCCTTTGGGATGCCTTGACAATGTTATGAAAAATAAGCAAATATACCACTATCAGTGCCTACAACTTCAAGTAAAGATAACTGTACATCTTAGAAAAGGGCAAATGACTCACAGTGTCTCCATTTTTGTCTTAAACAGTATAAAAGTGAGTATGGGGATGCTCCAAATATGCAGAACCCCCCCCCTCTCTCTCTCTCTCTCTTTACTAGTTTGACCACCAATGAAAATGAATGTTACAAAGCTTCAAAATCTGATCTTTTTTTTTTTTTTTTGCTATGAAAACTGTTACCATTATATTTGTTTGCCCATAATGTTGGAATATGTTTTATCTATAATATGTTTGGAAAAGATTGCTCCATGAAATTTTATGAAAAGATACACCTTAAGAAGAAATTACTTTAACAACCGTAGTTATATATTAAAGTGTGTGTGTGTGTGTGTGTGTGTGTGTGTGTGTGTGTGTGTGTGTATATATATATATATATATATATATATATATATATATATATATATGTATATATATATATATATATATATATATATATATATATATATATAACTGGTTATGTGCTACTTTTGTACAGTATTTAAGCATTAAATCAAATTTAAGTCATATCTTCAAAAACCAATCCTAATTATCTTTATTCCTTTTATACATCTTGAATTTTTTTCTGCCATAAGATGTGTCATTTTATCATTTGATAATATCTACTGTTGTTAATTTCAGCTTTGTAAACTTTTCCTTCCTGAATTTTTCTTTCAAAGCGTCTTAATGTACAGAAGCACTCTGTTGTTGACAATCGGACGATGAAATAAAGCTACTTTTCTGGGCCAATAGCGTTAAAGTAGATGGAAGACGTCATACAAAAATACTGATTAAAAAAGATACACAATAACAGGAAGGTAAAACAAGACAAACATACAGTAGCACTCGCACCATGCAGCTCCTCGTAGCTCAAGTTTCGCGTTTGGCTTAAATTGTCTTTTCTGAGCCGCCGTAGTAATGATAAACACTGACAAGCAGCTGTTCCTTTAGTATTATGTTACAGAGCTCACGTGTATGGTTTTACGTCGTGTAGTGTAACCTGTACAAGACATTTAATTTGTGCCAGCAATACAATGATGGAGCCTGTTATACAAATCAAAACTGGTAAGTTAAATGCTCCTGTTCCTTTTTTTCGTCGTTAAGAACAACTTTCGTTGCATGCTCATGTGGAGCAGTTGGTAGTGAACAGTTAAGCTAATGCTGCTGCATCGTGTTGCTTTACTTGTGTTTAAATTCTGTTTTTCTTTAGGAGCAACGAAGTGGGACATCCGTGAGAAAGTTTGGGACTACATCGAGGAAAACAATCTGGCCAACTTCCCGAGGCCTGTTCACAACAGAATCCCAAATTTTAAGGCAGGTCAAGACAGATATAGGCTACCCTAGGAGCAGTTTATGGTTCATAGAATTTCTATGGAGCTATGGTTAAAATTAGCACACAGGAAAATTGACTGTAAACTCGATTTTACACTCATTGTTAATGTCGACGGAGTCGCCAAGGTGTTTCCAACAAAACGGATTGTCATCTTTTTCATTCATTCAAAGTTATAATTAAGTGACTTGTAACATGACTCTGCCCAGGACCACGTGTACCCAAGATAATTAAAGCAGTTTAACTATACTGGGTTTTTTTTCTAAATGTATCTCTTAATACAAAAAGTTATTAACTTTGAGAAAAAACATGAAACTCAGACTACATGTGTGCACATATATTGAAATTGTAATATTAAACTTCTAACCATACAGCAATTGAAGACAAGCAAATGTCAATCAACCACTATCAAGTAGTATAATAATTCAGGATTATATATTTTACCTTTTCTCTTATCAATAAGAATGTGAATGAAAACATTAGGAAATAACCCACACAGAATTTGCTACAACTTTTAAAATGAGATGTTATTGAAGATAACTATTAATGTTGTGAATTCAACAGAGACACCAGGACATCAGGTTTGCAAATACATCATGAGTTTTGTTTCTTAGCTTTTAATAAATAACGTCTCTCTGTACATTTTTGCATTTCTCTTACTGTGCATTAACTGGCCAGGGTGCAACCCAAGCATGCAACAAGCTTGCAGACCTGCAGGAGTTCAATTCCAGCCTGACAGTCAAAGTTAACCCAGACAGACCGCAGCAGCAGGCACGCTTTGTCACGCTGGAAGTAAGTTGACCATTTTGGCACTTATGTTTTCTTCTCTTTCAACCAGGGTGCATTCTCAGCCTGCAACAAAGTGTCTGAGCTACAGGTGTTCAGCAAGACAAGTGAGGTGAAGGTGGATCCTGATAAAACTCTGGAGGGTGCCCGGATGTCAGTGCTTCAGGTAGCGCTGTAGGCAGAAATCAGAGGGAGAAATCAAAAGAAAAAGACAAGAATAGAACATTCACTGTCATATGTTTTGTAACCAAGTTCATATGACCCACTCATGATTTTGGACTAGAGGGAGTATATTTAGGAATTCAATTCCTCTATTCAGACCGAGAACTTTTTAAGTAAGCATGCAAGCTTTTTTATTATACCCCTACTTCAGGCACATCAGTTCTTTATATCTACTGTTACAAAATTGCAAATCAGATTTTTATTTGTCTCTGCAAGCATTATTGTAAAAAAAAAATTGTGTAATCCTCACAGGCTCGGAAAACTCTTCTGGTCCCTACTCCTCGTCTTCGTACTGGTCTTTTCAATAAGATCACCCCTCCTCAGGGGGCCACCAAAGAACAGCTACGCATCTGTGCCTCCGCTCAGGTTTCAACATGTTATTTGACATATGCCAGCACACCGTTACCTTTAATTTTGAATATCAATAAATCATTATATTTTCTTCCCTCTTTGGTGTTCTGAACCTCTTTCTGCAGGGTGTGAAGGACTTCAGTGTGCCTGTTGGCCTGGATGCAAAGGTGAAGGTAGACCTGGTAGTGGTTGGCTCTGTGGCGGTTTCAGAGAAAGGTAACAACTGTTACAACCAGACACTATGTCAGGGAGATTTAAGTGCAGAAAGAAGCAGAAATTAAAAAAAGAGGACACGTATGCACTCTCAGAACCATTTTAACGTATTGGGGTTGCCTTTTGTTCCTGTAAAATACGTATATTGTCTGATCGCTCTGAATGCATTGTGATCTTCATTCTAATCTGATTCAACATCATGTCATGAAGCAGACATGTTTACGATAATGCTTTAATTTCTAAAAGTCTCCAAACATACAAACCCTATGGTTCAAGTGGTATTGGTTGTGATTTTTTATATCGTATGCCATGAAATAAAATGCAGCACCAAATACATGAGCTTTTAAATCAAATAATACATAACTTTTCTTAAAAGATCTGCTGTCCCCCTGTCATCTTCTGCAGGCGTGAGGATCGGAAAAGGAGAGGGTTTTGCTGACATGGAGTATGGCATGATGGTCTCAATGGGAGCTGTGAATGAGTCCACTGTGGTGGTGACTGTTGTCCATGACTGCCAGGTCAGTGGATTTAGTGTGTCACAGATCAAATGGCAACATCATAGCACTAAAATGTCACTTAAAGTATTGCTGTCAACAGAAAATAACTTCACATGAAATTAAGGGTTCAACTATAAATTTATAATCTGGCATGTAAATCTTTTTTGTCCCAACACGTGGGTGCAGACCTGATAGTTTTTTGCTAAATGTGATATCTGTGCTTTCAGGTGGTGGACATTCCAGAGGAGTTAAGAGAAAGTCATGACCTGACTGTGGACTACATACTGACACCCACCAGAGTTATTCAAACAAATTCCAAGTTCCCCAAGCCAACAGGAATCATCTGGAACAAAGTAAATATATATAACTTGTCTTTGCTTTATATATAGTGAAACTGCAAGTCTGAAGCACAGAAAAACAGAGTTAGACTAATATTTCAGATTAGTTCAAATGTGTCTTCATAAAAGTTCGTCAGACCTTATTCGTAAAGCACTTTTTATATAACACAGTGTAGTATTAAGAGCCGAACGTATACAGAACGTAATGTTTTTAAAACGACAAGTAAATAAGACCTGACCCCTTTACATTCCTCTATTCATATACATTTAAAGAAAACTTTCTAAATGAAAGCCTCATAAAAACAAGAGCTGAGCTGAGGAAAGCCATCATGAGGTCTTAATGAGGAAACGCTGGGCGTAAGATAAAATTTTCAAAATAGAGGTAATATTTAAGTTAAAACTTTAAGCGATAATCCATAAGAATCAACTATCTTAAGATAAAAGTTATGTGAATAAATAATGAAATATTAAAAGCAACCTATTAGTAATCAGTCTTAATTATCTGCTTTGAAGTGCTTTGATTTGAATAATCCTTGAATTTCATTGATTAATGGGACAGGAGTCGTTCAGATTATGTTAAGTGTTATGAACACAATTCTATGATGTTTTAAAGGATTTACCAAAAATAAACTACCAGCCAATCTTTTTTGGTCTCACTACATAAGGCTGTTTAGCCTCTGCTCAGCAGCGCTGCCCTCTACTGGACATGTAACACTACCACACTCTGGTTAAGTATGCATTGATTTTCTCTGTTTAAAAGTACTTCCTTTTTCATCCAACATTTTTCATTCTAAAATCTTCATTTACCTTCAGAGCAAAGTGTTATATGTATGTGATATGCATACATCCTAAGACACAGAAATAAGATTTATACACTGAAAGTGATTGAGGAAAACTCTTCCAACAGAAGAAGAACTCCACTGTGCAGTTACTATTTGAAAATGGGCTCCACAGTGAATATAAATCAAACACTTGTGGAGATGACTTGTTTGTTTTTTTTTCACTTGTTAGCTTGTCTCACATCATATCCAATGGAAGCGTTATTCTTATATTAGCCGAGTCTGTGTGTAACCTCTGGGTTCCTTAAGACTGGCTTGTAAGTAAACAGGACCCAGTGACCTCACCGGCAGGAAGGCCATGTCTGATCATCAAAGGCTCCTCTGCCCAGCCAGCTTGGCTCTGCAGGGGCAGGGGAGCGACGGGTCAAACAGGCCAGTGTACAAACAATAGCCCCGTATATCCTTTACAGGACTGGTCAGCATCAAAGGCTGCCAAGACACTTACAGGCTCAACAAATCAGGAGAGAAGACTTTATTTTTAACTTCTTGGGAAGTGAAATGTCCTGCTTCTATAAAGAGAGTTATTACTTTAACATAAGTTGTGGGCAGGCTGGAATAATACTGAATCATTTGTCAGCTTTGTTATTAATTTAAGTCATCCGCTGATATGATGTGTTGGCTGAGAGCCGGGTTATTTATTTTGGTGTGTTGGCATCCCTCTCCTCATAGTGGCACTGAACATTTTGAGTTGTGTCTTTAGCTGAACACAGAAAAGCTGCAGAAAATCCCCATCCTGAAGAAGCTGCGTGATCTGGAGGAACAGGCCGGAAAGGATGTGACTCTGGGGGCCCCGCCTGAAGAAGCAGAGCCAGGTCTGCAGACCAGTCGACCCACACGACAAACCAGAAGGAGACCAAGACAGGATGCTGAGGGAGAACCCAGAGTGCAGAAAGGAGCAGAATCAGAACAGAGAGCGAGACAGCGCCCAGCACGAGTGAGGAAAGAAAGCAGAGGAGATTCAGGTAAAGAGGGAGAAACCAACGAGAGACGGAGGGGGAAGAGTGGGGGTAACATGAGGGAGAGGGGTTCGGAGGAGGGTGGACGTGAAGTCATGTCTCAGCGTAAGCTCCCTGCAAGTGTGACCACAGTGTACCTTGGGGGAATCCCTGCTGGGCTGCGTGTCAGTGAGCTGAAAACGGCTCTCAGAGAGAGGGAGGCAGCCCCGCTGAGGCTTACCTGGCAGGGAGCTCAACACAGGGCCTTCCTGGACTACACTGACCCGCAGGCTGCAGAGCTGGCCCTGGATGCTCTGCAAGGTCTCACTCTTAATGGCAGCAGTCTGCAGGCTGAGCTGGCCAAGAGTCAGCGGGGAGGCAAGAGGTCTGGACAGTCCAACAGGAGACCAAGACCCTCAACAGCTCCAAGATCTAAACCAGCAGGGCAGGATGCTAAGAGTGCAGTCAATGAGGTGACCGAGTAATAAGAAAGCAGAAAGGATGACCTGTGGAGCAAAAACTTAATGCCTTAAGAAGAGTTTAGTTTGTTTTGTAATGTTTTTGGATTGATCAGAAGTTGAAGTTAGTAAGATGGACGTTAATATTGAGGCTAATGAGCTTAACAAACTACAACTAAATAAATATGCAGTTGCTGGATAACAGCATGAAAAAGCAATTCACAAAGTATTATCATTTCACTGTAGTTAAACAAACACCTCTGTGCCTTGTTTATTCACATGTAGCACCTTTTCCTTTGTCGTTAAAGACAAAGACTACACATTGTCTGTGAAAAATACGAGGATTAAACCCAGTGTTTTTCACACTAACAGTGTGTTCTTATCTAAGACGATCATGTTTTTAGATCTCTTTCTGCTTTAGCTAAAGGAAGAGCTGGTTAGCTGGGTTGCCTGTAGCGCCACTATGTGGTCATTTATATAGTTAATAGGATCTGGAAGATTCCTCACCACTAAACAGTTATACAGTAAAATACTCTTGGCAGTATATTCATGAATTCAAATAGGCAAACATCTGATCACACACATTATCACACATTTCTGCTGTTTCTCACTACTTATTATACAAATTTCATTCTATCTTCATGACCCAGAGATGTGTTTTATTCCACTGGAATATAGAAAAGAAGAATAGAAGTGAAACTGATATTGTCCTTTGCAGGGTAATAACTCAACCGACATCAAAACAGCCTTAAAATAGTATAAAACGAGTCTTGACACTCATGACACAGATTGAAACGTGCATATTTCATACTTCAGACATCTAAATCTATTCAATTTCTGAAAATTAGATTTAAGGGTTTTTGCTGCTTCACTTGAGACCTGCTTCTCAAGTTCTGCTTCTTACATCTATTTACTTGTAGTGCTTTAGTTTTTGCTTGTTTTTTTTTCCTGAAATGTGAAAGATAAATACTGTACATTTAAAACTAAAATATTTGTACCTCTTTATATATAATAATAACATTTAAGGGATTTTGTGTGATAGGTCAGTTTGTGTTTGAAGAAATTCTAACATAGAGATCGAATACACTACCATGTCTGAATAAACAGTTACAGTATTAACACACCTGTTTGTAAAATTTCACCACATCCTTGACTAAAGCATTTAAATGTACATTTTCTTGATTGTTGTCTGTTTTCGCTCTGTGCAGTATCTTACATTGATTTTGACATGTTGTCGGCATGAGAAAAACAAATCTGCTTTGTTACTTAATCATGTAGAGCTAAATCTGTTACCCCTGGAACTCTTCAGTATTTAATCAAGGATTTTTTTTCCAACAAGAGACCACATCCATCGCTCAAATACCAGCACATGAAATGACCATTTATTCAAAATACACCATCCAGAACAGGCATTCAAAAAAACTGAGTTTTTAACATTAAAGGGGTTTTAACTTTTACATCAGCCTGTTTAGGAAACCTCTGAATAGTGTGCAGTGAGTTTTCATGGTAAATCAAGTTTCTTGAAAACCATGCAAAGTTTTATTGACTTGAAAAATGCCTGCAGAAGTGGTGGTTGTACGATAGATGAACTTAAATTGCAGTACCACAAGTATGATATACATAGAAACGACTCCTCAAGCAGTAAACACTCTGTGACCTGCGTGTTCTACACAGTACTGTTTTAATCAGACCCTGTTTCTGCACAGATGAGCTGTTAAATGCGCAGTCTTATCTACAGATGACTGTCCTGTTTTCACTTAAGTCTTATTGCACTGAGACACATGCACACAGCGTGTCTGTCTGCACTAAACACAGAGCTTTTTATGGAGCTGTCATCCAGGCCTGGCGAGGGGAACAGCTGTGGAGCTCCATCTCTCTCCCTGAGCCTGCCAGAGTGCTGAACCTCGGTTAATGTCATCAGTTTGTTAATGTGCTGCTCCACTGCTGTCCGGCCTGCTAACTGTGCACGATGGCACAACCATTTTACCGAGTTCAGTCAGTGGTCATGTTGAGACATTACAAACCTTCACAGGTGAAAAAACATCATTTTTAGCAGATATTTACCTACATTGTTAGGAAAGAATATGAACTTTAACTTGCAGGAAGTTTGCATTAGTTTTGACTCGGGTAAACTTTTGGAGAAAAAAAAACAAAACAGATGGCCACAGAGTTTCTCCATTTAGAGCACCTCTTTATTTCAACACCACAGACTTCCCTGGAAAAGGGATAATGTGAAATTTTCAGTGAGATCTGCCAAATTATCAGTCTATTTTGAAACTTGTATGATCAACTAAAAAACAGAAAACAAAGACAAAATAAAGATGTTAGAAAATTAGCTTCTGTAGGTGAAGGCCGTTCTTTTCCACATATAAGCTCCATATGAAGAGACATCAATTAAATATCATTTAAATGCATTTTATTAATTTTAAACCACTTCAAAATTAAAAAAAATACTTTGAGGTAATGTTTAGTCACAGGGTGTCTGTTTTTTAATGTGGAAAACTAAGCATTTTACACCCATAGCCTATTTTTCTTAATGATCCTTTACTGTAGTATACTAAACACTTAACATGGTCTCAAACAGCTTTCTCAAAGAAGACTATCAACATTTTTACGACCCTTACAGAGCACCAGGCTATTAAGCAGACAGATTGCTGAGACAAAAAGAGCTTTTGTAAAAAATCATCTGTGATTGTGCCGTAGCAGAAATGGTGCTGCAGGTTATTACCCTGTAATGAAATGCAGTGAGAGCTCTGCCTTTTGATGTGTTATAGCTTTATTCCTGCACACACTTTTGTAACATACAAGGAATACTGTTGACTTTTAAAACCGTTGATTTTAAATCTTTTATCAAATGATCAGCTAAAAACAAACTTTATGCCCGGATGTATGACAAAACCAACATGAATACAGTTTATGCTTGTATTTTAAGTTTGAACAAGCAACCTAAAACTACACATTGATGTGCCATTTTTAAATAGTGTAATATTTGAGAGAAAGGCATAAATATCTTTTCTCTTCAAGTAAAAATTACCACCAACCAAAGAGCTACACACATTTACTATTTTTAGTGGGAATCTTATTTGAAATGTCATCTCATAAAATCATGGGTGTGTAATGAATTCGAAATAATTTGGTAGATTTGGGCCAAAAAACATGAATTTTTATTTATTTTTTAAATTTTTTTTACAAATGATTTGATGCATTTAAGCCAAAAGATTACCCCCCATTAATGGGCGTTTGCTAATTTTCCTAATATACAAGTATACAGTGCTGGAAGTAATGGTCTACATATATCTAACACAAACAACATAACAGTGCTTATAATATATCCTCCATTTTCATTTAAAACAAATGACAAGCGCCCTGACAAATATTGCCAATAAAGCAAATACCTCCTTAGCCAATTCGCCTGAAATTAAAATATGTCGGCCTACAGAATAAATAAAACGCTGCGCTTATAGGCTATTCAAAAAGTGCCTTCATCGTTTGTACACAGTAAATATGGACATAAAAAAGTTATTTTTAAAAATTCAACGAAAAGTTCAAAAGAAAAGAAAGACGTCAGAAATATGAAAAGTTGTAAGTTCAGGTGGAGAAAATGGATCATGTGCATTTTTTTTTTTTTTACATGGGCCTACTTTAACACGAGGATTAATCAAAGTGTGATATGGGGTAGTCATCCTCTCCGCAGGACTTCGTACCAAACAGCAGCAGGGATTCATACACTGTCCGGGCCCTGCTGCTTGATGATGTCACGAAATGTGTCATTATTTATTATAATTCATTCTTATTATTAATTGATCTGCCTCCGCGTCTTAGTACAAAAAAAGTAGTCCGGTCTACCTCAGACAGTGAACTCTCTCCACGCAGGGCCGAGGCGAGCCTTTCTTTCCCTCAGTGGTTTTTTACTCGATTCTTTCTTTTTCGTCTCTGTTCGCTGGCTCGAGTCTGTGACACCATCCGCGGGTCTGTACAGTGTCCGTGAAGGCATCACATGACGCAGGGCTTGATGTCTTGGTAGGAGACCTGCTGGTGGTGGTAGTAGGAGCCGCTGCTCGGTGTGTGCATCGCTGAGGACGTCATGGCGTTGAATGAGAAGACAAACTCCTTCCTGTCACACATGCTGGGGGACTGGGAATGGTACCGAGGAATACCTGACCGAGAAATGTAAAAATATTGAACAACTAAGAGTTATTTTTTTATCACATTGTGATAAATAAAGAGCATTTAAAAAAAAAAAAAAAATCCAAAAGAAAAAAAGGTTAGTAAAGATAATTATGTGCATGTCGTTTAAAGGTCTAGTTTTTAAAGTAATATAATTTTTTATAGGACATTTAGACCCTCTGCATTGTAAAAAATTGAGAATATTGTTCTTAGTTTCTCATATATATATATATATATATATATATATATATATATATATATATATATATATATATATATATATATATATATATATATATATATATATATGAGAAACTAAGAACAATATTCTCCAAAAAAGTAAGAGTAATAATAGTAATAATAATGATTTAAAAAACAGTCAAATCAAATGAAAATGTGCTCTATCTTGTGCTGTTTTTCTAAACTTACTCTAGAAGGAAAAACAGGCCCCAAAACGAACACTGAAATTCAATGGAATTATTATATGACTAAATTAATTCTATATTTAACTTGTCAGGGATGTGAAGCATACATGTGTTTATTCCTCGCAGACCAAGAGTCCATTTAGCAGGCACCATTAAGATAGTCAAAGTGGGGAGGCGGGCTTGCAGGGCTAATTGACAGTGGCCCTCTTGCACGCCAGTCCCGGTGGACTTGGGGCCTCGGGGCGAGGCAGACTGCTTCTAACCGCGCTTGTTTTTCTTGTCCAGAGATTGGCATGGCTCTAAACTGTCTTGCCAGACTTCACTGCACTTTTTTTTTTTTTAATCTTTGGTTCCGTCCTCCAGAAACTTAAGCTGTACAAGTTTGAACCTTCTGTGTATTTTTCGGAGCTCTGTGTTCTATTTAATTGGGAGCAGGACACTGAGTAAGCTTAATTTTCGTGGGAGATTTGAGCAGTTTCTTTTAGTTGCGTCATTTTCCCCCTGATGGACTTGATTTGAATTATTCTCTGTTGTGCAACAGAGATAAGCGTTTGTTTAGTGAGAAAAATAGAGGCGATATGTCTAACTGCCTGTCCACCGGGCCCACATTTGGTATAAAACCACAAATGAGTACACAATCCAGCATGATTCTGCACAGAAAACAATATTCAAAATTTAATAGCTCGGTGTTTTAATTTTGAATAGTTATTCATGATTCTTCTATGATTTTAATTTTCAGTGAGCCTTCCTTTAGAGCTCCTCTGTGCTTTTACGCACCGTGGTACACGTTCTTAAGGTGAAAGTGTGCCCTTGATCTTACCTTGTAAATCCGTGGTGCTGTGTCCGTTCTGGTGCAGGTACGGTTGCTCCAGTGAATGTGTGGGGAGGCTTGGCTGCAGCGGGTTGGTCCCCGGATTACAAGGGGACAGAGGCTGCTGTTTGATATAGGAGGCCCCGTTGTTCAGAGAGGCCGATGGCGCCGGAGCCCACGCCGGGGCTGAGCTTGAGTACACAGGATGAGGCTCCATGACCCCTCCGCTGGTTAGCAGAGGGGAGGCGGAATTGTCGTGGTGGGGATAATCACTCCCAGCGGATCCTGTACAACTTCCCATGTAGGAATGTCCTCCGTTGGTCGACAAGTGAGACATGGTGTGTCCGGACAGACCCATCCCCTCCATGTTACCTGCCAAGTGTCCATTCATCATCCCGATCCCGCTGTCTAGAGACAGGCTGTTAGGCGGACAGGACAGACCCCCGCCGCTCCCCTGGAAGTTATAGGACTCGGGGATGTGGTTGAATCCCAGGCCGTTCATCATGCTGTACATGGGCTTCAGTGCCTGACACTTGCGCCTGAAACCTCGGGGTCTCCTTCTGAAGGAGCCCTCCTCGAACATAAACTCACTAGCCGGGTCGATAGTCCAGTAGTGGCCCTTCCCTGGCCGACCTAGGCCTTTGGGCAGCTTTATGAAACACTCGTTCAGGGACAAGTTGTGACGCACGGAGTTCTTCCATCCCTGGTATGAGCCTCTGAAAAACGGGAAGCGGCTCTGGAGGAATTGATAGATTTCACTGAGCGTCAAGCGTTTGGTTGGAGAGCTCTGGATAGCCATGACTATCAACGCGATGTATGAATACGGCGGTTTCTCCGGTCTGCGGATCCCTGCGTTTGTCTTTTTGGTTTTTGTAGTGGAGGAGGCGGTTTCCATCACCGCTGTCTGGCCGTGCGGCTTCTCCGGAGCAGACATCGGGCTGCTCTGGGCAGGAGGTTGCGCTGGGGGCTGCTGGACCTCTGCCGTCATTAGACAAATTTAGTCTTCGAGGTGGCAAACAAAAAAGTTGTTTCACTTGTCCACATATAAAGAATACAAAATGATACGTAATCTCTGGCATAAAGAGCCAAAAAAGAAGAGGCGTAGGTAGTGTAACTTTACGCACAAGTCAAAGGCGAGGCTGCTTTCCTAACTCTGCCTTCTTCCTTCTGAGTCCTGCAGCAGTCTGTAGCCGAATCGCCTTGTACACAGCGTCCGAAATGGGATAAGGAGCAGAACAGGAGCCGCTTTCCACTTGGGTTGGTGTGTTGTCGTGCGTCCGAGGAGCTCACTTTTTACTTATCTGTTGCCATCAGCGCATTGGAAGCTGGATGTCTTGGCCATCCTAATGTTGGGACCCGCCCAGTTCCCTCCTACTCCAGTGGTGGGCTGTGAGCATGCACATCTGTGTGCGTTCACTTTTCATGAAATGTTTTTTCTCCTTTCATACGCCAAAATATGGAGTAAATCTGCAATAAAGAATGCAAAAAAGACCCCAATTAATGCTGCAAAGGATAGAAAATTTAAATGAGTTAAAGTGCGTTCACTGTGAACCATTCAAAGACGGTGTACATTTTAGGCCTTTTGGCGCAGGATCTGATTCCATTTTTATTTATTTATTTAAAAAAAAAAGCTAAAATAACTTTATTTTTTATTAACTGACATTTTCAGCACTAAATATTTCGTAAAGTAATAAACCATACCAGTGTTAAAGAAAACAATGTCTCAATTTCAGGCCACATGGCTGATGCAGCAGCCCAACTCCTGCCTCGATTTTTACAAAAGTTATGAAATATTTTTTAAAAATCTTTTTTAAACGTATGAAAATAAGTTAGCAGAGAACATGCCCCTCTTGTTCAAAGCCACCCTCCTGATTTCTGTACAAGATAGACAGGAACATGGGCAGGATGTTTATACAGCAGAATGTAAACATTTTCCCTGGCCTTCTTTAAATAAAAAATCAAGCAAAAGCCCCGTTAGATCAGCTAATACTCAATCTGATGCGTCTGTTCGCAGCGTCTTGTCTAGATGTTGGACACTTTTTTGCCCATGAATATTGTTTGTGTAATGAAGTCATAATATTTACGCAGGAACGCAGGAGGAGTGAGGTGGAAGCTCTGCCGAGCTGTGAGTGCACAAACTCGGACGAGGTCTTTTGATCGACTCCTTCAGACAGTTTTACATCGAGGGATCCAGGGATGAAGGTAAAAACTTCACACTTACAATATCACCGTGGATGAACTGTGGCTGCTGTAATTTTGGGCTGCAAAGGGATGTTTAGTTTGCTCAGTTTGACATGATAGCTTATATGATATTTAGAGAAGTGGAGCCAAAATTATGCCTTAAAGTCTGGAGAATGCTTTGGCTCGAGCTGTAATTCACTCAGAAGAAGGCGCACTCCAGCTTGTTTGTCTGTTTGTCTTTCCAAGTTATAAAATCTGATCTTATTGGGTTTATTACATCTGCGAGCGAAGCCTACTGAAAGACGATCAGTCCCTAACCTAAAACTGTTGACAGTAGGTTGCTTATTGTTCCCTGGAGAGATCGAAAGCTGCAGCCCACAACCTTTCTCCTCTCCACGGGTTCATTTGTGCCTCTGATCCCTGTCGGCGTTTCTGTTTCTCGTAAAGTGAGTGCTGATTTAGGCAGGATGGAAAATATCACCGTGTAAAAAACGTGCATGAACACTTATACAATTTTAACCCTATGCGCCGAGGCAGCCAGTGTTCTGGAGAGTTTTTGTCGTCTGTACTGAAAAGTCCAGTAGCTCATTTGATATATTATTCCATAAAATGGGTGGCAGCATGTTTTTAAGAACAATTTGAGGAAACACATTTGAATATAATTCTGCTGCACAACTAACACATCAAATGGTGAATTGAAATTTACCGGAACTGTTCAGTCTCAAAACACGCGCCGCTGCCTTCTTGTGTCAGGAATTTCGCCACTGGGGACAAAAATAAGCCGATTTATTGGCAAAATGTTCTTGTCAAACGAAAGGTGACGGACGTGCCACTGTTAGTTTGTGCTGTTGCTGGAGAGATTTAAACCGGTGGATAAATGAATGTAGGTATTGTTTTAACCGGCATTTGCTCGGCCTCTCTGCTTGGAGTGAGGGCCACACATTTATCAGCGCAGTGGACCACCCAGCGCGCACCAGGGCCAGGCGCGCTCCCGACCCCTCTCTGCCCACTGCATTTAATTACCGCTGATGACTTCATTCCATTAGAGCGATTTTTTTTCTCTCAGGCACACGTTGGCTTGATGTTGTTCTTTCTTTCTCATGAATAGACTGATATTTTACTCTGTAAAAGTGTTTGGTTTTCTGTTTTTAAAGCCAGTGTCCGTGGTTGAATGTTTACACCCAACATCAGTGTCGGATGATGGTGCGCAGCTCCTTTTTACAATCTTCTTTAAATTCGTTTAAAACCTCCCAAAACCTTTTCCCCCCTTTTTAAGGATACACCTAAAATCCTAATAGGCCTATTTTTTCCAGAAATAAACAAATGAGTTGAAAAAAAAATCTAAATGTTTAATCTGCCTAGTGTGCATGACTATTTCACTCGTTGAGAGGAAATAGCTGGCATAACAGCATCGGTGGCGGATTATGTTCATTACCGGGGCTTTATCCCGAGGTCAGAACTTCCCTGTTGCACCATCACAGACACAGTCACGCACTTTTCCATGACGTCCCATCATGAAATATTTGACAGCGCTGCATCCTCAGGAATGCTCGGCCACTTAGGTGGAGGTACACCGCAGAGAGCGCAGTCCTGACAGCCTTTCCGGACTGTCTTACCGTTATTTAGTGCCCTCACGCCAGATTTGGACCTCCTCAGAAGTCACGTTACTGCAAAGCTGTGTTGAACTGCAAACGAAAAATGTTACCTTTATTGGTTTAATGTTCTTTCATGGCCAACTAAGCACTTAAGACTTTAACAGGCCAAAAAGCTATGGGAATGCATTTTTCCTCATTTTTAACACAAGTTGCAATAACCTATATGTAAAACTATTTCACTGTTGTTTTGAAGTTGAACTTTTACCATCTAATAAAATCTTGGAATTACCACGACACAACACGCTTTTTAATTCTTATATGGCAGGTAAAACTCCACAACAGTGTAGAAAATAATTTGCTGTGGTCTCTCAGAAAAAAATATTAAGCTGCTAAAAGAGATGACCAATAGTTATTTGGAGGCTTAAGTTTTAAACTTTTAGATTAAACATGTCCACAAAAAGATATTGTTGGCTGAAATAATCCAGTTTCTGAGCTCGGCAGAGAAAAGAGAGAGAAGCAGACGCGGGGGGTCACTGAGAGGCCACAGGGACTTTGTTTGGACCTCAGGGCGACAGAGTGATCGATCAGCTGGCTCAAAGTTCATCCACCTTGAACTTGAGTTAGATTTTGAAGCAAAACCCAAATTAGCTAACAGCTTTCCTTTACCTCTTCACGCATTTACCTCTATACGCACTGATGTCATTTTCATTCCAAAAACAATCCATGAAATAAATATATTCAAACACAAAATACATGAAAACTGGAAATGATAATGTTTTGTATATTTTTTTGTGTTCATGAAAGTTAAAAAAAATGTACTTCATATTGTTCCACGTTGAGGTTTGAACCGAAATGCAAATTCCATGCAGTATATTAGCCAAATGACCTGGAAACTGTTTTTATTTACAGAAGTACAGATTTTTCAGATCTAATTCATCTTTTTTTTTCCTTTTTTCCAGTGTGCAGGACCAGAAAATGCTTATGACAAGATAATAAAAAATATGGTGCACAACTGTAGGGGGTGGCTTAATTTGCGCGTAAATACCTGAGGTTAAAAAATGATATAGACACAATGATTTAGACAAACTGTGCTGCTGGTTTATCTCATCTCTGTATTGCAGGAGCTCTTAAAATGCTCTGTTTGTATTATGTATAATTTACCACTTTCCTTCTAATGTATGACAAAATTTATGAGACAAGTTTATTTATTAATTTCAATCGTGACGTATTTTCCTGAGCACAGGACTTTACAAGTGTCCGAGAGGATATTTAAAATCCTTATCGGTGTTCTTCCTCTCTGTCCTTGATGTCGCCTGTGGTTCATGCAGCAGCTTTGTCGCTTTAATTGAAAACAGTGTAAAGTGGAGGTGGGTACCCCCTCATCACTTTCCCCGCGCTGTAGGTGGCCGTGTATATTTTCCTTTAAGTGCTGTTTATGTGAACGAGAAAAGGACGGGATTGCAAGCAGACCGCTGATTGTGCGCGCACAGGGTCTTTGCATGGATCTGAAGTGTTTTTGATGGGCACCACCCTCTCGTGCGGGCTAATCAGCTGCAGCACGAGCGCACGAGATGACTTTTTAATTCTCTTGGCGTGGTATCAGCTCCGCGCCCTGTTGTGTGTGAGAGCGCATGAGAAAATAGTCCCCTGGCATAACAACTCTTTCAGAAAAGGGGTTGACTTGGTCATGCTTGTGTTAATAATTTCCTCAGTGCTGTCGCTGCACGCTGTTAATAATAACACAGGTTTTCAGGCCATGTGTTGTGTTGCAGGTTTTACAGTCTGACGGGTAATCTGCTGTGTCCAATTATCTGTTTGTAGCAGATGCACGTGAAGTGACGCATTTAAAACATCCAGGAAAAAAGGAGTCGCTTATGCTCGATTCTGCAAGAAAAAAAAAATGATGTTCATTATTGAAATTCTTACAGTAAGAGCAACCAAAACTCGCCACATCATCCTAAACATATTAGAACTTCTAAGTAAATTTCGCTGTGTTCAAATTACACAGAAAATAATTATCGTCGAAAAAACACTGAAATAAATAATTGTCAGTATAACAAATAGTTGTTTGTTAACTGGTTTGATAATAATTAACTATTTTTCATATTAAATTAAACATTCATTGGAAACACTTTAAATCTCGTTAAGATCTTTGAACCTGACATGAATTGTCAGCATCTCCTTTTGACGTCAGTGTCTTGCCTCATTTAGCATTCGGCACAAAATATTTATTTTAGTCAAAAGCATTCACTGCAGATAGCTCATCATGAGTCACATGGTACAAATATTACTGTGAGAACCCGGACCTCCCCTGATCCCTGGTGTATCATACTGTCAAATCCGAGACACATCATCAGACTTTCATTTTTGAAATCAGCATTTACCAGTTTGATGTCCATCAAATCAGAATTTAGTTCCGTTTTCAAGGTTGTCTCATTCTGACAGCTACAGGTCAAAGGAAGCAGTTCCTCTGAGACAATGAAATAATAATAAAGCACTATGTCAAAAATCCTCTGTTAGATTTCATGATCCTTGGCAGCATGATTTGACATGAAGGACAGTGGTGGGGAGAATTTGGCAGCTCTAGAGGTTTTACAAACACCAAACTGTCCAAATGTGGTGAGCAGTGAAGGGAGAAATGTTCCATGGTTTTAAATACCTGTTCAAAGGATTTCAGCCAGTCAGAAAACTCTTTGCAAAACTATAGAGAACCATGTTAATTTTTCTTCATTAAATCATGAAGACAAAATGTGATTATGGATTCTGTTTGGGAAGGTTATGCTATTTGGCAAACAGTTATTTTTTCATTCAAAAATAAAAATTCACTGTATGTCTGTGTTTTCTCCGTTGTTTGGAAGTATTTATGTAGGTTTTACACTGACATTCTGAAATCTCTTTAAACTATTGATTTTTTAAAAAATATTATTATTATTATTATTATTATTATTATTATTATTATTATTATTGTTGTTGTTGTTGTTGTTGTTGTTGTTGTTGTCATTGTTGTTCTTGTTCTTGTTCTTGTTACTACAAGATACAAGTTAAAAAGTAAAACAGGCCCAACTTGGTCAGGGAATGAAAGATTCACTCTGATGATGTTTCAGGTGTTGGTTCAACAAAGCTAATTCAAAAAGTTCCCACAGTCATATCAGCTTAATGTTGGACAACATTTTATATCATCACTTCACTGTTAAGGTTTCTCTTTATTTTTTTAGTGAAGACTCCTGCAGAGGTTTGATGTTTTAATTTGAAGCCATTGCAAAAGTTTCACTTCACTTTGAATATTTAAACAAACAAACTCTTTGACTGCTGAATCACTGCAGGTGATTATTTCACAGTAATTTCAGAAATAGTTTTATCATTTTTTTACCCAAGCACTAGATTTAAGGATGTGACATATTAATAAAAATAAATTCTATTTAAAAAGATGTCTGTTATCATACAAATAATAACCACATTTTTATGATAGTGCATGATGATTTTAAGCAGACTTTATTTCTACTTTTATGACCAAACACCCTTAAAAAAGAAGTCAAGATGAAAATAACTGTACATCTTGTCTACTTTATTCCCAAAGAAGTTCAGTAAAATTAACGTTGAGCACCACTAAACGGCTTCTCTGTGCTCTTCCATGGCCTTGCTTTAAGGCCTCCACACATTGAGTGGGAGCCTGTGGTGCCCCACCCTGCACCCTGCTCATCTCTGGGGGTCCATGACTGCATGTCTGATGCAGAAAGACGTCAATAAGACGAGCTGAAGCAGAAACCACAGAGGAGAACAGAGAGAGAGAGAAGAAGGGCAGACCTCAGTCAGCTCTGCTGCAGGTTAGCTGCTTTGATTCTGCTGTAATGACAGTTTGATGGGTGCACATGGGGCGACATGGGTTTTATATGAATGTGTTTACATCCACGTTTACGGAATATCTATGCTGTTTACGCACAGCCTACCAACTTGGTTTTTTTTGCACTCTGAAGGGGGATTTTCCTGTGGCAGCCTGCTTTGGAAAAAGCAATTAAGAATTCCCAAACAGTCCACCACAATGGGAGATATCGTCTGTGCAATATGTGCTCCATGTCGTCTTCAGTTCGTGTCTGGGATGGGTTGGCTATTTTTAATCTGTGCATGAAAGAACCCACCTACAGACAAACCACAAATTGAAAGGAGGGGAGGGGGGATGAGTGGGACAGGTAATTGCCTATTGTGAAGCTCAAACTCCTCTGTTCTGCCATAAACAGCTTCAGTAGTTCACAACTTGATACCCAGTGCTCCGGCCGGGTTGAAATTACAGCGTGTCCTCGTTGTCTGTGGGAACTCAGAGCCAGGCAGCGGTTTGAATCAGTCAGGAATGCTCTGGGATGGTAACTGGATTGGGTTGTAATGCCCGGCTCTCCACAGCCTGAACATGAGGGTGGGAAAAAGGCCGAGAGCATTTCCTGAGTGGAGGGGGGTCCCAGCCAAGCATCACACGCGTGGGCATCATGTGACAGGGATCCTGCCAGGCTTTAGCTTATATGATCCAGAATGAAGAAGAAGGAGAAGGAGAGTACAGCTGTGGGGCAGGAGGGGCGGAGGGTGCAGAGGACAGGGCAAGGGCGATACAAACACTTTAGCTGGAATAATGCAACCTGTGGATGAAGGGATGTGCACCAAAAAATAAGATATCAGAAAAAGAGGAGTACACATCTGTTTATGTTACTGAGTGAAGAGGAGCATGCACTGGGAGTTATTCAAAATCATCAGCTGCTTTATTGCCCACAACATGCTGTCCTCTGCCACTCAGTATGCATACGCTCATAAGTTAAGCCTTTGACATTAAAAAATGTAAACCAAACCACATAAAACATGACTGGTCCTCTGAGCTAGCTTTGAAATTAATCAACCTTCATGAAGCAGAAAGCAAAAGGACACTTTGAGCTCTTTACATTTGTGTGCAAAGAAGAACTTAAAACTTCTTTTGGGAAGTAGAGATTGTTCCTGAAACAAATCGGTTTCCCTTCTGATGTCAAATCACATCATGGGGTAAAGATTGAAAATCTGAAATGTCTGTTTTCCAGATTCCAATTCAAGGAGGACAGAAGACTCATTTCTGTAGTTTATTCGGCATCACAAGAAACAAACAGGGCGTTATGGCGCCTTCTTCTTCAGAGCATCTGTTTGACTGAATGTACAAGATTCATGCATTAAGATATACATGAACAGAGTCACTACACGGCCGGATGGTTGGTACGATATTCAGGAAACAATTCAGGAGCTTTCACAACTAAGTTAACTTCAACATTACATTAAATGGTAGTGGTAATAAAGGCCACATATATTGCAAGGTGTAAAGATTTGAAACACATATCAAGCTGAAATCATCAGTAAATCTGTTTTGGTGTAGTTGTGTTCAGAGTATGAACTCTTACTAGGTAAGATATCAGCTCCTCTCTATGATATGCTTTGGTATAATATTTAAAATTGTAAAACCCCTGTTTCCTGTAAAGACTGATGTTTTGTGCTCTGATATTTGTTGTGTCAGGGGTTTCCTAGTTTGTCTAATGTATGTTAGTCGACAATGTTTTTTCAGCCACTATGCACAATGAACACATTTGCTGCTCTGACCAGCACACACTGGACTGATAAAAATGTGTAGTCATTTTTAATGAATGGATTTTTCCCTCACTGTTGAGAGTAGGTTCCAGTGAAATCATTTGGTATCGGTGTCGCTTCTGATAAATTGTGTTTGTATCAGTTAAAAAAACAAAGTCAATCATCTCTACAGAAATATCGCATTGTTTGCACTTTTTCCAAACACATTGCTATCATTTATTCATATTCACGTTTAATTGTTATAATCACAATCTTACTTTATAGAAACAGATCAACCCAGTGAGTTTCATCAGGAGTAGATAGTTGTGTATTTTCAGTACTGACTGCAGGAGGAATCGTGTCGCTTCGTTTTTCTGCACACATGTGTTAAAGCATGTCACGGCTGCACTGAGCTACTGAGGCATGTCACTGTGGTTACTGTGTTTCTGCCTCTGTCTCTGTATACTTAGCTGGCTGTCCGTAGTAGCCCCGTGTGTACACATATGAGTACATGTAAGAATGTTGCTGACTACATATCTGTATGTGCAGACCGCTCCTGGCAGCCAGACATCGCTGCCTTGAGCTTGTATAAATGTTGTGACGATCTCAGGAGGAATCTTGGCCTAATGTTGTCAAAGGGCTTTTAATTTCCACCTGCTACCGGCCTCTTTCCGTTCAGTCTGCTCTATAACAATGGTACAGGGAAAGCTGTGGAGCGCAGAGTGATTGATGTTGGTCTGTATTTGGCCCTTCTTCAGAACGAGGGCCTGACAGGAAGTGGCTAACCCTCCCTTCCACGCCAACTACCATGTAATAATGTCGGGCTAAAGAGGGCAAAGTGCTGATCATGACTTTCTTAGGCATCCAATCGGCTCAAAAGACAAGTTGGCAGGCAGATGTAAACAAGGCTTCATGACTTGTAAATCATTTTGCCACTAGACGTAACAGAAAAGTTTTTGCTGCACATTTGAATCAAACTTTATTCCCTTCAGTCTAAAACCACCACTCTTCCTTTTGTCTGTGGTAAGAAAGAGATACAAGCCCATCACGGCTGCATTCTTTCCATTTTGCTGAAGAGCACTGAGCAGAGAAGGTAATCCATCATCCGATTATTCTGTCCTTATTCCCAACCCTGTTTCTCTTTCTCCTTCCTGCAGGCTGCAGTGGACTGGCGTGCGGCTTTGGCCACAGGAAGCCGTGAATTCTTCAGAGAATGGAAGATGTCTTATGGAGGAGACAAACTGCCCCCCTCCTCCCTCGACCCCACCCACTCACCACCCTGACGTGACACCTGACCCCTTCATGTGTTTATATCAGAGCGTGGAAGTGAGAATAGTGATGAGTCACTCCAGCTGAGTGTTTACACTCAGGAGTCACGCAAGGAAGGAAATCAGCCACAGTCTGCTAAAAGTGGCAAGGTGAGAGAGAATAGCTGCAGCCCCTCTGAGCTGTACTGATTTACCTCTCACACACTGAATTTATTTCACCTCAGCTCATCTGCAAAGACTTTTGACCCACAGACAACAGCAACATTAGCAACGTAATGAAATGTTGTCTGGAATCGGACAACTGCGACTGCAGCAAAGCCCTCAGAGGAGGTAGTTATGACGATGGGATAAATTGCGTAAGAATAGATATTTGGTTTGAGTTTAGTCTGCAGCTACCATACAGAATCTATGGGAGCAAAAAGCACATTTATAAAGCAGAATCATTCAATGTAGAAGCATATTTCAAATCAGAAATAAATATCACTCATCAGAGAATCATTTTATGACATATATATTTTAAGCGTGATTACACACAGCTGTGTAATCTAGTTTTTGTTCTCTCAGGAATATTTGTCTCGCTCATTTAAATTAAACAAGAGAACCTTAAAAGTCAAGTTATAGTCTTTTTTTTTACTTGATAGAATAGATAAAGATTTGCAGAAATGCCTGCAATTGCTATGAACAACAGAAAATACACACATTATAAAAAAAACAAAGTCAATAAATAAGTTATATAAGTAAATTGTAGCAATAGTAGCTGCTAAAGGATTTATAACTGTGAGTAAATCATTAAAGAAGCAGATGATGCATTCGGCTCTCTTCAGCTCCTCTTTCACAGTGTCCCAAAGTTTTCGGCATCTTCCACGACGTGCCGCAGTTTGTTACTCAGTTTATTTTACGACATAGAATAACCTACGTGCATTTGAGGAGACAGTTTAGTCTACGGCCTCCAGAACGCAAAATCGTACAGAGAATTAAGTCATTACATCATAAAGTGTGTTGATGATGTATGTGAATACATGTTGTCACAGGATCACACTGTTGCATTGTGCTCTGCAGGACTCCATTCCTCTGTGTTTACCGTACAGAGACCACTGTTTGAAACAGTGTCACTGATGTCCTCCACTCTAAGCGACTGTAGATGTGAGATTGCACAACTGTTGTTTTCACAGACAGCTGCTGTAACTTCAGTGCGTATGGGTGACACTTTATTTCTTTCCATCATTACACTGGTGTGAGTACCTTCATTTCTAAATGGAGACAGTATATCCTGTTACACACCCCCACACACACACACCGCCACAATGAGAGAGTCAGCAGCTCTTATTTTGGCTGATTTCTCCTGAATTGTAAGTCCTGTCAGGGGCTTTGATTGATAGTTGTGTTTATCACCGTATTATTAAGTAATCAGGGTGACCACAGCCGGGCCTGAATCTCCTTGATTCCAGCTAAAGCACACGGCTTCATGCTAATTAAAGGTTTGACCAAAGTGTTTATTTGTGTGAATTTTTAAAATACAGTTGTCTGTGTTTTTTATGAGAGTGCATATTTTCAGGCACATTAAGAGTTGTTTCTTTATGTGTGAGTTCGTGATTACTCACGTGTGCAATGTGGGGGAAAAAGCATGCTGCAAATACAGCATTTATGGTGAAAAAACGCTTTTTTACTTCTCCGTAAAACGCACAAAATGACAAATTGAAGAGGAACAGCAGTTTTATTTGCACATTTAACATAAGAGGGTCAATCAGTCAGTGTTGTGTGTACTGAGCGCAGGTTTGTTCATACTCTGTTAATAGAGCCTGCGGCAGGCTGCATTTGTGTATCACTCAGGTAAACACAGTCATGGCAAAGTGGACGTTCTGCTGAGTGTGTCCTGACTGGAGACAGAGAGCTCTGTGGCACTGTACAGCCACTCCAAAGCTATCGGGCTAATGTGATGAATGGTTGTGTGGTAATGGGCCATGTATTAGTGTAAAACAGCTCTTCTAAAAGCCCGAGTCGAGCTGGTGCTATGGGCGATTTGATTCAGGAATCATCAGGTGGCAGGTGTTTCATGTTGGATCAGTCAACTGCGTCTCGCTCTCTGTTTCAACTTTATGAAAGAAGAAAGGCTTGAATGAGTGTTTTAGCAATTAAATTACATCAGTGGTGCCATTGTGATAGGAGCTTTAAATGTGAGCTGATTGATCTTAAAACAAGGAGGGAAATGTTACAGCATTATTTTTCTGTAGGAACAAAAAAAAATATTTTCTGTTTTTATGCCAGAAGCCATCAGACTGAATGAGGCCCTGCATATTTATGAGCCACTGCAGGGCTGTAGAAATAACTGTATCAAATCTATTATCAATTAACACAAAATGAACTAAATTTGAAGAAGAGTCTTTTGTGTCTCTTATGAACGTTTGTGTGTATGAGATGTTTAGAGATTTTGTGTAATAATTATTTCTCTTGTGTGCTCACAGTTGTTTTTCTTTTGTGTACTAACATCTCTATGAACTAATGTTTTTTTTTTTTTTTTGCTTGAATAACCTGAAAAATAAAAATGTTCCTTCCTCATTATGTATTTCACATTATTGCTGAGTCCCTATCTGTTTTTGACATGATATAAAGTCTCAAAATTGAGTTTGTATGTGTGTTTCACTTTGGTTTTTAAGTTTCTGTTGGTGCCTGGTCAGGACTTTTCTCAGACAGTTCTCAGACTGTCCTGTTATTTCTTCTTCAGCCTTTAAATGCACAGTTAATGATAATAAATAATTGTTAGGAGCTGTATAATTTTCTGAGTACTCAGATTATTTACACAAATGCAAAATAAAGCTTTTTTTTTTAGCTGAATTACCATCATTTTTAATCTTAGATTTTTTGGAGTATAGAGTGAGGATGAGGTCAAACAAGCAGATTAAAATACAACTGAGCAGTAAAAACATGAACACAATGTCTCTCTGTGAAGAAACAAACAAGACATTTAGCATGTTTACCACTTTATTGGAGGCCAAATTGTCCTCAAAGTTTCTCTCTTTTTCCTAATTCAAGTGTAGAACCACTTGAAGATGACTTCCCTGTGGGGGTTTTTTTCTGAGACTCGTCTGATAAACACAGCGAGGATGAATTCAACTGTACTGAAGCTCTTGGTGGTCCTGTTGTTTACTTCCATGTTATATGATTTCCCAACAGCCAAAGAGTTATGGATCACTGTTCATGTCTTGTACAGATCCAAGTATGATCCACTACAGCCCAAAATATATCAGTAATGATCCCGGTCTGATCTATGAGGGTTCTGCACTGTAGAGCTTTGTTATCTCTGTTTGACCTGGGATTTATGCCTGACAGTTTATCAGCTTTTCTGTCGAGGTCGTGTGAACCAGAGGAGCTCAAGCATGCTGAGACAAAAAGTTGATCAGTTTGCTCATATTTCAGTGTCTTGTGGCAGGACCCGGACATTTCATTGGTTTTGCACCACAGAAATGGAAAGAAATTAAAACTGGAATAATGCAGCAGGGATTTCAGACACTCTGTCTTTCTGTTAAGTGGATATTTGATGAGAGAATATTGTTATGATAATTTTTGCCTTCAGTATTTAGTGACACACTCTGTGGAGGTGAACTTTGAGTGGAACATAATTAATGTGTGGATTACTCGAGCAAATGAAACGCCTTTTCTCTGTGTCCAAAGAGGCTTATCACAGGTGTCGGGAAGGACAGACAGACAGCCACATGGTTCCACTTCGACGTCTGCTAATTCCAGGGAATCAATCCTAAATGACACCTATGGGATACACAGAGTGGATTTCCCTCTGATGCAGATTGGTGGTGGTTTGCAGATGAAAGACAGTAAAATAAATAAAGCTGTGGCGAGCAGGCAGAGCTCTTCTGTCCGCACTGTACGACTATAATGGGATACACACTGACAGGAGGGGAGAAGTTGAGGCCTGCTCCTGTTTTTCCCGCTGTTGCCATGAAAACGCAGACGAACTCCTGCTGCTATTTTCTTGATTGTCTTTGTATTTGAAAATATTCCTTTTTTGTTCCAAAGGAGATGATATAGTTACCCCACAAGTGGAAAAAAAAAGAGATTAGCAGAAAGTTGTTCTTTGTCAGCAGCTCTGAACACCGGCTCAGTGCTGCTGAAACAGTTTTAATCCTGAAACACACCGTTAAATTAATGTCAGCACTATCAGGTTACTTTTTAACCTCCCCCAATCAATCTTTTCATCAGCTGCAGTGTCTGCAGGCGGCTTGGAGTAAGAATAGTAATTGTAAGACAATACTGGGTTGTCTCATCCTGGCTGGGCTCATGCATGTTACTCCTACAAGCTACACTGACCCTCTGTTCACTGCTGTGCCAGCAAAACTTCAGCTCCGTGTTGTGGATCATTACAGGTGTGCTGGAAAGACCCTCCAGCCCTCCCTGCATCTTGTTGAATGGGTCGTTTCTGCAGGCTGAGCCTCTGAAAAGCAGTGTTCATAAAATTGTCTTGTAATGTGTGCAAGACAGCGAATAATTATGGGAAGGTGAGGGAGAGCTGCTTTCTTTGAACAATGTATCAAATACAAATATATGCTAAATATTTATGTTTCCACTACTAATAAAAGGATGAAAACCAAGCTTTAAGCACAGAAACCGATCACAACGGAAATATCTTCATCTGTATGATTCACAGTCAAAGGTCACAATTAAATTAAACTGAACATGTCGATGTTTACTGAAGTCTGAGTTCAAGTCGTGGATGAGAAAGATTTTGTAAGATCACAATTTTAGAAACCAACCCTGACAGAAACAGACTTTTGGACATCTCGTGTCCATTAGCAGGTGGTAGAAAAAAACATTTTCACAAAATGAAAGACTGAAAATATTTAATTTTAAACGGTTGAAACTGAAATTGAGCCTTTTTGCTACAATTATACGTTATTCTTCATACTTTGAAACGTCAACTGGGGACTTTCATGAGTAATTCCTCTCTAAGACAGCAATTTCTTCTTGTACTTTATTGATGGTTGTTTGGATGTGCAGAGATGCATTTAAAATAAGAGCATTATCACGGTTTTGTCACTGGTGCCACTGAGGTGATTTATTCAGGTTCTGGTCGACTCCCGTCTGATGCACTTCAACAAATCACAGCCTGAGGTCTGGCTAACCCACAACACACTCATCTCTGTCTCCTTCTCTGACCCCCACACAGCTCACACTGATGGTGTGAGCGTGTAGATAGCACCCAGGGGTCATTTTTAAAGCCATACTGTCCTTAAGACATGATGCAACTTAGGGAGAGGAACAACCAGTTTAAGTCTGGACTTGTGTTTAAAAAAATACAGGAAAATAATTAATGTCAAACACTGAAGTCTGTTTTTATTTATTTTCACACAATTAGCATTTCAATGATTAGTTATCAGCCTCCCCGTGAGGCTGAAACTCTCTGTATCCAGGACACTCACCTTTAAGTATACAACTAATTTGTGTTTGTGGAGTGGAGCGGTGAGTTTTCATAATGATTAAGAGGCCTGTGACCACCAGCAGAGCCGTGTGACCTCAGGGCGCAGGGTGATAAGACCTCCATAACTCTACTTTATCCCCCTGCTCATTATCAACCTCAATCCCAGGTCTGACCCCAGCCCTCGGGCTGCAGCAGGACACACCGCTCTGCACCTTTACACAGCTTTCTGCGGCAGGAAGATTACTGAGGAGACACACAGGCTCAGTCTGACTAAACCCCAACACCACAGCTTCTTTCTGTGGGAGGGGGGGGCAAATATTTTTTTCCCAGCTGTAAAATAATGAGTTTTCTTCTTGACGTTTGTTGAACCCAGATTTTCATATTTACCTCTATAACATATCATATGTACTTTCTTGATCCCACATCTGAACCAATCTGAGCCAATATCAAATGTCTTTCTATCTTAAACAGATCAAACTCTCAGACCTTTTCAGTCTTCATGTGTTTCCTAACGCAGACAGGTTGAATCACTCCAGAGCTGCAGGTCTGGCTTGTGGTCTGACCATTGACGGTTGTCGGCCAGGCTCCTGCTCTCCTCAAATTGGAGTTTTTCAAAGGGAAACTCACAGCAGCCGGTAGCTGAGGCCTAAGTGATGTGTTAATACATGAATATGAAAACTTTCTTTAAACCTCAGGCTGTTATTCCTGGCCTCTGGTATCTGCCGCACAGCCACATATTTTTCATCACATTCTGTGGGCAGCAACACTCGACTGTTTTCATTTGTTTAACTTTCGTGTGTGTAAGAGGGTTTTTATGAGCAGGAACTGCGTCCTGTCAGGTGTGACGATAAATCCTGTTCTTTATCAAAGATTTTATATTCTGCATTTTTCTGAAGGAAAACCATTTTTTGTTTGCCCTGCACTGGTGTCTGTTTCATTATTATTATATTCTACATGTTGCCTTATAGATTAGCTGGTGTTTCATGTTGAGCTTTAACCTTATATTCATAAATCAGCGATATCCAGGGCTCGTATCATTCAGCTCTCTCTAAGTCCTCCTCTGCTACTCTGGTTTGCTTCTCCTGAGCTCTTCCTTCAACCATCAAACTGCTTGTTTATGCATTTCTGTTTATGCATGTGTGCTGGAGTGTTCCTGTCAGCATGCATTTGTTTGTATGTGTGTGAAGGGAGCGTGTGAAGGGAGCGTGTGTGTGTGCGCGTGCGTGCGTGTGTGTGAGTGGAGTGATGACAGACATGACAAAAGCTAATAAAGATAAGTTCTTGAGAAGGTGAACACATTTGATGTTACAACAGAACCAATGTTCATGAATCTGATAACAGTGAGACTATTTTAATAAAATTCAGACCTGGGACGGTCAAAATATTGAATTTATGTGATGCAATTAATTGCTGATTTTCAATGTGAATCACAACTACTTGCATTTTTGATTTGTACTTGTAATGACATGTACTTTATTATCATGACTCTTCGATTAATTATTCAAACATATATTGCACTGCTGTACCAGTGTGGCCTGAAACCTTTACTTAAATGCAGGATGCAGCTTTAAAGTGTCATCAACAGGTCTGAGGTGATTCAAACACTCTCAGATAGTTCTCTGCCAGCTTTTGTGCTGCACCAAAATGCTTAGCTTACTGGTGGTAGTTCCAGCTTAAAGTACTTTTTATGATATTCTAATTTAGTTTGAAAGTTATGTTTGAAAGACAGCGCATTATGCCTTCTAATTGTCATATGAGCTATCTGACTTTTCAGAGTTAAATGTGTCATTTAACAGCAGTGTGCTAATTTCCCATCACAGCAGCTGCAGGAAGCAGGAGAACACTGCTGTGGCCTATCACGGTGCTCCAACAGTAACTAAAAAAGCTATGTGACTTTTTTTTTCTTAAAAACACACACAAAAAAAACATTAATTTTGGACCATGGAATCAACCCATCTTGATAAGCATGTTATGCTTACAGCTCTGACGGGGTCACTGTGATCCCTAATTCTCCCAGAAAGCATGTGCATTACATTCACCCAATCACCACTCTGGTAGAGATACACACCTGGTGTTTTTTCTTATAGAGCTCTGCATGCTTCAGGCTGAACAGAGAAGATCAATCTTGAAGGAGGTCAAACACAGGGATGGCATCAACAGTCCTGTAAATTAAAAAATGAATAATATTTAAAAAGAAAAAAATCACTCACAGACTCCTGACCAAACATCAGATTGTAATTGTGAGATAAAGTTATTAATTGAAAGACTTTTAGCTGTAAATGTTGTGTGTAACAGCACAACAAAAACAGAAGTTATTCATGAATGTTGAACAGGATTAAAGCTGCAAGAATCTTAAATGTTATGAATTATACTCACCTAGAAACATGAAAGCCTTGAAAAAAACATCAAAATGAGCCGCAAATCATCAACAGGGAAGCAGTTGTTTAACCTTTTTAGAATTAATTACTACTTTAAAAAAAAAAAAAAAAAAAAAAAAACTTAGGTTCAGAGAGAGTTCTGAAGTTGAGTCAGAAAGTTTTAAGTACAGGTTGTGTTATTACTTTAGTGTTTTTGATGAGTAATCTTGGTGTTTTTGTGTGGTGCTGTGATGAACTTAAAAGTCAGTAAAAACAGAGGACTTGTCAGCCAAGAAGAGGATGTTGTAAAATGTTGTGGTAGTAGATTTAAATAGTTCTTGTTTCAATAGTAAAAATCGATTAAGGTTGTATTTCTTGGGCATTATGTAAAATTTAAGAGCAGCACCAAACCAGTGGAAGAAAAATGTGTTTTCATTGGCTGTTACACTATAAACATATAATGAATAGTCTCACTGTCTCATGATCTCATGATGCTTTTCATATTACAGTTCATAGCTAAATTAGTGAAGAAACAGCCTGTCAGAGAGAGATACATGTGTAACTGGAGAAGATTTTCTTGGAAGAGTTTGGCAGACTGAAGAAAAGTCAAAAGTCTGGATGATATTTCTGCTTCAAGCTTGAAAATCAATAACCCAGACCCCGGTGGTGAACGCACGCGAGGTTGGACCCCACACAGCGGTGAGCTATTCCCTGTCCACTCCCCCTCACACTCCTTCATCTTCCCTTTCTCTACATTACACCAGAAAAACCCCAAACTCAGCTGTGTGTGTCCAGTATTTGGGGGAAAAACCCTCCACATCCCTCTCCTTATTTCAGCTTTTTTTGTTTTCTCTTCTCATTTACCGCACTCTGGCTTAAAGCACACCAGTGAGGGATACTGGGAAATAGCTGTAAAATGATTCATCATCTGGCTGACCTTTACCACATGCATGCATTTTGAGCCTGTGAGAGTAAGGGAGAAAAGTGAGGAGCAGGGGAAGGGGCAGAGGCAGGGCCGTGCAAATTTCTTGTTTTAATTTCTCATTTGGCTCTTAACCAGGGGTCAAAGGTCGGCTTAGCACAACAGCTTTGACAAGATAAGCACCTGTTTCTCTGCTGTCGGGGGGCCAAAGTTATCCTAGTACTCTCAGTGCATAAACCTCTCAGCGGACCTGTACACACATGCGTAAATACTGACGTAAATATGAGAAAACACCGGTGCTGATCTCTGAGGGAAAACACTAACACTGTCAACACCTTCCAGTCCCCGAACTTCACACACATCCAGCATTACCTGGCAACAAACTCCTCATCAAGAGCTTTGTTTGGAGCTGTGTTTGATGCTTTGTTTACCTCGTTGGTAGGAAATCTGTAATTGAACGTTTCAGGAGAAGTCAGGAGATGATGCTTGATTTACAAAAAGGTGCAGGCATGGATACTTTTTGTTGGTTTGGCATTGTTGTATTTTTAGCACTAAATGTGCATTAAGAAACCACCTCTCTCTGCCACATTTTAGCACCCATAATTTAGCCCACCCCTTGTTTACTCTCCCTGGGGACTGATCTCTTTGTTTTGCTGCTGGTGAATGAAGAGGGGGTCACCGCTAACTTGACACACTCACAGAGACATAAACAGAGAAACCCTCCCACGTCTTTGCATTGTGTTGTCTTCACTCTGGCCATTTCAATTTGTCACAGTGGGGCAAGGATAGCTTCATTAAGTTGGCAGTAATAACACAGTGCCAGCTGCATCATTTCAACCAAAATAACGCAGCTGGAAAAGTTAGAGCAATGATTTTAGTTTCTAGTTGACCTGAAAAGCAGAAATTGAGTTGGAGTTACTGCCTGGAGAAATTTAAACTCTATTTGCTATTTTTACCCTTTTTTTTACAAGATATGCCAAGTTCCTCACATCCTGGGTAATGTAAACAGACTTTAATTTTGTGTATTTTTTCATGCAGTCATACATGTCTCTGCACTCGGGCATTGCTACATGGTAATAAGGATGCAATCAAGGTTAGAAATTTGCACGTTTTTTCCTTGTAACTGCATTGTATTTTGTCCTTTTCTTTGTACCGTAATTAAACAGCAACAGTGTCTTCCCTCCTTCTGCTGCTGCTGTAATAAAACAATAACACCTCTGCACTTTTGAGTGGCACATTTCACTTAAATAGTTTCCAAGACAGCTTTTTAAAAGGAATATGCACTTTGTGTCAAACAGAGTTCAAGTATCACTAATACTTCATCAAGTCTGAGCTCCCACCTCCAGCATTCAAGTGCTGGACCAGCATCAGCTGCAAAAGCATCACTAGAGTCTGCAGAGCTCTGTTACACTATTTTGGAGTGGTTGACTCTCATTAGACTTTTGGGTGACTCTAAATCAAAGAAGTGAACTACACTTCACTCGTCTAATGGGAAGCAACTGTCCAAACAACCTAACAACAGAGAGAGGAATGACATTGGCACCTCCAGAAAAGTAGAAATGTCTCAACTGGCTACAGTCCCCATCCCTTTTGTTTAATTTTGATCACCTACTAATACTGAGTCCCAGTGGATACTTGACTGTACCTAGATAATAGAGCTGCACATAGTTTTGTTGATTTTTTTACTGACAACAATAACTAAAACAAACAAAAAATCCGAACTTGTCTCCAGCTAACTCTATTTACCTTTGTTCAGCTAGCCTAACTGTAAACTCATGTATAATCTGATTAACCTGCTCTGCTGTAGGGCTTAAACTCAAAGTAGATGAATCAGTCCAGTTCGCAGTGAAGCTTAAGCAATGATGCTGGACAAAGATCAGAGCTCCAAGGGACTGCTGTGAAACTAACAGCAGTCACATCATGTTTAAATCACCTCCAAACTTTTCTGCACAGCTTCACTCGTTCAGGTGTCTGAAATGCACTGATGAGGAGGCATGACACACCGTGGATCTGAAACAAAACATAGACTCCCAATCTCTGTCATGAAGATGAATTCTCTGTCATGTTTTTGGCTTTTTCATTCTTTCAAGGATATCTATCGCTCCTTTTAAAACAGAGTTTGTTCCTTCAGTGGAGCACCCTGTCCTCTGTTTTGTGCTTGAATATGTGAATATTTTAGATGTCATAACAGATTGGTAATACTGAACGCAGCTATGCTGTTACCACTTAGTAACATTATCATACTTTCTATATTGCAAGTAGCTATTGGAGTGTTTTAACTTTCTACTTGGGAAAAACTTCCCCACAAAGTTTCTAATGTTAATGTGACACACTTTCTCATGTTTAAGTTTTGCCTTTTTGAACCATGATTCCCCAAAGAGTAACTGAAAAAAGTAGTTGTAACAGTGACAGCTGATTTGAATGATTAAAAGAATAAATGATTGTCACTTGGAAAATGTCCAGATGAGCTCTTAATAGGTGCCCCACATTTTTAATATGGACTGAAAAGATGTTTGGAAATTCAAAATAAGTGAATTTTGAAATGTGTGGATAAACTGTGATAAATTGTAATATTTGGAAATCTGTCTGTCTCGATGTCTGATGCATATCATACATAAAAATATAAGATGACATTTGTCACACTCTCCCTTGAAGAGAGTATTTTTGCTTCATTTAAGATGACTCTTCTGACCTTAATGTTTGAAACTGTTAAACTGAAATTCAATTCTTTTACACACACATTCTTTTACACACACATTCACATTCTTTTTTATTACAAACGAATGAGCTTATCTTTCTCAGGTGAATTTGGTAGATAAATCACTTTGCTGATAGCTTTATTAAACTTTTTCCAGGCCCTGTTTGTTTGACAAGGCTTCACAGTGTTTCACTCAAAAATGCAAAAACACAAAGAAAAAAAATCTGTTAACACGGAAACGCTGAGGGACTGAAAATGCTGTAGTATGCATACCAGGCCTGTAGGTGGCTATATAAGTATAAAGTCTTTTGGTAACCCTCCAACGAAGAAGAGGCGGGCTAATCATCTGGTGTATTTATCAGATGCATCTTATTTGAATGCAGAAGTGGAGCAACAGATGCACATTTTGTTGAAAGGAAATCAGCAGATTCAGCAGCGCAGCACAACACGGTAAGTCCACCACTGAACCGTTGTTGTTATCCAGTTCATGCATGGCCATTAAAAGTCCCCACAACGAAAGTGGAATGTGCACATGCAAAACGGAGCATGAAGTCAGCGTTTCCATGGAAAACTCCAGCTTGCCATTTACACAGCAATGGTGGCTGCAATGTATCAAAAAAAATTCCACTCTGGAGGGCGTTTTAAAAACGTTGCATCTTAGGGCTGCTAAAATGGCGTTTCAGTATAAACAAAATGCAGAAACGCAACAATGCGTTTGCTTTTCATCCTAATACCGTTCTTGTGTAAACACCACCCCAGCGTTAAGTCATTAGTATTTTACCTATCATTAAACATAAACACCACATCCCTAAAGCGCAGTGACAAAGTGAGATACTTCTTTGAGGTCAAAACAGTCCACATGCAGTGAAGACAAGCCATCATTAAGTGTCAGTGCTCTCTCTCTCTCTCTTTCACCTTTCTTTAGTTATCACAAATGACAAGTTTGAAATCTGAGCTTTGTGTTGTAAATACCGTCTACTGCTCAGTCAGTACGCCCACACCCTGAGTAAATAATTCTACTCATGAAATGTGCTGAAATGATCCTTTCATTTTCTTCCATAAGTCATTTTTCTCAAACACCTCCCCTGCTGTGCCCTCCTGCAGAGTGTGTGTAAGAACTGTTACGGATCCGTTGGTCACTGTGTGTGGTTCTTGGCCTGTGTGTGGATGTGTGTATCCGACAGGCAGCACTGTTAATCCATACATGAGTCAGGGGTCAAATTGCTCAGGAGTGTGTTGATTTTTTTGCCAGGGGAGTATCTGTTGTACTCTCTGTTGTGTGTTTGCGTTTGTGTTTCCATTCGTTGTTAATTAGGAACAGTGATGTGAGTATTAAACAGGCTTGTATGATCAAACGCCGTGGTTTGAATGGTAAAACCTTACAGGGTCCAGAGGAAGCAGACACGAAAGCTGTCTTGGCAGTGTGTTTGCATGTGTGTGTGAGTGTGTGAGTCTATCTGGAATGCTGTGTGGATTCTGTGGCCTTTTACTAAGCCTGGGCTTTCTGCTGTATTAATCACCCTCAACAAGGTCTGATTTCTTGGCCTTGTGCACTGATTTGAAGGCCTTGACACTGGACTCTGCTCTTTGCAGCATTGAGTCAGCATGGTTTCCCACAGCGCGTGGTGTGTGAAAATGCAAGAGAAGGAAACAAGGGAGATTTGACATGCGTATGGTTCAGAGAGGAGGAGAGGAGGGAGGAGGAAAGGCTGCTTACATGCATCTGTGTGCTGCAGCCAAAACTGGCAGACCTGATAAGAAGGGTCGGTGTGAATGAATGGGGGTCAACGCTGGAGTGGCGTAGTGGGGACCCAGTGTGGGCAGGAGAGGTAGTGAGGGGGACAGGGGTCACAGAGTCACACAGACTGGGTGTGTAGCCGTACATTGTTCTGAGGTAGCCGGCTGTATGAGTGACGGTGTGTCACGATGAAAGCACGTTCTCACAATTGTCTGTAAGAATGTGCCTGCTAATGATTTTTACTTTCTATGTGTACTATAGTGTTACCCCTCCAGTGTCGTCATACATAACCTTGGACTGATGTTGATTTATTGTTAGAGTTGTTTGAAGTGTTGTTAAGAAGACTTTTACCAACCTGTCAGTCACTGTCATTAAATTCGGGCTGGTAAAGCTAATGCAATGAAAAACAAATTTCTTTTAGCCCCACTTTTTTTTTTTTTTTGTAAACAAACATTTGCCGCACACACGTTCTGTTCAGCCATTAGTTTTGGAAAACAGGAAATGATGCAGCAGTAACAATTATAACAACAGGTTGAAAGCAGAAATACTCATGGATGAGGCTTTTGAAATGCCACCTTCAACCTCAAAGCCACAACAGATGGTTCTGTCCTCAAGACTGAAGCTGTTTGCATTTACTGTCAATGTGATTTGAGTTGCCACCAGATTTCGGTGATTTTCAAATACCGTTAGCTGGTGAAGCGCACAGCTGATGTGAATAACTGGATAATTGGTAATGGAGATGCCAGGTCAACTGTACAAGCAACAATTGTATTTATAATGGCAGCCTGGCATCTTAAGGAAAGGGATGATTGAGGCTGAAAGGGAGTGTGAGATGTTTAAAAGGCAAGCAAATAACAGGAAAGCACAGGACTGAGGGACGTCCTCAGGTTGGCATGTTGAGAACAGTCATGCCTTACTACCATGGGGAACGATAGTGTCATGCATACTGGACCTGTGTTTACCAGGGAGACCAACCAAACTGGAAACTCCTGAGAAGCGCAAATACCATCACAAACAGGCCAATCATGCCAGTAAGTATAACAGGTTATCTCAGAATATTTACTGACCTTACTAACACTATTGTTAAAAGTGCATTAATGTGCAGCATCAGCCATACTTGCTTTAAGGCAGAACACATCTGCACAACCAGATACGTTACAACAATAATATCTGTGTAACAGCATCCTACAGTAACTCACCAGGGACATTAGACATAAAATGGCAAAACATACAAACATGGGACAGTCTGTTAAATTAGCATGAGCAACAGTCCAACAGACACGTTTAGATAGTACGATCATTTTGCAAGATGGTAGCAATACAGTTGCATTCAATACTACCACTTTGATAAACTATTTAAAAACTCAACATGAAATGTATTTCTCAAAGAGATGACGAAAACAATAAATTAAATCTGTTCACCTAGCTAAGACTGGATTGTGAATGGATGCATGCTAAAAGATGGCCAGTGAAGAAGTGCTGTGAAGATTTTGTAGCACTCCAGCTATTCTGATGCTTTTTTGAGTGTGTATGTGTGTAATGTTAGCTTTACCTCCGCAATGCCTCTTAATTGACTCGTTGCCCTTCGCTCTTGAGCCTGCCCTGTTTTACCATTAAACCTGAGTCTCTCTCAAACTGAACCTCTGCTCAAGGACTCTGGTTACAGGAGGGAATCTGTCAGAGTGACGCAGCACTGGTTTGTCTTGGCGTCCACTCCACATGCTATGGGATGCAGATGTTAAAACAGTCTCTGTGTGTGTTTCCCAATTAAAGCATTAATCCAAATCAACTCAAATGATCGCAAGTGGCGTAACGACGAGCGGGGAGGCCCCACACACTCTGTCTACTCCACATCCTCCCTTCCTTTTCTTCTTTAACGTCCATCTTTTCTCACCCTGTGGCCTCTTTAATTGTCTCTATCACCTCTTTAGTTCATCAGTGAAATCCACCTCTCTCCCACCTCCCCCATCTTCCCCCTGTGATTACTCACCCTACATTCCTCCAGCATGCATCAAAGCAGCCACTGCTAAATGTGGAAAAAGTGAATGCGGTGAAAAGAAGGACGACAATAGCGCAATGAGGCCCCACTATGTCAACCATTTCATTTTTCCATTATTTTCTAAAATTTTGAACATGTTTATTTTCCTTTCACTGCAGCAGCTTTGGTTTACCGTACATTCCCAACTATAGGATGCATGTGATTTAGCACAATAAGAGATTTCAAGCTTCTCAACGAGAGCCTTTAATTCGGATGGAGAACACGACTTTTAAGGGCATTTGCAAACTCACATAAAGTCTCAAGTGCGTATACACCAACCATCCACCCTACGACCCACCTTTCCACCCACTCACACATACACACACATTGAAGTGAAATCTCACACATGTTCAGGTCCTAAACATCCTGCTGCAGCTTACACTAACTCATCGTGTGTACAAACAAACGTCTGGTGGAGGCTGGACGTGCTTCAGAGAACGTCATCCACCTGCACAGGTCAGACAGTTCACAAGATAATGGCTGCACAGAAATGTTTGCATCACTTGCATATTTATGACCAAGGACTTCTTGAAAAATCTGAGCATGCACATACATATAAACATATGCATCATACTGTAGTTTTTCCAGCTACTGATACATGCACATGCTATACTCCCAATCAGAGGCCTACTTAGAGCCACGCAGGCTTAACAATCTCCAGATATATAGAAATTCTGCAGTCAAATAGGACCACAGGCAGCAAGAGGATGAGCAACATCTGGAAAGCTGATTCCAGATTTGTCTGTGATTGTCTGTGTGCATGTGTGTGTGTGTGTGTGTGAGTGTGTGTGTTCTGTTCAATAGCAGCCTTGCACATGAAGATGTTGACGTCCCTGTCTGTATGTACTGTATGTGTGTTCTTTGCAGGGCGTCTGTCTGTATGTGTGTTTCCCCTGTCGTCCCAAAGCAAACACAGTTAACAGTAGCCTGCTGTCATAACACCCTGCCATTCCACAACGGAGGCCGCAGTTCATCCTAAACAGGCAGAGGGGAGAGGAGAGAGAGAGAGAGAGAGGGGGGGGGGGGGGGGGGGGGGTAACGAAAAGAGACACAAAGGATGAGGATCCAACAGAAGAGTGGATTGTGACAAACTAAGACAGTGAACAGGTTTTAGACCAGGTACAAGTGAGATGCTGACAGCGTTATTGAACCAGACAGATTTTTGTCTTGTAAGCTGGAGGCTGATTCGGAACAATTCTCACAGAAAATTCTACATGTTCAGGGATAAGAAGAGGCATCTTTACACATCCGGAGGTCAAAAGACATTGATTTGCTCATCTGCATGTGTTGCCTGGTTTGCAAGTGAATATACATTGTCTTTTCTTTGGTGCGTGCAAGTGATTTTTTTTTCTAACTCGTTAATTGTCTCCTTTTTTGTTTGCAAAAAATAAACTAAAAAGAAATTAGAATATTCTTTGAAATTAAGAATGACCTTGAAAGAAAACAAAATAGGTTAAAAAAAAAAAAAAAAAAAACTTTTTACCTTAACTTTTTTGTTTTCTGTCTAATTATGTATGTATATCTAAACTTTTCTATTTTCAATTTTTACCATCTCAAAGTTTAAATTTTAGTTACGTCAATATAGAAAAAATATCATTAAGAATAAAGTACAATTTAAACAATAATGTACATTCAGAGATTCACTGAACTCTCTGCAGCAAAGGGGCTCTGAATTGGTCTCTGATGCTGGATTTCATAATTTCCTTTGGGGTTTCCTTACAATACTACACAGTCTATGAAAATAGTGACACACACACACACACACACACACACACACACACACACACACACACACACTGACACACACACACACACACACACACACACACACTGAGAGTTTGAGGGGTTCAGTGTAAACAGCAGAGACCTGATTTCATTTGTTTCAAGTTGTCAGTAACTTTTTGCGCTCACCCTTCTTTCGTTCCATTTCTCCTCTTCTCAGCCAGTCAGAGGAGGATCTAAAAGGCTTGTTATCCACTTTTCACTGTAAAACGTTCTCGTATAAACACTTTGCCTTCACTCTAATAAAAGACGACAAAGACAAACACAAATGCAGCTCTTCTTTATAGGAATATAAACAGCTTTTCTTAAAAAAAACGTGTCAGTCTTTCACATGCCTTTGTTACATCCCTAAGGAGATTTAGATTCTAAAAACATTTAGATAAATTAGCAAAGATATACTTGAAACCATACTTTTCTTTCAGTTTGATATAGGAGGAGTGTCACAGCATCATTTAAAGGGAAAGCATCACATTTTGTTTTGCTGATCACAGAATGATTCATCACGTTTGTTCTTCAATAAGGTTTTATACTTAACACAAACATGGAAATGTATATGACATAAAATCAAACTTTTACCCATGTTGTCCATTATGAAGACTTTTTAACCAACCTGATGTCAGATTACAGAAGAGAGGTTTTGCCCCAAATGAGCAATTCCTACCCGCTTCGCAGCCTTTAATTCTCATGGTTTACCATAAACCTTAAATTATATCAGTTAAAATTACAGAACAACTGCAAAGGAAAGGGGGGTTTTTACTGGATTACAACACCAACTAAATCCACAAAAAAGAAATACAAAACAACCATGGAAACCTTCTCAGTTCTCCTACATTACATAATTTAGCATTCAGCAAATAACTTTGGGTACTTCTTAATAACCAACATAACAAACTCAAATGCTCTCAAATGCACAAACCTTATGCCAGTGAAACATGATTTCACAATCAAGGTGTGTACATCAGGTAAATATGTGACTTAATATCTATGAATTCAAACTGTGTGAGGTTGACTCTTGGTTGCTCATCCTCTCTGTCCCATCACTGTGGTGCTCTGCTGGATTACAGGGTTCACCGTACCACCTAATAACAGAGTGCACAGTGAGACCCATTTTGTGGATGGATACCTGATACCTTTACTCATTCTATCATTGTCATCTAAGATGCATGGCTCTAATTAACTGTAAATATAGTTGATTTTTTCCCCCTCCTAATTATACACATGGCACTCTATCATTTGATCTGAGTGAGAAAGGAAAACAAAACACATTGTGAAAAGGGCCAAATGTGAAGGAAATCTGCTCAAATCATTGGAGGGTAATAATGATCAAAGTGCAACCTGCTCAGTACACAGGGTTACTAACCCCAGAGGTCGGATTTTTTCTGTTTTTCTCTGGTCATGCTGAACTTGGCTGCTGTATCGGTGGACATTTTTCTCTGTCAGGCCGCAGGAGTCAGTACAGCACAGCCAGCTGCCGAGGCTCACAGCCTGGCCTCTAATTAAAACAGTGGAAAATGAGATAACTCCACAGATCCATCATGGCCGCCGTTGGCTGTCAGAGCGCTCGGGGGCTGCCACCCAACGTATGTTTACATCAGGGCCACTCGGCCTCTCTGCTCTCAGGGTGTTTTTAGAGTCCCGGCCTGATTTCTCTAATGGGCCGAGAGGTTTTTTTAGCCTCCTTCCACCCTTGCTTTGCAGCAAGCCTCCCTCCTCTCCCACCCCTCCTTCAAGTGTTCCTGATGGGAGAGACGGAGGCTTGGAGTGGCAGGGCCTCCCCCCAGCATCCCCTCCTCCCCCCTCCTATATTTCCCACCCACTCTGCCTCGTTAGCCCCTCATTTATTAGGCCTTAATAGAAGCAGGGAGTGCTGTGATGTCATGCATTGGTGCATGAAGAGGACAGCTTTTCTCTGAGTTTCTTTTCTTTCCCTTATCTTTTATCTGTTCCCCAACTTCTCCATTTATAACCATCAGTTTTCCATTTCAACTTTGTCCCCTAATAGCAAGTCAAGTATTCACCAAGGTCCTTCTTACACACTGCACACCTGAAATATTCCTAAATTGTCCAAGGGGAGACCAGATGAATGTATGCATCCAAGTTCTCAAATGCTTTCCTGCAGGCTTTCCACTGAGCCTGTGTCCACGAACAGCACAAAGTTTATCTCCTGCTCCCAGAATATTATTATTATTATTATTATTATTATTATTGTTGTTGTTGTTGTTGTTGTTGTTGTTGTTGTTGTTGTTGTTGTTGTTGTTGTTGTTGTTGTTTATGGGTGCCACCAATGCGAAAAAATTGCTGCCAGTGGACACACGCCCTCATAATTTTGAAAAACTTGCTGCAGTTAACAAGTTTTCCACTGTTGTGTGTAATGCACATAAATATTGTTGTGATATCATCTCAGCAACTGTCACCATTTTTGCTCTGGGTGATGCTTCTGTGTGCATGTTTGAAAGGCAAATTTGGTGAAAACCAGGGCCTGAATGTCCTGAAATCATCAAGTAAATGTCTGGACTTCATGTATGAAGGGGCTCAAGATTGCACCAAAAATGTGAAGGCCTGTCAGATGTGTTGCAAGGTCATGCTCAGGGTTTAAGGGAGGGCACAAAGGACCAGAGCCGACATGGTCAGCAATTTATCCTTAAGCACAGGCTTGGAGCTATTTAGTGTTATAGTTCTTATTTTGACAGCCGCCATTTAAAAGAGAACAAAACTGCCGTGGTGATTACAGTCAGGCAAAAGCTGTCTACATTCTCGTTGAATAAATGCGTGGAGTGTTAGCAGATCTCCTCCGACCTCTCGTGCCAGCCTCACTAATGATCCTAAGGCCTCTTCCACAGCTTCTGCCAGCACACGGCCACAGAGGAATCCAGCTACCAGCTCTGTTTCCCCTCCACAGACTTAAAAACAGCATACTTTTTACACTGGAGGAATGTGGAGGTAGAGTTGAAGGACTGAACACAGCTGGAGACGTGTTAGCACCCAGTTAGCTAAAATTAATCCACCAGCTTTAGCTTTTTAATGCAGCTTTGACAGCCGGAATGTCTTCTGTTACTCAGATTTTAATGATTTAACAGTTGTTTTAATAACACGCCCCCTTAAATCTGATGACAGGTAACTCCAAAATAAGTGAATTACTTGACTGATGTGTTCTTTTTATGGCCCGCGGCTGATGATAGGAGTAAAATAATAACCACAACTGATCCTGAGGAAGGAGCTTGTATCCATAGATTGGGATTTTATGTCACAGATAAAGCCAGAACAAATTCTTCAGTTATTTTTATTCAATGTGAGGCAGAAATAAATTCTTGGTAGATTAGTGTGATGTAAGGTTTTATATGTGGGCGTGTGTCCAGAAGACCACCCAGCAACAAAGCCCATTTTTCCAGCGACACATCACTTCATGATTCAGGGTGAAAATCACTACACAGAGCCATTGATCAAGCCGCTGTGATTGCAGCTGATGTGATGACAAAGATACTTTTTCCTGTAACTGAAGCTATGTTTTTGTTCTCATTTTATCCACAGCTCGCTCGGCGGCGAGTGCCTCATTTAGAAATCAAGCAGGGATCATTACAACACCACTCTCTCTCTCTCTTTCACTAGTAGCTGACACGCTTTCAGACGTCAACAGATGTCAAATTACTCCACGATTAACCCAATAGGCCTGTTTGCACGACTGCATTGTGTGCTTTTGCCAAAAAATGGTCTCGTTGGATTGAGCTTTTGATTTTTAGAAGATGACAAGTCATCCATCACGCTCTCTCCTCTCACTCTCTCATTACAACCCCCCCCCCTCCTTCTAAACTTTTCTCCTTGCTCCCTCTCTTGTCCCCCGACCTCACTCCATGCTCACTTGCTCTTTTGCATGCCCCCTCCTGACTCCTTGTCCCCTCCCTCATGTCACTCTCAGTCAGGATGAAAAAAGGTCAGTGTGAGAGAAAGAACAGGAGAGTAAACAGGGGAGAGAGATCAAGAGCGTTTTACACCCGGTATAAATATTTGCAGAAATGTGGCTGGAACACGTGGAACACACATGAAGAAAAGCGAGAGAGAGGGGAGAATGTCGGTGCAGTCGGATTTCTGCACACATGCACATGAGAGCCACATGCAGGCGAATAAACACAAATCTACAACAAAGCTTTTCCTTAAATCTGTCTCTGCTGACGGCATTCAGGCTGGCAGAGTGAGCACTGACTGCAAGGAGACCACCCTTTAACCAAAGGGCTTCTGGTTCAAACCCTCGTGTCACGACTAATCTGCTTGCTGTAGTGTCCTTGAGCACAGTATCAGATTTCTCCAAAAGACCATGTGCTTCATATAAAAAACATCCTTTGAGAGCATATTGTTGCAGCTCCGAAGAAGCAGAATATAATTTCAGTCATACTCATAGTGTAATCTGCAGATATGTTGAAGAGGTTTTGCTCTCTCGCTGTCGTCGGCTCCCTATCAGACTGCGGTGTCAGCCGACTGGACGTTGAGCTCGTGCTGCACACAGCTGGTTTCAGTCTCAACACCTCCCCTGTGATCACTGATAAACACGCAAACACCCAGCGAGTGTGTCAGCTGTGATGGATGGACAGGTGAGGAGATCCTGTCAGTGGGAGTGTGAGAGCTTAGATGAAGCAGCCAGGTGTCGACAGAGAGATCAGTCTGTGTCTGTAGATGATGGATAACATGACAGATGGATGAAATCAGATCTGATCGCCAGTGGTATTGATAGTAACAAAGAGTGAGATGACAAGCCCAAGAGGTCTGTTGGAGTACAAGGAAATTTTAATTAAATGTAACAGAAATATATATATATAACACAAAAAGTTACTCACTATTTCCTCTTGTGTTTCCTTGTTTCACTGAAAAGAAAACACACAACATCAAGACCCAGAGTGAAAAAAATAAACATTTAAGTGAGGAGCGTCCCAGGACAACGATGTGGCTCCTGTAACACCCTTGTAATCCTGGTACATTGTTCTCTCTTGCCTCATTGCTGCAGAAAGCAGAACATCAGCGCTGCCTTAAAAGGAGGGAAACATCCTGCAGACACAGACCTGACAAAATATGGTGGCTCTCTGCATTCACATTCTCTGCATGCTCAAAAGGCAGAGTCATGCAGATTTCTTCTTCTGGCCTCAGAATATGTCAGGTGTAGTTTTGTTCTGTTTAATGTTTTTCACCAAAGTCTAACATAACAATTCACATTCCTAAAAATGCTTGGGCAGACTTGTGTTCTGAACACTTTGATTAGATATCCTCTCATACCTCATGTTATTGTTTAAATTTCTTTTCGTCCAGTACAGAGAGAGAAATGTCATTGACAGATAAGGAGAAAATAATAATGTAATGTAACAAACATTTTTATAACTCTAACAAGAATGTCAAATGGACAGTCACATCCTGACAACCAGGAACTGAATTTCTGAGCACAGACCGAGGACACAATCTAAACTATGTGAAAGTTAAAATGCTATCACCTCACACCACTGACTCCCTTGATGGGGTAAGAAAAATATGCATGGAAAAAACTGTAGTCAGCTCAGTGTCAGAAACTGTCACATGGTGCTGTTTGACCAATGCGGTTGAGTAATATAAGATTATTCAGCTGACGTTTATTTAAATGTATTTATGAGATATGGCAGTCTGATTTGATTTTGAAGAATTGAAACTGAAGAATGCAGCAGATGAAGTGCTCACCATCTTTCCTCAGTTCACTCAGAGCATTTCAGTCACTGCATCCCCGCCCCATCATCTTTTATCTCACAGTTAGGAGGGTTAAAAGGCCGTCAGCAGCCTGAGCCTCCTCCAACTTCAGCCCCGTCTGAGGCTTCGGATGCCCTCTGCAGTGCGGGGTAATTGAGTGGTGAACAGATAAGGAAACTAGCTGGGCTGATGTGCTGGAATGAGCCGGGCGGGGAACACAAGGTCCCAAAAGCATCAGGGTCATTTGGCTGCTCTCTTTGTTTGGCAGAGGAATTCAGATACAACGCGAAACATTTTATAGACCTGCTGAATGGAAACAAGGGTGATCCTTACAAAGTGAAATAAAAACAAGACCAAAATAAATACAATAAAAAATACATTATTTCTTTATTATTATTATTATTTCTTTTGTTTTAAATATCAAATTTAGAAATGTATTTATCTGTCAGTAGCACTTGTCTTACCCTCTTTTTTATGGATCATAAAAATGGAAATATTGGATTTAAATCTAAACATTAGCAGATGTGTTTGGATTATGTGAACAGGAACCACATCTTGCCTAATATACTTTTTCACTTACTTATCAAGAGTCAAACCTGTTCTTAAGTTGAAGAGCAGATTGATACCACCGCATGAAACACTGTATATTACTGTAACAAGAAGCAGGCTCGCTTAGTTGCTAAAGTAATGGGAAACAAAGGTAACACCTAGCTTGACTGTGTTACAAAGACAGTAGGCTATGGCTACATTTCATTTTTTTAAGTCACATACAATGCTGCTTGAAAGTTTGTGAACCCTGTTTTTGTAAAAAAAAAACAAAAAAAAAAAAAACATTAAAATAACCATATTAAATACACATGCAAATCCAAATTTGTAAATAAAACATTTTAAATAATGGACATACACAGAAAGATATTTTCATTATTTACTTCTACAAAAGTGTATTATTTGACAACAACTGTGAATTCAATATGTGCAAAAGTATGTGAACCCTTGTAGTTAGTAGCTTGTGGCACCTCATTTTGTTGCTATTACTTCAACCAAGCGTCTTCTGTACCCACTAACCAGTCTCTCACATCTGCTTAGGGGGATTTTTGCTCACTGCTCCTTGCAGAACTCTGCAGGCTGAGAGAGGTTGGAGGGACACCTGGCATGTACCATCTTCTTAAGGTCTTGCTACAACATTTTAATTGGATTAAGGTCTGGACTTTGACTGGGCCAATCCAGAGTACGGATCCTCTTCCTCTGAAGCCATTCCTCTGTAGTTTTGCTTGAATGCTTTGGGTCATTGTCTTGTTGCAGATTCCATTTTCGTCCAAGCTTCAACTCCCTGACTGATGGCAGGAGATTCTGGTCAAGAATTTCTTGATAGGCCTGAGAATTCATGGTTCCCTGGATAATGTGGAGACCTTTACATTTCCACCCCATGCTTCACTGCTGGGAGGAGGTTCTCTTAAAATGCAGTGTTGGCTTTTCTCCAAACATGGCGGTTTTGATTGCGACCAAATAATTCTACTTTGGACTCATCTGTCCAGAGGATGGACTTCCAGGAGGCCTCGGGTTTGTCCAAGTGCTCTCTGGCAAAGTTGAAATGGGCAGCTTTGTTCTTTTTTGAGAGCAGAGGCTTTCTTCTGGCAACCCTCCCGTGTATGTCATGGCTATTCAATTTTCTTCTGATTGTAGACACATGCACATTTGTCCCAGATGCTACCAAGGAGGTCTGCAACTCTCTGGAGGTGATATGTGGGTTGGCTTCTACCTGATTTATTATTTTTCTGGTGCTTCTGGGTGATATTTTTGATGGGCGTCCACTTCTAGCCAGAGTTGCTGTAATGTTGAAGGCCTTCCATTTGAGGATTCATTTTACAGTGGATGGATGGAGCTGGGATCTTTTGGAAATGGTCTTATATCCTTCACCAGACTGATGGGATGTCACTACCCTCTTCCTTGTATCATCACTTACTTTTGCATATCCACCAATTCTATGATTTATGTAGTTTTGGGGGTATGTATACAAGTCCCTCTAAAAAATTTTTTGCAATTGAGAAACATAAATCTGACATTTCATTTATAAAAACTAGTGATGATAGAATAAGAAGATCATGGCAGAACAACAGAAACATCTAAACTGTTCAAGGGGTTCACACTTTCAAGCAGCACTGTATTTACAAAAAAAAAAAAAGAAGAAGGTATTTTTAAGTTCTCAACACGCTCGGGTTTTACAACTTTCATGACATTTATGCTGCCTTCAAATAGATGTTGTACAGTTGTGAGGTTGTGTAGTTTGATGTAGCTTGGTGTTTAAATGGTTTAACTAAATGGAAACCTAAATGGGAGGCAACGGTAACATGGATGCCAAAAGTTGAACTGTTATTCTTTTTTGTTTTTTTTTATGTGGTAATGTTTAAATTATTCTTTATGAGTTTCCCTTGTTGGTGTTTCTGCTCTGCTCTCTGTCGGTTAGCCTGCTGAGTGCTGCATGTTGCTGGCCTCTGGTGTGGCTGTCATTTCCAGCTGCTCTCTCTATCAGCTGTCATCACTTCCAGGAGACCACCACAGCCAATTAACTTACTGCAGCTCTTCACTACTATTCCAGCGCTGCAGCAGTTCCATGTTTTGTGTGTACTATTCTGGGGAGCTACATCAGCGGTGCTCAAGGCTGTGACGTCACCTCAGAGGCAGCTGTTTTTATTCTTATGTCCTCCTCGCATCCACTCTAAAGAGCTGGCAGAGTGCTGACTAATAGCTCAATGCTCAGGAACTTGTGTGTTTCTTATTGTTGTTAAAGTCTTCATTATCTGCGAACAGTTGCTTTATCTTTGAGGTAATAAATTTCAAGTTTTCCAAGCTTTTCCCTTCTTTTATATACAACACAAAGCTGTCTTTGTGACATTTCTTTCTAGCCTGGTAATATCCAGATATCCAAATCCCCCTGAATCCAGAGCTCAGAGCGTAGAAAAGATGAGAAAATAAAGAAATAACTCAAAATACCCAGCGAATGTTTAAACTTATAATTTCCGCAACATTTAACTGATACTCAAATGTGAATAAAAACCATAAAAGATAAGTTTGAGGTGTGTTCAGGGTTTTTTTGTGCTGCAGTCACAGTGAGATTAGAAGGAGGGGGGTAATGAACCCTGGGGTCCTGTGCTGGCCCAGTAATGGCCCAGTTTTTATCATCCTACGACTTCCTGTTGCCTCCTCTCCTGGGAAGGTCTGCTGGAGCTCTGCTGGAAGCCCTCTGATAAAAAAGAAAAAAAAAACCCTGGCTAATGTTCACATGCTGCTGGGAAACAAGAGCCAGAGAGGAAGAGATACAGTGAGAGGGTGAGAGAACCCATTTTTATAGCAAAGAAATAGACAAAAAGTATGTGCCATGCTGCGGTTTAACCTCTCATCACAGCCAAATGATGCACTAAACAGCAGTGTTGTAACAGTGACCTGCCCATGAGAGAAATATGATAATGATATGTCACATGTGGGTAACTGTGTGACAGTGAAAAAGTGACCGGAGTGTGAGAGTGAGCAGACGAGGGGAGGAGAGATTGTTATTTTGGTGTTTTTTGGCCCAGGATGAGAGTGAGTCCAGTCAGAGGATAGGCATGCTGGACACCAGGCATGAAAAAGCATGGGAGCAGAGCGATGATGATGATAATCACTCAGCCTCAGATGATCCCTGGGCACCACGCTGGCTTCCTGTGTTGGGAAATGAACAGGGAGATTTAGAAATGGGTAAGAGGTGAAGGAAAGGTACAAAAAGAAGCATCAAGAGATGAGTGTACAGTGGTGGATGAAGTGATGGAAAGCCATGATTTTTGGGTTGGACTTTCCATGAAAAAGCCAAGTTGATCTTCAGAAGTCACCTGGAAATTTCTATGCTAAGAACTCTGCTGGTCAAGTTTGGCAGTGAGTGAGCAGAAGACGTTTTTCTTTTTTCTTTTTTACATAATGTTTTGTACTCAGGGTTGATACAGGATCAGGATCAGCAAACATATGTTTTGGAAAGGGAAACTCTATAACCTGGGCTTTCTTCTTCCCAGTGAAACACAACTGAAAGTTCCTTACCACGCCTTTAAGAAAAAAAGCAGTCCTCACATTGAATATCCCTTTCTGTGAAAATCAAGTTTTTTGACTGTGAGATATTCATATAGAGTTAATGTCATAAGAGATGGGTCATAAGTGATGCCATTCTTGTTTGTCCCCTTATTACAACCATCATCTTTCACTGATGTTGTCAGTGTTTCAAATATCAACATCAAAAGTCAAAAGAAGCAAAGCATCCCTTTGAAGTGTGAAAGAGAAGAAAGTGAAAAAACAAAACAAAACAAAATGTATAATCTGATAAATGAAACATCAAAAGCTTTTTATGCATTTGTATGTGTTATCAGACAGATGTCCAGAAAGTCTCCAGCATGTCGCATTAATAGATCTCAGAGAAGACTCTCAGTCTGTGGCATTCCCTCATGTCTAAAAATGATTTTCTCCATGACAAACTGCTGTCACACAAGCCATCATATTTCTTTACAGCAATAGAGTAAACCGGAGTTTGTACAATTATATAACTCTGTTTCTGGCCTTTAATGAATAAGGCCTCAGTGGTCTTTTTCTGCCCACTCACTTTTCTCTGGGGCAGATTTTCCTGACAACTCCATTATATTTACAGGCTCATCTGCCAGCAGAGTTTTCCATGACCATTTCCATCCAGACAGACTGACTTTAAGCTGGGTTTTTTTAGTTCCATGTCAACATTTCTGTTGTCCTGTTGTTTTAATATCAATGTAATAACTCCAGTGACCAGAAACTTTCCCATTAAGTCCACTTGATTAGGTTAAAATGCATGGCTTTTTGGTACTGTCAGTTAAACTCAGTGGCTTCCTTTCACTTCAAGTCAACTGTTTTGAAGCACTCGAGCAATCAAGTCTGTGTCTGGTCACAAGTCCTGACCAGCTCTGACTGCATTCAGACTCAAATGATAGAGAGACTCAGACTCATCAACTGATACCGTATTCTTTTGATTGTTTTGGTTTAATTAATTCTGTTCAAAGCCCTATTAATTAATCCAGTTTCAGACAAAAAAAAAAAGCTGGGTTGTATGTTCAAGTGCATGCTTGTTCACGTACCTTCTTGTGAGGAAGCAGTTCCTGTCTACAGAGGCTCTGTGAAGTATGAGTTTACCTTTTAAAGATATTACAGAAAATGCTGGCAAGATATGTAATTTCTAAGAAACAAATATGCAAAGAAACCATATAAACCATGGAAGACGCTGTAGAAGATGAAATTCGCTCTGGGGACTTAAGACTCAGACCAATAAGTTTGGTGACATGACCACAACATTAAATGTCAGTTCTTGTTTCATCTCTTGCTGAGAGTTCTGTTCTGCGACCCATCTTCCAGTTTTCTTGTCTTCAGTCAGTGCAGTAATGTGTAGACAGGTGCTTTTTGTGTGAATCTACACTTCAAAAGTTGATATGTTGTTTCTCAGACCAACAGTTGATGGTGAAGCTAGCATTAGTCACGTGAACTTTGCTTGCCACACACACTTTTTTTCCTGCATGTAACCCAAGCCATCACTGTAAAAACGAAAAAGTTGTGTAAACTCGAAATTTCAAGGCAACTGTCTGCACTAGATTTTAGATCTTCCATTTGAACCAACTTGTAATTTTTTTTAAGATAACCTATTATATAACTTAAATTTTTGAGTTACACAAACTGTACTACATAAACTGAAGAGATAGATGTAGACCCCTGTAGACATGAGTTGGAGACCCCGTTCTTTGCTGAAGCATAAAATAATTTAGCCCCAGCCTCAAACCTATAATTTGAAGTTTTGTCAACTAACCTTATGAAATGAGACCAACTTTGAACAAACATACTTAGAAAAATCATTTCCAACAATTTTAAGTTTTCATTTTTACAGTGATCTGAATTACTACAGGGCAAAATTTGACAAACTGTTAACTCGTATCAAGACATTTCCAACTCCCAAAACTGAGTCTCTCCTCTACCATTATGCAATTATATGCTCAGTTTGTTTATACTTTAAAGAGAGCGGTTGTTTTGTTTTGAGTCAGCTTTGATTTTAAAACATGCCTTTTAACATGATGTGTTGGGAAGAACAAATTAAACTTAAAAAGTAAAAATAATCTGTGACTTAGTTTTCAAAATTCCCTCCAGAAGCTAGTGAGAGTCTAAAATGCACATAAGGGAGATGTCTGGCTTCATGTGGCATTTTTTCTCCATGTTGAATAATTTTTCATAGAGATAAAAGGCTTTCTCGATGGCCAACACAGGAAGAGCGGTTTCTGTAGCACCGTCTGGGTGGGGCTGACGCACAATGTTGAATGAATTCCATTAGGCTCTAAATTACCTTTAATAATAAAACAACAGGCAATTACTGGGGCGCCATTAGCATGGTACTGAGGTGTTTGCTGGTGCGTGTGGCGTGGGCCGAACATATGTTTCGGCTCATGGCAGGCTCAGCGTTATAAAGCTAACATTGTCATGACTGATGTATGGCGGCGTGGTAGTGGGCTCTGAAAGATCCATTTGTCTTCTCAATTAAAGCTGAGAGGGGGAAGAGAGGAACGGGATATGGGGGCAGGGAGGTTAGGGGGCTACCCCCTGTGCGGTCCGCACTCAGGAACATGTGGTGGGGGCGAAGTTGGGTGTGTTTGTGTGTTTGTAAGAGAGTGAACAAGTGTGTGTCGGACAGTTGGATGCAGGCCAGATGAAGCCTGGGAGTTGTTTTGGCAGCTCCTTTTCACCTAAATGCCCCCATCCTCCCACTTTACTCCCCTCTCCCATATCTTTCCTCGCAGTTTTCCCCACCCCTCGCTCCATTTTGCCGTGCAGTCAGGAATCTCTTCCCCGGGGCTGAGGCCACTTTAATGTGGGAAGACCAGCAAAGGCAATCAGGGAGCCAGACTCTTCTACGCCATTCACACACACACACACACACACACACACACACACACACACACACACACACACACACACACACACAAAGTTACACTTAAGCATAGACACACACTCTGAGTAGTCTCTTATCTGACTTGACGACATGGCATGCATGTTCTCTATTTGCTTCTATGATCTAACACTGTCTCACCATAAAGCACTACAAGCCAGATAAGCCCAAATAAGAGGAAGAGGGGGAGGAAGGGGCAGTAATTTGGAAGCTAAAGTCTCCACAAATCAGTTTTTCATCAATTGGGGTACAGTTTTTAACAACTAGACTATCTACAAAGACATTCTTTGATGCTTGTCAGCACAACCGCTCAAACATGATGGTTTTCATCTTATTTTCTCTGACAAATTATCTTAAGTGCACCACCAGTTAAGATAGACTCTCTCTCTGAGTGTATTAATTGAGCTGAGTAAGTAATTGGGTGCTTTATCATCTAGAAGGAAACTGGAAATTGTTCAGCTTGACTCAGAGAGTATTAAAGTTAGCTGTTTTGACCAGAATCTGTCAAATTCTCAAAGGAGGTAAAGTTCCATTAAATTTTAGCAATTAAATGTGACCCAAATGTATTTATGTCCTGTTGAAGGGTTCAAACCAGTAGAGAATGTGTCAAGGTAATTAGAGAGTCACAGAAAGGGCTTAAATAAAATGAAAAAGAAAACTCATTTCAGTTGCAGAAAATAATGTTGTTCTAGGGAACATCTTTGAAGGAGAAGCTACAAGTCAAAGAACCCGACTTTATCAGCCAGACATAAAAATTAAACAGTTTTCCATTAACAGCGGGAGAAATTCTACCAGGTAGTTTTCCAGAAAGGTATTTTTGATAGCATGTTGTGATGCTGATGCTTTGTTGTGCTTCCTCTGCCTCTTTTTTTAAGCATCAGGCTCAAACCCATCATATAGGTCCAGACAAGAACGACTGATTCAAAGCACGTCTCAGATAAAGCTAAATAGAATATGTTAAATCCCTCCTGCATAAGCTGCCGTTGGACCAGAGTGTAATGTGTTGAGCAAATACTGTATATATTTTCCTTCCAAAACTCATGTATGAAATACATAAGTAAAGAAATCAGCATTAGACTGGTCGAAGTGCTGCCAAAAGTGACCATACAGTCAGAAGAAAACACTCAAGTAAACCAAATCTGTGTGTCGGTCATTCAGGGCTTGTGGTGGTCTGTACTAAACAACCACTGAGACTAAACAGTGCTCTGTAATGTCTCATTTGTTCCATGCAGGAGCCTTTCATTTGCATTTCAGCTCAAAAAAGCTTAAATGTCCCTGCACTTCTGTCTTGTTTGTTACGTAAAAGGTAAGCTGTGTGCATGAAGGGCATAAACTCATCTGCACTTTGAGATTAAATTACATTGTGCACCAACAAAACTGGAAAACACAACGTGCAAGCAGGTGCAATTTAATGTATTTTGTGAAATCCAACACTGAAAACTGAAAAATAAATTGTGCTACAGACAAATTAAATTTCAACACTACAAACCTGTAAATGTTTGTGTGCGTGAAAGAGAAACAGAAAAAGAAAAGAGAGACGGATAACATGCCATGCTAGGAGTGGGAAAAAGAAAGTACTGATGGTTCTTCAAAGACAAAATTGTCACTTACAGTGTTTAAGTAGTGTACAAATAATGTAAACCTAGTAACTAAATTTTCACTTAAACTTACTCATAAAATCAGTCTTTTGTTGTTATTTTGTCATTTACAGCTCACCAAAACCAACTGCAGCATCGCCCTGCTTTCTGCTGCTGCTGTTGCAAAACAACACCTTCATGCTTTTGAATGCCCTGTTTCACTTTGAAAAGACATTTCCAGGGAAGTCAGAAGTCACATGTGTCAAACAGAATTAAAAATATCCCCAAAGTACTTTAACCCTTTAAAGTCTGAGTCATCAAAAACAGCCAATACTTTTTATTTAGACTAACATGTGTTTTAACCATTATAACAAAATCCACAAAAATATCGCTTAAGCATTTTATTTGTGTTTTTGTACACTTTTTTATGTATGTATATATTTATTTGTATCATGTGATAAATTTGGCGTTTTTTTGGCAACTTTTTGAGTTAAGTTTTTAGTAAATGTGTATTTATTCAATGCAGAAAATACGATTTTTTAAAAAATAAGATACAATTGAGATGTTATTCTTACCACAACTTCTTGAAAATTAGCAGTGATTTTCCGGGAAAAAAAAGAAGTGTGCGGATGATTTCATGAGAACAGCCAATTTGAGAGGGTCCAAAATACAACGTCAGCTGTCTTTAGCGGATTGATAATCCTCAAGTTGGTAGAATACATAAAAAAAATTTAACAGGTTTTTAAAGAAACTTTTTATCACGTTGATGAGATATATGTCTTTAAAGGCATGTATCGAATATGATATGTTCGGCAAAATGGGGTTAAGTTTAAGATATCATCTCTAAGGTACTGATGTGGTTAATCAGGTTGATGTCAGTGGGCAACTGCATCACAAAAGCTTGCAGAGGACTTTTTAGGACTATTCTCTTTGGGTTAAACTAAATTGGAGAAGCTCACTACAGTGCTTCCTAAATGGGTGGCAGCTGACTCCAGGTCAGTCACCAGTTTGGCCCCCTGCCACTCACTCAGACAACAAGCATTGAGTAAAGGGCACTATGGCAGGTGTCACAATAGGAGACCTCTCTTGGGAGGTTATTGATCATCTGATGCAGGTAAGACTGCAGCTCCTCACAAGCGGTCCCTCCACGTGGCAGTGCCTCTCCAGACTCTCTTTGGTTCTTATTGTCATCTTTATGTATATTTTAATTGTGTACACCCTGAGGTAACTATGTTAACCCTTTGTAAACTCTGTGTGTTTCTGTCATTCTTCTAGGAAAGAAGAGATGTATTTCTTCCTTTTTTTTTCTTTTTTTTAAAAAGAAAAGAAAAGACTGTTTAGTTGTAAAGGTATGTTGGGCTAAATTGTAAATTCAATTATGATTGAATGTTAGCTCCACAGGTTAATACTGGTGTGCTTTGTCTGTTTCCAGGCAGAACACTGATTGCAGTTTATTTTAATTGCTTTTAGGTCAGAAATAGTTCAATGTTTTTTTATTATTTTACTGTTAAATTTTATTACATCTGTATTATAGAGTTTCAACTTCTTTCTCCTTTTGTTTCTAGTGCTGCGGCTGAGGTGGCCTTCATCCCCTGGTGTGATTAAGATACTGGAAGTTCACTCTCTGAAGCTATGTTTTGGGTTTGTGGCTGCACTTTTTCTTAAATTGTGCTGTAAATTATTTTGAGGTGTGTTTTTAGTTTTGTGATTTTCTACACTGGCAGAATACTCCCAGCCGTATCCCTAGTGAATGGTTAACATCCTGGCTGGAGTACAATTGTCTGTTCTCTTCTCATTTCTTGCTTGGGTTTTATTAGTTTTAGTCTAATGTAAATAAAAAATGACATGACCCACACTAACTGTTGTGACCTCTTTATTGAAGCCCCTGCACTCCATTGAATTGTGCTTTGCTACAGAAAGAGCACATATCTTCTAAAAGTCACCAAAAGGGTCTAAACTATGTTTTGAAGAGAGATGTCAATCATTTTGTTGTCGAGAAGGTCCATGAAAAGCTTCAGTTATAAGCCAAAGTTTACAGGTCCCAGTGCAAATGTGATAAACTGCATCTCGTTCCCATCACCATCTCAGACAACAAGGTAGAGGATCAGCATAGCTGTACACAATGACGTACAATCACAAAAGTACAAAAACTAGAACAAAACAGGCCAATGATCTCCCATCAAACAAAGTAATATGATGAGCATCACAGCTAAGAGCTAATGTTAGGCTAACTTTAGCTAACAATAGAGATGTTATATAGATAACTTTTATATTTCTCTCCAGCAAAGTGACAATATGTTGCCTCAAATACAATGTTGGCTTGCCTTAGAACAGATGTAGACACCCTCATTAATTTTATTCACATCGAGTTGATGCTGTGGTCAACCCCACAACTTTATCCAAAGAAGACACTTTTCTCAGTTGAGATGTGGTTTCGCCCAGCCTCTCAGGATACCTTGTGTTGGCACGTGAGCACCGTTTGACAAAAACCTCATAAAACTGAATGAAAACTGATTTTCAATACATTTCAATGGATGTTGCTGGCAGAGAGTGTCCGATGGGAATGGCTATACACTGAGATTGGCTCATTGCGTTTGAGAGTGGGACTTAGCCATAGGTCAATTGTTTGACAGACCTAATAAAAAATAAATAAATAGTGTGTGAATTTTCTCCTAAAATGTGCTGAAAGAGAGAAAAAGATGAGTTGAAGGGGAGAGAATCAAAACTTGATAGATATAAAGAAAACCGAGAGAATCACTAACTATAAGGCTGTATAGCACATGCATTTGGTTTTGATGTTCATTCTCACAGGTTTCTCTAATTTATGAGTATAACACAGGTCACATGCAATTTAAGTTTTTTTGTTTGTTTGTTTTAGTTTTTCAGGCATGTGTTTCTCTCTTTGCATGTGTTGTCTTTATTATTTGTTTATAGTCAATACTTTAGTGGAGACAGTTGAGCAACTGCAGACCATGACAACTTTACCCATGAGCACAATAAAGAGTATTTTATCATTTAAAAGGGGAAACCTCAGGTCTAAAAATATGAGGCCTATAAATTTTACAAAAAAAATGCTGTTTTTCGAGAATCCACTTGAGGCTGTCTGCAAAACTACCCCAAGGGAACTACATACACACCTTGCAAGAAAACAAAGTTTTACTCTGTCCATATATTATACAGTCATTGATGGTATCATATCATTTGTATCAGGTTTTCTTCTTTTGTACTGTTCTTAATTAACAGTAAACCTTGGATGGTTTCATTGGTGACTCAATTCAAAAAGCAGCCCCGACTTTGTACACACGCACTCCCCCTGGCTGTACCAATATGAGTGAAAAAATCACAATAAAGGCAGTATTGTTCTGAAACATGTCATCCCATCCAACAGCTCGTAATTGGCCCAGCTCATTACCCGGCCTCAGTGGTGCTCTGTTGGTGGTATGCAGTGAAATGGAATCGCACTTCTAAGGGGCACAGGGGAAGTGCTCTACATGCTCTGTGTGTGATGCTTTTTAATTCAAGGTCTCATCCAATTCCCTGCTGCAGCCTGTGCCTGAACATCTGGAGCAGGCGTTTGCTCTCTGTCCGTGTGTCTAACAACTGCTGGCAGCTTGCAGGGTGCAGACGAAAACATATGAGGCCATACTCCTCTGAGCAGAAGATATACCTGTTACAGTACGCAGCACCTTTGTTCACCTCGTTTCAACTCCTGCAGCTGCCAAATAGCTGACACTGTGGATACACGTGCTAAAGCAGGAGTGTTTTCCATCACGGAGTCAACACATGACACTGTACTAACAGGAGCGCCGTGTGGGTTGACATGGCCTTACAGCTAACCTCCGCTAACAAGACGCTGGCCACATTTCCCTTTGTATTTATTGTAAAAATGTATAATAACTTAAGCGAGCGGTTTATGGCGGAAATGGTTTGAGCGCTGCCCTCTCGTGTGAAACTGAATCCTCTGCTGCATTATGGAAATGTGAGGCTCAGAGTGAGTGCAAAGCAAACTGAGGCGGCTCTAATAGTGTGCTGCACTCTAATGAAATCAGCAACCCCAGGCCTCAGGAATGAGATCCATGCACGGCTTTCTCATTCCCTGCATCCTCACCCAAGACATCTTTGCAATTGAGCGTTCCAGCTTTGGTTTTTTAGGGAGAAGAGGCCTCATGTCTCATTGGGCTAAAAGGATGGACGACTATCTCGGAATCAGCAGCACTTTAGTGTTTTTCAGAGTGTTTCCTGCCCGGGTCAGATTGAGAACAGAGAGAGGGGAGATGTATAATGCTCTGAATCATAGGCTACTGTAGCTGTGTATCAAACACACACACTGGACTGAGCACGAGACAATGCCAGGAGTCTTAATTTGAACTTTATATGGATCATCTGATGAGAAACAGGACAGAATGACAGAAAAAATAAAGGGTTGTCCTTGGTAGTATGGTCGTCTGTGTCTTTCTTTTCTGTCTCACCGCAGTGGTAACACTCTTTAAATACAGGGTTACATCTCTGAGGCAGCTGTGTCTGAATGCAGATCATGCTTTCCCTACTCTGCATTTAAACAGTTTTATATTTATAATAAAACTCTGAATTGATTCAAGTGATTTCCTGAGCTGAAGTGTGAAGCCACAACTCCTTTAAAGCCAGATTCAGTATGTGAGATGAATATTTATTAATATAATCAATCCTTCAAAGAAACCACATGGAAAGAGGAGATCAACTCGTCTGACTTTCGATAGTTCCTCCTCAGCTCCAGACTCCAGTGACTGATTGATGCACCAAAGTTTGAGTGGCTTAAATGAGGAGTCAGACCCTTTTAGGGAGGTGAATTGGCGATGTAAGAGACACCCACGCCGCCCTGCAGACGGAGGAACCCTGAGGAAGTTGTGGGTTAATTAGATTTGTCCTACAACGCAGCGCAGCCCCTTCCACTTCAAATATTTATGGATCACACGTCAGGAAAACAGACATTTGAGACCTCTCTGAGAGCTGACTAACATGAATTCTCCTCATGCTATGCTGCTCCCCCCAGCTGCCTGCAGACTTTAACATACACACACACACACACACACACACACACACACACACACACACACACACACACACACACACACACACACACACACACACACATGCAGACAGACATGAAGGCACAACACAAACATAAAACTCATACAGACATTACTCTACTTTCTAACTGCAAAGGAATAGCATGGAAAGGAAAGCATTTAGATTTGACGCCTGTGATTCATGATTTCTCACCATTGAAAAGCTTTTGCATGTTTAGAAAAGTTTTCAGTTGGAAAACCTGAAATTTTGTCTGTTTACCTCGATGCTGAAGTTTAGTACATAATTCAGGCTCTGATTTATTCTCAACATCGTTTTAATTGCACATGACCACCTCATATTTTCAGATTTTTACATCTATTTTGTGCACTTTGTTTGCATGCAAACTTGAATGTGTGAGTCTGTGTCTGTATGCTTGAGTTCATGTCTTTTTAAAATGGGAAAAAAAAAGGATGAACCACAAATAAAGCATGCAATTTCGTTTTTCTGCAAATAATAAATATGGTGCCAAAGCTTGCTTATAAAGAAATTCATGAGATTTCTTTTTCTTGTGTCTTTGCGTGCATGTTTGTGTGTATGTGTGTGTGTGTGTGTGTGTGTGTGTGTGTGTGTGTGTGTGTGTGTGTGTGTGTGTGTGTGTGTGTGTGCGTGCGTGCGTGCGTGCGTGTGTGTGTGTGCGCGTGTGTGTGTGTGTGTGTGTGTGTGGTGTGTAGAGGTTGATTTGTGAATGACAGTGTGGCGTGATAAGAACTCCCTGTCGACCGCTCTGCTCCGTGATGGGTCACAGAAGACTCTCAATTCACTGTGACCCCATCCGACACTTCAGGGACACTCTCTGGTTACTGTTTCCCCAGACTTCTGCCTTAACCCCCTCTAATACACACGCACACACACACACACACACACACACACATCTACACACAAAAACTTTAAATAGCCCTGACAGACAGTAAACTGGAGTTTTTCTGCAAGGTAAGAAACAGACCAAAAAAAAGACACAAGTCTAACATTTTTTTAGTGAAGCGACCAGGGGATGGAGTGTAAGAGAGTAACAGAGACAGAGCTGTCTTGAAGGCAGCCAGACGCCTGAGAACAGGCCCGTCCGACTATCTCTCTTTGTCCTTTACAGCTCTACAAGGTCTGGGAGAAGTTTTATTGCAGCAATCACTCAGATCCCTTTTGGCTTTCATTCCGTCTCTGGATGCCTCGGGATTGTATTCCAGCACTGTTTCTAAATATAGATGAAGGAAAAACTGGACACATGAGGAACACCAGCAATTAAAAAATCCCTCTAAATCAAACACTGGAAAGAAAGTTAAGACTTTTTCTTTTGATTACACAGAATTTATGTAAGATTTAAAAAGGATTTTAAATACTGATTGAGGATCTTTCTCTTGCTGCGAGCTTTTCTCCAAGGTACTGACCTTGTATGCTTTCTAAATGCTCGTCTCTGTTTGATACTGAGTGACACAACACTTCTTTTGTGCTGTAGTGAGATCTGATGTCGATGTGTGTGTTGTGTTGCCATTTGATCCACAGGACGAATGTTGTTTCTGTCCCAGAGGGGGGTGCTGCTTTTCACTGAGCCCGCTGTGTCTGCTCAGGACCACACAGCCGTGCAGCCAGGGACCCTGGGATCCCAAATCATTAGATGTAAGGGTTCTGTGAGACTCTGCTTCATGCACCCCCCTCTTCTCTCCTCACAGGACTGTTTTAGCCCAATCATGGCCGCCAGCTGACCGACAGATGCATCAATTATGAGCATTTAGCACAGCAGATATGTGAAAATATGTGAAAGGGCAGCAGGCACGCCAGAGTGTCTCTAAAAGATGACCGGGTCAGTGTGTGTGCCTGTGGGAGGGAGACGCTCCAGATTCCCTCATTTGTGTTAAAGTTTTTCTCCAATAATCTTTCACTTCAAGGTGCCAAAAGTTATTTCTTTTTTTTCTGTTCCTCATACAAATCTCTCCACTTGATCCTTGTTTTCTCTGATCACTTTTTAAAGATGTTCTGCACTTGTGTGCTCAAAATAACTTTGTCAGCAAGTGACTCATCAGCTGCTGCTTGAGCCAGATACAAACCAATTTTATTCACATCACTGACTAGAAAGAAGTCAAAAGAGAGTTTATTTGATTCTCTGTGAATCTGATCAAAATTATTGATATGATCTGTGTTTTTCAGTAAAGTGTCTGTTTTAATATCATAACCTACAAGCCCTCACAGCATGTGAACGCCATCTAGAGGGACCTATTAGCAAACCATTCACACTGTGCTCATTCGTATTGTGTGTGTGTGTGTGTGTGTGTGTGTGTGTGTGTGTGTGTGTGTGTGTGTGTGTGTGTGTGTGTGTGTGGGTGGGTGATGTGATATCATCATTTGTTAAACACTTTTTTTGTGAAAAAATGAATAAATGAAGCACTTTGTTACTTTGCTTGAGGCAAAATAAATGAATAAATGTGACATTTTAAAATCAAACAAAGAGATGACATTGGCTGCTCGTAATTGACAGTAAAAACTGGAAGAAATTCCCAGCTGTAAAAATATAACCTTGTTCAACATGCATATAAGAGTTTACTTTTTAAATAAAACGTCTCCTTCTGGAAGTGACAGTGTAAGAGTGTGCTTCTTTTTTTTTCTTTTCTTTTCTTTTCTTTTCTTTTCTTTTCTTTTCTTCAAGGAGTAATTAAATTTGTTGGACTTCTGGCTGGTATAAGGACAAGCTTTTTATTATAATCATTTGTGTTCAAAATAAACTAGGCCTGGCCTTGTCATGCACTTTGAGTACACGCATGATTTTGTCTCATTTGATATGGAAGTCTTTTAAACATGGGGGTAAAAGAAAAAAGAAAAAAAAAGTCATTAACCTGTCTGAAAGTCTTAAAGATGCTCCTGAAATTTAAACTCTACATCTTTAGAGGCAAGTAGTGTTTTCTATATGCCAGGTACATATCAAAAAAGTAACACCCAATCCGCAAGGACACTATTACAGCCAGTGCAACTCCTGAACTCTCCCATCGAATAGTAATTTATTTATCTATATTGATACTATTTTTATTTCAATGTTTTATTAATAAATTTCAGCTTTAACGTATGAGTAGTAGTTATTCAGAGCAGAAAACAGATGTCGCTCAGCTGTTATTTAAAGCACAGACTTCAATGTTTCACGCATAATCTGCTGGTCATAACCCATGCAGAGCGTCTTCTGTACTGGACATGAAAGGCTGCAAGAACGACAGAGGAGAAGAAAAAAGCCGCCAGCACTGAAGCCTGAATGTAACACAGAGTGCACGTTAAATCCATCCATCAAACTTTAACCAACTGAGGACATGGATTTTACCCCCATGACAACAACAACAACAACAACAACAACAACAACAACAACAACAACAACAATAATAATAATAATAATAATAATAATAATAATAATAATAATAATAATATCTGGTCCTGTTTTCTTTGATAATGGAGTAAACAGCCAATTCAAAGTGTAAGAATGTGTAAAGAATAATTAGAACCATTTCCTTACTTATATTTGAATACGTAAAATAATATTTTACTGTGTAAAATTTATGAGTCACGCACCACCACCACCACCCACCTCTCTCTCTCTCTCTCTCTTTCTCTCTCTCTCCCTCTTCCTGTGCTGCAGCTCAAGTCCCGCAGAAAGGTTTCCTCGCTCCTTTTCCGAGGAGGAACCGCGGGACAAGCTCTGGGATGTAGGGGTCAGGGGGAAGTGGCCTACGTGCAAGTCTCATTAAGGACCAGTTTAGCGCGCTGAGGACTTGAGCTGTCTGATCGAACAATGGAGGAATCCGAGCCAAACTCTTTCAACTTTGTCTGAGACAGTCTCTAAAAACAGACTACATTAATGTCTCACTCTTTGAAGTATTTGGCACAGGGCCTCAAAAAGTCTCAATTATTATATAGATTTCAATACATGGAATATAACAGTCAGTCTCACTTTTGATATTGTTGAAACAGCTAAATAAAATGTGACTAAGAAGAGCAGCATTTGTGTTATATTAGCAACTTTTCCAACCTGTTTTTTTACTGATATCCTACAATTCTCTGATTTAGTTAGTCGATTTCTTTGATCCCATATTAAAATTTGTTTAAATTATTTATCTGCTACCAGTTTTAAGATGATGCCCCCTTTTTTGTCCTCTTCATATTAATGCACCTATTTGCATGCGTGACTCCCTTATCCTAGCCTTTGAACAGGGCATGACCCTGTAATGTCATCCTGCAGGGACCCAGACGTTTTCATGGTCAAGCAGGAAGAACAGAGTCTGTGTTATTCTTCCCCTCTTTACCTGACAGTCATATTTCACTTCTAACCGACCCTCACCAGCTCCTTACACAAGTGTCCACCTCCTCTGCCTCCACTCCCCAGGACCAAAGACCCCCCAGTCTCCCCACACACAACCCTGACCTCACCTCACCATCACAATGTTAAATCATCTGTCTGCCTCGCAAGCATTTTCCACTGCCACAAACTGTTTCTGATCCTTTTCCTCAAACTCACAGCCGTGACCTGAAATCAGCCTTTTCTTACCCGCGTGACCCCATCTCCTGCCCAGACACTGAACCTTACCGTGTCCTTGTCAAGCTTGACCCCCAGACACCAACTGTCGTCTCCTGCTTCAACATGAACAAAGCAGCGTCAGCAACAATCAGGTTTAGAACATGAGTCCTTTCTTCTGTCTTTATAATGATGTACACTTCTGTGCTGCAATATTTTTATTTTATCCATCAAAAACAGTCCAGAATTGTTTATTTCTAAGAATTAGAACAAGCTCCTTCTGATTTCAGACCAGTTAAAATAGACAATGAACTTCCCCCCTCCTTTCTGTGAGCAGGACCATGTTTGCAAAGTCAGTCATGTGACCAGTTCATCATTATAGTCTGAAATAAAATGTTAATGTCTAATCACAGACTGTTTTGTCCCTTTCAGCACATTGTACTTCAGCCTCAGAAGCATCTTCCTGCTGCCATAATGATAAATGATGACACCTCTCATAGATTAACATACACTTTTGTGTCAAACCAAATCAAAACTTTACCAGAGCACTTTAAAGGGACTGTGAGGATGTTCTAAGTGATCTTGAAAAAGTCTTACCTCTAGATATGGCTGATCTATGATCGTAATCCACAATTTAAAATGAGATTATTAGCACCAATATAGATTATTTCTAAATGCTATATTTTGGCTTCCCTATTAGGTCGGACAGGACTGGATTGATTTATGGCAGCCGAAGTATCTATGCCAACACCCCGCCAGCTAATGAAGTTTAGCAGTTAGAGAGATCTGTGTTTTTCTCTGATGAACACTGTTTCTGTGATTAATTTTGTCATGATAGTGGACACTGGAGCGGAACTGTCAGACAGAAAAAGGACAGAAGAGCAGAAAAAAGCTAAATGGTAGAGCGATAGAGCACAGGCTAAAGGCTAAAACACAAGCTAAAGGCTAAAACATGGGCTATAGGCTAAAACACAGGCTAAGCTGTTCGTCAAAATGTTCATTCCGACCCAAATGCAGCAGTTATACTGGAGTACCGGTAATTTGATCAAACTTGAGAGTCTGTCAATAAAATGAAGAGTGAGATTATGTTAGCTCTGCTTGATAGATGAGCAGGACTTAAGGATTTGCTAACATCACACTTTAGCCTATGGATATGGCTCACAGCACTGGGCTGTCAGTAGGGCTAAATACGTCTGACTACTAAACGTTCTTCCTAGTCCTCACAGACTCTTCAAGTTAGCCCTCACCTCAAGCTATGCATATACAGTAAGTGCAGCGATTCAGATTGATGTCAGTGGGCTGCACTGCAGCATCACATAAGCTGGTGTATGAAACACCTCAGACCTCTTAATGAAACTATATTTCATGACATGGATTTTAATTTGGATTTCTAAACTAAGACACAGATAAAATGGCATCACATAATAAATAAATTTAGGAAATATTATTTAATTATGAAGAGAAGACAGAAAAATAGTTGACGAATAATGAATTTTAATCATGTCAGTATTTTCCCTGTCACTTGACACAAGCCAGTATAAAAACAAAACAAAACAAAAAATTGCCATAAATACCAGGGAAAAAAATAGTGATCTTACGTACCTCTCTATGATTTATTTCTGCACTCCTTCTTCTCATCACCATTGCAGATTTTTAAGATTTTTAACCTCGTACATACAAGCTGTACATTTAAAGTTTGAACATGAGTAGTAAAGGTAAACCCTTAAAAACTTTTGTATAAATATTTATGATGTACCAGTAAAAAATGCGACCCCAAAAAACTAAGCATCACTTATTATTATTATTATTATTATTATTATTATTATTATTATTATTATTATTATTATTATTATTATTATTATTATTATTATTATGTCTGAGCTGCACCCCCATGATCCATGCCCCATGTTGGGCATGCCTCTTTTTTCCACATGCACTCTGACACCTATCTTAAAATTTACTTACAGAAAATCCCTTATTACTCTTCTGCACACTTTTACAGCCAGAAAAACTTTTAGCGAGCGGTTAGCCCACCCTGTGATCCGGATTTATCAGAGCTCTGTGCAAGAGTGAAGAATGCAGCTCGTACCATTATGAGATAAAGGCCCAGTTACCTGTCATGTGTTATCATAAATGTGGAATTAAATGTGCAGATAAGCGATGAAAGCAGAGGGAGGAAGGGTGCATAGGATTACTGATACACAGTAGGGTGTGTGTTGTAAGCTGTGCAGTCTGATCCCTCTGACAGCTGCACTCGATCCTCACTGGAGGTGAGTCCAGACTCACTGCCCAACACGGAGAACATCGAGTCTTTCCAGTGGAAATGCTAACCTTGTGTTTCATTGTGTGTGTGTGTGTGTGTGTGTGTGTGTGTGTGTGTGTGTGTGTGTGTGTGTGTGTGTGTGCGTGTGCGTGTGCGTGTGTGGTTGGGTGATGTGAGGCAGGCGGCATGACTGGTGGCAGCAGGGAGTAATTGTGATTGAGGGCATTACTCCTCTCCCCACCCTATGTTAGAGCCACACACACACACACACACACACACACACACACACACAAATACTCACACTCCACTGGGTCATTCTGACACTGTCCAGATAAAGAAAGAGACTGATGGTTATGTTGTCTTGTGGAAAGAGAGAGACAGAGAGAGAGAAAGAGGGAGAGAGAGAGAGAGAGAGAGAGAGAGAGAGAGAGAGAGAGAGAGAGGGAGGGAGAGAGTGTGTGAGTTTGTGTGTGTGTATTTATGTGGTATATATTTATTTTTGTTTAGCTTTTGCGTGTTAATGTGTTTGCCAAGTCTTTGCTTTTTGTGAGAGTGAGGGAGTTTTCCAGAGTTGCGATAAGGTTTTTCTTGGTGCTTCTGATTTTAACAAAAGTTGGAGGGACCTAAAAGCTATAAAAAAACAAATAATAAAAAACAAACTTGCAGCCTGTTATTTCATGTCATAAACCTCTGAATGTCTGTGCATGTTTTTTTCTCACAGAAAGCTTAACATTTTATTCTTTAAAAGGGGACTTTTTAAAATGTTATTACTGTCTAATCGATATAAGTGTGAGAAATATGTCAGTTATAGATTAATTAAATACAATATTATCGGACGTCCTACAAAATCGAACAGCATCAAAAAATGTTTATTTAAACATACTTTTATGTCCAAAACCTCAATTCTTTTTTTTCTAAAGTATTTGTGCCAAAGGCTTTAGTTGTTTCTTTTGGCTGATTGTATCAAATACAATCAACAAGCTACTTTAAATATATCACTTCACTTTCAGCCTAAATAAATAAATCTCTAATTAAGCCTCAAGACTTTTTTTTATTATTTTAAGAGCAAAAAGGAAAAAGAATGCTTAATAAAAAACATCATTATGCCCAGAACATTGTCATCATCTCAACATCTCATATCATAAGCATAATGCATACGATTAGAGTTGTAGACTGTTGAGACTTCGTTAATGTGCTGAAAATTAAATACAAGCTTATGTGACACTACTACCCCACTTACACTTCATGACATATTTGTCAAAATTTGTTTTTAAACTGATGAACTATTACACAAACTTCTTGTGGTAAAGATCTGTGATCTTTAAAATGATAAAACATCTAATTATTTGATATTTCATAAAGACATCCAGTCAAACATATACCAAAAATAAATAAATAAATAGAAAATTTGAAAGTCGCTTATTTGTCTTGTGATGAACCTCAAAGATGTTATTTCCCAAACTATATGTGGAGTTTTGTTCCCCTAGAATAGGATATGTGCCTCCAACATGTAGGTGGAAAAATTTTCCACAGTACACTTCAAAACTTGGCAGAAGGACGGCAGCATATTTGTGAATCTCTTCCTGTTTGTGTTTACACTCTCACAGCTCTTATAGGAGGATCTCGTCTCCTGTCACACGCTCAGATCTGCAAGTTTCTTCATGTAAAGCTTCACGTGAGTATTGGATGAGTAACTGTGCCAGTCTGTTGTTCCTCTATGCTGCTTGTTGCTCCGCCCTGACCTGCAGCGTGCCTTCGCCCACAGGGGAGCCCTACTGATGGGGCGTGTGCTTGTGTGCGCAGGCCCCTGAGCCCTGGCCCCTGTGTGGTCTGCCTGCATGTGAATGTGTGTGGTCCTCCCGGCCCCCTGCTCATCTGTCCTGGGCCTGCTAACGGCCTGCCCAGTGACCACGGCTGTTTACTTTACTTCTGTCTGCACCAACTGAACTCTGATCGCCCGCTTCCTCCAGCTGGGCCAAATCAGGCCCCAGCTCCAGCTCTCAGCAGTCCGTGGAGAGGCCCCAGAGTCTGGGACAAGACAGGACATTTGGGTCCTGGTGGATTAAGACACCTCCCGACCAGCCTGGTGTCCTGGCTCTGCCTTTTCCTCGTCTCCTGTTCTTGACGGCTGAGTGACTAACAGCCATACTCGAGCATATGGTTGCTGTAAGGCAGGGCTGCCTGTAATTATGCTGTCAGAGGCCTGTCCTCATTGGCCGGGATAATTGGTCTCTCTGTAAGAGTCACCATCAGAACCAGCTCCGTCTCTCAAATCAGTGGAAACAGACAGACTGGCAACTCACTTACGAGCAGACAGGCAGACTTCGGAGGTTATGTTGCATTTTGAGCAAAGAAAAGAATTCGCTTTGTTGTTGTTTTGCCAGCTTCCACCAAATATTCCTCATGTGCTTGAGTTTGTTGGAGATTTTCTTTTTCATTGAGCTCTTAAAGTGTAGCTCAGATACGATAGTCTGTGCACCATGTCTGCTGTTTTAACCTTTTTAGATTCTTCTGATCCAACTCTATCCCCCGACTTCCCCTTGTATTAATTAATTAACCCTTTTACAGTGCAGGTCAAGGAGTTAAGTGTCAGAGTGTGCCACTACACACAGGGCCTATGATCCAACATAAATCCGCTGAGTAATGAGGCGGAGATGGCGACATACCTGCTCCCCCTCTCCTCCTCTCCTGCCCATGCCTGAGGTAATTCCTCTTATTAAGGATGAATTGGTGTTGAGTTTGAGTGTGTGTGTGCATGTCAGTGTTAGACTACAGACCTTGGTTTTGGGAAGGGGGGCAGTCTTGGGGAGACAGGGAATCATGAGGAAGCTGGTAGTGTTTAAGGCCTGTGTTTGGTCAGGGAAGCCAGGGGAGGCCCTCTGGGGTCACCCTGTGCCGCTTTACAAATTGAGGGCTGTGCCGGCAGGCGCCAGGACAGAGCCCAATGAGCCAGCCCACTGACCTGTGACCCGGCCCAGCCCTTGTGCAGGAGCCCCTGTAACCCAGGAGAGGGGACCGCTGACCTCTGAGGGTCACATTCCAGTTCTTCCTCCTCTGAGGCTGCAGGGGATTCTTGGGTCTCCCAGCACCCATCCTGCACAAATTAGATTTAACGCAGACCATTCCAAAAATAAACAGCTGGTTTAAGCTTGAATTTGTCCTGAGGACCACGATGCTGGATGTAATGATGTGGTGATGGGATGGAGAAGGGGCTTTATTGACATGAAGACTGACACTGTAAAATGTCATCTTCCAAAAAACAAGACAAAGAAGAGAACGTACTTGTTAGTGTTTTTATTATTATTATTATTATTATTATTATTATTGAAAATATGTAACATGAAATCACCCAAAACTTCATATCTGCTGAAGAGAAAGATCCTGAGGAACATGACTTGACATAAAAAAAAGTTCTCATTGAGAAACAAAATAAAATGTGTCATTAAGCATCAACAAAAATCTGAGTGAAAATGAAAAACTATAATTATTTGAAACCCTTGTTTGAAAACAGGTGATTTACCTGTTAAGCCCAGTTCTCAGGACTGTGTGGGTGTGGCAGCTGGTGTTTTGATTGGCATATGTCACTCAAAGCTTTGCTGCCCAGAGCAGTGGAGACTGAAAAGGCAGGGTTTAAGTCCAGTTGCCAGACGAAGCAATTTGGCTGAGCCCTGAGCTTTCTGGGAAAATTGGAAGAAACGGAAATGAGCGGTACTGGTTTAGGATGGACAAACAGACAGCTAGTCATGAATTATAGTCAGAACATGATAAGTTAGTAAGCTAACAGAAAAATAGAGAGATGAGTTTGCTCAGACTTAACATACAGATTGAGAAGGGTCAGAGTAATTTTACATCTGGGTAGGACTGATATTTATCATTTATAATTTTTTTTAATATTTATTTTGTCATACATGTCCAAGTATAAACATTCTTAAAAAGTGGATTACAGTTCAATTCTGTAATTTTTAGAAATTTTATGTATACTGTATAAGTACATTTATTAAACAATAATGAAGTTAAAACATTATTGTTTGCATTACCAGAGGCTATAAAATAGATGCTTTAACTTAGGAGTTAAACGTTTCTGTCTTATTCCTAAACTGTGGAATTTATCACAAGTATGGCAACACAATGTTCTTTTCTCTGAGCTGTACAACATACAGTACAAATCGCTTATTCTTAGACAGAGCTGCCAGTATTTATTTATTTATTTATTTATTTATTTATTTATTTATTTATTTATAGGTATAAATATCTTTTCTGATATTTTCAAACAGTACAGTTTTTCAAACATGCCACCCACCTCATGGGATGCAAAAAAAAAAAAAAAAAGTCTCTCATAACCCCCCAAAATCCAAATTACAGCAAATGTGGAGAATTCTGGTGTTTGTGAAACCTCTAAATCCCCTATTTATCAGCTTTCCTCTTTTCATCTTTCTTTAATTCCTTCCTCTCTGTATACATCATGTGAAACCCGACCACCAATTTTCCATGTGACGCTGAGGTACATCTGTCTGTAATGTAACATTTCCTAACATACCATGTGGGTAAAACCTGACAGCTTGAATCCTTTAATAACAGATCAGTGCCCCATAGGCCCCTTGCCTCTGAACACCCCCACTAGCCATAACCCCGCCAGTCTGCCAGTCTGTGGAAACCAGCACCTCTGCCTGCTCCTGTCACCAGGCTCCTTGCTGGGATCAGTTTGAACACCCTCCCTCCTCTACAGCACTCTCTGGTCACCGCTGCTTAATAGTAATTGCTTCAGGAAGTGTGATCACCGTGGTTCACAGACTCACTAATTCTATCACAGGGTGAAAAAAGAGGCATTGACTACCAGGGAGGAAAGTCAGGATGGGTTAATAGAGGCAGTGGGAGAAATAAACACAGTGTGAGCAGCTTAGAGAAGGAGGACAAAATGTGGAGGGGTGCATTTTATGATTAAAACTTGAGGCTGTGTTGTGAGACTCATAAGAGTTGTCACAGTCCATTTAGCACAGCACCATTCATATTCTTGTCAGAGGAAATCAACCTGCAGTGCAGTGGGAACAATAAAAATTCCAGGTTGATTTTGAAGGTAAATGACTGATGCTTTTATCACAGGTTTGGATTTATGGAGAGCATCAGGGAGCAGTCATAACTCCCACTGCAGGACTGGATGAATCACTCCAGAGAGTGTTATTAAGTCACCAGATGGTCACCAAGGGGCCTCTTACTGCTCGACTGGACTGTCAGAGAGTGTATTTAACCTAAAATTATGCCAAAGGAATTTTCCAGGTAATGTATCCAGAAGAGGAAATAAAAGGTAGATTTGTAAAAGTATTTTTTTAGGTTGCATGTGTGCTCACGTGTGTGTATGTATATGTATATGTGTGTGTGTGTGTGTGTGTGTGTGTGTGTGTGTGTGTGTGTGTGTGTGTGTGTGTGTGTGTGGCCAGGTGGGGTACCCCACTCCCAACACCCACGAGATGAAGAGGCCAAAGGGTGCTGAGAATTTCCTCCACAGGTCTCTGAGCATGTCCACATGCATGGTTAAACCTCACCACTGGAAACACATCCTGCCCCATCACGTCACCCTCTGGCCTGGACTCTCCTGGGCGGCTGCAGCGTTTCCCATCACTGACAGCGACTCAGACAGCGAGAGGTGTCCGACCACAACCCTGGGCAGGCATTCCTCACAGTCATACCCCCAGACCCTACAGCTAATCCCACACATTTATTCCTCTCTGGATGTGTATGTAAGTGTCAGGCGTCTGTTGTGTATCTGTGAGTGTGTGCGTGCCAAGTGTGCGTGAGTGTGCAAAGACAAATCTCTCGCCAACGGGGCTCCCATAAGACCCCCCCTCAATAGACCTGGTGACATATATAGAATAGCAGGAAGACGGGACATCCGAGTGCAGCCTCTGGAAATTTGCCATTACATGCCGCTCTGGATGCTCCCACTCCCTCATTTGTGTCACAAAAGACAGCAAGACGAAAGAGAAAAGAAAGGTAATGGAAAACCATCTGTTCAGTGTCATTCAATGACTTAGAATTTTTTTTTTTTTCTTTTGGGGGGGGGGGGGCAAATGGCAAATGTGCGTTTGTATTAAAACAGTAAATGTCAGCAAAAAGAAAAAAAAAGTGTTACAGATACTTAATTGGGGCGGCTGTGGCTCAGTTGGTAGAGTTGTCGCCCCACAATCAGTAGGTTGTGGGTACGATTCCAGCTCCTGCAGTCACATGCCGAAGTGTCCTTGAGCAAGACACTGAACCCCAATTTGCTCCCACTGTTGTTCAGTGGTGTATGAATGTGGTGTGAATGTGTTAGATATAGCTGATGGCTGTTAGTTTCAGTTGGCCATTCAGTGTGTGAATGTGGTGTGATTGGGTGAATGAGCTAGCAGTGTAAAGCGCTTTGAGTAGTCTATGACTAGAAAAGCGCTATATAAGTACTGGTCCATTTACCATTTACCATTTAATTATTTCCAGCATCTTGAGGTCAGTTTTATCTTTTTTTCATCTTTGCTCCTGTCATTTTATCAGACATCCCAGAACTTGTTGCACCTTACATTTTAAAAATTACTCCATTAATTATTCTCCAAAGCCATTCACCAGAATCTTTTTAATTTCTTTTTTATTATTATTATTTTGTATCCTTACAAACCCTTTGTCAAAATCAGAGCAGATTTCTCCCTCAAGGAATTGGACAAGGTGAAGAAACAATTATCCCATTGTAGATCTATTAGTCTACGTCACACACAAATGACATAATTTGACGAAGACAAAGTGAAAAGATGCATAAAGATGAACTAGATGAGGTGGGATTTTGGTGCATTGCTTCAATATAATTTGAACCAAAACAATCTCAATTATGTTGTGAAGTTATTGAGCTAGAGGATCTGTGCTATGTGGAAAACACAGGATATTTGTTACCTTGATAATGTCTTTTACGTTGCAGACATGCACCTGATGAGCAGCCTCTTGCAAACAGGATGTCCAACACACCACATGTGTGTTACTATGGTCTGAATCTGTTCTTCTACTGTTACAAAGCTCTTCAATACACAGGTGTCTGTTTCTACTTGAAGGTTGTTTTTACCTTTCCACCACCAGGAATGTAGCAACTTGACAAACTTAGATCTCACTTGAGACACTGTCCTTCCCTGACACTGAGCAGAGAAACACTGTAGCTAATGACGACTGTTCGAAGCAGACAAAGAGCCATAAACAGAATGAGCACTCCAGTGTGCGATGTGTAGTGAACTGTGAGTGGCCTGCTGGTAGTTAGACCATAAGACCCGCTCTGCTCCATATCTGTTTACAACCCCCTAGCATCTCACTGAGGCTCTGTACATCATGGCTGTAACCATTTAGAAACAGAAAAAAAAACAACTCATGGATGCATACACATTTTCACTTATTTACAATCTGTCAAAGGGGAAACCATCTGCATGGAGTCAGAATTGTGTATATATACATTTTTATCATAGAAAAAAAACAAAAACATGTATAGGATGCTTTAACTGTCCACCACACCCACCTTTACCTGAATATGATACGTTTTTGTTTCATGTCCCTCTTCAGCACTCAGTGAAAAGTAATACCCCATGTTGGGTACAGATATGTATGTGCACTGGCACTGTATTGGTAGTAATGGCGTTCACGGTGGTCAAGTCCAGATGTGGGGCCTTCTTCTCTTTTCATGTAGACTAAACCTGTGGAGAGAAGAGCTCCAGACCTCCACAAGCTCTGCCTTCCTCTGCAGGGCTGCAGCCCACATGTGCTCCATCCTGCCTGGACGGCCACTCTGCGTTACACACTCCAGTGGCAACAAAAACTTGTCAATAAGACTGGTATGTTGCATCACAGGGAGGATCCACAGGCTGGTAGGGTCTGGATAATCTGGGGGAGTCAGCCCCCTCATGTGGCTCAGAAATAGTGCTGACTGTTACAGTTTTTACCCACAAGAGTTATACCTATGCCTCGGGTGGACTGGCCATCTGGATGGCTCTGGTGGACAAACTGGCATGCCTCTCAATAGGAGTTTATTTTATAGTTTTCTGTCTTTGTAGTTTTGTAGATGTTCATTAGAAAACTTAAAGCATAAACTATAAACACAAACAAATAAAAGAGGAAGAGTGATCAAGACTCGGCCCCGCTCAGGAAGCTCTTGATGCACATTTAAACCAGTTTGTTGCTGTTTGGTAGAAATGTAAACTGTCTTAGCCATATGTTAATAAGCATGCCAAGTATGATCTCATTTATATGCATACAAGTTTATGACTGCTTGGTATGGAAATGCTATGCTAGCTTGTCTCAGCTGAGCAAGTAGTCCTTCTATGTGCATAATGTACAGTTAGGCTTTGATTGATAAGCTTTTTATTATAAAGAAGGCTAAGGGCAACAGTAAACAAACAAAAAAATAAATAAAAGAGAAGATTTATTGAAAAAAATCACAAGGTTACAATATTAAAGTCAATATAAAGATAATTAATGTGTAATAAAATGTTAATTACGGGCTATGGTTAATCTAATGCTGAAATATTATAAAGGAGTAACATCCATGCTTCTGTTCTAAAATAAAGAACATGGATCATCTTGTGAAGTTGTGAAGTTTAACTTATCAGATGAGGACGAAGAGCAGTCAAAGATGTGAGCACAAGCTGCTTGACGGACTGGGGTTGTTGCAATGGATTCAGAACCCTGATTCTTTTGAAAATCTGGTGCTGACTGGCTGAAACCATTAATATTTCAAATAAAATTTGTTTTAAAGTACGTCTTCATAAAATGTTTGGCCCTTAGCCTCTGTTTTATCGTTGTGATTTTTTTTCTCAAAGAAGCTGCTGGGTTCAGGTAAGACCCGTGTAGTGTTACCTGACAGCACTTCCAACAACAACCCAATATTTCAGGGGGAAAAAAAGTAGTCTAAGATTGATGCAGATCAATTTGTACTTTGTGGATTGAAAATTCTTTGGTCAGGAAGGAGTCACAAGAGAGAGCAAGAACAAGAACCAGGTGTGAAAGTGAAGACCAAGACCCAAGACCACAAAATTATAATGACAAGACAGCTTTTGTTGTTTATTTGTTTGTGTATTAATCTAGAGGGGAGAGGGAGGAGGATGGAGAGTTGTCTCTGTTTAAACACAACATGCAATCAAGATCAATGGCAGTGTAACTTTCTGGTTAAAAAGACTTTCATGAGTGAAAATGCAGTCCTTGCAACACTGCATGGAGAAGTTTGTATGAGAGCTTACCATTTCAACAGTGCACTTGGAGCTATGTTCGAATGGAGTCAAGGAAAGATGATAATGTGAAACGTTTAACAGAGAATAAGGAGTCATTTCAGGGTTTTTTTTTTAAACATGGAACTCAGCTGTTTTTTCCATCCCTCAGATTAATGTCTTTCTGGTGTTCATTGTATTTTTCCACAATGGAAAATCACATTGTGCCATTGACTATCTACACCCCTTCCTGTGGGAATCACATGGATATCCCAAAACAATCAGAAAAGATGCCTGCAAATCCAATCTAACCAGCATTTTGTTGGCAAAATTTGGGCTTTTGGCTATTAAACAGTATATGTGATTAACCCTGAGTTTCTAAGCTACAGTGGATTTCACTTAAGACTGTCAGTGTCTATAACACTTCTAGAATGGAGGACACGGCTTTGATTAAATGTGAAGTGTTAATTGTGTTCATCTTATCTCTATAAGCAGTTCATGCATTGTTCTAAGTCTGAATCAAGCTTTTGTTTTAGCACTGCTTGAAAGAAATCAGAGATACAACTGCAATGGATTTACCAAAATACAGAAGACAAAATAGAGGAGTCAGAGTGGTAGCACAGTGTGTATTATGGAATCATGTCCTGAGAGGTGTGTTATCAGAATCAGCAGCTATCATCCCTCTAGACTCAAACATTTCCTTCCTCTTAACAATTTGTTCCTATCACTAACTTCCTGCTCAGCCTCTGCCTTCATGCCAGTGGGCCCTGAGAGATAAATGATATCATATCTCAATTATGACTGCAATTTAGATTATTATGTAGCAGCAGGAGAAATTCTGTCTCCAGGGGGTGAAGCTAAGTGTTAAAAATTCAACTTGAGGTCAGAGAGTTTCCAAAATTGACGTGTGAGACAGTTAAAGACGAGTCTGGTCAAAAGGTGAGATGGAAAGTGATTTTCTTGCAGTTTCCAGCCAGATGTGGGGCTGGGGCATAGAAATAGTGTAAATACACATCCCCTCTCCTCCATTGTACCACCTCTGTGTCCTTTTCACCCACACGCTGTGTAGTAAATAGTCCTTCCTCTTGCCTCCCTATCCTTCTATTTGCTGTGCCATTGTACTGAAACCTCAATGTCTCTCCTTCTTTTCTGTCCTTGCACCTCTGGATTTTTTGGACACTGTAAGGCCTTTGTGTCTTTGGCTTCTATTCAGAGTAAGGGGGATGTCTGTGCACTGGGAGAAAGCATCTTCACCCTCTGGGGTTATTGGATGGTATTTGAGTGCTGTGCAGCCTTCACAGCTGAAACACAGCCAGTGGAATTTCAGGGAGGTCTTTGGTTAAAGCAGGTATAGAGCAGACTTCTCCTCTGATCTGCCTCCCACTGGAGAGCATTGCGTTGCCTCAGTAGCCCCTGGACATATGACGTTAGAGAAATATTTTCATAACTGATTGTGTGTGAGAAGGAGGGCGAGAGGGAGAACCAGGGTGACATTTTCTCCGAATAGCCATGGAAAAAATGCAGCAGCTCGATAACCCCCACCCTGCAACCCTCCTGTTCTACTCTCCCTCATCCAAGAGTATTTGTATTTCATACCAGAGATATGGGTAGCAGGACTGGAATGCACTAAGCTCTAGTTTCTGAGTGAAAGGCGTTGTATCACTTCTGACACTAATCAAAGAGTTCACATATTGGTTTGATTTCTGCAGATCAGGCTCTAATGACCGAACACTCTCAGGGTTAATCAATGTGTGAGGAGACGAGGTTTACTGGGCCTCTACCACACAGGTTACTTAGTGTGTGTGTGTGTGTGTGTGTGTGTGTGTGTGTGTGTGTGTGTGTGTGTGTGTGTGTGTGTGTGTGTGTGTGTGTGTGGGGGGGTGTGCGTGTGTGTGTGTGTGTGTGTCTGTGAACCCACTTAAAATAACTTGTTGATCCTGGTTTACTACTTCACTCCCTGGGTTGGTCCTCGTGTGAACAGTGCAGCAGGAGAAGCTAGTAACGTGTTATGGACAGAGACTCTGCTGTATGCGTGGAGGACTAATGGGCTGGGAGTGAAGAAACACCAGCTGGCTTTCTCAGCAGAGGTTCCTCCAATAAAGTAAGGTCACAAGTTCAGTTTCAGTTTATCTCTAAAACAGCATAAAGCAAGGTCTCTACAATTTACAGCTACAAGTAAACATGAAGAAAGACCTCAGAAAGAAAAAAAAAACTTGGAAATTTTCAATGGTGAAAGTGAAGTTTGTTTTCATTGTTTCAAAATGAAGTATATCATAGTTTTGTATCTCATTGCATCACATTTAATAGTATACTATCCTAAAATTTTATTATATAATCTAACAGTGTGCATACACTAAACATTCTGATACCATATTGTATCATGTTATTGACTTGCATCACAATGTGTCTTATTTTATTTGGAGAAATGCATTCCGTCACATTTAACATTAGATCATTAGTAATATCCATTAGATCATATTACAATAGACTGTTTTATAACATATTGCCTTATAGTGTGCAGTTTACCAGAATGTATGTATTGTATAAGATTCAAATGCTCTTTAGCATGTCTTATTGCATCGTAACATATCATATCATACAGGATGTCATATCACATATCATGTAATCTATATCATCTGTGTGACGTGACATGTACCATCTTAAATTTTTATCATATATCATATCATATATACTGTCATGTTATGTCATGTAATATAATCTATCATCTTATATCATAACACATCATATCATATAACATAAATCATACATATCGTAAATATGTATCATATGTCATTAACTATATATCAACCATCATGTGATCTGATGATATGTATCATATCATAACATATCATATCATATCATATCATATCATATCATATCATATCATATCATATCATATCATATCATATCATACCATTGATTCATTTTGTTAAATGATCTATCACATCATGTCATATTTTTCTGCATTTTGTCATCTGTTATCATGTTTTATTAAATTGTATTGTGTTGCATCATTTTTCATCACACTGTATTGTGAAAACATCTTATCTTATGATACAGTGTACAATAAAAACAATGTTTAAAGTATTAAACTGTTTTCTACTTATTATTACAATAGAGACCTTTTCTCTGTTTTCTTTTACAAAATGCGCTGGAGTAAACCAAACTCTTTTTTTTTTCTAAGGGGACTGTGAGGACTTTCTGTTTCAAGTGGGTTGCAGCGACACCTTTGGCTGTAATTGCACGCACACTGTCATGATGACATGACTCTTAACAAGGCATTTATTCATTCTGGAAATGAATGGAGATCAGATCGTCTTTTTAACACTACTTTTCTTTGTTCTACACAACAATTTACCAGATACAACGCAACAAAGTAAGGTATTTATCACCAGTTACACAACGCTGTTGTTTGAAACGAGACAAAAAGCAAACTTTGTCAGTTTGTATCGTAATGAAGTAGCTGGCTATTTTGGTGCCACTCACAGCCCAGGCTAACGTGTAACATTAGCAAATCCTCGTGTCCTGCTCATCTACAAAGCAGAGCTAACATAACCTCACTCTTCATTTTACTGATAGACTCAAGATTGATCAGATCACTGCAGTATAACTGCTGCATGTGGGTTGGAATGAACAAGGATTGGCTTCATTTGATTGTATCAGGAACAGATGGCTGATGTTGTGGAGACTATGTCCATATTTTATACAGTCTATGGCTCCATATAGCATAAAGATCTTGAGCTTGCAGCCTGGGTTCAAGTCCGACCTTTGGCGACTTTCCTGCATGTCACTCCCATTAAATGCATAAAAAGACTGAAAAAAAAGTGGATTACAACCAGGCATACAATCGGAAGGGAGACTTTTTCAAGATCACTTAGAAAGTCCTCACAGTCCCTTTACCTAAATTAACTGGATATCTGTAGTTGTATCTGTTAGATAGCTTAGTGTTTAATGTAAAGTATGATTACATCATCAAATCTGGTTATTTGACCATCCTGTTAAAATTCACTGAGAGCAGAAACTTCAACAGTAGTCACACTTGTCATAACAGAACCCATCTTTCACAGCTTATACTTTTAACTCTGAGACTTATTGAACTGTACATTTTGATATGCTCTTCTACTTTTCTTCAAACCTCGAGTGGTTTTTATATCACTTTATTTTTACTGTTAAAAGAAACTCTGAAATTCTTATTTTACCACTACCAGTAAAATATACCTTTTTCTCCAACCACCATTATCCTGTCGGTTTACCTTAAAACCAGCCCCGTCCTAAAAACCAAAACCTGGTCTCATGTGGTCATGGCTTAGACTCTGAGGCTGCCAGTTTGAGTGCTCATTAAAGGAGGGTAAGCAAACAGAGAATTTTAGCCTAGCAGACAGAAATTATATGTTGCAGCCGTAAGGGGATCCATCTGATGAGTGAGAAAAGGATGCACAAATAATATATTTTGTTCAATAATGCTAAAAGTTGATTAGCTTACATTTAATAATAATAATAATAATACATTTTATTTGTATAGCGCTTTTCAGGGTACTCAAAGTCGCTTCACAGTATATAAAAACATTAAAACAAGACATAATATAACAAAGATTAATTTAGCAATACAAATAATCAAATTATAATAGTTTAAAAACAGGTTAATCATGGTAAAACAACAATGATTTATTCAACAAATTAATTCTTGGAAACTCTGTTTTTTAACAGCAGTGTTTCAGTAATATTTCCACTTCACTACGTACTTGATCTTGGAATGGATATTTAGAGTCATGGTCTTTAAAAAATGTGAAGTATTACAGATATTAGAAGGAGATTGTGTAAACTCCAATAAAAGAGGCAGCAAGCCTGCTGTGTGGCCTGGCTGCACTGAGGGAGTTTAAACAGATAATATGTCTTTTTCTTTTGACTGATGATACACAGACAGGCACACACACACACACACACACACACACATATATACACACACATACCTCATGGCATGCTGACTGTGTTTATTTCAGCCGAGGCACTGAGTAATAAAGCATGATCATTTTCAGCGCCCAGGCCAGCCGTGCACTCCAGTTTGCTGGACAAACACTCTCACACACACACACACACACACACACACACACACACACACACACACACACACACGCACACACACGCACACACACACACAGCCTGGGTATGCAGATGTTGAACCAAGGGCCCCCTCCTCTGGAAAGCCTGGAGATCTTTGGCTGATGGTCTGATGTGTGACAGCATGTGTTTACTTACTGCAGAGATGACTCTGTCTCAAGTGACACTGAGGATGATCCATTATGGCAGAGTGCAGCTCCCAAAAAGATAAATTCCCAGATGGCCGAGTTCCACCAGACTAATTTAAAATGCTTTGGTGAACAAATCAGTTTGTAGTGAGAGGAGCAAAAAGCACACAGAGATGATCACTGTCCCTTTTTTTATTTGGCTGCACATCTGGGCCACAGACTGTGTAAAACATGGAAGTCGCCCACTGAACAGGAGCCATGAAACTTAACAATGGTGGTGGCCATGTAAAAAAAATAAAACTTAAGCTCAAAACAGGTAAGAAGGTGGAGCTTCAGTGAGCCTTTGTTGACCTGGTAAACTACTCCAACACAGGTGAGTCAGCTAAGACAGCAAGAACTCCAGTTTATGCCTGGATATACAGATCACCCAGCTCTAATGTCTTAAATTCAGTTAAAGAAATTCACCTTGAGTGGAATGTGTTTCTATGGAGAAGCTATTCAGACCAAAATGATTGTTTGTGCCAGGCCGTAAACTTGTCTGATTCTGCTGAAAAATTGAATTTGAACGTGGTTGTTAAATGGGCTACAGTTTTTTTGCACCTCAGCACTGGCTTCATTTTCCAGACTGAAAGTTGCTGCTTTGTTAACACAGGAGTATGAACATGCAGGTTGAAAAAAATTGTACACTGTACTTTGTCTGGAATGTCTTTTGAGTCAAGAAAGAAAGATAAGTTGTAGAGTGAATCCCCAAGTATTTGAAGGAAAAAGCCGCAGAACTGTCACGCTGGGGACTCAAAATGTGATCTGAATTAGAATAAGTGCTGCCCATTAAAGTGTTTTTAATACTTTTTAGTGTCATCTTGTGGTCTTAAATTATTTTAAAATACTTCCTATTTGTGGGCATGGTGAGAAACCATGCTGAATCATCCAGAGTGTATCAAGTCACTTTTGCTCCCTCAAGAATCTGCAGTGAGTGTTCATGTTACGCCAACACTGACGCTCCTTAAAATGTCCCAGTACTGGAAAAACAGGGAACAAAAGTAGTGAAATAAATTTAAAAATGTGAGGATGGTATTATTTCCTTGTCGCATTTCCAAGTCTTTGGCTGTTTTTCACTGAACGTTTGTTGATCTAAGCTGGGAAAGACAGCCTTGCTGTCAGCATGTAATAATATCTGTGGGGGATATATCAGCCTCCAGTTCTGTCAAAATCATATCCTCCCCTGGCTAACCAGGTGGTAAATCCAGACGGCGTAATGAAGTGGTTATGAAATAACCTTTAAAAGTATCAGACCAGTTGGATGAGCACTCCTGCGTCTCTTTTGGCTCCCTCTCAAAACAATGCAGTAATGGATGCTTGTGTGCGCACTAAATCAGCAAGTATCTGTGTGGCTCTTCATGTACAGTTAGTGTCCCCGCACATCGAGCAGACCATTTGGGAGCATGTGCATGTGGCTGTTAGAGTGCATGTGTGCAGTGGTTTTGAAGCTGTGTTTATGTTAAGCTGTGATTAACACCATCCAGGTGCTCCTGTTGGCAGAGCCGCTGGTTTAGACACTCACACATTTTCCCCTCTGGCTGCGTCCAAGCGTCCATATTTACAGAGCTGGACGAGCCAACATGCTGAACTGCTGACCACCATTTATTCTGGGATTGTCTCATAAACGCCTCAGAGATGAAGCGCATGCGTGTGAGTTAAAGAGACGTGTGTGGGTGGGGGGAGTAGGAGGAATTCCACAGTGACAGAGAGTGTAAGTTAGCAGTCGAGGATGGAAGAGGGGGAGGAGGAATAAAGGTGTATGGTGAGGTGAAATGGTCCAGTTCAAGTTGAAGATGGATGCTGAAGAAAATGTTCAGATAGATTTCAGACAGCGTTGAGCGTTTCATTAACCCCATCTCCACTGGTCTAGACAGGAAGGCCAGTTCCAGGCTTCACATAACCACAGCCCTGTGAGTGGAGTGGATCCAAGACCTGGACTTGTGTTAAGCCTCTCCCCAGAGGAGCAGGAGGTCTATTTACTCAGTGCCCGTATAGCAGACAGGTCTGTATGTATGCACAGAATGTCCTTTCAAATGCTCTTTTTTCACATGCACAGGACATCTCTCTGTGTCCTGCACTGACTGAATCCACAACCAAGAATATGTCAGGAGATGAGGAGAAGCAGGAGGAGGTCAGGAGGAGGTCAGTGTTCGAAACACAGCAGTGTGTTTGAAAGTGAGGGGGGAAAAAAGGAATTGTTGGTGTTGGTTTGAAAACTGAAGGGTGTTTCAAAGAGGTGGAGTAAGGATCAATTATCTTTATTTTCAGGTCCAAAAGTGGAAGAGTTGGCAGTACAGCTGTGGTGGAATAAGTGAAAAATATTGTGAAAGTGTTGGCATTTGCAGAGAGCAGTGGTGTAATCACTGACATTTAACACGATGTCTCACTCCTGCTCTGTATCAGCACTAACATGCACCTGTGTGTCAGACAAGTTACTGGAAACCAAACAGCTCTGATAGAGAACTTCAGTTTTAAAGACAGAAGTGGATTGTGAGCAATTAAAGTCACAAGCTATAAGGTGTCTTATTTTTAGGCCATGTTTTGTGATTTTGGCCAAACTGTCGCCTTATGAAGCCTTTTTAAAGAAAAAAAAACTTTACAAGGAATCTTTAGTTTTTGTAACCATACAACACAGTAAATATTCAGTTTTAATTCTTTATGCTGTCGTGGAAACATCATTCCAGGAAATTAGATTTTACTTTGTGTCTGACTTAACAAAGGTTGAGAAAAATAAGATTAAAACAGTAATACATATTGTAATTTTGTGATTCAATTAAACTTTTTTTTTTTTTTATCATTGTGCTTGTCCATTATTGTGACTCTTGATATGGAACCAGAAATTATTCTATGTGAGTCCAATTATAAGTTGGTGAGGAGGTTTATATTGAGCAGTTATGGATTTATTTTGTCAGTAAAGAAAATAAAGATATTAAACTTTAAATAGTTCATAAATACAAATTTTGAATTTTAAATGGATTTTGTGCATGTTTTTAAATCTTGTAACATCATGTAATAAAACATACAGTGATTGATTATGAAATTATAAATCTTTAAACACTTGTGTTTTAACATCTGGTTAATGGTAAAAAGAAGCCTAAAGATGAAGATAAACTGGCCCTGTATCAGGCAGATAGAGTCAAATTTTCCAGATCAACCATCACTTTCTGTTTTATTAGTACACAGATAAATACTGTATAACTGTGCTTTGTACAGAAAAAAATGGTGTTCTGTTTTTGTTGTCTTTTTTTGTTGTTGTTTTGTTTTTTGCTTTGCTTGGCTACACATAACAAAATATTCATGACTAAACAGAATAAACCCTAACCAGTGGTGTACTCAAAAGGGGTGTGTGCGTACCATCATACCTACAAAAACCACACAAGTACCCGCTGTAAAGCCCCCGTGACAGATAACACACAGAAGAAAATTTCACCCACCTCTGGATGCCATTTTAAGCAATAAAATTTGATTTAAAAAAAAAAATCGCAGATGCCTTTCACATGGGTTAAATGTGACAAAGTGTCCTATTGTTAATTTAATTTCACTTTATCATATGTGAGATTTGTGGGTTAAGTAGTAGATCAGTTTTATTAAATGTTCTTTTTTTTTTAGCTTTGAATCAATAATTCTATCATTTTATTTGAATTGCACTCTAAAGTTTGGTCAATAATAGCGGATCACATCTTACCAGCTTCACACAATTTTTGGTTAGTTCATTTATTATGGGTTAAGGTTAGAGTTAGTCAGCTTTTTACACGAAAATTCCACCACAAATGGTCACATGCAGTATATATACATCAAAATGCAGAGAATTAAGTGTTTTAGCCTCAGTAATACTCCTACATGAGGACCCCTCTCTTGATATCCCTGCTTCTGTTAGTTCAAGTCAACCCTACACAGTGAGACTCAAGATTATGAAACCAATTCTGTAAAATCATGTCCACTTTTCCTGCCAGGGTTGTCCGTCTAAAATCTTCTTGCTTTTCCTTATTATTGACAGCAAACAGTGCTGTTGCTGTTGAGGCTTTACAACTACTTGGTTATTTCAGGATGTTGAAAGAGAAAGAAAATTGAGTAGTTCATTAAGTAGTATGAATGTGTAAAAGTATTAATCACAACTTTCTGAGTGCTGATGCCTCATTTCATCATGTAGGTGGCCCCAGTTTTGTTCCATACAGATCTCTCTGAACTCAAAGGACTGAAAAAGTTAAACAACTGCTGGAGACTTCCGCCGTGTAAAATAAATATGATGTCAAACAGACTTACTACTGGTTATTAGTGCAGCATGCTTTTTCAACTGCAGTCTTGAAGATGAGATCTGGTTTCAGATGAAGATGCATTTAAGGAAGAGCCCAGCAGCTGCAGGCGGTGAATGTTAACACGACCTGGACTCTATTTCATCTTAAACTTTTGATTTAATCTCACAACTGCATTGAGAAGCTCAGACCAGAGTCTTTAGCACTCAGTAAAACAAACTGTCAGTATTTTGCAGATAACTGTTCATCAGACACTTTTCTGTTTTTCTCTATTTTAGATGTAGAGAAGAAAAAGACCCTTTCTTTGACCTCCCTGCACTTCCACTTGATGCTCTAAAAAGCCCACAGTCCAACCTGTGTACATCTCCCCATAATCCCTCTGCTGCTGTGACAGTCAGAGGAGAGCGGGAACTTTTGATTAAACTACCACAGTCGTGTGTTTACCCTTACTTAAGTGGAGGTCACAAGCATTTTTTCTCTCATCCCCTCCCCTCCCCAATAAATCTCTTTCCGGCCAGAGGAGACAAGGTTTAGCGCAGACGGAGAAGGAGACCCCGTGCTCGGTGGTCCTTTGCAGCCGGCGTTGGGGAGAGCAGGAGCTAAAAAAATAAACTCTCCCTTCTGGCACAGAGGGTGGGCGATGCCACTCTGCGACAGGGGACGGCAGGCTCTGGTGAGTGTTGCTAAACTGTCACTAACCTCACCCCACCGGGTCTCAACTCAACTTTGTGAGCACCCCCCATCACTCCCCATCAGAGTCAGGTTTGAGTGGGTGGGGCCAGCAGAGCGGAGGGAGGAGTCAGAACCAGACACATTTCCTTCACTCCCCACCAGTTGTGATGCAGCAGAAGATTACTCAAAAACACACACACACACACACACACACACACACACACACACACACACACACACACACACACACAGACACACACAAACACACACGCATACACACTCTTAAACTGCTGTTATAGCCCAGGCCACCAGGGCACACGTCACCGTTGTCAGATTGAACAAGACACAGACCTAATCCAAACCAGCTCCACTCTTCACCTTAAACACACTCATACACACACAGGAAACACACACACATGCACAGGCAGACACCTACACACATATTGTCTCACATTTAGCAGCAAGAAGATTTTTATCCTTCTCAAATGCACAAAGACAGACAATGTTTATGTTTTAATAAAGGCAACTTTGACTAAATGTGTGTATGTGTCTGTGTGCATAGAAAGTGTGTGTGTGTTAGAGAGAGAGAGAGGGAGAGAGAGAGAGAGAGAGAGAGCAGCTGCTAAATGTTAAGCAGGAGCAGCTCTTAGTGGACTTGGCATGCCCTGACAAAATCCATTTTGTGATGGAGTTGTGATTACGCTGATAGGTCTGGAGTTATGATGTTGGCTCCTGCAGGGCCCCGGTTCAGGGGCATCCTTTTTCTCTCTCTCACCTTTGTACAGTGTGAGGTAACCTGCTGTTATAGCCTGTTATTCTGATACACTGGAAATCAAATAAATGGACTGAATGGACATTTCAGACTCTGTTTCATAATGACTGCTGTGCACAGAAGTTTGGTAAATAGACTGATGAAAAGCTGGAGCTTGGCATCATGTCACCCATTGTTTTGTCAGGTCCTGTGCGGAGCCTTGAGCCTGGCATTTTAGCATTTTTCATCTTGTTTTATAAAAACAGAAGTGAATGTATTTGGGGTAATGACAGATTCGACTTATATTTGCTTTTACAAGTTGTTGTGACTTTGCAATCACATCTAGCTTTCCTGTTACCTGCTTCATTGTATCTAAAAAAGATCATGTCTACAAAAAGGTTTTAAACAGGACTTAAAATTAGCCAGTGGAGCCAAAAATCATACAGAAAGTGCACACAGAGGTAAACATTCGATCGTTAAACTGATTTTCAGTATTCAGTGTCTGCAAAGCCAGAGGCTGCAAGTTAGGTAAGGATTACGGTTACTTATTCTCACTTCACTGTCCATCTTGAAGCTAAAATGTGGTACTTGGTGTTCCAATGCATGAGACATCACTTTCGTAAACAAAGATTCTTGGTCCTGAGTCTGCAGCCGACACATTCTGCTCCTGTTGTCTGAGTGAAGTCTCCCCTGCTTGCAGGTTGAAGACGCATCTTTATTAGATTTTTGAAACCAGAGGCTTTGAAGGCTTCTAACATATAAACTATTGTGTCATGTCTGACCAAAAAGCACAAAAATATTATTCATTTTTTTAGGGATGAAAAAGATATCAAGATGTGCGTTCCCTGTGGTTGAGATTAGTAACTAATGATGAACTGTGTTCCAATATGCCCCGCATTGTTTGATGAAACTTCATCTTAATAGCAGCGATCAGTGAGATGAGTTTGACCTCCTGAACTCAAACAGAACACAAACCAAATGTGCATTTAGCTCTAAGCTCCCGAGCATAAATTGGACTCGTTTGGAGATACTCAGAGAAATCAAACCCACGGGTGTGGAGATGCTGAGACACATTTTTCCATTCCTCTTTATTCATCCAATTCAGATCTAATCTCCTTTGACTTTTCTTACAGTTGGTTCAGGACAGTAAATACATGATGGCAGCACACGCTTTCACTCACTTTCTTTTACGCACACACACACACTCATAGAAACACTCTGGATGGAGTGATTGGTTTGAAGCTGCAGAGGTCCTGGAGAATGCTGCAGCTTATACAGCTGTGGTTCACTTAACCATGCTGCTACTATAAACACTCCTGTGTGTGTGGCACTCCCATTGTGACTCTATCTGTCCGTCTGCGTCGCTTAGAGCATCTCCCTATATCTCACTTGTCTGGAGTGCACAGTGTGCCTGCATGTGTACCCTCATTGGAGTTTGGAGCAAGGATGCATGCTTCCAGGACAGGAGAGTTGGTTATAAGGACCACACACACACACACACACACACACACACACACACACACACACACACACACACACACACACACACACACACACACACACACACACTCATACTCACACACTCTGTCCTGGTTGTGAGTGTTCCATGGCACAACCCTCTCTCTCTCCTCCTGCACTGGCTGTCCCTTGCACACTAAATGTTATCCTTTGGGCTCCTTATTGCCTGTAATTTGCTCGATGAAAGAATCCCCAGCTTGTCTGGATCAGTGACGCAGAGTAACCTGAGAGGCCCTAAGGGGGAGGCAGGGGAGGAAGGAGGGAGGACAGAACAAGCTGTGGGGGAAGTAAGTGGATTAAGAGGGCAGGACATGGAGGTGAGGAAGGGACAGACTTTAAAATTTGAGGCTGGACAAACACGCCCACTTCAGAGCTCCTGTGAAGCATTTGTTTATTGTTATAAAACAGACTGAAATCAATAGCATTTTTATTATTATTTATGTCCTACTAAAGCAAACTAGATTTCCTGTGACTAAATTTATTTTGTCTTTATTGTTATTTCTAATGCCTTTAATCGCTCCGAGGGGTGTCAGACCAGACGACTTGCTGCTCATACTGAAAAGCTCATCCACATGCACAAGGTTGCGTCCATATTTCTACGCTTATCTGAGGTGGAGCATAAATTATTCTTGTTACACACAGGACAATGTTAGCTGAGAGATAAGAAGTATGGTTTTGTCCACAGGGGGCGTCATAATCAATACAATCAGAAAGTTCCTGAGAGGAGCTTCATCTCTGTGAAAGTGTTTAAAACTATCAGACATGGATTCAGAAAAGTAGTTTAATATCGGGGCCATTACTGTCCTTTATCAGGCTTCAAATTATAAAAGTAGCTTTGTTAATGTTTTGATATTTTAGTCATCTGTCTGTAATTTCTGCAAACACTTTCATAGGAAAGTTATTTGAATTTCACTATTGAGGCTGACTTAAAAAAAAAGAAAAACAAATAGCAGGTTGCATGATGGCTGGGCAACTAACTAACTAACTAACTAACTAACTAACTAACTAACTAACTAACTAACTAACTAACTAACCACCTGATAGGTCCTGGTCATAGTGGTCACTGGTTCAAGTCCCAGCCACAACCAGTCCCCTCAGTCTACTTCCCTCATTTCTTACATCATCAGCTATCCTATCTGATAAATACAAAAGTTAGCAAGTAATTCACTAACATTACACATTAGCCTAAGGATATGTCTCAGACCAATGGGCTACGAGAGAAATTACAGTGCAAACTGACAAAGTTTGCTTGCTGTCACATTTCAAACACAACTGAAAACAATGTTACAGCATTTCACGTTGTATCCTGTAAAAATGTGTCTCGAACAAAGAAAAGTAGTGTTAAAAAGACGATCCAATACCCATTCATTTACAAAATGAACACAGGCCTTGTCAAGTGTCATGTCATCATGACAGTGTGCACGATTCCAGCCAAAGGTGTCGCTGCAGTCCATTTCAAACAGATAGTCCTCACAGTCTCTTTAATAAAATTCACAATTTGATTGTTGCTTTACTGCATGGTTGGAAGAAGAAAGGATATTCATGAGCATATTTTTTTCACTCCCAGCATCATGACAATGACAACACAAATATATAAATTTAACAGAATACATTTGGATGTATATCACCAGAATGTGTCTGTAAAATCACAACACCTAACCTTAAGTGACAATTAAAAGAAATTTGTAGCACACAGATCAGTAAATAAAAGCCACAGAGATACTCATCTGAAACCCACGCGCACTCACTGCACACAGTCCCAGAGCTTTCTGATCAGAGCACAGTGTGGTCTCATGGACAGGATGTGAGCTCTTGATTGTTTACTTTAATTTCCTGTGGTGAGCGATGATGACTGCCTGCCTCTCCCAGCCTGTTCAAAACGTCCACTCCACCATGTAGCGGAGGAGGCAGTGAGAAAGCTTACATGCATGTTTCTGCTGGAGAGGGTTTGTCCCCAACCAGAGTTTCTTGATCCCTCCTTTTCCCACCAGTGTGACCCCAACCTGCCAGCCTCCCCCACCTTCTCACCACTGTGCTGCAAGGACCACGTGGTAAAGCAGTGGGCCGTGGCTCCATTTAAGCGTACAGTTGATTGCCTTGAGATTACACTGCTCCCTTTCAGCCGGGGTCAACGTCCTCATGTTTGACAGTTGGAATCACAAGCAAATTGTGTCATTTCCTACTTGTTGGAGCTCTTAGCATATATGTGTGCCTTTTAGAGTGTGTGCGGCTGCCTGATTTACTCAGACATAGGTGTGCTGGCTGAGATGTGACCTGTATGTATTAAAGAGCAGTTATCCTATTTTAAAACAAGCTGTTGTGCAATCTCTCACTGCTTTTCTCATTCTGTAATGTGTTACTCATCACATATGAGTTTTTCTGTGTGTTCCTTCTCTCAGATTGATTTTTTTTTTTTTTTTTTTTTTATAATTTTCTCCGTCTTTTCCCAAATCTCAGGGCAGAGGTCTCATGTTGCCTCTGTGGCTTGTTCCAGCAGCATTCTGGCTCATTGTAGAGCAGAGCTGGTTTACAGTTTACATCTGCCTGTTTGCCTGTCCTCTCTGTACTCCTCCTTAACTGGACCACCCAGGAGAACACTAGAGTTGCACTCGTTCCTCAGTGTTTCTCTTGCTATCTCTTTTTCTTTTTTCCTCCTCTTTTCACAGTTTCTTTTTTTTTTGTTTTTCCAACTAATATTTCTTGGAACGTTTAATGGCACAAATCTTCTCATTTTCTTGAGCTTAAATTAGCTTGCACGCGAATGCTTATAACTGCCAACACTCGTGCAATGGCCGTGAGATGCATTTCATTGGCTTCACACGCTCTGACACCACACCCCTGATGTCTCATGCTGGAGTAAAGTGAGCATCTGATATCTACCTGTTGAGCTATGGTTTAAAGTGACAAATGCCACCTATTATTGATTAGTTAAGTCAAAGCCAGCGAGGCGATGGAGTTCTGATCTTGCATCGCTGGAGCCAGAACCATGGACCACTGTTTCATTGTCACAATAACAAACCTGCCAACACTCACGGTTTTTCTCGTTGATAATGAGAGGGGTGAGTTCTTCAAGTTAGACAGAGAGAATCTGTTACTGTTAATATGGGTTATTTTGAGTTTGAGAATTACAAGGTTAAGTGAATGCATCACTCGCGATCAGCAGTTCAGCAGCCAGCGTCTCTGTTGTGTGTTTTCTGAAACAGAGTTTCTTTCTGAGAGAGTTGTGGGATGTGCTCGTCTGAGAGACAACTTTTTTTTTTTTTTTTCACGTGGTTATGGCCAACAGTATGCACGGTAGCTCAGCTGTTAGTGCTGTTGCTTCACAGCAAGAAAGTCGCCAGTTCAAATCCCGGTTCTGGCATGGTGTGCCTTTCTGTGACGAGTTTGCATGTTCTCCCTGTGCATTCGTGGGTTCTCTCCGGGTACACCAGTTTCCTCTCACAGTCCGGGAACATGCTCACTAGGTCAATTGGGGATTCTGGATTGCCCGTGGGTGTGAGCGTTGTCTGTCTCTGTGTGTAAGTCCACTCATGGCCCTGAATAGGATAAGCGCTATAGAAGATGAATGGATGACCAACAGTAAACAGTATGGAGGGGTTCAATAAAGTGTTATCATCTGCTACCATCAGCATATTTCAGCACAGATCACAGAGGTAAAAAAGCACAGATAAGATGTTAATCGCTTTATCAAAGTCAAAAGTTAACAGGCATGTAATGCTACATGTAATGCTACATCAATGCCAAAGCTAACTGACATAACACCAGGGTTTCTAAGTGTTCTGTATTAGCCATGACATCCTGTATTTCATATCAAATTGATTCAGTGGGTCGGCCCTTGTCCTGTATATTGATGTTTCGTCTCTCTATAGTCACTTGACGCTTCACTGACCCCAGATCACACCTGACAGTAGACAGTCACAAGCATCAGATACCCGTAGCATTAAAAGCACCTCATCCGACTGAAATGACTTTCATTTACTGATGGTTTTGTTCAGTTTGCTTCTAATGCACAAGTGTAGATAAACATTATGGCTGCACCAGCAAATAAGCAAAAGACTTTGCAGGGTTAAGCCAACAAACAGTAACTTAGGTCCCGTTTACACAACAGTAATTTAAGATGAAACGCAAAAGTAATTTTGCGTTTCGGCTCCTCATTTAAATGGAAATGGCATTTTAGCCGACCTGAAACAAAAACTTTTGAAAATGCTCTCTAGAGTGGAATTTTTCTGAAATGCTGCAGCCACCGTTGCTGTGTAAACAGCAAGCCAGAGTTTTCAGTAGAACCACTGACATCACACTCAGCTTTGCACTCTACACTTTCATTGCGAGAATGCCCGGACTACCATGTTTTGCTTGTGCTGCTGAATCTGCTGACTGTCTTTCAACAAAATGTGCATCTGTTGCTCCACTTCAGATACATTCAGTATGTCAGATGATCAGCTCACCTCAACTGAACTGAACTCAGCAGATTTCTTTGTCACTGTGTTTTTTGGTTTCAATTGAAACATGAAACATTGTCATGTAAACGGGGCCTCAAAATAAGCCCTCTGTGCTTTGCGCTGTTGTTGTTCAATAAAACAGCAAGGTGTACACAACCTAACACAGTATGCTGCTGTAGGAAGCACAAGAAGGCCACAATAACAAAAGGTGCAAGTAGTAACGGTGCATCTTGTGGTCAATAAGAAAAAAAAAAACGTTTGAAGTCATCAAGAAAAATTAGCAAAATCCTTGGAGAGATGCCTCTCTTTTGGATTTAAAATCGATTCGCGTCTTTTTTCTTTTGTGAGGCTACAACCAGTGATTTCTTTTAAAATTTAGTAGTTCAGCAACCACAGAGGTCAACAAGTAGGCTACAGGTTTCCAAAGAGTGGAATAATTAATTCCCACTATAAAGATATTTAAATAATTCTAACTTTTAGAAACAGTAACAAAACATGCCACTTTTGGTTGTGTTTTTATTCACTTTAATGAAGGGGGAGGAAAAAAGAAGAGGGCAGTTATTCTCCAATGGTGGCTTGATTTGTCAGCTTCGTCCTTTTTGAGAGAAACTGATATTTATTCACACAAGTTCCCATATTAATACTAATGTATTATTATCAAATGTATTATGTTTGATTTTCATACATCAAACCCACTGTGGCACTTAATTTCCAAATAATATTTGGGTCCTTCTTCGGTACTGAAACAATTCAACCTGTTAGAAATATAGTTCAACATGATGGTGGTTTCTGGGTTTTATAGCACACTCTGCACACAGGAGATCTGTCCCAAAACATTCATTTGTGTGATGGGGGATTTTTGGAAACCTGATACCAGCATTCAGTCTGAATTGTTCCCTTAATTTGGTGTAATTGGTGCTTTCAGTTAGAAAGTGAGGCTCTGTAGCTGCAGTTAAAACCAGGCAAACAGCCTTTGTCTTTGCCCTGAGTCTGTGCAATGTCACGTTTTTTTCCCTTCTTTAAATATCGTGAGTGATGTTATAAGATCCTATTATACGAGTGTACTTTAGGGCCAAAATCATGTTTTTGGCTCACTTTCAGTGTATCAATTGTCCATATTTATCTTTTCCTCTCTATATGCTGTCTTATTCACACGTTCTTTAACAGTCTGTCTGTGTGTCTGTGTGTCTGTGTGTCTGTGTTTGTCTCTCTCTCTCTCTCTCTCTCTCTCTCTCTCTCTCTCTCTCTCTCTGTAAGTGTAGGAGGTTTAGACTCAGAGTGGCTGATGGGAGAGTTTTGGCTGGAGCGTGAGCCTCGTCCCGTCCTGTCCTCTCCTGTATTAACACACAAGCCAACTGTTTACACTCGGGGGTCATGGACTCTGTGAGTGAAGATACCACTCATATCTCTCCCTGAAGTTACTTTTCCCCTGAGATGGACCATAATAGCCCATCTCTGCACCGCCATGGCAACGCCATACATGGCACGACAAGCATGAGTCATTGCTTTGCTGTCCTGAGATGGTGTCTGCTTTCCTGCGAAGTTTGTTTCACTTTAGAGTGATGGCATGTGAAATCCCTGACAGACTTCTGGTTAAGGTGAAAGCAGGGAGCTGATCAGAGAAATGAAACATGCTGGTGTAGGTTGTCGGTTTGGAATCTGTTACGACTGTTTTCTTCCAGCAGATGGTGTGTTATTAACTTTTTTCAGAATGACTGGTCACATTTTTCTCTTTTATTTTGGTGTAATTTTCCTCTAAGTTGCAAAATATCCAGTCTCTCTGAGAGTTGAACGTTTGAAGAAAGCTCACCATGAGGTGGAGTGCTCAGGATACACAAACACTGAAATGCTACAACAAACACGAATAGACTCGAGCTCAGGGCAAGTGTTACAGGTCAGAGCTGTTGAGAGGCCTGTGCCTGTGAAAACAAGGACATGTTAGTGATCAGACTTTCTTTTATGTCTATCTATGACATGACTTGAAGGAATGTGTGAGCTGGATTGCAGACAAGGAACAAAATCGTATTGGACAGCTGATGCTTGGATTAATTTGACCCCATTTTAACCTATGATACTATTCAGGGGTATAAGAACGACTGAAAGTTTTATTTTGTGTAGACAATAAGAAGATGTGTAGGGATTGAAATTTACATCTTAACACGGTTTTCAGCACAGTTTAGTGGATATAAAATTGCTTTTCTGGTGTGTTCATCTGAACACTAATAAAAAAAACTGTCTTATAAAAGGTGTAAACATTACAAGTTCACCCTCATTTTTAAATTGAGTGACAGTTAAAAAATGTTGATTTCCCAAATAGCGTATTTCTTTTACAGCCTTTTCAAGCACGTCTTCATCACTTTACTGCACAGTTTGAATGGATGCAAAAAAAAAAAAAAAAAAAAGAAGAGATGACTTTCTGAAAGCCCTCTGTATGCTGCTAGCATGTCACAGCCAATCCAATCAGCCTTACAGGACAGAAAGAGGGTACAGAGGAGCTCCCTGTAATTGCTGCTTTGTTCTGTATCTCCCACAGCTAAGTGGCCCCAGTCTCAGGCCCCCCGAGCCTCCCGAGGTCTGACTAAGTGAAGGCACACACGCACATGCCCACACAGTAGATGTTTACTTGTAATCATGGCATTTAGTTACAATAATTTATTTCGCTGTGAACATGACATGGAAAATACAAATCACTGCCGACCAGGGAGCTCAGAGCCAAGTGAAATGCTGTTATTATAGAGTTACAAAGATGAAGCTAGCTGACACTGTAGAACGTCCCATAGAGAGTGAACAGGAACAGTTTCAGGTCTGGAGATTTTTTCTAAAAGTCAGCAAAGGCTCAGCTCATTACAAAGACCTCTGTGAGAGCTGGTAGTTGTTGTAATTAAGAGCTGCATTCATTTAAAACAGGCCCAACAGTTTAAGAGAGCTTCAGCACAGAGGGACGACAACACAGGCAGGAAAACACGACCGTGACACAACTGATATTTCACACAGTAGTCTTATATGGATAAACTATGTTATTCTCTTTATTATATTCAATAAAGGAAATAATAGTTAATAAATTATAACACACATGTCGCAACACACACACACACACACACACACACACACACACACACACACACACACACACACAAACACAAACACACACACACATACATAGAGGCCTGCAGTCACTGGGTCACAGGGTTAACACAAGCCAATTACTAAAACAGTTAAGGAGGAGACAGGAAACACAATATTTACCACATGACTGCCTCAGTGATGTACTACACACACAGAAACATAGAATACTTTTTTTTGTTGCTTCTCTTATATTTTACTGTTAGAGAACAAATACACATTAGTTTATAAAATTTAAATAAAATATGTTTTGCCTCTTCTCGTGAAACGATTGTGACTATGTGTTTTATTTTTTTTATTGTAGATAAACTATATCTCTTCTCAAAACTATACTATTCAATATCTTCCAAACATATAACAGTGATAATTAAACCACAATTATCCTTTGCTTATCACAATCATGTCATGACAAAACATTTAAACTTCATTGTGTGCATGTTCTGAGTGACAGTGGAGTAATATTATTTTGAAAAAATGCAAACTGGAATAAAGAAAGATAAAATAGTGTCATTATGGGGCGGGTTTTTCAATAAGCCAATCATTTTTAAAGCCTCCATATTTCAACCACAGACCATATTAAACACAGACCATGAACAGCTCAGTGACATCACCAACCGGTTTCTGAAGAGGCTTTATGGAGGCCAAAGATGGCAATCATCATGTTGGAAATGCTGATCCTGGATGCTAAAGAGATTTAGTTGAGAAGCCACAGACGAGCTGCTTGGCAAACAGCTACAACACACCCTCCTTACAGTCAAATTGGTCATGCCAATCATTCTCAGCCTTCATTCAGAACTCAAAACAGATGAATATATGCTACTTGATGTTAACTGGATTTGTTAAAAAAATAAATAAATAAATAAAAAAAAGATACAGAGAGAGAGTGGGAAAGAGAGAGAAACCAATAGTTCATGAGTCAGACTCATATCAGAAAATCCATTTCTTTATGCACAGACAGTGTTCATGCTGTTCTTTGAAGTTGTGACAGGCCTGATAACTATAAATGTGTGGTTTATCAGACATGTTTATATTGGGGATGTTTGCTTTGACCCTGGCGTGTGGCTGTGGGACACTGCGGGGGGTCTCACTGCTTCCTGTTTATCACATCCTCCACATGAATGTCAAACAGTTTACCTAACAAGGTGCTCTCTCACTGTGTCATATCTGTCTTCTCCATGTTTTCTCCCTGTTAAATACAAGTATGTGCACACACACACACACACACACACACACACACACACACACACACACACACACACACACATATATATATATATATATATATATATATATATATATATATATATATATATATATATATATATATATATATATATATATATATATATATCACATATTAATGAGTAAAACAACTTAAAACTCCAAGTGTTTGCATGAAAGTGTGGAGAAAACACACACGCTCTTTCCAAATACACACACACATAAATGTGCAGACACTCCTGCAGACAATCGGGGGGTAAAAGTGAAACAGGAAGTGCATAGTTGAACATCATTTAACATAAGTGGTGTCATCATGAGGCCATAAGGTTTTTGCAGTTATACCCATGTCACTCATAAATGCATGTCATATAGAGTGAATTTGTATAGGTGAAATTTAACTACCTTCATGTGAAATATTAAATCATATGTATTTTAAAAAGGATGTTAAAAAATGATAGCTCAGTTTTAGTATAATTAATAACAGCTGATATCAATTTGTTCGCACTTAATAAGGTTTCTCCTTTTTGTCAAAATTCTTGCTTGTGTTGTATGTCTCTTTGGAAAAAAGTGTATGCTAAATGAAATTGTAGAATTATAGAATTGTAGAGTAATCATTTGTAGTTTTTCAACTAGTTGTTGTATTTCTCAGAGTAGGTCAGTGCTGAGGATCAGAATGCATTCACATTTATTTTGTCATTTAACCATCCTGAAATGCCCTCTGTTGATGTTACACAGAAGCTGAATAAAAGAATTCAAAATACAAAAAAAAAAAAAAACCTGATCTGAACAAAATCCTTTTCCCAATCAACAGACATCCCATAAATTTTAAGATCTCGCTTTACAGTTTTTATTTTGCACAGAATGGAAAGATAAGAAAAGAGATAAGATATACATTTTATATATGAAGAATAAATCACATTGTCACTATCATTTCATGAGAAGAATTAGAAAATACTTTATTTAAAAATTATGGGCGAGTGTGTATTTGGCTGTGAAGCAGATGTAGACAAATACAGAAAACAAAGACTATACAAAAATGGACAGCATGACATCTCGTCACACGTGAAAAATCCTCTATTATAAATTTATAATATTACTATTATGAATGTACTTATCCAAAATTATATTTACAATATGCTTTCTTATTATTATTTTCACTGTTTTTTTAAATTGCTTTTTGCTGATTTATGAGAAAATGATGATTTTATAAAACCAATGACAGAAAAACGTTAGCATGCTGCTGTAGCCACCACAGTCAATAGTTAAAGTAAAAGCAACCTGTGGGCACATGAAGCAAATAAGTTTATTGCTGATGGGAATTAAGACTTGTTATGGATTATTCCAAACAAATGTGTGCAAAGCAGCAGGTCTGATGAGCTCATCATGTTTCTTTCACTTCCAGAAAAACACTGAGAAACATTTTCTGGAATGACTCTGGTCTTTCTGTCTCCATTACAGAGCTCTCTCCAGATTTAACTGTCTCATAAACCATTCAAAGGCTACACAGATACACAGAGTAACCTGAGTCTGCATGGCAGAGAGAGTGAGAGATAGAGAGAGAGAGAGAGAGTTGGAGGAGGAGAATGAGGAGGAGGAGAATTGAACTAAAGTATAGGTATGTTCTATATGACAGACAGGAGGAGGTGGTGGTAATTTGTAGGCTCAGTTTTAGAGCTTTAGAGGACCTGCCATCTACCTGATATCCACCTTCCACTCTAAAACCCTCTGTGGGTGGCTAAATGTGTGTGGGTGTGTGCCTGTGCTTGTATTTCTCCAGTCATGTGCTTGAAAGGTATTAAATAAGGGCATGAGAATGATTTTATCTGTTATCTACTATGTCAGTTGCAGCTGAAGTCTAAAACATGTAAAGGCCTTATCATTTTATTTGACCTGCGGTCATCCACACGCTGCATCAATAAGACTTTTAATATTCTGCATATTAGATGGTATTTTGCAGGTTTCTTAATCTTTTTTCTTTTCTTATTTTAATGTTGTTAAAAGAAAATCTGTATTAAGATTCAGCCGAATCTAGGTAATTATTTTTGAACATGACTGGGTGGATATAATGGTGATCTGCACTATCCTAGGACTTATGGTTTACTTTTTTCAGGTGAAGCTCATCCAGGCCTGGGGCTGGCAGGTAGTCAGGAAGACTGGAGTTAAAACAGAAAAAATGAAGTGATCAGGAACCAAAATGTGTCTGGGAAAAAAAAGAATAAGACTCAGGCAGTATAAAGAATCATGTCAACAGGTAGATTTGGTGGTATCCATAACACCCTCCTTCCTTTTTTTTGTTTCCTATTCTCCATTTTTTAAAATCCATGTTATTCCTTTTCCATGATGGATGTGCGTGTGTGTGTGTGTATGTGTGTGTGTGTGTGTGTGTGTGTGTAGATTTATGAAAGTGCAAGAAAGAGGAAAGGAGTGAATGAGACAGCAGATGACTGTGAGCGAGTGTGTGTGTGTGTGTGTGTGTGTGTGTGGGTGGGTGGTCTTGTGAAACGAGAGCGCACAGCCATGAAGGTTCTACACTGCGAGTGGAAGTGAACTGTTAAAGGCCGCAAGACCGGCCTCAGTGAAATCACAATATGTCCAAATGATTAAAAAAAAAAATCTACACGGGGTCCCACAGAGACACACTGGTGTCCTGGCTGCTCCCCTCTACAAAGCAACGCTTTCATGAGGGGAAACCTTCATGGGTAGCCTGTTTCGCCTAATAAAGTTTCAATAGATTTAAATAGTAGAACAACCAAAAGCAGGTCAGGGAGGAACGAGCAGAGGGCCTGAGTCATGAGAGCTTTCCTCTGTCAGCACAGAGGAAGAGTAGAATGGCTGAAAGAGTTAGTCTCAGACAGTGGTTTCTTTTAATCAGGTGTAAGTTCTTGGATAAAGAGTTTTTAAAGTATGGCTTTGATCATCAAAAAAAAAAAAAAAAAGGGTTAATATGTTATTTTCTAGCTTTAAATAAAATAAAATGAAAACAACATTCTGAAAGTAAAGGCGCAACTGTCTTCAAGGTGAGAAAAAATTGGACAGGAAGTTATTTTGCTACACTGAGTCCACAAAGACGTTATCTGTGCTATGTTTGTTCTCTGTGTTGTGATGACAAGAGTGACAGGCACAAATTGAGCTCGTTTTTTGTTACTTTGGCAAAATATTCGGAAGGAAAAATATAATGAGTATAAAATAAATGTTAAAATAGCATGCAATGATGGAAAATGATGAAATAATTAAAAATACTTATTTAAATGAATTATAACTGAGCCTTTTTTATTTCGGGGGTTAAAAGAGGTTTTTTATGTTGCGTGTGAAAGTTTTCTTGTTAGAAAACTCAATTTAAGAAGAGTAACTTCTGAAATGTTGTACATCCATCATTGCATATCACACATAGTAGATATCTATGATGTACGCTTTCTGTGCTTTCCACTTCTGAAGATTTGCTCTGACCTCCTGCAGAGCAGTATCTGTGAGTTATTTCAATATAGAGATGGAGAAGATAGACATCAGCCACAACTATACCAGAGCTCTAGACTGTCACTCCTTTTTGAGGGCTTGGTCTGACATGAAATCCACTTTATCGTCAGAGTGCCTCTGAAACACACAGGCAGACAAATCTGCTCCAGTTCCATTTCCTTCAGTTTTCTTTCCCCCGTCTCTCTCACAGTCCACTGCCTCTCTCTGACAGGCTTCACTCTCTCAGCCTGTCTGTCTCTGTGGATTTCCTGTGGCCTCAGGGCTCCTCTATGTCCACCTCTATTACACACAAACACAGGCACACAAACACACACACACACATACACACACACACACACATACACACACAATCAGCTCAGTGTCTCAAGGGCTGTGATGATAGGGATCTGCAGTCCAGTCTACCACTTCCCTCTGGGGTCAGAATGGAAGAGATGCTGCCAATAACAGGGATGTTATTGGGATGTGTGTATTTATGTGTGTGTCTGTGTGTGCATGTGTCATGTCAGTCACTCTGTGCATGTATCCCTCTGAAAGTTTATCTACTTTAGAGAAGGATAAATTCAGACAGAAAAGAGAGGGAGGGAGGGAAGGCTGGAGAGGAGGGGGGTCTCTGCCCGTTGAGGGAGGATAAGGAGGGCAGAAGCTCTTGTGGCTGCAGGGCTTCAGCTTCTGCCAATGGTTTCCAGATGAGCCTCATTTGCCCTGCATTACTCTGATACATGGACTACTGTCCCCCATCCAAAGATGTTCATGTACTCCAGAGATGCTCAGTCCCTTAAATACACACCAAAAATTTAAGAAAAGAATTAAACAGGAACTCATTTAAGGAATTCAATACATTTTATAAGAGTGTATCATGTGTCGTTCTCCAGTATTTTTGTCATATAATTCAGTGAAGTTTCAGCATGACTGTAAAAAACTTGGAGCAAGTTTATCCAGTATAGCACTTTTTTTATTATTATAATTTTAGGTTGTTTCTAAGGGAACCTTTTGCTTCTGCTGTTCACAGAGGCACTGTGCTTTCCTCTGATTGGCCCTGAGCCGTTGTTGAATATTAAAAGGATCATCTGATCAGGAACATTTACTGTTCTTAAAAATCAACAACATGTTGCTTATCTTATACTGTACCTGATCAATCTTTACACACATACTCTGTTAACAACTCGACTTAAACATAGCCAAAGCTAGTTCATAAGAATTCCTCATAATCACCTCCGATGTTTCCCCTCAGGAATGATAACATCTGGAAAAATAATGCAGTCCATCCATCTGAGTCCCTTTAGAATAACTGTATTAAAACAAAAAAAATCTCCATTTGGTAACCAGGAAGGAAGAAAAATATAATGGGTTCACTTGTAAAAATTGATCAAAATCAACTAAATTGACTCACATTTCCAACACAGCTGCCTAAAAAATAAATAAATGAGTTAAACGGTGTGAGTTGATGGTAAAAGCACCTCATAAATTACATTAAATCATACTCTGTGTAAGACAGTGAGCCTCTCCCTTTAGAAGCCAAACTGCATATCTAGTTTAACTCTAATAAAAGGATGCCCGTTTCTGTTTAAATATTGTGACAGTTGGGTCAGTCTACTGGTTGTTTTTTTTAAAACAGGTAATAAAACACCTATTTTCATTATAACACCAAATATGTACACACACTTAATCCAATTCCCACAGAGTATTTATATATATCTGATGATCACATACTTTGTGCACACATTAAAATTTAGTGTAGCCTCAGGAGTGTCAGGCAGTTGTTGTGGAATTAAATACATGCACAAAAAAAGTCTTTTCACATTTATTTTGCATATTTCCATCTCTGAAAAAATACAGGTGAACATACAGATGAGCACAGATGAACATGGTTTGGTGGGCTGCAGAGCTTCTTCCCACGCATGACTCTGACTGCACAAAGACTCAGTGTTCATGGTCCCTCAGTGTGGCGATGCGTGACATGGCGGTGTGAAGCTGCCTGTAAAACCCACAGGAGCAGGTAAGGGTCACAGAAAACAGCATGCAAGGAGGGTCAGCCTGTGCTGTCTCACTGTGTCTGTGCAGAGTGTGTGTGTGTGTGTGTGTGTGTGTGTGTGTGTGTGTGTGTGTGTGTGTGTGTGTGTGTGTGTGTGTGTGTGTGTGTGTGTGTGTGTGTGTGTGTGTGGTTGTCCACCGTTGTATTTTTGGAAAGTACATGGTACATTAACTTGCACAGATTGCTTTTGCACTCACAGAGGGTTATCAGTGAATGTGAGGATCCACACACCCCAAGTATGTCACAATGTAGACACATTACACTCACAAACATGCAGTTTTCTGCAGCCACCCAACTACACACACACACACACACACACACACACACACTCACACACACCAATCTTGGGCCCCCATATGGTACCAGTTTTGACCTTCTCCATTCAGCATCCAAAATCAGAAGTTATCATCAACCAAAGATGGATACATGTGTGAAATGGGGATATATCATTAGCAATAGTTAGCAGCTTCACGGTGTTTACATTATTGATACACAGCTCTTGGGGTCTGTCAAACAAGCAGTGTGGATAAATACGTCTTCCAGGTGGAGCAAGCGATCACCAGGAGGTCTGCCCCCACCCCCCTCCAGCTAATGTCGCTACACCTCAAGATCGATTGATACTTTCATTAGCCAATTGGATTTGGCCGAACCTCAATGCAAAGTCTGTGTTTGTTATTGTGGGAAAAGAATGGGTCCATTGGGGATAAAGCTGGCCACACTTATAAAAAAGGACTGGAGCAATGGTGACAGAGGGGAAAATAAAGAGAGGTAGGAGAGAGGGAAAGGAAGAAAGTGTATAAAATTAAGAATGTTGAACATGAGGTAAAGGGTTCACTTCAGAATAAAAAGGTGAATGAACACAACTATTTATCGTGCACATGTGCATGCATGTGAATGTGCAGGTTGTGTTGCTCCAGTGTACGTCAGACAGCGTGAGTACATGCCGGCAGGCTGGTGTAACATCTGGTTTCCATGAGGGCCTGAGGAGGCAGAGAGCAGCCAAGTACAGCACAGAAGGTATTAGAGGTAATTTACTTATTAGAGAAAAAAAGAGTCAATCTCAGGAGCTGTAATTGTAAATGGAGATGGGGCTTATCTGAAGGACTATCGGAATCCCTGCGGGGGGAAACACAAGCAGGCAAGCAGTGGCACTTAAACACATACTGTACACATGCGTACGTCATGGTTACAAACACAAACATGCATAAAGACATATCCACGAGACTCAATTTTACCTTATTTTATTAGATTGCTTTTACTTGTGCTTATAAATTGTATTATCTGAGCCGATAACCCTTTGTTTAAACATATAAGGGGGCTGATAAATTTTTCAGAAGTCATGACTTTCTGTTCTGCTGTAAAGGCTGACTGTGAGCCCAGACTGACAGAATAAATACCAATCTGGACATCAGTTCAGGCAAACCAATCAAATCATTTTAATTGTTTTTTTTTTTTTTTTTCATCAAATCGACATTTAATACTGATGTCTCACACCTGCTTGAGAGTAAAATTTACCAGCTGGGTTCAGTAGGAAGATCCCACATCCCAGTTTTAATTCTCAAGCTTTTCTTATATTTCCAGTATGTTGCAGTAAGATTATGATTAAACATATAGTACATGATATTTAAGGTAGACAATGAATGGAGTGATAAGACTGCCTTAAAGAGAAAAGGAAATAAAGTGGACGTGACACAACAATGGAGCAGAGACACATCCACAGTAAACTTAATGAAAAAAAAATTCCTCTTCAAGGAAAAACAGACATTAAAAAAATAATATATGTCATTACAAGGGACTAAAACATTTTTGATGCACAATGAAAGAGACAAATCCATTTATAATAAAGTAACATGAAGTAATGAAGTAACATGTGACAGAAGATACTTTTTTTCATTTTTCTGTTCTTTACATCATATCTCACGTTAAATAAATTGTCATTTTCTTGGTTTTTTCAACTTTTGCTTTTATTTTTAACAAATGACTAAATTTTTCTTTGTTACTTACTGTAATGCCTTTTCATTTGGACATCTTTTGTTTATTCAGTATTCTCATCTCTCAAGTTTCTCCTCTGATTCCATCTATACATCTTAAGTATAAGTAATTATTTTGAAGTTACCGTGCACTAGTTTAATCAGATTCAAATTCTCTGAATAAGAACAACAACAAAAAAAGATTCTTTAAGGCCATACGCAGCCCCTGTGTTAATGTAAATTTCATGTGTGATTTTGACATTTATGGGAGTTTTTATCAAGTTTTCAAGAAGTTTTTATCCTCCTCCCTCAGCTCGCCTTTAAATCTTAAACCAGAGAAGTCTGTCACTGACTGTTTTCTGTCAGGCTTTCCCACACAGACTCACCAGAATAAAGGCCTCTCTCTCTCTCTCTCTCTCTCTCTCTCTCTCTCTCTCTCTCTCTCTCTGTGGTGTTAGCTTTGGTTTCTTGGCCAAACTGGTTCTGTTGTTCCACAACATGTGTAGATCCGGGCTGGAGACCCAAATAGTAACTCGGCGAGGTTTCTTTGCAGTTGGGATGACACCATTGCAATAAAAAGCAACAATTATTTTCCTGGCCATTTCAAATGTGCGTCACACTTGACCCGAGCACGGTGGAAATAAACCAGAAGCAAGGCCTGAAAAGTGGAAGGGCGACATGAAGGAGGGAAGAAAAATGTACGAGTCTTTCAGACAGTCTGATAATGTACTGTACAGACCCACTATCACAGCAGGAGGTTGTGGCCAATAATCTTATCATCATCTGTATCAGCTTTTAATGCATGACACTTATCTCTCCTCTAACCAGACTAAATGTTCACTCTGAGTGTATGTTGCTACTGAAGCTGTCACACTGAGGTTATTTCACTTAAGGGCACAAAGGGATGACATCAGGATCAACTTCTCTGGAGGATGGTAGCAGTTCTCTGTTTATACATCTGATGATGCCTTTGTGGCTGGTTAGTCATTGTTAGTGTATGTCTGCAGATAGCTGAGCACCTTTTCAACTATCTTTGAAAGCCAAAGCCATTAACTGGTGGAAAAGAGACCTGGGAAACCTGTGTACGAGGATCACCCCAACCCTATCTACCCTCAATCTCTGAGTGGCTGGCCTGATCTGAGAGTTGTCTTCATATGACCTACATCTCTGCTGTACTCCCCCAGATAGAAGCCTTATCCTGGACTCCACATCACACACCGAGCAGACATCTGCCCCTGTCCTGACTCGGCTGAAACTGGATAGTCTGAAAAACACTACAGTCTTTATAAAGCGAACAATACTTTGGTCTGTGGACTATTTTGATCCTGAAATCAGACACATTGGCTTCATACACTCAGACGTGTGCAACCAGATTTCGTACACCATCTGTGTTTTATCCTCCAGCTCCCACGTCTCGAGGTGATGAAGAGAATAGTAAGCCTGCATACTTCCCCACGTCCATGTGAATTTTTCTGCTTGTGTGGTCATTAAGCAACATTTCTTGGCAGGAAAACTGAATCAATTAAATCCACCTCTTTGATGTTCTGGTGTAAAAAGATGAAATGAGCTCTTATCAGCTAAATTTATTTCTGAAACACATTTGTCTTTGTATACTTATGTTTGCAAGAGCAGCGAAGAGACTAAAGCCTCTAAAGCCTCCCTTTGAAAAGACTTTAGAAAAAGAATCGCTCTAGAAGCTGCTCCTCAACCAACACAGCTTCTGGTGAAGAATTCATGGAATAAACGTTTTAACTTTACACTCAGAGACCTCAAACTGGTTGGTTATGTTTGAATATTAAACAGATAATAGCATTTTTGATTCATGCAACTTATTCACTGCTGATCTGCTGTGAGGTGTGATTCTGTTATTTCTGCAGAATAAGGTGGACGCACTACAAAACATCTGACAGTGTTGCAATCTTTTTTGTAAGAAGAGGTTTTATGCTTGTTGCCATTACACAAGTTATAACTCAAAAGTTTCTTTACTTATCTTAATCTGGTCTGTTTGAAATTTCTGCTCTGCCTTTCACAATTTGTTCTGTCACATCAGTGAGGTTAACTAATGATGCATAATCATACACCTGAACAAACAAAATGGATAAGGAATGATGAAATTCATTTCCTGAAATGGAACGATGAGACCATAGACCGTATAAATAATGGACATAGTCTCCGTGACGTCACCCGTCTGCTTCTGAAACAGATTTTTGAAGCAAAACAGCCGGCGTGGCCATATTGGAAATGAGGCAGGCTGTGAGTCTCAGCAGTAACAGCCATAGGATGCTCCACAGTCACGTGATCTGAGCTGTGCCTCTGATTGGATGAACTGGTGATCTTAGTATTGTGAATCTGCCAAGTTAGAAAAAAATTCACCCCCAAACATTGTGTGCCGTTAGCAAAATTAGCGATTCAGACGGAGACATTCTTTGTACCAGGCTGTAAATGTGCTTATTTTGGCCATGAAAACAGCTTTTTTTGGCTTGGTGTGTACGTGACTACTCCGGTACTACGGTACTTCCGGAGCCAGCGGACACTCAGTAACAGCAGACTTTAGCACTTCGGCATTGTCTCATATTTTCAGACCGGAGGTTGCCGCTTGGATGAGACCATAGACTGTATAATTAATGGACGTAGTCTCCGCGACGTCACCCATCTGTTCCTGAAACGGACTTTTGAAGCCAAACGGTCGGCGCGGCCATTTTGGAAATGAGGCGTGCTGTGGGTCTCCACAGTAACAACCATAGGACGCTCCACAGTCACGTGATCTGAGCTGTGCCTCTGATTGGACGAACTGGCGAGCTTGATATAGTGGACACTGCCGATTTCGAAAAAAATTCACCCCCCTCACAGTGCGTGTCGTTAGTGAAATTAGCGATTCAGACGGGAGACATTCTTTGTACCAGGCTGTAAATAGGCTTATTTTGGCCGTGAAAACGGCTTTTTTTGGCTTGGTGTGTACGTGACTTCTGGTACTTCCGGGGCCAGCCTCAAGCGGACACTCGAGGAACAGCAGACTTTAGCACTTCCGCATTGCCTCATATTTTCAGACCGGAGGTTGCCGCTTGGATGAGACACAAGAAAAGTTTTTATCAAACTTTGATAACAATATTCCTGCCTGTATGATGTTGTCAAAAAACTGCCATGACAGACTTAAAAGAGAGAAATGTTTGCAAGACATAACATATGCATGTCAGGAACCAGGTGATTCACTGCCATCAACATCTCCAGGTGTCCTTTCTTTGCTCGCTGCAGCCAGCAGCTGGGAAGCTCCAAGCTCTCAGGTCTCTTGTTTTTCTGCCCTGCTTTGTCCAGATTTAGCCGGTACAAGAGATACTTCCTTTGACAGAGTTTTCAACAGATTATGAAGCAAACCAATATTAGAAATGATGCCAAAATGTGATCCACACCAGCAAACAAGACAATTATCAGCAGGATAGATTATTTAGGAATAGTTATCGTATGTGTCTCTCACTTTTCTCAGGTCAGTTTCAGACAAAGTTAGTTAAAGCATGCTCCATGAACTGTTTTTTTTTATTATTTTATTTTAAACACCAAAAATTCTTACTGAGTGATCAATACAGGATATTTTTTATCAGGAAAACAATTTTTACTGATAAAGAAAGAAATCTGAAAAATAAACATAAGTTGCCACTTTGTCGACAGGGGAAAGTCAATACAAACCACATGGTTCCACAGGAGCTTTAATTTTGTGTAAATTATGTGATTTTTTTCTGTAAGTGGAATAAGTTTTATGAATTATTGTTTGTTGCTGTCTGGGTCATTAAGAATCTCCTCTTATAAAAAGAAATGCTCCCCTCCTGACCCTGCTGCTGTGTCTCCACCAACCAACACAACTTAAACTCACCTTTTCTCCTCAGGGACAAGCCACAGCATGGTAAGCAGTGTTAGCTTTCAGTTTCTGTCATTTGTTTGTATGTTTGGGGTGGGGGTAGGTTTTTGGATTGGGAAGACAGTTGTTGGCACCTAATCCATTGATTGATGGTGTAGATTGGGTGGGCCAGAGCTCACTAAGAGGAGGAGTGTGGGGGTGATGTCTGCAGTCAACTGTCTGCAGCCTGACTGAACCTCATTTACTGGCGGTCAGAGGAGTCTTACTCCTGATAAAGCAGACACAACCAGAGAGTCCACCTCCAGGAGTTCCCTCCACACAACAGTGTTTAGGAGTATGGTAAAATATCTCAGCGTGTGTCTGTGTGTGTTACCGTAAGTTGGTGTGTGTCAGCTTGCTGAAGCCTCTCTGCTGAGTTTACGAAGGAGAGCTCCTTGTCTGTTCTGTGTCTCAGTGTCAGGGTGACTTTACTACACTGATCTGGCTCCTTTCTTCTACTCCAACACTCCAAAAATGTTTTCCTTTACCTCCTCTCTCTCCATGGACATCATTTTGGGAACCATAAAAAACAATGAAGCCACTGTAAACACAAATCCACATTATCTTTTAAACTTTGCACAGTCTAAATTCAATTCACTCCTGAAAAAAAAAGTATTGAAGATACCTCAGGATTAAAATCAAAATATTGTTAAATCATGCTTATATTCAGAATTTTGTCACCATGAAAACACAGGTGATCTGGCATACTGAGGAATTAGGTGGGCCAATGCACTTTGGGGCCTCTATGATTATATCTTTATAGGAAAGTAATGATTTTTTTCCCTTTTCCCTCTAGCTCAGATTATAAATTTCAGGATGAAGTACAACATCAGCGTCAAAACAATGAGACGGTTACCGGAAGTACACAAAGACAAAGAAGTTATGTGCTCAATGTTAAAGGACTTTTAATAAAGATAATCAAAATGTTTACAGACTTTGCAACCCTTGCAGTTGGCACATTCTGCTACCATAGCCCTCACTGACATGTGCCAACAGGTGGAGGGAGGAAGGACAGGTATGTGTGGCATTATTGGTCAGAGAGTAGTGTGTGTCAGGGGAGCTGAAGGTCATCATTCGGACAAGGAAAGAACTGAACTAATAACATACATTTACATGCAAACGTTAGCCAGGACAAATACTGAAGTTTAAGGCCTCTCTGTGGGCGTAAGTTTGTGTTTGTGTCCAGTTAATAGAAAAAGCAAATCCTCACAATGGAAGTACTCAGCAATGAGATGGAGGGGAGCAGATGTATGCAATATAGTACTAAATACAAAAGATGTAAAAAGAGAACTGACATAAGTTTGTGAATGTAAAGTTGTAAATGAATGAAAAGCTGAAGTTCTTTAATTTAACTACACTGTGCAGAAAGTTTAGGATTGTATACATGCACACAGAGAGTCAATAATTTTAACAACAATAAATTCAACAGCAAGCGATCAGCTGTTTATATCAAATAATATCAGTCAACTGCTGGTCAAATATTAATGGCTGTCAAGGATCGTGAAAGTGGCCGGTTGAGTTTGTGTCCACCAATGTTTATTTTTAGCCACAGAAGTTCATTCGAGGCTGGCGGTGATCTGGTTTTCATGACAGGTGTTGGATTCTGTGTTAATATAGCTCCAGCTAACACTTAGGAGCCATCATTAAGCATTTCATTCACAGCTTAGAGAGGGCATTTGGCTGACACTGCATGTGTTTGCTGATTGCAATCTTTGGCACATAGCAAATCATTTTTTGAGCATTTGAGTCGAAGTAAATGATGTTTCTCTTATTTTTTATTTCTTAATTATTTTTTTTTCTTGTAAGCAGAGCCTCTGCATCTTTCAAAGATTTGACTGAGATAACATAAAGAAATGATGAAGATCTGATCGACACGTGCTGCTGATTTGCAGAAAAGCTGGTAATGTACATAAATGAGAAAATGAGCTGCTTTCCTTGCTGTTACTTATACTAAGATTTTTATGAATGTACTTTTTTTTCATTTCATTCAAATATCCAGAGACTTTTAACTCCCTCTCACTCCTTGTCTGTCTTTTGCAGATCTTTAATTATTCATTGTAATACTTCATACTGCTTGATAAAACTTGGAATGCAATAATCCTGTCACATGTAAATTTGCATAACATCAAGATCAACATTGAGATTCTGTCTGCAGACAATCATGCACATGTGGAGGGTAGGTCATGCTCATATAAGAGTACAGTGTACTTGTGTTCTGTACATTCATTGCTCTTGGCTTCAATAATCCTACATCTTTCTCTCCATGTCGTGGTCCAGAGAGATGCCTTGACCACAGCTGTCTGTGTGGCCTCCTTTGTTGTGATGTGGGGCTGCTGCTCCTTTTCCAGAGAAACCACGGTGTGTCACAGCCACAGAAATAGACCTGTGTTTACATCACCTTAAACCCAGCCCGGTGCTTGTTTTTAAAGATGTTCTGTGGTGAACTCTGTGGAAAAAATGTTTCTTTTCTTTTGGGTTGGAAAAGAAATCACCAGGTGAACATATAATATCTACTATGGTTGAATTAACAGGAACCTTACATTGTGAAGCCATGTCCTGTTTTTTTGACGGCTTTATAAAATTGTTCAAGTGGTCTCTGTGTTAACTTAAATGTGTTTTTCAACTAACTGTCAAAACTAGTGTGCAGCTGAAGGGGTATCAGTGGTGTCCACTGTAGTACCTCAGGTCAGTTTCAGGTTGATTGCCATGGAATAAGGACGTTCCTTTGATTTTTTTTAGCATTGTACAGGACTCCCCCTACAGGATATAGAATGAACTACAAAGAAAAAAAAACAGTTCATTGCAACTTGGATAAAGTCAGTTTACTTGACCTTGACAGTCCACATATTATATACATGGTTTTATTTATTAAACATTTTAATTAAGACTGAGTATCACAACCAATTAAACATTTTCACATCACCTGTTCCAGCCTCTGTTTCTTGTTTTCTTTCTTTTTAATTTTCTCAAAAATCTTAATAGAAAAATAAAACAAATGTAAGAACAAAAAAGTCAAAATATATAGTACTTGTATTCAAATCAGATTATTCAAACAGCATTTTTCATTTGATGGACTGTGAATGTAACATCAAGCTAAACACACCAAATCACTCCTTTTGAAAACATTACATCCAAATATAGAGGGAAAAAATAATCATGATATTAGTGATCTCAGTTTTGTTTCATTTTATTTTATTTTATTTTTTTAATCTGTTTAATCTTTTAAGTCACATCTTTATGAATCACACTCACTTCATTTGGTGTATTTTTCAATGGGTCACAAAATTAAATTCTTTACTATAGGGGTGAATTAGTTACTGTAGCTTTTAAACCAAATGGTTTAATTTAAAAACTTGCCCAAATATATTTACTGCGTTTTTTCAGATGCTATAAAATTTTCCCAAGTCACATGCATTACCTTTTTTTCACTTCCCCTCAGCTACGTCTTTAAAAAATCTTACTGCACATTATTTATTTATTTGATTTTATTTATTTATTTATTTATTTATTTTACCAGCAGCTAACAGTTTCATGGAAAGACATGAAAGTCTTGTAACCATTTCCCTCAGGTACCTCCAACTGAGGTGGACAAGAAGAAGTCTTTAGATGCCCCCTTTTTGCAAATAAGAACGATAAGGCCACCAGGTTGCACTGACATGCCAGCTAACAGTTCATTTTACCATAAATGTAAGACAACAGAATACACGGCATAAAAGATTAACACTGTTCATGATTCTGTAAAGCTTATGTCATGTTCTGTTACAAAATGACATTTCTAAAATGAATGCATTACTTTTAATTGTTTATATATAAATATATCTATAGATATCTGGATCTTTAAACAGATTAAGTTATGTACTGTTTCTGTCTTGGGGATCTACTATGACTAACTAGTCTTAGTTTTGCCACGGCTCATGGTTTATGTGAGTAAACTACATACATCAGATGAGTGTCTGATAAGATGTCAGGGGTCAGATCTGAGTGGTCATCTCCTCTCCTCCTCTCCTCCTCTTCTCTCGCACAGCAAGCCATAAATCACATGACTGTGTCTGGGTGCTGTCAGGCCGGACTGCTGCCCACCAGGGTTAAACCAACAGAGGCCTGAGAGAGGAGGAGCACAGACAGAGAGAGGCCTGAAGAAATGCAGCTTTGTCTTTTTCACTGACAGCCGTACAACCATGTCAGCGACAAAAGCAACTCTCACCGCAGACGCACGATTGACACTCACTCTTGCATTCACTTGCTCTTCAGTTGGTCCTAAATTTTGGAATTGGCATTTTTAAAATAAAATCTAATATGAAATTATATTTTAAAAAAAGTTTTAACTGTAAATTTATGAACTAACTAATAAAGTCTTTGCAATTTATTTTTTTCCTCATTTTTTCTAGCCAATATCACAAAAAGTCTGTCAACCTCATCAGACTTTCTCAGTTGTTTTTTACGGTGTGAGGGTAAGATTATAGAAATATTTACACTGAAAAAAACATTTTTTCTGATTCTTCTGTTGAACACAGAGTAAGACTGTGGATTAGTTTGATCAGTGTCATTTTCTTCACGTCGTCTAACTCCAATATTTTTGTTTATGGTCAAACATTTCTCACCACATTATTGTTGAATTTCTTCCCATGCAGTGACTTATTTTAACTCTCCTTCTGCTGCTGCTTCGTCTTACCCTTCCTCTGTGTCCCTCCAAGAAGAGGCTGGAGTAGAGGAGGCCTTACTCAGAGCTAAAGATAGAGATCCTTAGAGTGTTCATCTATCTTCTGTGACAGTATTGTAATCAAACGTTGAAGATCCTGCCTACATGCCGGACCTGACAAGAGGCTCGAGCTGTCCTGAGCTGGCTGGACAGCTGCCAACCCACTGGAGGCGTGCAAGTAAACACAGCATAACCCTCATCCTCGATCTAATACCAGAGCACAGAGGACACATTTATACAGTGCTGCTAGGAGATGTTGAATAACATAATTAATTAGGACTCCTTCTGATGACACCAGTGAGAGGACTCCGGCTGTGTGCATAAGTCTGAGATTATATCAAAAGTAAAATAGATCATCATTCAGAGACAAAGACAGTAACCAAGTTCAAGAAACCAACTTTGTTCCAATGGCTCTGTTAAATAATGTCATGTTACTTAATAAAGGATTAATTAAACAATCAGGGCTTTGTTTGACATTTCAGACTGCTAAGTTTTCAAAAATGCCAAATATGGCAACATTATCAGACCAAGACAAAGAATTTGTGCATACTAGCATACCCAGATAAGTAATTTAAACTAACTTTTTGTCCCTTACAGATGTCTGATGTGGGCTTTCTAACCTATACTGCAGCCTGTCACCAGGGGGAGCTCTGAAAGTCATGGCTTCACTCAGGGTTCCTGTTTTGTTTTTTTATTTTGTTTTGTTTTGTTTTTGTTGTTTTGTTTTGTTTTTGTTGTTGTTTTGTTTAGCAGGGGTCACTTAGATGCATGTGACTGGTTTTAAGTAAATGACTTTCTGAGGTTTTGTATAAGTTCTCTTTGTACAGTCTGTAATAGTGACATGTGTATCTATTTGAATGTAGTATCAGAGTAAAAGTTTCACATCTTGACCAATGCCAGAATTTCCAACATGAAACAGGAGTTGTCTGCAGCAGGGGGCAGGATGGGAAATAGATGACACTGAATGACTCAACAAAGTAGTGAATTATATTTATTGCAATCAGTCAGTGCTGCCATCACATAAAGGAAGTATTTCCCATTCTTTGTCTTGTTTTGAATCTTACTCTGGTAATTGTAAAAAGGTGGAGGGAGACAGAGAGCAAGAGAGAGAGAGAGAGAGAGAGAGAGAGAGAGAGAGAGAGAGTTTAGCAGGATGTTATCAGTATCCTGTCTGTGTGACCTTCTGATATAACATTCATGTTAGACAGTGATCTTCTGACTTGTGTTCCCACCTCTGCTAATTTTTAGCGTGCCAACATGATACAGGGAACAAGATAGATATCTTACAGGCGTCGTGATGTACTTCTTGCTATTTTGCCCTGCCACATCCCCGCTAAACATTTCAGACCTGCTTAAGCAAACCAAAATTTCTTGTTGCTACATTGCCAAAAACTGGAGTTATTTAACAGGGAACAGAAAAAAACACTCCTTATTCCAAGTAAAGTCCTCCACCCTCCACTATCTCACACACTTACTCTGAACAAGGGGAGTAAATTACCCAGAGGATCACTACTCCCCAACCAAGCAGATGGATGCTCTCACTGCGCAGAAGGGTGAGCAGTGTAACAGAAAAAAAGAAAAACGTCATGCGTGAGTGCATGCAGCCAGAGAAAGAAGTTATTACAAGAGAAATAAGAGAGAAAGAGAGGAGAAGGGGAGAAAGGAGGCTCTGTAGCTCTCTGAGAAAGTCTGTAAATGTGGGGAAGGTGAAAGAGGAAGGCAGGAGGGGATTAAAGGTTAGAGGTAGGGTGGTGGTTTGAGGGTGTATGCTTGAGCCAGTCTGTGTAATGATGGATGGACAGGGCAGGAGAAAATGGATTTAAGAGATAGATGTTTCGTAGTTTTTAAGCCAACCCTAAAATTGTACATTATTCAGCAGAGGAGATCAAGCAGACACTCCTTACTGTCATAATAATACAAAAATCCTCATTTACACATAAGCTTGTGCAAAAAAATAACCTTATTAACATTTTAAGCAAAATTTTTGGCATCAGGAATACAGTAGAAGACCAAACCAATGTAAAAAAAAAAAAAAAAAAAAAAAAAAAAAAGAAGAAGAAGAAGAAGAAAAAGCTTTATAGGACCAATTTAGAGTGTGGGCAGCATTTATCTGAGGTCAGGCACAGGAAGAATTCCCCTGTGTTCAGGTATCACCAAATGGCATCAGCTTGCTCCATCTCAAACTGCTTTTATTACAGGAAATTGCGTGTGGAATGAGAACCAATCTGTCTCCCTGTATGATGGAGGGGGAGCAGATGACGCAGATGGGGTTGAAGAATAAAGTAGGGAGTGAGCTGGTTGAGCCAGTGTGTGACGTTAAAACACTTGAGAAGAGGATATGTTTCAAAGATGAGGTGATGCTTACTCATCTCTGGTCTTAGTGAGATATTAGTTTTATTTTCAGTTTCAGAAGTTTAATTAAACACAGGTCGGGATTAGGATAAAAGTAAAGGTCACAACAGAGAGATATTGAATAGATAATTAGATTATTAGCCCTGCCCTGACATTTTGAGTTAGGGTAAGTGTGTTTGTATTTGTGAATGTCATGTATGTGCGTGTGGTCCTGTTGTAATGATAGATGTGTGTAGAGGGAGGAGCAAGAGTTTGGGGGGCAATAAACAGAGAGACATGCATGTAGGAGGTCTGGGTGCAGACTGAAGCCAGAGCTGTCAGGATCCCAGACAGAGATACAGACAGATCTCATCCCTCCTCACGCTGCCACTCCATCTACACGAAGCCATAAACTACACCAACCATCAGCTTATGAGCACGAGAGGGGATAAGTTCACTGTGGAGCCAAAACTGAACCATGAAGGATTTAAAAAAAAAAAAAAAAAAAAAAAAAAAAAAAAAGACATGTTCATTATGAGTTTGCAAATGTATTTTAGGATCACCACGATTTTGAAACCTTCGCTCTCTGCCTTACTTAATTCCCAGTTGTTGCATTTAGTAAGGCTTGAAATAGACAATCTAGCCACAGGTTTCTAATCTTCTACATGTTTTGTTGTTTTGTTGTTTGTTTGTTATTCTCTTTTGAAGGTTAGGTAGAAAAATAAAGAATTAGACACCAAACGCACACAGAAGTTGCCACACATACATAGGAACAACACTGTGGTGAGCATTTACACTCATAAAGTTAAATTTGTCAACTAACTTTATGTTCTATAACACACTGAAAATGACATCAAACAAACACAACTAACAATTATAATGATGCCGACACACTTAAACACTGCAACGTTAACTGCCTCATGACAGAAAATAAAAAATAAAAGATGAAATTGTAATTATACTCCAAGGTCACTGTTTTCATCCCTTCGCTCATTCTTTTCTTTGTAAACCAACCACTGTTAAACTAACTGCACTGGGTACTGATATGAAATAATTAAGCTGACAAGAGTCTGTGACTGAAGCAAATAAGACAGAGCCATGTGAAGATCAACTTTAACAACCTGCTCTCTGAACATTTACCATTACTCACAGAACAGAACAGAAGAGTTGAGCTTAATATGCAATGAGTGATATAAAGAAATGCGTACACCATCCGTCAAAAAGAGATAAATTCACACCAAGAAATGTATGTTTCTGATATGAGTTACCAAAATGAATGTTATTGTTGATGTTCTCTTTTCTGTTTCTCTTCATCTGCCGGACACCTGGATTTCCCTTCAAGGAGTAATAAGGTACATTCTATTCTATTCTATTCTATTCTATTCTATTCTATTCTATTCTATTCTATTCTATATATATATATATTTTTTTTAATCCAGGAAAGGGGTTTAAGGTTCATGGTTTTCTGCTCTGAGAGGCAATTTTATTTTTCAGTCAGTGGGACAAACAAAACCATTTTATAAAAGAAAAAAAATAGTACACCCACAACATTTAAAACAGCAACAACAAAACACTGTGTTGCATCATGTGGCATTGTTAGGCAGGCCAGTTGCTAAAGGGTTTCTCTTCCTATTTGTCCTGCTTTTTGGCACAGCATATCTGCAGCCAGAGGAAAGCAGCTGAAACTCTCCAAAGAGAGGAAGGTGCAGGTCAGCCTCGATGGACTGGGCTTCACTGAGGGTCAGTACAGGCTCAACATGTCAGACAGGGATGTGACGGCAGTCTTGCTGATAGTCTGGAGTCTGTTCTTATTTTTCAGATCCGTCGACCTGAAAAGGTCACCAGAGATCTGATAAAACAGGAATTTCACTGCATAAAAGTCATTTCAATGTTTTGTTTTGTTTTGTTTTGTTTTGTTTTGTTTTGTTTTTTAAAAGCAACACTATTACAAAAATGTAAAAATTAGACTTAAAACTCAAGATGTGAGATATGAAAACTGTAAAAATGCAATGAAATCATTAATATTATGTATCAGATGGCATTTGTTTGTATTTTTTGTTTTGTTTTGTTTTTTTATTTATATGAAGAACCACCCAGTGGAGGTGATTCCAAGGACGTCTCACAGCCGGGCAGGATGGTGCGTGCAAGTGTGATTCGTGTGTGAGTGTGAAAATGATCATGTTATGTGTGTATGTTCATGAAGGTGGAAGCCATCCCTCTTCTGACCCTCTTTGGGCTCAGGGGTCACACATTGTTCAGGAGGATGCAGACACCAGGCTGATGGATGACCATTCAGACTGTTTCCCTGGGTTCACGTTTAGTCGGGAAATCGTAATTCAGCCCCTCAGAGAGGCTAGGTCCTCTCTTCTCCTTCTTTTTGTCCTGGATCCAGGATGCGATGAAGAGCTCTGTTGGCTGAGCTGAGCTTTAAGGAGAGGTGGAGTAAATCTTCAGACACAGCTGTCCCCTCTTTACACTCTGCAGAGTTTAACTGAGCTGGGGACTGAGGTCATATATGGTGCACACAAAAATACAAGGCAGTTTTTCTCTGATGCTTCACTGCATACACACTCTGGTACATTTACACAAAGTTTGTTTTGTGCAGGATGTGATTTAAGGATGAAACACTCGTGATGCAGTGTTGACTGTATCTGTTTATGAGTCTCAGTATCCACTTAAAAGTTATTCTTAATATTCTGTCAGATCTGTTAAACCTCAAAAGTAGTGTCAGTAACTCAAACACAAACTTCTGGGTTACAAATAATGCAGTTCAAAGCCCTGTTTACCCTGTCAGGTTTCTAATTTGAATAATCGGTTCAGTGTTATTCTCTCCATTAAATTGTGACTATTTTGACTATATTAAAAAAACATCAACAAGAAGTTTTGCTCTTGAAATACAGTTGCACATGACTTCTCCTCAGAAAGACACGAAAACGGATCATGACCTCTGCTCCCTGAGATCTTCAGTGACTCTCACAGGGTTCAAGTCCAATTCAGTTTCATCATGTTGTTATGCCAGTTCACACTAAATTTTGCTGGGTATTGCAACATCAAAACTCCTTTTCATGTGAGAGTGAAGACAAAAAAAGTCCCTTTCTCATGAAAACATGCTTGTTCAAACTACTAAAGGTACTCTCACATCCCCAAACTTTGAAGGAACTCTCTCTATGTCATGCCTAAAATAACGCAGAAAAACAACTTTCTCTTGTGAGTTTCTCACAAAGTCCTGAAGAGGACTCAAGGACAAGTTTGAGCCGGTGCTCACCTCTCAAAACACCGTGGGTGGGGGGGGAATGGGGGGCAGACTAGTTTGAAGACATCGTCCATTAGTTTCCCAAACTTTTCGACGTAATGACATCATAGGTCACTTCAGCTCTCTAATGGGGCTGATGACCAAGACTGATGACTCCTCTGCTCGACACACGCCATCACCAGCAGCGCTCCCTGCCAAGTGTTCAATTAGAGTCATTGAGTGAGTGGGTGAAGATGAGGTAGAGCTCATCTTTAGGCTTAATGTGGAAAGTCTTAAAATGTATGTACGTAGAGAGAAGAGAGGGTGTGTTTCCTGTCGTGTCTTGAGTGACTCAGTAATAAAAAGTGTTTCTAAACAGGTCACGTAAACACTCAGGCGGATGTCTCTGGAGCTGTCCAGGGCTTCTTCACCATCTGCCTGTGTGGCTCATTAATAAAACTAGTTAAGAGGAACAGACATGAGAGCACATTAAGTAGATTTAGAGGAGCAGAGGACTGTTAAATCCTCTGAAAACATTTGCTGAAAGCACAACATCTTAAATGTTTTATTCAAAAATTCCACACCGTAAGGGAAATAAGATAAATAGACTCTCTTGATACTGAGCCATGTTGTGTTTTTGTATCATTGTGGTGATTTTTCTTATAATGGCTGGTCTCCAGATTAGATCAGACTTCAGTATCCTCCACGAGACCACAACCTTAGTTAATGTGTTCACCTCCCAGCAGACTTTCTCTTAATAATGTCTCCTGAGACTCCTCAGTCTGTTTGACAGCAACAGTCTTTTACCTAATTTATTTTTTCCTGTTTGTTTTGCCTTTATGCTCAGCCGTAATTGTTGAAAAAACAGCATCGTCAGAGAAGACTGTCAAGGTTAAACTATAAGAAAACAGCTCAAGCCACAGTCATGATGAACGTGTAAGAGATGTAAAATGATTCTGTCTTTAAGCTTATAATGCACAGATGTGTTGTATTTTTATGTTGCAGTAAGGGTTATGTGAAGTTTTTACTTCAGGCCATCAGCAAGACAATATCTGTAACTGTGGTGGTCATGTGTATGACCTCTGGAGGTTTAATGTAGCAGAAATAACAAACAAACAATTTCCCCAGAAAGTGCACACAGAGATACGATCTGCTTTCCCTGAAGGAATCACTTTGGAAAATGAGGGACTGGAATTGACTGCAGCATGCATCAAGATGAGAACTGCTGCCAAGGGGAGACAAAACCTGTTTGTTATAAGAGGAATATATATACAGCGTTTGGCTGGAGAATATGGATTGTTTTTAAGCTGGCCTCAAATGTAGTGTCAATCTTTAATTCATGAAACCCTGAATGATATTAATTCAGTTTAAATATCTTTAACCCAAGTGAAAGTGTCGACACAATTTTAAAAGCAAAAGCAATTTTAGAAACTGATTAAAAACTTTAAGATTAATCAGGGGGGTCGCTGAAGTGTCAGTGCAGCAGCATTGGCAAACAAAAAGATCAAAACCAGTAAACTGTATATCAAAGACGACTTTGATGATGTGACTTTTTACTCTTCATCCCTATGCTTTTTCTCCCCGTTCCTTTATTATCATTTTTTTTCTTGAAAATGTGCTGATGAATTTACATTTAAAAAATATTGTTTATCAATTTTAATGCTCAGTGCTTTGTTTTCACCCCGATTTCCCACTGATATGGTTTGTGATCAGCACTGCATTGAGTTGCCACTAGATGGCAACATAAAGCTGTTGAGGATCACTGCTGATAATCAAACGGATGTCTTTCACTCTGCACTATGCTTGGAGAATTTTTTAAAGTGAAAGGGTTTTCAGTAACAGAGCATCTTCCAATAAATAACCATTTCCTCTTTTTTTATGAGCTTCACTGTGTCCTTCTCATGCTTTTGAGCTCTCTTATGACACCAGCCTCATTTCTGCCCTGAGTTACATAAGCAGGATTTTCCCCTCTGCTCTCTCTATTGGTGTGAACTGTCAAGTGTGTAAAACAATCATGGTTAACTAGCCATAGAGGATCTGCTTGAGTGGTCTTTCCCCCCCGTCTTTCTATGGGACAGTGAAGAGCATGCAACATGCAAACAACATCATTAAAAATACTTTTGAACCTCACACCAGGTGACTGCTTTTTAACATGCAAAGTGTTCACAATTGAAAACCCTGTTTTCACCACCAGAATTAATATTGTTAAGTGGTGTTGCTTTTTCATTTGAAAATCCATTGATACACAGTTCAATTGCCACAGTTTGAACATGACTTTGAAGTGAATTAAACTCATTCAGTGAGTGAATAGCATTAGCATCACACCACCAGGTAATTCCACCTGTCATGTGATGGTCGTGTTTGGATTCTGGTTTTTCAAAGAGGGAAGTGTGTACTGTCTCTGTACTTTCAACTTGTGGTCGACAGACAGCTCGGCCCTCAGGTTCCTTCAGCTGCACGATAACCTTTTTAGAGCGACTTTAAATAATCTCCATCCCAGCAGCACTAGCAACACCTGCTGCCTGGCCGGTGTGTGTGGCTTGTGACTCAGAGAGGTTGTGTAGTCAATGTGACTGGTGTAGACGGCCCAACGATAAAGTTGGAAGCAAGGTTTGAAACCGCAAAGATCCTGTTCCTCAATTGAAACCAGAATGCAAGTAATCAACTACATTTCATACAACCCCATTTCAGTGAAGTTGGGACCTTGTGTAAAACGTAAATAAAAACAGAATACATTTGCAAGTCATTTTTAACCCATATTAAATTGATTACACTACAAAGACAAGTTATTTATTGTTCAAAGTGATAAACTTTATTGTTTTTTTTTTTTTTTTTTAATTTCATTTTTTTTGCTTGTTTGTTTTTGTTTTTTTTTTGTTTTAGCCCTGTGACTGACAGGTGACCAGTCCACGGTGTACCTCATTTCTTGCCCTAAGACAGCTAGGATAGGCTCCAGCCACCAATGACCATAAACAGCACAAGAAGATGGATGTTTTTGTTGTTGTTGTTGTTGTTGTTGTTGTTGTTGTGTTTTGTTCTGTTGTGTTTTTGTTTTTGTTTGTTTGTTTTTTGTTTTTTGTTTTGTTTTGTTTTTTTCAAATTTAAACTCATTTGAGACAGGGTCAACAAAAGAGTGGGAGAATTGAGGAATTCTCAAAAAACACCTGTTTGGAACATTCCACAGGTGAACAGGTTACTTAGTAAACAGGTGAGTGTCATGATTGGATATGAAAGGCGCATCACTGAAAGGCTCAGTTGTTCACAAGCAAGGATGAGGCAGGGTTCACCACTTTTGAACAACTGTGTGAGCAAATAGTCAATCAGTTTAAGAACAATGTTTCTCAATGTACAATTGCAAAGAATTTATGGATGTCATCATCTACCATAACATCATCAAAACATTCTGGAGAAATCCCTGCAAATAGGTGGCAGGCTGGAAAAACAACATTGAATGACCATGACCTTTGACCCTTCAGGCAGCACTGCATTAAGAACCGACATCATTGTGTAAAGGATATTACCACATGAGCTCAGGAACACTTCAGAAAACCATTGTCAGTTAACACAGTTCTTCACTACATCTACAAGTGCAAGTTAAAACTTTACCATGCAAAGACAAAGACATATATCAACAACACCCAGAAGCACTGCCAGCTTCTCTGGGCCCGAGCTCATCTGAGATGGACTGACGCAAAGTGGAAAAGTGTGCTGTGGTCTGATGAGTCTACACTTCAAATTGTTTTTTGAAATCATGGACATCATTTCCTCCGGGCCAAAGAGGAAAAGAGCAATCTGGATTGTAAATGAGGTCAAAGTCTCAAAGCCAGCATCTGTGATGGTATGGGGGTGTGTTAGTGCCCATGGCATGGCTAACTTGACCATCTGTGAAGGCTCCATTAACGCTGGAAGGTACATACAGGTTTTGGAGCAACATGTCTTTCAACACGACAATGGCAAGACACTGCACTTCTTACAACAGCATGGCTTTGTAGTAAAAGAGTGCAGGTGCTAGACTGGCCTGCCTGCAGTCCAGACCTGTCTTCCATTGAAAATGTGTGGCACATTATAAAGTGCAAAATACAACAACAGAGACTCCGGACTGTTGAGCAACTGAAGTTGTACATCAAGTAAGACTTGGAAAGAATTCCACCTCCAAAGCTTCAACAATGAGTGTCCTCAGTTCACAAATGCTTAGTGAATGTTGTTAAAAGGGAAGGTGATGTAACACAGTGGTAAACCTGACCCTGTCCCAGCTTTTTTGGAACATGCCATAGGCATCAAATTAAAAATGAGTGAATATTTGAAAAAAAAAAAAAACAAACAATAAAGGTCATTAGTTTAAACAATAGATATATTGTCTTTGTAGTGTATTCAATTGAATATATATTAAACAGGATTTGAAATCATTGTATTCTGTTTTTATTTATGTTTTACACAACTTCCCAACTTCATTGGAATTAGGTTGTAGAAAATCCCAAACAGATACATCTACTTTTACATCTGCATATTTTTTTTTGTTTTGTTTTCATGTAAAGAAACTGATGTCTCGAGTCTGTGATAAGCCTGTTGTGGATAAAAATTATCAACTAAGTTGAAACCTTTAAAGCTGTTTTCATTTAACATTTTAATTCATTCATTACATGTCAGCATATACTGTATAAATTCTGTTTTTTTTTTTTTCAGGTATTTTTCTGTTACCTCATAAGTCGCACCTTTCTGGCTACCCACATCCCGTCACCTCTGTGCTTTGCATGCACACACACACACACACACACACACACACACACACACACACACACACACACACACACACACACACACACACACACACACACACACACACACACACTGAGCACTGAGGTGTGATCTGTAAGTCTGTGCGTCTCTCATGCTCCCCTAGCTGTTGCTCTCTAGGGGACTGTCACCACACCCTGGCCTTCCCCTCCTTGTCCATCCCCTTCTTATTTTTGTTCATAAGTTTTGTTTTGTTGAATATGAAACAGGAGTAAGACATGCTTGGGTTAATGGGCCTGTTGAAGTTTCTCTGTGCAAGTGGTCTACACGGTGGGGAGGTAGTCTTTAATTCAGCTACCTGAAGTAAAATACAAATATTTAGCTGAAAACATCCAGAAAAGCTAGTGTTTTTCCAGGAAATAGACTTCATTTCCCATGAGCACTTGCATCCACTGTTGTGAGGACATTACTCTTACCAAGGCATGTGTTTTGTTTTGACACAAATGACAGGAGAGTGATTCCTTTTTACCTTTTCTTTCTTCAAGACAAATCTTTACCGGATACAAAGCAATGAGGAAATGTATTTATAAATGTTAGTGTTAATAATCAGATTGTTATGCTGGTTAAAATGATCTTTATGTCCTGATGGCAATCAACACATGATGTGTTCTTAAAATAGAGCGAAAAATATCCGCTGGCTACAGCAGGAGTAAACCTTGGAAAACACCAGCTAATTTGTTGAACCAACCAAATCCCATCCTGCTGTTCTGCCCGCCTCCTGCGCTTACATTTCGCTGGCATGCAATAGCCTCGATTCAATGCGCATAACCAAGAGATATCCAAGTACACTGGAGAATGGCAGAAAAACTACTTATACCCGATAACTGGTAACATAGTGCAAACAAAAACTATGTGCTGGGGACTGGTTTTGAGTCTGTGGTTTTGGATCAGCCACCATCATATGATTGAGAATGAGTGGTGCTCGTGCATGTGAGGACCGCCGAATGTGGGAGGGTGGGGGCTGAATGGAGTCGTGAAGATATGCTGCATTCAGATTCATGAAACGTGACAACAAGCAAACTTTATGAACTTTGTTTGCAGCATAGTTTAGAAGCTGGCTATATTTAGTACTTCTCACAGCCCAGTGTGCTGAGGCGTGTCTGTAACGTGTAACGTTAGTGATTCCTGGTTATATCCTACCAGTGCTCATCTACCAACTCCAATCTCGCCAAGCAGCGGTAACTTGGCTCTTCATTTTATTGGCAGACTCTCATTTGAACAAACCAGTGCAGTATAACTGCTGCATGTGGGTTGGAATAACCATTATCATAAACAACTTAACCTGTGTTTTAGTCCATCCTCATTTAGCTTTCATCCTCTCTTCTGTCCTTTTTCTTGATGCCAATTCAGCTCCAGTGTCTGCCATTACTACAGAATTAATCAAAGAAACCATTTTCAGCACGGAAAAACACAGATGTCTCTTTTCTGCAAAACTTTGTCTGCCGGCGGGGTGTTGTCATAGGGATTAAGTGCCATAAATCAGTTTAACCAGGAAGCTGTGCAGTATTAACCTACTTTGGTGCTGATAATCTTGTTTTAAAATAAAGGTTACCATCAGGCATATATCTAGAAGTGAAACTTTTCGAAAATCACTTAGACAGTCCTCACTGGGACTTTAACATGTCCTGTGTTACCGAGCTTTACATGTTTTGTAGCCACAACACGTAAGTTTTTACTGACTGTATCTGCCTGTAATGACTACAACACCATACAATGCAATACAATACTGCTCTGTTCTATCCTATTTTACACTATATTATACTACACTATTCTATACTATGCTATACTGGACATAAGTAACTTAAGGGTTATCAAAGTCTAAATAGTTTTGTCAGACCAAAATACTTTTCATTTCTTAATGGACCATCTCTGTTTTCATTTTCTTGTCTCCTCACAGCACTCAGGGTGTGAACCATCTCAGACATATAATGCTGTTCTCATCAGTAATGTTGGAGGTCCACCCACAAACATATGATTCCCACAACTGGAGGTTTACGGATGGTTTGTGTAGTCTTGCTGTTTTCTGCCGATGTGTTGACTGTTCCTCTTTTTCAGAGAGAAGTTGTGTGCTGGATGTTCTTCCTGGGCTCCTTCCTGTGTTTCCTGTCCAGAGACAGATCAGGCGGTCAGGGATCACTGTTGTCAAAGAGTCTGAGCAAGACTGATGCAACACTCAGCTGTGTCTTCACCCACAGATCAAGATACAGATAGAATGTGCCCGGTCTTCTTTTTTTTTTTTTTTTTTACCAGGATTCAGGCCTGGGATCACTTTAGATTTTCTAACAGTTTGTGTTGTTCAACCTTTGTTGTTCATTCTTAAATTATACATTATTCCTTTACTTATCTACTTATCACTCAACATGATAACACCGTAGACATACAGCCTTGTGAGATCGGTAACGTGAGTCATTCAAACAGCTTCAAAGTCAACCTTTGCTCTTTGATTTCATTTTACCTACAAGGCCTTGAACACTGGCTACTGAACGCTGAGAGAACACAGACTGATTTTGATTATTGGTAGTGTCGGCAGCTTACAATAAACCGCTTTCTTGTAAATCAGAGTACTTCCTTATCTTCACTTTTGAATGTCAAACCCCACTTGCCGCATGACAGCGTTCAATAGATATCTGAGGCTTTGTTTGCGATACAGGTTTTATTCAGGATGATCTTTTTTAATATCATTTTCTCATTTTGAATCTCCTTTGACATAAAACAAAAAACAATTAACTCAAAAACACAGTGTGAAGCTAGGGGACTTGAGTTTGAAGGACATGAACTGATACTGATTAGAGGATATGATCCTTGATCAGCGGCCACCCCTGGTGTGTGCGGGTGGGTGTGTGTGTGTGTGTGTGTGTGTGTGTGTGTGTGTCCATTGTGTGTTGCTGTGTGGCTTTCTTCCTTTATGTCCCAGGATGTGGGCTCCTCGTCCACCTGTCCCTCCTCAACTCTCTCCCAGTTCCTCTCCTGATGACTATTCTCGTCTTACCCACACTACTTTTTCACCAGCGCGCTCCCCGGAGACACCACCAACGCCTTCCACACCACTGCTTGCATAACACAACCTGTTCACGGCAAATCACGACTTCCCATTGGGGAGGTTTTGCATGAGTTTTCTCTCTCTAAACCATTAGAAGTCCTTTTGGATGGCAAGCCCAGTATTTCTAAAATACAGCAAACATCAATAAAAGCAACAGAGACATATTTTGAATGTTTTATCTTACTTTATTGAGGTTTTACATATCAAAATACAAAACTGTGTCTATAAAGGGAAATATAAAACAAAAGTGTAATAAATGATGTACAGTCAGAAGATCTAAAAGAATTTGAAAGTAGACAAACAAACAGATGAAAAACTTAAAGCAACCCAAAGAAACTCTGACACACAGGTCAAATTCATTACCAGCATATAGTTAGACCAAACAATGGCCCTTAAGACTAACAATTCAACACAACACAGCAACATTTTACAGAAAGTACATCTATAGTTTGAAAAATGTTTTACTCTTTTATCTCCAGCAGGATGCTTCTTTCCTAAGGGGTACAAAGATACTGATTTCAGAGAATCATCATCTAATAAGCAGACTCGGGGGTGCCCCAAACATCAGTTTGCACATTTTATTTTAAATTAAAGCTGATGCACTCAATAGTTAACAACAACTAAAATGAAAGGTCAGTGCTGATTCTGCACACAAACCTCAGAGACGCAGAGGACTGAGGAGTCAGCAATACAGAGAAATCAGGAAACAACAAGAATAGACAAAGAAATTCTTATAAATCTATCAGGAAAAAAAAGCTTTCATTTGCAGTTAATCCTTTTTTTTCTGTCTTTTCCTTGAATTACAACTTTTCACAAAGTTGTCACCGCTGCCTCTAAGCAACACAGTTTAATTTCAGTGAGACATTGGCCTTAGTTACGCATGGGGGTAAAATCAGTGTTTGTTTCTCGTTTCTAATGATTTATTGTGGGAAGCCTCAGACACCACAAAGAGATGTTGCAATTCACAGAGAACCACATTGCAGACACTGGAAATGGGAGCAGAAAAGACACTGGGTTAGCAGAAACACACACAGCATGTGTCTCTGTCTCCTCCCAGTAGTCTCACCACAGAGGTGGGAAAATTACCACCAAAGATTAAAGTGAAATACTTATTGAAACAAAGTGCTACTCAAAATAAACCATCAGCAAAGTTGTGTTTCTTTGTCTGTCTGACGTTACTGCTCAGTGTTATTCACATGCATCCTGTGTTTGAAGAGAAATTGAACCTCATCTCATTATGTCTCTTGACAGTAACTGCAAAAAGAACATTAACCAGCAAAGAAAAGGGAAACGCTATTGTGGAGCAGCAGATAAAATAGCTCTGCAAGTTGTGTCCCTAAATCAAATTCTCTAAAACAAAATGGTGATTACATTTTCAAGCAAACAAACTGTTATGTTTCATTGTAAAAATAGAGCTCTTTGGTCAACATACATTAACAAGAACCGGTTGATATTTTAAGAAATCCAGAAGTTCACAATCTTGTCTAGAAGTAAATGAATGGATCAGCTGTATGCTCTAAAAAAAAAGGCTCTCCAGAATGGTAACAAAATGTTGCAAATTAACAAGTAATGTTTCTATTTATCTGCGCAAACACACAAACTACAAGGAGGAGTTTTTTTATTTTGGACAGTGCAAGGCTGCTTCCACTCTTTAACCCAAATTTAGGTCGTCTTCTCTTAGCAACACTAAGCTAAACAAAACTAATCTATGCCAAGCTACGTGGCTGAGTCTATTACATATTTGTCTTTAATTTTGTTTTTCTAACTACTTTTTTTTCTTTAATCATTTTCTTAATAACAGTGTGTTTACATGTGCACACACAACTAAAGCATTTAATCTGTTGTGTGAAATTTTTATAATGAGGTTAATTTTGAGTCTATTTTTGGCACTCATTTTTGGATTTAGCACTTCATTTTTTTCTAATTCTGTCCTCTATTTGTGCACTTTGTTGACAAAGTGGTACCGCCCTCTTCACTCTTGCCTGACGACATCCTATACATGTGAATGAACTGTTATTTCACAAGAAATCTCACCCTGTTTTCCTAAAGCATCATATATATGAAGTATGGAAAAGCTGCTCAGCAGAAATGGAAGCGAACTCTGTTACAGAGTGCTGACAATCTCTTTGCCTGACACCCACTCCATGGTCGCAGTCTCAGGCATTATTAATAATTGTACAGAAATAATTCAACTTTGTTCATTAAAAACAAAGAATCAAACTATAAAAGAATACAAAACATACAAAATAGTAAAAACTCAGTAATTGAATTGGCTCGCTAGTATTTGTAGGTATCTCCCTTTTGAAAATAGCCTAAATGAACAATAACAGTCAGGACTACTACAGCAAAGGACAACCAGTATTAGCTAACCTCATTCACCCATCGCTTATCAACAGCAGGAGCAATTTGGGGTTCGGTGTCTTGCTCATGGACACATCAAACATGAAAGATTTATTATTCGGGGATTGGGGTTGAGGGGTAGAGATTATTTCCTGTCATGGTTTTTTAAAGTCAGTTCCTGTTCTGTGGAAATTATACAGAACTCCCCACATAGACAACCACACACGCACACATGCACACACAAACACACACACACACACATATACACACAGACACACACAGAGGCAATGACTTAAGAATACCCACGATGTTCCAGCTGTGATTTTGCTCAGTGAACCGTTGATTGATTTGATTTTCTAATTTAGGCGAAAGGTTTTATCCAGAGATGTCATATGAGGAGTGCATGACTTCCTTTACTGCGTGAACTTTGTGAGTCAACAAAGCAAAAAAAGACAAAAAAAAAGAAGCTGTCAATAAACTGGAATAATAACTCTGTGTTCTTAATTGTATGTTTTAACTTGTAATTTAAGTACAAGTGGCATTCTTTTTTTTACTGAAGGGTCCCTGTACACTTTTATAAGATAAATAAAAGTATTTATTGTTTGGTTTTGTGTTTTTCCAATTTACTACTACCACTTTGTATGTTTATCATTTTGGTTTGGTATGCAAGTTTAACTAAGAGTTACACTGTTGGTGTGCGTACAGTATATCACGTTATTCAGAATTTAGAATCACCATGGCTAACTCAGGTGTGTTGAACTGGGAAGTGAAAACGTTTGCGTGTGTGCCTAAATCCAAACATGTTTATACCCAGTTCCTTGCCAATACGGCCGCTGTGAAACCAGTCTGACGTATGGGATGACTGTGATGTCTGTCTCTAGGTTCAATGAGAAAACTGTGTGAGACAGGAAAAAGAAGAAGAAGGGGTGATGTTGTCTTATTCTGAATAATTTGGTGTGGGTTGACCACATCAATTCAGTCCAGTCTTTGTTACTCATGCAGGGCAAAGGAGGAGTTGGGGGGGGGGGGGGGGGGGGGGTAATCTGAGAGCTTCCCTGCTGTCAGTATTCTAGATCCTTCTTTTAGTTTCATATACAGTTTAAGTTTCATCATTCCTACTCTAGAGTATGTGTTCATTGTAAAGCCAGCCTCTGACGTGAAGCAGTTCCCCCTCTTCAGTTTTAGTTTGATGTTTAAGAAATGTGTGGGTAAAAAACTTATTAAGAAGAACTCAAAGTTTTTAGACGCAGTCTTTGGTGAGTTCAGGTTCAGGATGGCTGGAGTCTATCCCAGCTGACTAAGGGTGAGAGGCGGGGTCAGTTAATCACAGACCTTGAAATTTAAAGCTCATATTTCAATTGTTTACAAGACTTGTAAATAACTGATATTTTCATCTTGAACCCCACAGAAATTTGTATCGCAAATCCCTTCACATGTGTTGGGATAATCAAAGGACTGAAACTAAGATAATAAAACTTTTGGGGAGAAAAAAAAAACATCACAGCTCAACAAATTTCCACTAGATGTCATGTTATGGTGCAGAATTTAAGACTGCATTGCAAATGTGTATGTTTCACCCGAGCATGATAGAAAGTCAGTGAAGTGCAGAAACAGTCTAAGCAGAGTAGCTTTCTATAAATCTGCTCACTTAGCAGAGGTTTGTATCTATAATTGTTTCATGCTTTGGGGACTTTTCAGGGACCTGCATGAGGTGGGCGATCCACCACAAACCCCATGATTAGTTTTGTTCTTGACTGTGTTACAGTGTGTTCCCCATGTCCAGTCATGCACTCATGCACACTTATTTAAATACTGTACAGAAACAGGAGGGGTTGAATGGAGATCTAGACAGCCAAACACAAATATCTTCTAAATGCTTCACAAATTATTGAAAATATTTGAAAATAAAAGTTAACTGTAGTAAGCGAGCTAAAACAGGTACCATCATCCCTATGTAGAACATTGTTATTGTGTGGAAAGTGTACCATACCATTTTGTGTTTGACACTTTTGTGGTACTTTCACAGATAAAAGGGAAAACAGCAACAACATGATAATATCAAGACAGGCACATGTGGCTTTAAGTGAAAACCTTGTTTTACTATAAAGGCAGTTTATAGAAAATGATGAAATAAAGATTTAAAAAAAGTCTGATAGTAAAACCTATCAATACAATCTCACATTGCATCAGAAATTCCATGCAACTTTCCATTTCTTTTTCTGATAACTAGAAAAATGTTTTTAAAAACATCAGTCTGGTGTGTTTTTCCACAAGTTTGTCAAACCAAAACCAAAAAAAACACTCATGCAAGTCAAAACAAAATTCAGAAATGAGAACTATGGTTTTGTATTGAGCTGCTGTCGATCTAAATTAAGGTTGCAGAAGATATTTAAAGACATTTGCTGAAAAAGTCATCTGAATGAATCAGATCTGAAGGATTTTTAGCACTCGCTGGATGAAAAGTAGACTGTTGTAATAAATCAGAAGTTAAAACAAAGACTGTCTCAGCTTTAAAAGGGCATCTTTGAACCCTTGAACCAAACAGCTTTTCTGACTGGTGATGTGATTGAGCTGGAGGCATCACTCCTGCGCTGATACAGAGAATAACAGCACAGGGACGTTTTACTTTCCGTATTACTCCGCATCAGATTATGTGAGTCAGTCATTTAAGATGATAGTGAATTTTCTATGTTGCAGATTGTTTAAGCTTGTACCTCAAAATCTCGCCTGTCAGACTCTTATTTTACAGATACATGATAAATGGATACAAACAGATAAATGTACAAAATACAAAATAGCTGGTCTAATACGACATGGTGACTAACAAAAGGAAGGAAAAGTCCTGCTAAGCTGAAAAACTAGTTGTGTGGATGGGTGATTTGTTGTTACTTTTTACTTCTTTATGCTGCCTAGAGAACTGATGTATAAATACAAAAATACCCCAAGATCTAAATATCCTGCTAACATCTCATCCTTGTGTTGAGGTTTAGTTTAAAGCCTTCATTCTAGCTTCTTTTGAGTCTTCACTGTGATCAATCGTACTATTAGTCAAGCCAAAATATCATCCTGCTTTTTCACCCTTCTTCACTTTGTATGAACTGCAGGAAAATAAAAAAAGTTCTCTGATATTTCCACATCCATTCAGAGCTCCTGGCAGGCTCTCTTTGCTCACAGTTCAGGCAGTGATGGGCATGTTGTCCCTGTAGCAGGCCGATCTTTGGGGACTGCTGTAGCTGCACAAGTCCTGATAGATGCGAGCCATCTGGTCAGTGGCTGAGCTGTCGGACATCTCCAGGTTTGGGGTGTTGCAGAAGGGCTGAGGACGCCGCATCGTGTCTAACAGGTGCTGGCAGTGCACCACAGTGATCTGCATAACAGAGAACAAAGGATTTTTAAATTTAATACAGGAAATTTAAATACACAGGAAGGCAGTGAGTATTCACACACATCCTTAATACTGCTGCTTAATAATTTTTCTTTTTCCATGAAAAGTGCCTTTCTCTCTCTCTTTTCTTTTTTTCTCTCTTTCTGTTATGTATGTCAAACTCTGAATAAATCTGTTTTGTCTGCATCACTTTACAACATGTTCCAACGTTTTTTATCATTCATGCAGAGCCATGTGAGTTTTGTCTTTTTGAACCTTTGACACACCTGCTACAACCGGATCTTACCTGCACAATGATTAGTTTGCTCTTTGCACTGTTGAGATCATGGAGCTCCTCTCCAAAACACAGAGTCACAGTTGGATCTGGAGCAGAAAACTGACCCTCCTGGTACAGCTGCAAAGCTGTGAAATACAAAGTATGTGAGCAGCTGAACTCCTTGCAACTCTCCATAATATTTTTGTGTTGATTCTCAATCGTTTTTATTTAACAAAATGCCTCCTACCTTGCAGAAATCTTCCTGTGTCAAAGATCTTGACTACAGCATCCCTCTCCAGTTTGCAGGGAATGGTGCTGTATTGTGAGCCCACCTCTCCCATCCCGCTCCAGAAGACTCGGCTTTGGCACAACCTCTTGATGAAGATACCTTCTTGGTTTGCACGGACCAGCACACCTCTCTCCAGGTGGCCCAGGAGCTTCTTTGTGACATGGCGCTGGCGTTCATACTCGATGAGTTCAGCAGGGGGGAAATGAACACTCTGCATGCTGTCTGAACTGTAAAGGGCGCCCCGGCCCAGGTGTTGCTGTGGGGAGATCCTGCAGCCCTCAGGGTGTGTAACCATCTGAGTGTGCATAAACTTCCCTCCATAGTAGAAATTGATCATCATTTGGGAGAAAACTGGAGAAGAGAATACTGTCAACTTTGCAGCAAAAGAAGCATAAGTAAATCTATTATTTGATAGATACAAATAGATAGATACCTGAGCCCACAGCACTTGAAGGCATGGGGTCCTGGTGCAATGGGAAAGCTGTGGATAACATGAGAAGGAGATGAGATATAGTTTTTTTTTTTAACACAACAACACATGTCATGTCATTATTTTGCTGCATCATCAGAAAAGAGCATTTCTCCAGCACGATCACACAAAGAAATAATCACTTCAGTCAGCAAAGTTCAACAGGATGTTAGTCAATTCTTCCATTGCAGAATTCAGCAGACAAGCCAGTAACCTCTATTTAGCACCCACCAATGCAGGGACGTGTGATTGAGCTTTCCACTGTGGTTATTTTTTTAAACAGTGTGAAGCTCATATCTCACAAAGACAGACCAGTCTATCTTGATATGAGAGGCAGATATGTGCGTGGATAACCACACTAGACTGTGGTTAGATAACAGTCACTGTATATAGGAAACTGATTAGAAAGGTCATCTTACCATTAATGCTACCCTGGGACCAATACTCTGGGCTGGCTTGGATACTGCAGCCTTCCTCCTGCAAATCAAAAACAACCATAAGTTGTCATCAACGTAAAACCTTTCGGAACTTCATCTAGAGTAGGTGGGGTGAGTGTGTGCATTCTTATTGCAGTAAGTGTTAAAGAAGACCGCAGTGCTGTGACCAGAAAACATCAACATAGTTTTAGAGTGTCAACACAGAACAGAAGGTAGGTGAGGTCTCACCTCTTTCATAAGTTCTTCTATTGCTGCAGGGCTGCAGTCCATGTCAGTCATGTCACCAGAGCTGGACGCTGTCATGGCTATCATTGAGCTTTTACCATCTGAGGTGAAAAACGTTAACATTATGACACTTTTATGATTTGAAATAACTTCAAATGATGTAGGATCTTTTCTTCAAAATAACAATAATAATAATTGAATTCATAAATAAAAGATCAGTAAAGGCTAATCACTGCTTTCCCTAAACAAATTTGGAACCTTTATTGAAAATTAATCTGTAAACTCACTTTTTTGCTCTTCTTCAGGAACAATGCGGTACACTTTGTAAGGTTCAGAGATGTCCAGCTGTGACCTTTCTGTCACCTCCTCAAAGTCAGGACTTTTATTCAGGGCGCAGCGGAGTCGGGTCTTCCATGTTGCAGGTTCAGCCTTATCCCCTTCCTTGAATTTCCCTTTAAAAACAGCCCAGGCCTGTGCAGAGGGAAAAAAGAAATATTTACCAAAAAAAGGTGAAGAGGATGATTTACTTTCTTATTCTACAAAGAAAGAAAGAAAGAAAGAAAGAAAGAAAGAAAGAAAGAAAGAAAAATTTGTGATAATATTTTTTAAAAATCATTTGCTAACATTTATTATTTTGACGTAATACTATAATTTAATCTTTATGGGCAGGAGGTGCTACATAAAACACTCTGTTAACAGTAGCCTTTAAATGTCTAAATAAAAGTCTCCCTTCAGCCACAAACTTTAAGCAGCACCCAACTTGTCCACTGAGTTTTGTTGACACTAACTTTTGGTTTTACGCGCAGTTCTGCATGAAACCCATGCCCTGTAATCTGTCCTTAGTAAAACACAAGAGTTTAGTCAAACCTTGAAAATGGATGCATCTATTTCCTGGTTGTAATCCTGTTTCCCGGCGTGTTTCCATGGAATTCGGAACAAAGTGCGAGTTTCATCCTCCCACTGAAGCCCGGAATACTGCGCGCATTCGATCTGCTCCATCAGCCACTGCTTCAGTCTGCGACCTCCAGAGTTTGACATCTTGATGAAGTAGAGTTGTTTATGGATCTTCACTTGTATCTAAAATAGGACATGTCACTAGAAATGTGCATAGAAAATGTACTTTACGTTCGTTCAGCCATAACAGTATTTATAAGTCAAAATGTCAGAACAACTTTCACTCTTAAAGACAGAAATGGAAAGTACAAGCACTTACAGTTTATGATGATGCTCAGTTGTTGGTCGACCTCACTGTCAGATTGTGTGAAGTGACTTTATCTCGTCCCTGACTCGTACCCATCAAGTTTATAGCTCCGGTGATATGAATGAAGCAAAGGGGAGGTGACCGGACAGCGCTGTCTTACTCTGACCAATGAGAACACTGGAGCGTCATTGGGTCGGCCCATTCAGGAAGCGATGTTCTTCTAACTGCGAGCATTTACAAGAAATGGCCTGACAAACACGCTGGTTGTAACAGGGCAGCCCACGCCAAACTCTACGTGGTTGCAGAGCCTTGAATAAACCCGGAGAATCACAAGTTGTTTTGTGCTTTGGGGGATTTTTAATGCTCCACGCAAAGGTAATGTGGTTTTATACGCCCACGCAGCTCTGATGAGAGACCTCAAGAAAACATACAACAGCAAGCACTGTCCGTGTGATGGTGAGGAAGGATGAATCCTCTTGACCAAATCCTTCGGGAAAATCCATGTCTGATGTTGAAAATATATATTTTAAATCAGAATCAAAGTAACCCTTATTATAATATAATAAGGAATTTTCTATCGTTTTCTCCGAGCACGAGGACTGTTCGTCATGCCAGGAATTTGTAACTCTGTACACCTGACATACACATAAAAAGCCAACCGACAGTAAATCCTCTCAACTACGAATGAGCAAAATGCACACATGTTGGCATGGGGAATTACAAAATAAACTATTTCAGATTAAGGTTACACCTCGTTGAGATCAATAAAATACAAAAGTGTTTGAGTTCACAAAACCAAGTGGCTTCCCCAGAGGTATCCATACCACAGAATAAAAAAAACGTACCAGCGGTATTTCCTGTTAAACTGTAAGAAAGCAAGTAATGCAAAGTTAATACTTATTTTTTTGCTCTTTATTCAAAAAATGAAACAAAGGAGTAAGCATTCCAGATAATTTTCAATCTGACATCTCACCTAAATGTTTCACTTCAGCCAAAAGGGAACACCAAAACTGATTTGGATGGTCACATCTAGGAAAAACATCTGTGTTTAAAACTTTCAATACAGATTTTAATTTTGAGAACACAAAATAACGTTTAGATTTTACCGGTTTCATATGTAGCCTAGCAGTTATCTGGCATTATTACCAGAGTGATAAACACTGCTTTTGATTATACTAAATATAAACCAGTGATTAACTCTCAGCAGCAAAATTCATGTTGAGTGTGACCTGATGACACAAATATATCACATTTAACCTCAACCTGTTGACACTGTGGTGGAAATGTTTGTTTCTGTTAGCATCAAATTGTAGCAGGACTCCCTCCCTTGCTGTAGGAGTGTTTTATCTCCTTGTCTACATCATACTTGACCTGACTCACTAATGAGCAACATGACCTAACTACACTAAGTTAAAGTTCTCCTTTTAATTATGTCAGTTTATTTTCACACTGTTTTATCGTTATTTAAGTTTATTTTGATCTCTCTTTAATTAGATAACCTTCTGTGGGAGTTCATGTTATAATTTAGTCAAATGTCTTATCATTGGTCACCAATCCACTGTGTGGAAAAATTACACTAATTTTTGGTTAGTGATTAATGTCAAACATGCATTGTGTTAAATAAACATTTCTGTAAATTCTTGGTTTCTATTTTGAAGTTGATAAATAAGTGTGCAGTCTGTTTTCATCAAGCAGCCCAATTATATCTTTTAAGAATACGAATAAGAATACCTTTATTAGTCCCACAGGGGGAAATTCCAGTTTAGTTAAGTGTCATAAGGAGATGATCTGATGAGTAAAGCTAAAAAACAAACAAACAAAAAAAAACAGTTTCCTTTACATACATGCATGCAGACACATATTGTAGTTTTGACTGTAGAGATTTATTAGCATTGCCATATTTTTTTTAAATCATTGCTGCATTTTATTATAAAACACAAACAATAAAAACAAAACACCATAAATATGCAATTTAAAACAACTAATCCAATGCATGACTTTAAAACATCATCTTAATCATCAACATCATCTCTTCCACAATAAAGATAAATCAGAGCTTCAGTAAAATCAGGAAGACTTGCGCATCAGGACTGCAGAGATCCTTCATGTTTAGTTTTAGTTTTACTCTGCCATAAGTTTTACTGCCTACATAATTTCACCTGTGATGTTTAACTTAAAGGAACATTTTGCGAATGTTTTAAAGTACTCTATAACATAGATGTGCTTCTGTAAATGTTTGGTCTTTTTAGCTCTGTATCCATTTCAGCTGTAAGAGCACATTTAACATCAGGCTTACCTGAAATCATGAGATAACTCAGCTGGTACATAAATGCAAGGAGCTGATTCACCAGCTACATGCCTGTGTTAACAGTTATCAGGTCATTAAATTTATGTGTGGATCAGTGGTGCTGGATTCTGTTGTAAGCAGGTATATAGTAGTGTGCAGAGCCAGTATATAACTGGGTGTAAACAAACACGGTTTACTCCTTGGGCAGTGATGTGCAAAAGTGATATACTTATCTTTTTGTAACACGTTTAAGTGGCGAGTGTAGCTGCTATAAAACCATGAGTCAAGCTGCAAAGATTAACCTAAGGACTTGCTCATTCAAGCAATCAAAGAAAGCAATGCAAATACTTTCAGAATTCCTGAACGATTGAGTTATTTTTCAAGTACAAATATCAAAAATGTGCTAATTCCATTTAATTAGATATGAAGATTTGTAGTTTTTATTTGAAATTTATGACGGAGTTTTGCATTATTGTGTTTTCCTTAATTAGAATTTGAAAATTTGCTTGTTGCATTTATGACAGTGTTTCTTTCTGCAGGATTTACATATTAAGAGATTAAGTATTTAAGTAGAGCGAGACAGAATAACTCTATGCTTTAGTTTCACTGCAGAGTTATGAAGGGCAACATCAAATAGACATCTTCATAACTGGAGACAAAATGTTCCTTTAAGACATCAAATGTTAGTCGTGTCTTTAAGGCCACTGAGCTGAACATTACAGGTGTAGAAAGTCCATGTGGGAGTGTAGTTTATTCGTTATGGCTAAGGTGCAGAGGTGTTGAGAGTAAGGCGTCTTGTGAGCACCGAGACCCCTGTTGTGGCTTTCTTTCGTTAAGGAAGCATGGGCGGTACTAGTAGTGGAGAAGAGTCTGTAACTCAGTTCTAAATCAACCCTTAGTGTCAGCCTCCAGTGATACACACACACACACACACAAAAAAAATGAAATGATCTAGTGCAGAAGTGCAAAAAAATGCAGTTCCTTCAATGTCCACTTGAGGCAGCCTGCAAAAGCCAAGGAATACCCCTTAGGACTCATGTTAAATTGTCCAAATTCACAGAAGGAAAAAAAAATACTCAGCTCATTTATTTGTTTGTACGCACTATAAGAAGGGGGGATTTCTAACACATCCATATGATTATATCAGGGCTGAGAGTTGTGCGTAAGCTCTCATATTCAGGGGCTCAGCTGAGTTGAATAACAGGTTGGGTACTACCAGAAGGTTAAAGCCTGCCTCAGCTCCACTAAACACTCCACGATCAGCCCTCAGTCCTTCAAACAGTTTAATAGATACTGTATACATCAGGTATTAACCATGTGCTTTGCTTTCTAAGTGGAATTATTCTATTCTATGCTAAGTTTTACAAAAGCGTTACTGTTTGTAACAACTCTGGGTTGATTTGAAATTGAGTACAGAGCAATAATTACTGCCATTTACAGACAGTGTTTGGCAGGACTTTGGCACAAGCTGACGTAATGTTTCAGCTGCTGCCTTTAGGACCGTTAGGGTCAGACGGAAGAGCACAGACATCTACACCCTGGTTCATCCAGCGGTGGTCCCCACCTCTCCTCTGGCTCTCCTGTTGCTCCGTGTACTGGTTCAGCAGGGCTCCCACCTGCTCTTGGTCATTGAAGGGACTGGGACGGAAACTGGATCGTAGCCAGGCTCGATACTGGGGAAAAAAGGGACACATAAAAAAAAATGATTTAAAAAAATAACATTTTTTTCTCTCAATAGCTCAAAGTCAATGAGCTGCTGGTAAAGTGCCACAGCTTGAGCAGTGTCTTAATACTGAGTCATTTAAAATGTACCCGGTTTATGCAGTGTAATAACAAATGAAGCTGTTTGTACTCCATTGACCTTAAAACATGGAGTTGGCCATGAAAAATCATGTCTTAGCTTTGATTAAACCTAAGAATCAGTATCTGAGATTCGTCTTCTTTTGGGGAGAATCCAACTTTTATCAGCATCAAACTTCAAAACAAAAAACAGTTGATACAAAGTTTACACAGCTTACACAGAACTTTGACTTACCAAAGAACTAATTACATTTCTTCCAAAAAGTATGTGAGAACATTCAGAGCATGACAGAGAGGTCCTTGTCACAATTTTCTAAGAACCAACTCCCTACAGACACGCCTGCACACACCATCACCTGAGATTCAGGGTTTCCCCTCAACTACTCTTACAATTCCTTGTAAGTCTGAAAAGAAGTTCTTCTATTAAAAAAATAAAATCAAAAAATTATATAAAAAAACAACTGTTTTCTCATCATGGGAATTCACAGAAGATTTAATCAAAATCTGTTTATTAACTTAGTGTAGATTCAGCAAAAAACACCTCATGACAAGAGAAAGTTAAACAGTAAATCTAAGGCATAGATAATTCAAATGTCTGGTGGCCTTTGTCGCAACTTCAGATGTTCAGTTTAAGAATCAAAGAAAAATTGACTTGAGGTGGTTTAAAATGAAGCCTCTGTTTTCCCAGTGAATATTTTGATTGTTTTTCTGACCCCAGAGGCTGAATGGCAGCTCTCAAATGGTGTCCAGGAATTTTCAGGAGTTTTGTGCAATGCCTCATCTTTATGAAATATCATGAAATGAAAGTCACTGTGATTGTATCACATTTATCTTCCTAAAATAGGTATTGATTCAATCAACAGCAACACCATAAAACTCCCGCACTGACTCAAAACACATCTCTGTTTATGACTTCATTATCAGACATACAGTAGAAACATATCAATGAGCAGACTGTTGTCAGGAGTGTCAGATTCTGAAAAATGGCCTTGTGTCAACTTGAAAAAGAAAATGAAAACATTTGGTTTTCCTCTGGAATAAAAAGTGGATCTAAAATAAATATTAACAGCCTTAGACGTAACCTTGACGATAAGATGAAGGTTGAATTTTAAGCTGATTACAAACTTACTAATAGACAGATTTAGTGATTTTTGAGGCTCAACTAAAGGTTTGAAGGAAGAAGTGTTATTTCTAGGAACGCTCTGCTTCATATACCATTTGGTTCACAGAAAAGACAGTTTTACAAATACTTTTAAAAGTTCTTTTGACAGAAATCATGCATGCTATTGTGCATTGTTTTGCAAGAAATCTGAGTAAAATGATCCTCAGCAGTATAATAGTTCTTTGTTCATGTGGTTCTCTGGCCTATCAGCCCTATATGTCAGCTCTGAAATGCAACAGGGTTTTTTTTTTAAAGATAGTTCTGGGGCTTTGACTTTGGTGAATCTCCTGCCTTGTTGCTGTGATGCAACTGCAGTAAACAAAGCAAACAACTGCAGGAACTTTAACAGCCTTTTCCAAAGCATCCTTCACTTTCAGTCTGAGGCAGAACCTCTTCCAGTTAAATCCTCGAAATCCGAACAATGTCTACAAGCAATGAAGATTTTTTTCAATCATGTTGTGTTGCAAGATGCTGACAGTAATACTAAGCACGTGATGAGCAGTGCCAAGCTAATGCAATCGCAGCAAATCCCCCACAGTTCCCCTTCTCTAGCCTGAGCCTGGCTGTGTCCGAGTCACTGTGAGGGAACCACACGCTAGGTGTCCCGACGTAAAGTGATGCAAAACAGAAGCAACCTGCAGTGTCACTGAAGTGGACCAGTGCTGTGATGATGGATCAAAATACCCTTCAAATAGAAACATACTTACTCCTGCAACTCTGGCTTAAAGCTTGATCTAACACGCTAATGTGTGCTTGTCTTTAAATCATATATTTGCAGATATAATGCCAATACTTATGTTGTGTTAAAAACACTCCAGATTATAAACCGAAAGTTTTGATAGCTAATGATAAGTTCTTTCACTGCACTGAGTGAAAGTTTACAAGGCTTAACGATGAGGCTTATTTAGTCTACATTACAGAATAGCCATCATCAGGATGATTTAGCTTAAAACAAGCCTGGCTATTTACTTGCCTCTGCAGGCATAAAAAAACTAACAATTACAGACACATGCAGGGATATGAATAACATGAGATACTCCACTCTTGATGTCAGGTATACACTGTTCCATGACAACAAGAGAGCCACAGTTAACGGCTGACAGGTTAACCACTGAGTGATGGTTTAATGTGTCATGTCCTGTCAGTTCCATGTCTAGCTGGATTTGAATCATCACTAACAGAGCCCAACACATGAAAGTGATGACAGACAGCTGTTGTTTTTTAGAGCCAGAAAAGTACCAATTTAGAAAAAAAATAAACAAAAATTGGTGGCTAATAAAATGACAGTTTTTAAGGTAATAGCTTAAGACCCTCTGTGACTGAAGATGAGGGCTCTCTCTATAGAATGCTTTCTACATATAGTATGTTTTCTAATCGTGTCCCTCCTCCTTCCCGTGTTCACCTCTGACACTTGTGTCGTCTGGTACTCCTGAAGCTGCTGCTGGAAGCCGTAGTTTGGGCCAACAAAGGAGCGGACAGCCTTCACTGCAGTCAGACATTCATCCCAGCTGTAGCGGGTGACAGTCATCAGGTAGGCCACCACCATGGTGGTGCTGCGGGACACACCTGCAAGGCTGGAGCAAATGTTTGTTACATGTACATTATGTAAACACCATCTTTTGTAGAATGGTTTATTCAAATAATTAGAAAAGTTTGATGCTTTGTTGGATAAGGTCACTCAGATAAGGTACTTTAACAACAGTACATTATAACATATTTAGCATTTTGCTATTGTTTGCATTTCTTGCACATCTGTATGAGCATGTGACAAATAAAATCTTGAATCTTGAATTGAGTCTTGCTGTAATTTTGTAAAATTGTCTGTGAAATGAAAAAAAAAAGTTTCTTGTTTTGAATAGAAAAGATCCGATTATAATAACAATCTTTTAGGTTATATTGTGATACTTAATATTTTCTGGTAAATGTGATATGACTTCCCATCAACAGAAAGTGTATGGATACAGCTCAAGACTTTAAAACTTACCAGTGAACAAGACAAGATCCACCATTCAGACGACATTCATGGATGAAGCTGATGCACTCTTTAAAATGCTGCAGTCTGAAAAGTAAGCACAAAACTTACGATATCAGGTAACGCTTTCAAATCTGACAGATCTAATGGAAAGGAGGTTTCAGTGGTTTTCTGTACTAAATATATAAACAAATGTTTGTACTTAAAAATAGCAGGACTTTCAGAAAACTATTTCTTTTTTAAGTTAGGCACATTGGTAAAAATAAATCACTCATTACAGGATCTGAAAAAGCACACCTGAACTGAAACTCCTGAGCTGAGGCCCTAACTTGGTGCCGAAAGTGTAGCATTGGATGTTTGGATTTTGACAATAGAAACTTCAGGTAATTCTCAAAACTGAGAAGTACAAGGATTCATTGGGTGGTTGAGATTGAATTTGTTGATTCTGTGTTCTTTTGTTGAGTGCTTTTCTTTTTTATTTCAACCTGTCATGTGAGAAATAGGTTGGATGGCCTTAGACGAAGTCTGTGGTAGACCAGAGCACAGACAGCAGGGACAGACTAGGGAAGTAACTGGCCTGGATTTTGTCTATCTGCAAAATTTCATCAGTTTCCTGCATTCATTTATTATTCGGTGTCTAAAAATGATCAAATGGATATTTTTAACTTTACAACTTCAATATTACGCCTTCTTAATTTCCTACTCAATGTTGGACTTTTCAGTATACATGGTACCTCTTTAAATAAGAAAGCTAAGTGAGGACTAAAAAGCTCAATTTATCCCCCCCAAAAAAGAAACCCTGGTAATATGAGCTAACACACCATCAGTAGTTAAGTTTCCTCTGCAATAAAAGGGAAGACAAAACAGCTCAGAGCAGTGCAGTGCAACGGCTCCTCAAATATCCTCCTTGGTCACTGTCAGGAAACACTGATGGGGTTTTGCATAATCGAGCAGTGCATGGCTGATAGCAGCATCTCCTGAGGAGCAGATGCTGGTTACTCAATAGCAGACAGAATAACAGACAGAGGCTAAAATAGACTGACTGCTACTTTTCTTTTTTCTTCTACTTGAGATCCTAACTCAAAACATGTCCTCTCAGCACTTTGGTCTGTCTTCCCAGCGCAGAGATTTCCGTTGTTCTTGTTTAATATGCAAAAAATTACCTTGTGACAAACATTTTTAACCCACTGTGGGTACAGAAGATGCCACTGAAACAAAAATCGTTTTTGTCTGTTGTTATTGAATCGCCAAATGAGCTACGGCAGATCTTTGGTTCATACAGTTGCACAAATGAGAAATCTTTCATAGAAGAAAAAATGTAATACCTTATTTATAACTAAAATGCATCATGGTTGACATGTGGACTCTTCACATGACTGCTCATTTCATTTTGGAAATGTTTAATGCAAATGAGTTAACACCTTCATGGTCAGTGCACAGTGCACATTAATAGTATAACAACTTTGCCATCTGAGTGTTCACTGAAGGGGAAACCCTGAGCCTAAACAAACATGAGCATAAGTATGTTATGCTGTTATGTTCTGTGAACATTAACATGTCCAACTATTCCAATGAAATATTTTTCATTTCCCCAGAGAAGTCACCTGGATTATAACTCTTCAACAACCTTGATATCAGCAGTGGTGGCTTGATTGTTCAGCAACTTTTTTTTACCATTATATTCCTGACATTTACAAGAGTAAATATAAGTGAGGCTTGCATTTAAAAGTCAAACAAAGATGACATTTTGCGTGAAATGTTGATAGTGATTTACAAATCATGAAAATGGAATTCGTGTAAAATAGCGTATCAAAAGTAAAAATTGAAAATGAAAATGTTTTTCAATGAATTTATGAATTTATTTGAAGTTAAAGCTATTTCAAATATGAAGCCAACAATGAGTATCAATCAGTTCGTAAAGGCACAACAAAACACTAAAAAAAATGGTTTAAATGCTTAAAAAATTGGAGGAACATCTCTAAATGAGGAAAAAAAATAGTTCCTCTGTGTAAATTCAAAGAATGTGTGTTTTCATCATCTACAGTTTTTAATAGCACTGGTAGATTCTGAGAACCTGGAGGGGCAAACCTGGAAACCAATACTGCATGACTATGATCTTTGAGCCTGTAGGCAGCACTGCATTAAAAACAGACATGGCTCCAGTGGAAATCACTGCATAGGCTAAAAATCACATCCAAAAACAAGTGTCCAGACAACATTTCACTGCTGCATCCAAAAATGCAGTTTACACCTGTACAATGTAAAGAGGAGACCATGTAAAAACATGACCCAGAAACAGCAGTGGCATCTATGGGCCTAGAAACATCCATGTAAGATGGACTGAGGGGAAGTGGGAAGTGGCTGGTCTGCAGTCCTGACTTGTTAGCCACTGAAAACATTTGGGGCATCAATACCAAATGTACCACAAAGAAAACCAGCACAAAAGAGACCTCGAACTTTAAAGCAGATGAAATCCTGGTATGAATGGCACAAATAGGACAAAATCACACTTGAAAAACCCCAGAATCTCTCTCCTCAATTTCCAAATATTTACAGCATGTTGTCTAAAGAAATAGTGATCCTTGGATCGCAGAAGGCCTTGTGGTTAGGGTTGCACTCCATGTGGGCAAACAGCCTTTCAGTGGGCAGCCCAGGTTCAAGTCTGACCAGTGGTGACTGTCCTGCATGTCACTCCCCACTCTCACCCCATTTCCTACTCCATCTTCTGGTCCATCATCTTAAAATAAAGGCATAAAAAGCCCCCCCAAAAAAACTTAAAAAAAGAAAAGAAAAAGAAAGAAAACACGATCCCTGTTCAAACTTTCTGAAACTTTTTGCTAGCACCAAATTGAAAATTAACATTGATTTTATGAAGTAATTTAAAAAAAACACTTTCAGTATTTGGTAGCTAAACCGCTAGGCCATCTGCACTCCGTCTCTGCACTATTTTCAATTAAAAAAAGGGTTTGAATAAGATACAAACTATCAAAATTTTACACAGTGCCCCACCTTTTGTAACATTTGAGATAGATGAGCCTGTTGAGACCATAACTGTGATTTGAGGCTATTTAAAATGAACCTGATTTTCTGAAATTCATCCATTCATCTCAGGTTTTGTAACAGCTTTAAACAGCTATAGTAAAAAACAGACCCTGCATGATTGATGGGCCTTGCAAGTGTGAGGGTCCATCACATGTGTCCATAGGGGATCCCTTTCCGGTGGCATCAGTGGGCCTCATCATTCCTGTCAGGCAGAGCAGCGATTGTGACAGAGAGGTTTATTAAAGTCCTGGGTGGTCGGAGCCCAACAGCCAGATGTCACATTGAGGTTTCCTTCCTCTGCTGCCTGAGGGAAGGACACTTGATTGCAACAGTGGAGGTCAGACACCCCTAACCCAACCCCATCAGCGACATTCAACCAAACTTTAAATCTCAACACTCAGTCAGTTGCATTGTACCCAGCTCTGTTTCTTTTTTGCAAAGTCAAGCAACAAGACTTTCTCCTCAGATGCAAGATGCACTTTACAAAATCAGGCCGAACCAAAAAATACATGACTTCTTTTTCCAGTATATTTGGATGATGCACTGACAAAACAGAACCACTTCAAGTATATCCACATAGAAAATGTTGTGTTGAGTGTGAGATTCATGCAAACCATCCACTTGTGCAGGAGCTCTGAACAACCAGCAGAAGGCACCAGTGCAGCATCAATAATGATAAACACTCACCAGATCCAAAAGTGACTGACATGACACAGCTCTTTCACACTGATGCTCAAACTGCAACACGAGGCTGATGCTTATCTTTTGTGCACAATCAGAAGTTACTCCAGTTTTAAGTCTTAGTCAAAGGCCCTGTATACCATTCAGGATAGGAGTGATGACTAATATGTTATGTGAGCAGTGGCTCCAACGGCGGAGAGACAGCTCATTCCTCTTACAACATCAGGTCAGAGCCTGATGAACAATTACACATTGAACACACTTGCTCCATCCCTCTCTCTCTCTGCCTCACTCACACACAGATGAACAAACAGAAAAAAGCCTTTGTTTGTTTGTTTGTTTGAGTGTTTTTAAGGACCAGTTTAAAAGTTAATAATTGTGTTTTAGTAAATACTACAGGCTTATCAATTGATTCACTTAATGTGAGTCATAGCACTGAATTAAGTGACATGGTGGGTACTTCCATCCAGGAACTATCTTTCTTTGTTCTCTAGAATTTAGTCTAAATCTATGATGTGCTACTTAAATAAACAAACAAACAAATTTGGCAGTTAATAACCAGAAACCCAGAAATGAAATTATACAGCTGTTAAAAAAGAATCATTCATTTTTTAAAAAAAATCTTTGTAAAGTCTTTGTAACAGTTTGCACTGTCACACCCTGGGACCTCAATGTGGAGCATAACAGTGTTGAAATATTAAAGCATGACTCATCAATGCTTAAGAAATGAAAGACAGAAATTTTAAAAGTGAAGTATAAGCAAGACTAATACATTCAAGTGTGTGTGTGTGTGTGTGTGTGTGTGTGTGTGTGTGTGTGTGTGTGTGTGTGTGTGTGTGTGTGTGTGTGTGTGTGTGTGTGTGTGTGTGTGTGTGTGTTTGGTGTGCGTTCACTTACAAGTTCTGGTTTGAAGCATCAGCTGCATGAATACAGAGGTACGTCATGTCCTGTAAAACATGAATAAAACAATCAAAGACTGGAACAAAATTAAAGTCTTGTCATATCTGGGTTTCTTTTGTGATTGTTTTCTGTATTTATTTGAACAGTTAACACAGTAACCTTGGTCAGTTTTGAAACAGAGCATCTGTTTCTCCCTTCTTCTGTGAACACATTTTGTCTGTCACTTTCAATTTTAGTTATCTTTTGCCAATAATTGATGTATTTTAGCATATTTAAATGAATATGGGAAAACTTCAGTGGTTTATTTTTTATTTCTTGCTGTTTAAGACAATATCAAGAAACTGACTTGCACTAGAATTTCCCTGACACCAGGATCTGACATGCTGATTATACGTAGATATTGACAATGAACAAGTCCCTGTGCAATAAAGCCAAAAATCTGAATTACTCATTCCACTGGAGCATGTCACTCTCCCTTTTCAATCACAACACATCACCACCCCCATCTGGCTGACTGGACACATCACATCACTTCATGAACAACCATACAAAATAAAAATAATAAATTAACCAGGTAAAATTTCCACTGGAAGCCCAGAAATATTGATGTAGCCAACGGATTTTCCACTAACCTCAAACACGGGTTTGGCATTGTTGTACACTGAAAGGATGTGGGTGATGCCATTCTTAGAAAGGCTTTCTCTGTTTTCTGCATCTGAAGACAAAGACAGAGGAGTGAGCATCCATAAATTCACATCAACACTTCATCCGAGTTCTTTTGTCTGCTGCAGAGGTAAATCTCTATGCTGTTTACCATCTTGAATATCATCTCCTGCAGTTAGGCCTGTGGTCACTTGCTCCTGTCAGTTGATCTAATTTTAGCCACAGTGGTCATGCCATCATGTGAAGCTTTCATTGCTGCTAAAGTTAGAAAGCTGAAATGCCACATTAACTTGGAAGAGGTTGTTGCAGGACAGCGAATGAGTGACACTTTGCTAAGTATCATTTTAGCATCACTTTCTAGAGTATTAATATTTCTCCGTCAGCAACTAACTAAACTAACACCTGATTTCTGTGAAATATGTTGAAGTATAATTTTAAGAAACAAAATCTGCCTAAGTTTTTGGATTTTTCAAGGGATAGGCTGAACACAACGCTCAAAAACCTACATAAGGAAATATGTTGAAGAAGACTGATGATTAATTGCTGCTTTATTCTTTTGTATCAATCCTCATGTCCTTCTTGGATATATGGCCTTTCATGGCTGACATCTGCCTTTAGCCCTGAAAGCTTAGCCTGACCTAGCTACAATGCAAATATCTACTTTTAAAAAAAATCAAATTAAGCAATAACACATTTTTCTTACCTCTTATATTTCCAAGGTAGAGGCCATCAACAACCTGTGAAGCAGCATTCACAGACATGTTGAATTCAGGTTAGAAACTCATAACTGTCCAGCTTCAAAAACTTCACTGTCCCAGGTTGAGCCAGATTGGATTTAAGGCTTAAGGCTTAAGAACCAAGTTCCAGCAAAGGAAAGATTTCCTACAACCACCATACAAGGCCTGAAGCAACGATGCATGATTATCAGGGCAAAGTGATGGGAAAGCAGCCACTGAGTGCTTCTCTACAGCTACTGTAGTACAACCCCAATTCCAATGAAGGTGGTACATTGTGTAAAACGTAAATGAAAACAGAATACAATGATTTGGAATTCCCGTTTAACCTTTATTCAGTTGAATACAAGATAAAACAAGATATTTATAGTTCAAATTGATATACTCCATTGCTTTTAGTTTTTTTGGGGTTTTTTTTTAATATTCACTCATTTTGAATTTGATGCCTGCAAGATGTTCCAAAAAAGCTAGGACAGTGTCATGTTTACCACTGTGCTACATTACCTTTCCTTAAAGCAACACCCAATAAGCATTTGTGAACTGAGGACACTGATTGTTCAAGCTGAAGGTGGAATTCCTCCCAATCTTGCTTGATGTACAACTTCAGTTGCTCAACAGTCCGGGGTCTCCGTTGTCATATTTTGCACTTTATAATGTGCCACACATTTTCAATGGGAGACAGGTCTGAACTGCAGACAGGCCAGTCTAGCACCCGCACTCTTTTTAATACGCTGTTGTAACACATGCAGAATGTGTCTTGCCATTGTCTTGCTGAAATAAGCAGGGATGTCCCTGAAAAAGACATGGCTTGGATGGCAGCATGTTGCTCCAAAACCTGTATGTACCTTTCAGCATTAATGGAGCCTTCGCAGATGGTCAAGTGGCACTAACACACCCCCATACAATCACAGATGCTGAACTTTGTGCTGATGACTATCCAGATTGTCCTTGATTTCCAAAAACAATTTGAAATGTGGACTTGTCAGACCACAGCACACTTTTCCACTTTGTGTCAGCCCATCTCAGATGAGCTAGGGCCCAGAGAAGCCGGCAGTGTTTCTGGGTGTTGTTGATATATGTCTTTGTCTTTGCATGGTATAGTTTTAACTTGCACTTGTAGATGTAGTGATGAACTGTGTTAACTGACAATGATTTTCTGAAGTGTTCCTGAGCCTTCTTGGTAATATTCTTTACACAATGATGTCACTTTTTAATACAGTGCCGCCTGAGGGGTTGAAGGTCATAGGTATTCTGTGTTGGTGTCCGTCCTTGCTGCTAACATGCAGAGATTTCTCCAGATTCTCTGAATCTTTTGATGATATTATGGACTGTAGATGATGAAATACATCAATTCTTTGCAATTGTACATTGAGAAACATTGTTCTCAAACTGTTGGACTACTTGCTCACGCAGTTGTTCACAAAGTGGTGAACCTCTTGTGAACAACTGAGCCTTTCAGTGATGCTCCTTTAACACCCAATCATGACACTCACCTGTTTCCAAGTAACCTATTCACCTGTGGAATGTTCCAAACAGGTGTTTTTTGAGCATTCCTCAATTTTCCCAGTCTTTTGCTGCTTCTGTCCCAGCTTTTTTGGAACGTGTTGCAGACATCAAATTCAGAATGAGTTAATATTTGCAAAAGAAACATAAAGTTTATCAGTCTTTGTAGTGTATTCAATTGAATATAGGTTAAACATGATTTACAAATCATTGTATTCTATTTTTATTTGTTTTACACAAAGTCTAAATTTCATTAGAACTGGTGTTGTACCATGAAGCAGCAGATATGTACAATCCAACATCCTTCTGAGTCCAGTTAATACACCACTTTTTCCAATTTCAAAGACATCTGTTGTTAGATTTGGGTTCCTATGCTGTACTTTTAGTGTTGGTTTTCTTCCTGGTATCCTGTGCTATTACATTGTATTGGACATACCAATAGAGACAGTTGGAAAAAAAATAAAGAAACAAAAACAAAGATGAAGTTTAGAGCTACCAGGTGATTTCCACAATACCCAGTATATTATTAATTTTCATCAAACCAAACACTAACCCTGCATCTCTGTACATTGGTTGCCTCCTGAAGAAGGAGAAAACCCCTCAAAACAACTTTGTGTGGAATGGTGACCCTTCCTTCTGATAAAAGGTGGACTTGGGCTTTGCTATCAAAGTGCCTCAAAAGCATAACAGAGCCCCCAATTCCTGACTCTCTATGAAGGTTAATTATTTACATAGTTCTTTTAATTAATTTTTCATGTCTGTAAAAATGCTGGACAAACTTGAGCCAAATTATTGTCTAATAATATAGTACTAATTGTCAAATGTTTTTTTTTTTCTTTTTGTTAGAGCCAAGTTATGTGGCCATTTCTTGTCAAAAGGTCAAAGGTCAGAGTCAGAGATGAGGGATGGTGATTTCAGTACTTTGCTTTCAAGGGGCTTTAGCTGAGCAAATTCAGGATGTTTCAGTGCAGTAAAAATATAGCTTTGAGTTTCGGGACATTCTGCTCCTGCACCAAATCACTGTGATAAAATCTGATCCATATCAGTATCTTCATATCACTACTTCTGTTACGTGGTACTTGTACTAGCCAAGTAGCTGTAGTTAAAAATATTTTAGTTTATTATTATTAGATTTGCTGCAATTTAAGCTTCCACTGCATATACTGTGCACTTTTTACTTGTTTTTAATTTATCATACCGGCGTGGGACAGCGCAAAACATGGGACAAGCCCCCCAACACAACATACATTTTAACACAAGTAGCCACAGACAACGACATAACAACTGGTGATTAAAAATGTTTTAGCCTACCTTATTCATTCCATTACCCATGATGACTCTTTATCAGTCTGCGACCAGCTACAGGACTTTAATATGTGGAGCAGCTGCGATATGTTAACATGGACTTTGGACCCAAATCGCAAGGCTGGGCTTACACGCATACAGCTGGGACGGACCCGCGCTTAAATCACTATGTTCGTCTTCTATTTAATAACATTATCAAGTTCAGCTAGCATGCTGATCACTGATGTTAATGCGGCCTCAATCTCTTCTCAGCTACAATTATACTTCCCCGTCATGCTGTATCGTCTTCCGGATTGTTTTGACGTGAAATAACTGCAGCTGCAGGCTCATCCGGTAAGTGACGTCACTATATGCTTCCGTCAAATCAGCTGGTTTACCCCGGACTTCACCTTCACATGGAGAAGCCTTTTAGTATTTGCTTATTTACACCATTTATGTGCGAATTATGAGGACATGATGTGGAAAAATGTAACTAATATCTCATTTAGTTTGACACATTTAAAAGATGACGCAGATAATCCCAACACGGACGGGATCCCCGTGTAAGATCCATGACGTTTTACCAACAGGGCTCACGTACCTATTCAGGATAAATGTAACACAGACTGTTATGACACAGATACAATCCATTTTATACTACACTGATGCTCTAGATGTGCGAATAAATGTACCTTTATGGTCTAAATCAATGTGAATATGTTGGGTTAATTACTGATTCGCCTCCCATGGTGGTAGTAAAGGTCCTTTGACAAAGACAAAAAAAAATCATTGCCTCTATGGGTGATATAGACCCTACTGTTGATGACTAAAAAAAAATATAACCCTAATATATTTTCTGAGCTCAGACACTTCTGCAGATGATCAATCCAATCAGCTTAACCTGATAAAATCAGGCAACCCATTCAAATTCACTGCTATCTTCGATGTTTGGTTGTGGCTGATAAGTGAGAAGCAAAGTTCAGAGAAATTTCAGTGAAAGATTTAGCCTATGTGTGTACATATCCCTTCCCTTTCATGAGAAAAAAACTCATGACTTTGTACAGATTAAACACAACCCACTGACCTACTTCAAACGTCACCACAACCACACGGTCTCACTTCTCCAGCAGTTTTTAGGGGTTTTCATGTTTGCTTGTATTCAAGGGAAATCTGTCACTGTCTGTGATCCAAGTCAAGAGTAGATAATAAGATACACAGATCAGCATGGAAATTCAACTTTTTACTGTTACAGCTAATGCAATTAAGTGACAAGATGAGCTAACTGAAACAAATGATTCAAATTATTTTGAATAATGGACGTTACACCCCTAACCTTTGAAATTCCCTCCCTTGAGGTCTAGTCATTCTCACCTCAGTTTCTGATAGACTGTCAATCATGCAAATCCATTTACTGAGTGTCACAAAATTAATGCAACAAAAGAGAAGACGTTTAGCAATTTTTATTCTTATTTCTATAATACACGATGACCTTAGGAGGAAGTGGTCTTCCAAAATGCACAGACTGAGGTAAAGTGGACAAGCGTTAAATACAGAAATAAAAGTATTCTTGTATCTTTGAGTTGGTCGGCCTTTCTTTTCAAGTATGTGAAATGGTCCTCAAGGTGTGAAATTTACTTTTTCCACTGCTTGTTCTCGTAGTCCCAGTGGGCAGCGAAGCCTTCCACTGGGTTGATTCTCATGTCCAACATCCTCTGCAGCTCCTTTTCTTTGTACTCAGCCTCAAATGTGTGTGGGACTGGTCCATACACTGTAAAAACAAAACAAAAAACAATGTGTAAAGAAATTATCATAATTTGAACATAATTTAAACTTGGTACAAAAAAAAGATGAAAACCACATTCTTCTCACTTGGAATTGATTACATTTCAGAAAAAAAGTGAATCACAGCATCATATGTTCTGGACATTTCCCAGCACGGTTTTCTTAAAACATACCATACTTTCTCTGCCAGAGCACAACCAGACCAGTAAAGCCAACTATGAAGAAGATCCCAGCGACAACAGACTTCCACTCATTTGATCCCTGGTTCATCTCAGCAAAGCTCTGTTTGAAGCTGATGCGGTACACTGAAGATGGAAAACAAAAATCATACATGATACAAGCTGCATTTTATGGACACTTTGATATTATTACATTTCTAATCATAGTTACACACTGTCCACAGCAATATTAGTTGGATTGATAAATTTTAAATGAGTTCATTTAAAATATAAGAGGTACAATGAAGACCTACATGCAATCTTCTCCTCGTTAGAGAGTGCAGCCCAGGAGCCCTTCTCTTTCTCCTTCAGGGATTTCTGCTCTGCACTCAGGTTCTGCACATAGCAAATATCGGGGAGGGGATTCTCTCGCCTGTCAAAGTAGGCAGGGAGGGTGTAGTCTTCTACCTTAGCAACACCTGAAAAAGCAAATTTAAAAAAGACAATGGGTCAAGAAGTTTTAATCATTTTCAATCAAAGTGAATTTTTCCAGAAATTTTAGGTTTACTAAATGCTGCTGATGCTGTTGAACACAGCATCTACTGTAAGATGCTGCAATTGTCTGTAAGTTTTTTTGTTCACAAAGTTAAATTCCTCTGTGGTTTAATCTTTAAAGTGGAAGATAGTTATTAATCACTTCATCCGCTGATGAATTTAAATTAAAAAATAAATACACTGTCCCATCTTATTACATTACTTTTGATCTCTCAACTACGGTTAAGTATTTACACAGCATAAGCTAAAAAAAAAAACTGATGATTTTTACATTTTGATACACACCTACTTGTATAGCAAATTAATTTCAACTGAAATTACTTAATATTCCATAAATTGGTGAAAAGCTTTGTCCAAACACTTTTGTCAAACGTTGCACTCATGGCTTTCATTTATATGTTGAACTTCTTAAACCAAAGCATACCACAATATCAGGAAGTGGTAACACAAGATGATTATAGCAAACAGACTTGTCTATGTTGTTGAGGTGTGGAGGAAGTACGTGAGATTTTCTAAAAGACACTGCAGCTGTGCATAATAAACACACATCTTTTAACTTTTAAAGATCACTGACTTTTTAAACAAATAATCCCCCCTTTGCTCTCTGACACTGATATAAAGAAGCATCAACGTCCTAAAAATAGATGACACTTTGTCATTCCAGGTTGCACTGACCATGTCCTCCACGTACGCACACAGATGTTGAAATGGCACGTTTGCCAACAAGGCGAAGGGCTCTGGTGGCCAGCATTCTGTGGAAAAGGTCATATTAAAGACGTTTACAAACACATAACACAAATACCTTTTCAGATATTCTACTAGGTCGGAGAGTATACGCTATTACTTCACAATGTAGATCACTTTGATTTTATTTTATCTATAATATATCTATGAACACAAATAGATACTTGCCATATCTTAAATTATGACAACCTGAAAAATGACGCATGTTGATACTTTAATACAGCTGTGGTTGTAAGTCCAAAAAATAGCAGGGTTCCCTCCAAACTTTAGTAGTGTTACTTATTTCATGTCATCAGCTGCGAATGAACTTTGTCATTCAGCCTAACGTACAATAAGGACTAATTGTCCACAGGTGTTTATACTTGTTACTGACTCTGAGTCCAGACCAAACATACGGCGTTCACGTTAGCTCCACAGTGATGATAAAGCCGAGGCTAGCGTTAGCTGCAAACACAAGGTCAAAGCGCCCAAGATAAATTAAAACAACACTACCGCTTTACTTCAGAAATAATAACTGCGTTTTCATTAATTTCCAATTAAAACGACTTCATTTAAATGAGGTCTCTGTATAAGGCTGTAATATTCAGTGCCTACGCAATACTTCAACTACTAATAGTTGGCTAAATGCTAACGACAGCTAGCCGGTAAATTAGCTCGTCCTGGCTCCGACAAAGTCACTTCACAATTATTGTAAAATAGTATTAGAACGCAATTTAATCTTCATTACTAAGTCATTTTCTATTCGTCATTGATGTTACAATCTGAAAGAGTTCAATAGCGAAATGTATTTTAATGTTTGAAAAGATGCTATAAACATGCTACCTGCTGTCTTTTCCTCGCTCTCGTCTGCCAAAGGGCTCAAGGAAGTCTGAATGTGGGCGGAAATGCGTAAGCAAGTGACGTTACAGGGAGTGAACCACAGGGAGTGAACTCGTCACAAGGTGAAATAAGGCCAGTTTTTTTATATTATAAGAAGCTTTCCTAACTATTGTATTCAACTATTTTTCTAACTGTTTGCACAATCAGACCAAGGTAAATTACAAATTACAGACAAAAAATGAAAACAACAAAAGAGGATAATTTGAATATTGGAAGCAGTACAGGAGTTGCAGTCATAGACTGTATAATTAATTACAGTACAGGATACATCGGTGTTGACATCGATGGTTCTGAAAAAAACCCCCATAACTTTGTATTTAAATGGATGATTGAATGGCAGTTCTCTGATCGATTGTGGTATTAAATTTTTAGTTGTTGCAAAACCCAGAGATTCTGGGAAATTATTGTCTGTATACGAAACAACGTTCCTTTGCAAATCCTATGTTGCATTATTGCCAATGAAAGCAATGAAGTTGTTCAGAAAGACAAAAAACCACACGAAACTAGGCCAGTGCTGGCAATGCTGTAGCATGTTTTACGGCATTTCCATATAGCTTTACGGCACCACCGGTGCTGCAAAAAAAAAAAAGACGAGTGGAAGGTGGAAGCGAGATTAGCCTCTGTGGCTAGATTTGGTGACAGTGGGCAACTCATACAGCATAAGACGACTGTTTTGGGTTTTTGCTAATAACAGAGCGTACATGAGCGCATTTAGAGGCACAGAGACAACCACATATTCTGGCAGTGAGGTGACTGCTGAGGTAGATATCTACTTTTTTCCGGGTTCTACATGTCAAGTTAGCTAACGGTCTCCTCTCATCCCGTAGCCTCTCTACTCTACAGGATCTGTCCTGACTACAGTTCATTTTCTAGCAACCATGCCTATTCAGTTGACGAGTCAGGCTTACTGTAAAATGGTTTTACACGCTGCCAAGTATCCACACAGCGCCGTCAACGGACTGTTGGTGGCGGAAAAGACGAAGGAGAAGAAGAAAGATAGCCACAATGAACCAGTCCTATGTGTGGACTGTGTTCCCCTGTTTCATGGCACTCTGGCTCTCGCACCAATGCTAGAAGTAGCTCTAACACTGGTAAGTAGCAGTTAATTACTCTATTTGGAACACATACCGTAACGCAGTTATACACGAGAGTCCTGTAGAATAACAGTTCACTTGTTGTCGAGAGCAAATGAGGGGGTGGGGTGATTATTCAACTTTAGACGGTGGGTTGTGCTGCGTTTGATGTGTAACAACAGGTGAATTGGTTGTGTTGTTTTCCACATGGCACCAAAGATCAAATAAATACACAACAAAACAGTTACAAAAAAACATTTAAAATTGGTGTTTTCAGTGATCTTATCGAAACTGTCTAAATTGTCATTTTGAATTGATTTGGCCTGACATCTGCTGTGCCCTGTCTTTCTGTGCTTTCATGTCGGCCTCCTCTTCCATTGACAGATTGATACTTGGTGTAAAGAAAATAACTATATCATTGCTGCATATTATCAAGCCAATGAACGCACAAAGGATTCAAGGTAAGTAGAGCCTAACACTTCCAAGCACTTGCCATGTCTTGGGGAAAAAAAAGACATAATACACCTCACTCTTTTGGAGTGTCCTGCACTACATTTTATTGTCTGTTTTTCTCCACTGCAGACCCAACCAGTTTGCAGAAAAGGTTGCTGCCAGGATTTCTGAGAACTTCAGTGAAGCAGCAGTTGTTATGGTAATAACAAAATACTGAGGCTGGTGTACTGATAATACTTTACTGGTGTGCAGATTCTGTAAATGATTTAGACAGAAATCATGTCTTTGCAGATGTAAACAATAAGCTTAAGTCTGCTATCAGTGTGTTTGCCTAGCCAAGGTAGCCAGTCGGAGTTATCTATTGTATATTAGTAAAAGATTAGTGCTACTTTGTTATTTTCTGGTAGAAGTATTCATTTTTGTTAAGTCATTTGGAGTGGCTTTTGTCTCTGTTTATCATCTAGGGAATGGCACATGCCAGTGAACTAAGTGCACATAGAATGACACATGTAATGGCATGTCTTAAAACACTCATATCTAAAAGAGTCAACAGTTCGGTTTTGTTCTGGTGCGTGTAAGAATGAACATACAGGGACCGAAATTTAGTTCAGTTTCTTGTAACATCTGTAAGGCTGCAGTCTTCAGACTGGATAGTTAACAGAATAATTAGTCCTCTTGAAATAAAAGAGCTATTCTGCCTCTATCTGACTATTTAGGAACAGTTTGTGAATATTATATGGACTTAGGGTGTTATCTGTTCAGTGGTGTAAGTCTGTGCTCCAGAAGCTTTAGTCTTTGTTGAAGCGCCCACCCTTTTCGACTTCCAGCCATATCCATTCACTGCATGTCTTCTCCCACTCTCTGCTCCTCGTATTTCCTGTCTCTTCAGCTCTCCTGTCCTTTATTGGATACAACTGGTAGACAGACTTGTCAAATTTCTTCTTAAAGCTGAATATTACATCAAGTTTCTTTTTTTATCTTTAGGTGGACAACAGTAGATTGACAATGAGCTGTTTTGAGCCTATCGTCCTTATCTACGATCATCATGAAAACAAGTGGAAATGCAGAGAAGTGACTCTGTAAGTGGTTCGCACTTGGAGCCATTTGTTAAACAACTTGTGTGGGCTGCATGAAAAGTCCTATGATCGTATGAACATGGTTTCCATGTGAACTGATGGTCTTTTTGTTTTTCTCAGTGAATGTTTCGAGGACTGGAATGAAGCACAAAAAATCACGTCTGCTCTGTTGGAGGGCAGGTCCTACGAGAACTTGATTGACTTTGACAATCACTTGGATGATCTGAGGAACGACTGGACCAACCCTGTGATCAACAAGTCCGTCCTGGATCTGTGTTAAGGCCCTCAGTTACCTTTGACACACTCATTAATACTGCTGCCATTTCAGCATGCATGATGCTACTTATCATGTAGCACAGGAGTACAAAAGTGCTGAACTCACAGTCTTTATTCCATTAGAAGGCTCCTTGTTCTGATGGAGTCTTGTGGAGCATTGACTTGCAAGGCCAAAATCTTTTAAGGGCAATTGAGCACCATACGTGCACTGTTGTCATGTGTCCACCTTTAAAAGGTGAAGCTGAAGTGATGAAAGACAGTTATGATCTGAATGCAACTTAATTCTTTTCTGCAATGGTTTGTGTTTAATAATAGTTGTGTGCATAAAGTTTGAGTTTAGAATATTTGATCTATTTTTTTCCTTTAAATTTTATAGCTGTTAGCCATACAAAGATCAAGTTCTTAATTATTAAACATTTTAGGTGATGATTGTAAAACTGGGATATAATATAAATAAATGTTCTCTGACTTTCTAGTTTACAGCAAAACGAAATTCACAAGCAGAACTGTAGTCTGAGTGTCTTTGTGGGCAGTTCAGTGTAAAAGGACTACTTAAATAACAGATAAGATGAAAATCTTTCTGATTTTGTCCCATCAGACTACATGACATAACATCCTAAGTACCTCTGGAGATGCACCAGCAATAACGATGGGATGATTGAATCCAGAGTCTTTTCAACGACTCATGTTTACACAAACATTTCTGTGATGCATGTGTCCCTTGTTATTGTAACTGGTGCACTTCAGAATGTCATTTTCAGTAATGTCTACATTTTGCTGTTTGCTTGCTGGTTTGGAGATTTGTTTAGAAGAATAACAAAATGTATCAGATCTCAGGCATGTGTGAACTTTGTTTCAGAAATTAGCAATTGTATTTATTTATACTTAAATGACCTCTTTAAAACCTATTATTTAACAAGTGTTGTAAAACATTAATATGCTTTATGTGAAAATGCAGAACTACCTTTGTACTTGAGATTAGAATTAAATCAGTCAGAGCTAATTAATAATTGTATGGCAACACATTTTTTACTGAAATTTTATGAACTGAATGTACGATTAAACTTTTTAAAATATCAAAGTCTTTGTGAGACTTGTCTTTCCTGGATGCCTTACACAATTTCATTGTAAATTGAAAAAACAAATTGTGTGTTATCAGTATGGTTAGTTAGAAATGCAGAAAAGTATTAAAAGCAGATGAGTCAGATAAACTATGAAGACTTGAGACTAAGACATTTCCCCCAAATACAGGACATTAAATCAGATATTGACAGATTCTTTAAACTTAGTCTTCCAAATTTTTTTTACATTATTTATTCAACTATTTATTATTATTTTCTTTGTGAAAAGGCTGTTTTTTCCCACTAGAATATAGCAAATTGCAGGGGTTACATATATTTGACTTCTTTAGTTAGTCAATACCATGGGCTGTATGGATTTTTATTTTTATTTTAAAAGTTTGATTATGATTTCTTAAATGAAAAGTTACACACATAGATTGCACATCATACGGTTACTTTAAAATTATTAGTTTCTTCTTAAGAAACCTGTAACTTTATTAAAATACCATTACTCGATTACAGAATAGTATTAACAGGTGGCAAGAAACATTTTCTCTGACATATATCAGCTCACCAACACGTTGACTAATGCTGCCACCTGGTGGCATTTGTTTGTATCGTTGTTGCTCTTGTGTGACCTACTTCCTTTTTGTGGCCAAGAGACAGTAGAAAAGAAAACAGAAGTAATCACCGATGTCCGGTGTCTTTTAAATATATGTAAATATAAATGCTTTAAAGGGCTGGTACTGCGTTGACAGTCGTCCAGCAGATATCGAAACAATAATATTAATCGTAAATCAAGTAAAAAGCCAACTGGACGACACTTCCTGTCGATGACGTCGTTTCATCCGGGTTCGTGACGTACAGCGCGGGAACAACAAGCTTTGTGAACGTTGAGGGGAAGTTTAGGAAACAAAAATAGTTTCACCATGCAGACGGTTATGGATCCATCTGAAGTTGAGTTCCTCGCCGAGAAAGAAACTGTGAAGATTATACCAAACTTCAGTCTCGACAAGATCTACTTAATCGGGGTAAGTGACTTTAAATTGGACCTATCGCGTTAAAATTTCTTTCTTTGAAAAGACATGGATAACCCCCTGAAGGTTTGCCTGACCTGCACAGCATTCAAGTTTAAGCACCCAGACTTGATCAGCATGAACTGTTAAGTTTGTTGTGCGTGTCAGTAGTGTTACATGAACGCTTTGTGTGTGTGATTCCTGATATTCTGGGGATTAAGTCTGACAGTCGTCCTCAGGGAGATCTAGGTCCCTTCAACCCTGGACTGTCAGTGGATGTCCCTGTGTGGCTGGCCCTGAACCTCAAACAGAGACAGAAATGTAGAATTGTCCCGCCAGAGTGGATGGATGTTGGTAAGACTTATTGTAAACTTTATATCACAAGTGAATGTGCTTTGTGGTTATTTCAACACAGTGTGTCTTTAACCTGTATATGTGACACAACATGCTACAGAACTGAGGTTTGTCTAGGTTATCTTTATGCAGGGTCAGTGTGGCTTGTTGTCGTAATTTGTTTTACAGAATACAGCAACCTTTTTATGCGCAGAATATGCATTTGTAGGTTTTATTCATTGCTTAAGAAAAATGTTGACACAATTTACCTGTTGTTAATCCTGTGTAGAGAAACTGGAGGAGATGCGAGATCTGGAGAGAAAAGAGGACACCTTTACACCTGTTCCTAGTCCGTACTACATGGAGCTGACCAAATTACTTCTGAACTAGTGAGTCTTAAACCTTTGTTTACTGAGCTCATGATATTCATTAAAATATATGAGTTTGCATAAATGCTTCTTCCCGGTCTGTGTATGTGGCTCTTTACCTGACATGATGGTCTGTGTGTACCTGCAGTGCTTCTGATAACATCCCAAAAGCCGATGAGATCCGAACTCTGGTTAAAGACATCTGGGACACCCGTATCGCCAAACTCCGCCTCTCTGCAGACAGCTTCATCAGTCAGATGGAGGCTCACGCCAAGGTGAGAGTGATCACCAAAAAAACCTGCATTGATTTTTTAGTTTCCACAAACACAAATTGTGATTTAATTTAGGATTGAAAATGTAGTAACACCAAGCAATGATTTCATGGACAGAAAATTAACAGGAAAGTATGTTAATTCTCTTAAGACTGTTTTGATTCAGGGGGCAAAACATAATGAGGTTTTTTTTTTTTTTTTCACTTAGATAGTTACTCTGTGTTGATATTTCATTGTATATAAACTAATAGGAAGACCATGCTGGATACTTTTCCACAGATTTAGAGATAAACCAAGTAAAAAGTACAGATTGACAAAAGAACAATCAAAAAATGGCTGCACAGCTTGAAAGTTCTCAATATGGCCTTACACTCTGCATTTAAATTGTCTTTTCAAAAAGGTTTCTGAGGATTCATGAAATTCAATTGATTAGAAATAAAGATAAATACAAGCACTTAATTTTAAGATCCATCAAGCATTGTTGTTTAGTAGCCTGGTTGTATCTTTATCAACAGTTTCAACTAAAACTGAGCATGTTTCCTTTCCTCCCCTGTTAGCTGGACAACCTCACTCTGATGGAAATCAACACCATACGATCGTTTCTTCTCGACTCTCTAAACTGCATGTTCAAACTACGGTCCAATCTGCAGCCAGGTTCAAGTAAAGGGCAGTTCACAGACTACTGATGCACAAGACCAGAGCCAGATCTACAGGTGTGGATGTTTTCCAACACTGGGGTTAAAGCCATGGACTGAGCTGTGACTGACCCGTGAGGCTCTTCAGAACTCAAAGACTGTTAGCAAGGACTATAAAACCACAGGATTCACACTGATAACTGGCTGAAATGATGTCAGTTTTGGCATTTCCTGTTTTTTTTTTTTTTTTTTTTTTTTTTTGTCATGTGTTCATATTTAAAGCTGTACAATGTTTGTAAGAAGTGACAAATAAATGTATTTGTGTTATAGAGGTGTTTGTCTGTGAAAATATTTTGAAGAAAAACAGAGACAAACCTTGCTGTACCAAGATGCGTAATAACAGTATACTCTATATTTTAAAGCCAAAAATAATCATTAAGCTTAGTAAGGAGCTGAATAAAAGAAGTCAAAACAGACTTTTTCAGTTATAATGTTTTTAATACTGCGTTAAAATAAAAATTGGAACTTTTTCCCAATTTGACTTAAGTGTTCGTGCTGTAAGAACACATGAACGATTACTGTAAGTGATTTTAAAGATAGCATAGTTGCTAAGTGGAATTAAAAATGTTTGCATTTGTGTATATGATTATTTGCTCTATTGAAAATTATGGAGAGTAATGTGGTTGTAGCTACAGGTGAACAGAACAAGGATAATCTCCCATTTTATCTGGATAATAATGTATTAAATTTATTGTCCTCAGGGGAATTCATCCAGTATCTGACCCATTTTTAACAGAAGCACATCCTGAAAAACTTTTAAAAGGTGTGATGTTTATTTCCTGTTGCCCTACTGATAGATTTGTAGTGGCTTTACAGTATTTACAAAATATTCCTCTTAAATCAAGATGATGTCTTTGAAAACAGTTACTTCACCATGCAATTTTTGAGTCCACTGCTCTCTTGGATGTCCACACCATAGACTGTAAAAAAAAAAAATGGATGTCATCTCGCTTAGCTCAAACTGAGGTCGCAACAAAAAATGCCCCCTCTGCTGGCTGGCTGTAGTACAAGACAAAAACTCCGCCTCTCTATTCATTCAAGATGGGATGTGGTCAAACTTTAAAAAAAATGTTACACCTCGTAGAAACGTTTCTGATATCCGTATGCTGTGGTGATATTTAGATATTGGGCTGCATTGGTTTCAGGTCCCCATTTTTTCCTGAAATGTTTCTCATATATTAGTTATTAGAGGTTAAAAACAGGTTTTACGTCTCGTTTAATGATGATTGACAGCTTCCGTTCATGCGGGTTTTTTTCGGGAATAATAAAATATATCGGGATAGACAGTTAAGAAGAGATTAGATGGTCTAAATAATATATATATATATATATATATATATATATATATATATATATATATATATATATATATATATATATATATATATATATATATATATATATATATATATGTCATCCGTTTCCACTCAGATTTTCCCGAGTTCCTCGTAAGTCTCTACAGCGCAGACTCTGGCTGCACAATGGCGGCTCCCGTGACGGAGCTTTTTTAGCTTCAAAACTGTACAAAGGTAAAAGGCGAAGCAACCCTGTCCATTCAATATACAATCTATGCGCCACACCCAACACTCATGAAGCTTCCTCCACTGTTGCCTCCAGTGTTACAAAATCAAGCTTCTCTATTTAACATGGCAAGTTATGGACCTCCAGATACTACCCAGAAAGTTTGTAAAGGGATTTAAAAAATCCTCCTAAAGATTCACCAATTGCTGGTGGCACGTGATGAGAAAATCCTGTACCCGCCTCACTTAGTTCACATGTGACTTTTCAACCAAGATGTTCAGAGCAAACTGAAATAACTCCTACTCACGTTACCTCACAAATCAAAACTTGATATCCAGCATTTTGACATCATTTGTTGGTAAAACATGAATAAGTATGATGCACCCTCATTTAAGTTATGATCTGCAAAAACTCACACACTCTTTACAGCTACAGTTCACAACAGCACGCATGAGGTTAGTAATAAGGACATATGACTCTGTTTACTTCTGGGAACTTATTTTCTTTGCATTCATTCTACAGAGCAAAAGTTCCACAAACAGACAAAGGTTGATATTGAACATTTTTGAAATATTTTATTTTCTTTTTTGTCTGAAATCACAGCCATATATTCATAAATACCTAATTACTACATTCAACAAAGAATATATTACATTACAATGAATTCAAACAAGTACATTTTAAAAACAGGATTTCACAGCATCTAGACATCCTCCACTGAGTGATGGGGCTATTGCATCGGCGTGCGCGGGCTGGAGAGACACAGGGCGGCTGGGTGAGGGGGCTCACTGTACGGCACCTCCCTCCCCAGGTTGTTGGCAGCTTACCTTAGCACGTGGACCCCCTCATTGACTGACAGGCTGCACTCTTCTGCTCTGTGAAAATGACCGACAACTCTGGATCCACCTGATAAACTGGCTTACGTTGATTCTTGGTGACACTTTCAGGGAAAAGGGGCTTTGTGTGGTTTCTTGACATGCACAAATTGAAAAGATGCGAGACGCAGAGTAGACACTCTGAAATGTAAAGTCCCTGATCACTGATGCTAAGAGTACAGCGTCCAACAGGTAGACTACAACTCATTCACATGCTCCCAAATCTTTGAGGCACTTCATTGATAAACTGTATGCAGGGGGAGGTTGTGCTTCAGTGATTTCACAGATGAATGTTCTGCACATTCTCAAAGTTCATCACCAACTATCAAACCATCTTCACTTGTGCAGTTTAACTTGAATGGGTTATAAACCTTGAAGATGGCTGTTTGGGATCTCCAGCTGCATGTTGAAGAGCGTATACGAGCAGGAGGAGGTTGTAAACAGGTTTCAGAAATGATTCATCTGACTTCCTCAATTTAAATCTGCTCTGTGATTCAAAACATGTTGGCAACTTTGGATAATGATGGTCCCAGAGGGGGGTTAGAGATCAAATAGTGATGTCCAGGTTTGGAAGATGGCCATTGTAATTTGAATGTTTGGCTTTCTTTTTGCAACATTATTTCAAATTAAAAATCCAATATGCTACAGCTTTTCATTTTGGCACTGTGTCTCATGGCTGCTGATAAGGGCTTGATCTCGTAAGGCGTAACATTATGCAAACCGTCATATTGTTTGAGTCCAATGTTTAAAAAAAATGTCTACAAAACTTAAGTGGCAGGTCCAGTGGAAGGATAAAGCATCAAAAAACAGATTCTTCAGCTGGCTGCTTAAGAGACTTCATGTCTTTACAAAAGAATCAAGTATTCCAAATAAAAAAAAGAAAAGAAAGTACATTAAAAAGAAAACATGTCAGAGGGTGTCAGCTGTTCTCTGTGTGATATCCAGCTAACTCTTCATGCCAACAGGGTTTCTGACATGACATTCAAACAGACATGTTCCCCTGATGGAGGGGAGGACAGGGCAAAGCTGTGTCTCAGGACCTCTGTGTAATCTTTGCTAAGCTCAGATGCTGTATGGAGTGGCTGAGGATGGTTCAGGAGAGAGTAAAAGGTGAAGTGTGTGTCCTGTTTTCTCTCTCACTCAGGTAAATGTCTCAATGAGCTGTTCTGGCCAGCAGCAGTACAAACACTAAAAGCAAGGCTTTCTTTTCCAACCCAAAAAGCATAAACATATAAAAATGGCAGGCTTTTTTTCTTTTAAAAGAACAATGATTAAAGTAATAAAAACATACAAAATTCTTTTAAGTCTTCATATTATTTACAATACAAGGCTGAAGCACCTTTTAAAATTCTTATTCTCAAATTTCTATTTCGAAATAAAACATTTCCTTAATTCTTTCCAAAAATGTGCATTTTTTTTAAGTTCTTCCCTAATTTTTGAACAGTTCTCTGCTGTAACACAGTACCACCAGGTAGTTCTTCAGCTTTTATTCATAAGTGCATTTCCAGTTCAAAAAGCTCATGTGGCCACCATGATAAAATTCAGTCCCGACTGGCCAGAAGCCTTTGGAGCGTTCAAGTCTTTTGACAACAGCCCTGGATGGGGAGATGGGGGGGGGCAGCTGCTCCCTCATTGGCAGGATTGTCTGTGTAGCTGTGGTGGTGAGAGATGCAGGGAGCGCACAGCAAAGCGGCAGGGACTGAAGACGCTGTGAGAAGCAGGTGCGTGTGTTTCTTTGTGTGTTTATGTTGATCTTCAGGTGCTCCTGTCCCACGCTCTCACTGATGTCAGGGTTGGCTACATTGGCACACACTAGTGGCTCGTGGCTCAGTCCCTGGCTGGCCACAACACTGCCGGTCCTTCACTGCACGGTCCTGCATCATCCATCTGTCCATTCACTCCATTCATTCATTAATTCACTCATTCATCCCATCTAGCCAGGCATGTTCTCCTCCATGGAGCCATGTGGACCAGGCTGTGAAAAATAAACTCTGGTGTCAGTCTGAAAGGGGCACTGGGCGGGCTTGGGGGCCGTAAGGTGGGCGTGTCGGGGTCACCTGGGAGGGTAGCCCTTGTAATGGCTGCCTCTTGGCCAGTGTGTTTGTGGCAACGTCAAACACTTCCTGAAGTGCTCCAGCTCTGCTTGTAGCTTCTCCCTTTCCACTGCCAGCTTTTGTCTCTGGGACATCAGCTCCTACGGGACCAGACATGACTTAAAGTTAACACAAAACACTGACGCTGAGGATGATAGCAACATAAAAAAATACTACATAAAAAAAGATTGTTTGGATTTGTCTGGATAAGGTATTTATTGCTTTGCGAGGGATAAACATGTGAAACATTATAATGGATAAATCTGGGCTTTAACTGATACACAGTATTTGAGATGAGTAACTGCAGCATCATGTATGTGTCTTACCCCCATAGTGTGAGACAGCTGCTCAGCAGTCAGACTGAGGTTGTAGTTCTGCGCCTCAAGTCTTCGACACTGATTCTGCAATACTTGCCGCTCCAAACTTTGCTCTACAAGACAAAATGAAAACGGTTAAAATGAAAAGAAGAAACAGGGAAAGAAACTGAGCTTTGTTGCAGAATTTATTAAATCTCCCCATTCAAACTGCAAGAGAAATTTATAACAGAACACTTAAACAGAGCAAGAGTCACCAACAGGTGTGATCTCTTTAGGAGGTACTAAAATACACCAGTGAAATGCTGAACTGATTTTTGGGAAATCCTGGAACATTTTCTTTGTATGACTGAATTTTGGGTCACACAAAAGAAAACACCACCCTCTAGTGTCAAGAGAATGATACAACTGATTATACTAATGCAACTATTGTAACACATTCATTAACCAAAGTGCACCATGGCATGTGATCGCGTTTGGGCTGAAGTTTGATACCCTGACAGGTGTAGTTCATGTACGTCCACTTCTGTAGATTCTTATTCAAAGCCTTGTATTGTCTTTTTATTGACCTGAGTCCAGTTTGCAGAATTAATTTCAACAGAACGAAGAAAACAAAACAAAGCCAGCTCACCTTCAACGTATTCCTGATATGCTTCAAATATAGATTCAATCCCCCGCCACTTTGAAGCAGGAGCCTCCTCTTCCTCATCGTCCTCCTCCTCCTCAGAGTCATCTGGACCGGACAGGTCCTCCCTCGTCCCTGAGGCCTCCCGGTGATGTGGTATGAAGTGCTGCCCGTTGGACTGAGGGTGAGAGTGTGAGAGCGGATGTGGAAATGGGTGTGTGTTTGTGTGTGACTGTGAATGAGGCTGTGGCGGTCTGCTGGGGGCGCTCTGAAGCTCTGGAATGTTGTAGTGAACAGACGACTCCTGGAGGTGAGATGACTCGGACATCCCTGAGGCTCCACCTGAAGGAGAAGAGGATGAGTCAGTTAATCCAGGGCTTGAATGATGATTAGCTTTAAACATGGTTAATCTGCAGGTTGTTTATTGATTGATTCATTATTTTGTGTCAGACAAACAAAACCCAGAAATTTCTTTTAGCCACAATAAAACCACAACAAACATCTACATTTAAGCTTATAGCTGAACAGAATTAAAACACAGGAAAGTTTCTTTCTATTCATCAATCGTTTCAGTTCGACAAAGTTTATGGTAACGATGTAAAATTCAAGCGGCTTTTTTTATGCATTTCACTAGTGGGTTTTTTACTTTGTATCAAGAATTAAAATTATACAAACATTTACAATTTCTTCATGTTGATTAGAAAACAATGAGATTATCTGTTGATATTTATGATGAAATCAGTCTAAATGATTAGAGCTGGTCTCTCTGTTTGGGATACATTCCACCGTCGGATAAATCTCTGTCCCTGCAGCTCGTGCAGCTTTACCTTTGTGTTTCTGCAGAGCCTTCTGAGTGGACTGGAGCACAGATTCATGAAACTGCTGAGCAAATTCCTCTGGAGTGAAGCTATCCCAGGGTTTGGTGCGTCCATTGACGCTGTGAAGGCCTTCTTTCGCCTGCAGGGGGAGCGGAGGCCGCAAGCTGTTCAGCAGGCTGGAGCTCCTCTTAGGGATCGGCCCCTCACCGGGCCCCCGGGCCTTGTCTGGGTAGACAGCTGGAGAGGGGGGTTCCTTTGGTCTTAATGTCTCCCCGAGGGGTTTTGGATGGCCATTGGGGGATGCTGGGCTCTGCGAGGGGGGGGTATGTGGTCTGACACTGTGGTAGTCTTCGGATTCAGAGGGAGGTGGGGCTAATGTTGAATCTGTAATCATTTGAACATGTGTTAGTCCTGAAGAGGTCAAGATCGGCATCACTACAGATGGAGCACCACGGTGTGAAAGCCTGGTTGCATCTCCCAATCAGATTCACCTTTCTGAACAAACAAAAAGACAACTCCAACCTGATACTACAGAGTGCATGTTATTGTTCATTAGTCTCACCAGAGAGCGGGGCTGGAGGGCTCTTACACAGCGGATGAGGGGCATGCCTGATGGTATCCAAGGTTACGCTCTTTTCTTTAATGGCCTGAAGCAGCTCCACCACCCTTTCATTATCTGAGACAGAGAGAAAAAACACGACAAGTAAATCTTTGTCCCATTAGACTGGCTGTATGCAGTTAGTCGCTATTTCACAAGCACCTATTTTTACTCATTGCTCTGTGTGTGTGTGTGTGTGTGTGTGTGTGTGTGTGTGTGTGTGTGTGTGTGTGTGTGTGTGTGTGTGTGTGTGTGTGTGTGTGTAAGGAGGTGGAGTGTGGGAGGCTGTGCGCTGCCATCTGTAGGCAGCAAACAGTAAATCAAGAGGATTAGACGAGGATCACTGTAAGCCCACTGCTGCCACTCCCAATTCCTCGTCAGTATGAGTGTGTGTGAGAGTGTGTGTGTGTGTGTGTGTGTGAGTGTGTGTGTGTGTACAAGTGTGCGTAATTGTCTAGGGACTGAACCTTGACAGTAGTCTGCTCTGCTAACCAGGGCGCTGTAAAGCTTTACATTATGCATACACTGTATAATATATGCTGCATATAATACGGAGGTTTAAAGGAGACATGTTCATTGTTTGACCTCTGTATGATTGCTTTACAGGCTTGAGTCAACATGTTAATGAGCAGACGGCGCATTTAAAGCAGGCAGGGCTCAGCTGAAATGAAGTGTCAGCAGAATCTAGAGCCAACTGAGGATGACTACAGCCCTCCAAAAGCTAAAGGAGCATGCGATCAGTCTTTATTTTCACTCTGCTAAAATGAAATGCAAAGAGAGAAGGCATGATATGAGTAATGGATGAGGGTGTTTCTGTGCCATGTAAAGGGCACTGGGTCACTTTGATGCAGAGCTTCTTGAAGCTTCGGGATAATAAAAAAAACCTTCTTTTGGTTCTCAAGTTTTACCACTGAAGGCGCTGAAGGACTGTCTCTGGGATTTTACTTTAATGATAGCCATAATTTATTCAATTAAGAACAGCTAAGAGGGATTGTTGTGCACAATTAAGTCTTTGAGGATTAATTACTTCAACATATTTAAACAACAGTTGGTAAACAATCACCAGGTTTCTCAAAGTAGCGCTGAACAGGACTTTGGGATTTGAGAGTTTTATTCTCAGGAGACTTAAAGGCTCCTTCAGTTGTTTTTTACAAAGTTCTGAACACCCATGAAGACTACACCTTTCAGTTGTTGTGTAAAACAAGTCAGGCCTGTATTCAACCAATCAGAAAGTGTTAAACAACTTCCCCAAACAGTACTATCAAAAGTACTATCTCTATCCACGGAGCAGGAAACTTTTTATGGGTACAAGAAATTTCAAGGGACTTCATTAAGACCCTGTTACCAGTGGAATCACACTGAGAACCTTTAAGAGTTCCCAGTCCCCGGGGGAGAGATCCTGCAGCGGATATGCTGCTAAGGTAAATTAACAGTGTGTGATGGAGCAGCCGACCACTTCCTCTCATCAGTGTTTAAAATGTCCTTACCTTTCCTCTGCTGCACAGTGACGTGGGACAGTCTGAACATGGTGAGAAAGCGCTTCTTGTCCTCCAGCTCTGGAGCTTGGTCCATCTCCTCCGGGGTGAAGCGCGTGCTGAGATGGGGAGGAGGAGGGGGGGTGCGTTTGGATTGTGAGGCGGGCGGCGATGGGCTTCGCTCCCTGAGCATTCTCCTCCTCTTCCTTCTCTTCTGATGCACCAGCTCATCTCGCCGGCCCATGGTGGTGAGGCCAAACACTCCCAGGAAGTCCAGTTTCTGTGCCGAGATGAGATAAAGGACCTCAGTGAAGGATTTCTTTTTTTGTGTTTTGTTTCAGGAGCTCTTACATGCGTCTCCATGAGAGGCAGCATATGTGTTAACAGGTGAGTTACCTCTGTGGAGTCATCCAGCTTGAGTGGCGGCTGTTCTGCTACTCTCCTGAGATGGGCTCTCACCTCCTCCTCATCACTCTCATCATATGAGTCATCCAGCTCATAGTAGTAACCTGCAGCAAACAAACAGGTCACTAATGACGCTCCACTTCAAAGTCCTCTGATGAAGTATGACTGTTAAATCAAACAAGAGAGAGCTGCCAGCACAGAGATAATCATTCAAATCATCAGCAGAGAGGACCTGAACTTGACTCTTACTTTGTCTAATTCACATATGTTTTTTTAAGCTGTGTTATTGTGCTATGGTTTTACATGGAGCCAAACTGTTACAGAGACCCCAACATCAGCTGAAAAACGGACCAAGTGATAAATGTAATAACTGAAAAGAATGAACCTGTAGTTAAGCAGGTACCCTGTACACAGAGGTACAGTCTCTGATACAATGACCCCAGTCTCTGGCTTTTATCTGTGAGCTTTCCCATCAAATAGCATTTCCCAAAAATGAAACCTCATTTAAACAATAGAAAACACATGGGAAGTCCGTGTGTATGTGTGTGTGTGTGTGTGTGTGTGTGTGTGTGTGTGTGTGTGTGTGTGTGTGTGTGTGTGTGTGTGTGTGTGTGTGTGTGTGTGTGTGTTATCAGGTGCAGTGCAGCAGTGTGCAGATGGTGTGTACCTTTCTCCCTGGCCTCCCTTCTCCGTTTCTCCTCCAGGTCCAGCTTGCTGACCGGCCGTCTGTGCTGCTGCAGGAACTCGTCATAGATCAGAGTTGTTTCTGGACACATCCCCAGTGTGGGTACCTGTCCAATCCCAGACCCAGCAACCAGTCCTAATCCCTGTCCATGTCTGCTGTGTCCTGGGTGTCCCTGTAGGCTCTTAAATCCAGCATCTCCTCGTTTGACAGCCCCCTCCAGATCATACTGACTAGTCAGGGACAGTGATGCCCTCTGCTGGCTGAAGAAGCTCTGAGTAGATTTCTCCAGATCAGCGAGGAACGTGCTGGGCTCAGGCAGGCCCGGAGGACCTCTAAGAGGGGCATACTTCTCCATGGCTCCCCCTTCTCTCCGCCGTGGCCCATCCTCGTACTTGGAGGGCCCCGGGGGCAGCCTGTTGAGCTCGTAGTGTCCCATCCCTGAGGGCTCATGGTTACGTCTGGACTCTGAGGTTGTTTCTATGAGCGAAGCAGGGTTCCACAGGGTGGTGGGAGGCGGAGGGTGGTGGTCCCGTAGAGGCTGGGGAGGTTTGGGGGAAATGAGGGGAGGAGGTGCACCTAAATGAGGGTGAAGGTCCCGGCTTCCTGGTTCATGGTGATTTGGTACGGATCTGTACAGATGCAAAGGAACGGGGTCATTTTTATCTGTTGGAAATTCACAGCAATACCTCTGAAATGGACAGATGCTTTCTTTTAGCTATGAAGTACAGAGAAACACCACAGTGCTCCAACACCTTTCCTATTTCCCTTCATCCTTGTCAGTGTGTGTGTGCGTGTGTGTGTGTGTGCGTAAGGCAGTTTTATCAAGCCCAGACAGAGTAGCCCAGAGCAGAGTGAGGATGTGGCCAAGGCACACAATGTCCTCCAGATATGCAGGCGTGTTTTTGATCTGTCGGGTCCTTGTGGTGTGGGACGCAGGCATGCACTGGAATACACACATGCACACAGACACTATGAAGAGAGGAAGTTCACAGAGCTGTTACTAAAGAAGAGGCCAGGAAACTGTACTCCTGACAGACAGGCAGGCAGGTAGAGAAGAGAATGACTGACATATGGAGGGGAAGGAAAAAGACGCATTTCTCACGTCATCTTTATCAGCATGAGAAAGTAGAATGAATTAAAAAGAGAGACATGAATGATGGTGGTCAGAATTGTTACAGTAAGAAGGAAAGAAAGGCAGATGGCTGATGAACACTGTCTCAGGCTTCTGTCTAAATCCAACCTGGCAGGAGGAAACACTGCATGACCAGTCTAATGATCAAAGCCTCCCTGTTTGTGTTTGCATTACTGTGTGTTGGTGAGTAAATGTGTGTGTTATCTTCAATCTGCAGCCTGCGAGCTGTGATTGGGCGATTATACCGTAGGGTTACTGATAGCAGACGTGAGTGTGTATCTCTCCTGTCCTACCAGTTCAGCATTAACCACAACCTCACTTTGGATTTAAACACAACAACACAAACACAAACACAGGCACAGTAACAAAGGAGGGTAAGCAGGGAGCTTATGCTGTGCAAGGTTGAGAGGATTAGCTGAGAATTAGCCTTTGTGTATCTTAGCTGTCCAACTCGCTGCCTGTTTGAAACCCCTGTGAACTACTCATGAAACAGCAGTCATCAGGACCCTCTTTACACCCCGCAACAAACCTAAACATAGCTGCCTGTTTGCCCACATGTCAGGCCTGGAAGGAGGCTTGGACAGAAATAGAGTCGACATGATGCTTCTGACAGGGTTTATCTTTTTTCCAGTCCTGCCTGAAAACAAACTTCTAAAGCCTGCCAGCTTCCGAGGCTTCAAAACACAGGCACAACTGTCCCTGTTGGGCTAACAGAAGCAGCCAAACACCCCAAAAATAGTGTTTGCACAGAGAACACACATTCGTTTTCACGTGAAAGAGACCCCAGCACAGCTTAAATCTGTGAGATAACACTAGAAAAATGCATATTCCTGGTCATGCAGTTAGAAATCTCAGTGTTTCTGAATCCCTGCACATGTTGGCTGACCTGCTGCCTTACCTGTGAGAGTCTGTCCTGTGATCTGCTGAGTCAGCTGGCCGGCCCAGGTCAAGGTGCTGCTCCAGAACCTGCTGGCGGAATTCAGACACCTGGTACTGGCGATCCTCTTTCTCTTGACGCAGCTTACGTTGCCGGGCCAACCACCTTTCCTCCTCATTGGTCCTCTGAGCCAGCAGTGCTGCCGAGAGCCCTGACCCTACAGAGCCCGGCCCCATGTAGTGACCATGGCTTGAAATCAGACCAGGAACGGGATGATGTGGTTGGACCATTGAAGAGTGGAGTCCAGGGGGAACTGGTTTAGGAGCAGGGGGGGCGAGCTCTTTGGTTTTATCTGCAGATAGAGGATAAAAAATAGATTTTACAGCTTCAACTGACTGATGACTTTCTTTGCAGATTACTGGATGTACTCTCTCATAAATACTTCACCAAATTAAGTCTTAAATGGTGAGAATGGTGACAAGTGAAATATATATATTGAGCCAAAACTCTGAAACCCCAAAATATATCCCTTAAGGTCATAAAAGGGTGAAAAAATCTGAAAAGAAGTTCTGTAAGAAGCAGAAATTACCATGATTTTATTTTTTGCCAATAGTAAAAGATAAAAAGTGGTGAAAATACATTTTCTCTCCATAAAATCATCCATAAATCTGCTGTTTGTTTCCATTTTAATGAACATAGAGTGTTTATAGGGGCACGTTTTGACAAACAGTACAGCTGTAACTCAAAGCAGCTACAGGGGCAGCACAGCCACATACCAGCCCGATTTGGGGTGAGTCTCTCAGGCTTGGTTCGGTCATCCTGCCCCCTCATGGCATGGAGCTCAGCCAGATAGTGGCTCTCCATGGCCTTGGACGCCTGCAGCTCCTTCTCCCTCAGCGCTCTCTCCTTTTGTCTCTCCAGCTCTTTTTCTCTCTCTCTCTCCTTCTCCCGTTCTCTCTCACGCTCTCTTTCTCGGTCGCGCTCTCTCTCCCTCTCCAGCTCCTTCTCTCGCTCCCTCTCTCGCTCTCGTTCCCTCTCCCGCTCCTTTTCTCTCTCCACCTCGCGTTCTCTCTCCTTTTCTCGCTCCCTTTCGCGCTCCCTCTCTCTCTGCCGCAGCTCATCCTCCAGCTGAAGCCTGACCGGAAAAAAAAACAGTGGACTTAGAAGGAGAGGTTGGAAAAAAGATGACAATCCATCATCACAGTACACTGCTGATGTCTTCTGTACTGATTCTTTTGTCTGTATGCATTTATAAACTGAAGGGACTTTACCTCTCAGACTGCAGGGCTGACAGTGAAGGGTGTGTGAAGTCTCCAGGATAGCGGACTCCTGGTAGGTGCATGTGAACGGCAGAGGGGTGGATGGGGGGTAAAGCTCCCCCTGCTGGTAGAGAGTAGAAAGGTGACCTCAAAGCAGAGAGGCAGAATGGGTCGTCCATCCTGGGAGGAGAAGATTGCAAAAAGACAAATAAATAAGAGCAGAGAGGATGAGAGAGAGCCTGTCTGCCAGTGTGACAGGGCAGCATTCACTTTCATTAACCTGCGTGGGACATCGCAGAGTCCTCCATCTTTCAGGGACACAGCAGAGTCTGTCAGCTAACCTCAATCACTGCCCAGCAGCTAGCAAGACTCTGTGCTGTGCACTTCTGTGTATTGTGTGCATATATATCTAATGTGTGTGTGTGTGTACATGTGTGTGTGTGTGTGTGTGTGACATCCACTGCTCATCCCCTCATTAAATCCATTACAGCACAGTGTGTGATGGGTGCTGCAGTCCTCTGATCCTGCTGGGTTGACGGACTGGAGCATGCAGCCTGTGTGATCGCCCAAAGCAAGCAGGATCCATCTCAGCACACACACACACACAGAGACCACATGATACTAAAGAGTATACATTTAATTATTTATGGAGTGTTAAATAAATTCTGCTCTTAGTTTTTTTTTATGCTGCGTGTTTTTCCTCTGTGCGATCACTTGGCTGTCACTTTAAGAAACATCAAAACCTGACACAAAACCTAAATTTCCTTCTTAAATGTGCTTTAAAAATCCACAGCAGTGAGCAGGCTGTCTGGCTCCAGATGTACAAAAACTTCAGTGATGCTTTTATGATGATTACTAAAAAAGCATGCATGAACAAGCTCCAGATATTTCGAGTTATGTGCTAACCCAGCCGTGCTTGATTCTTTTAGGTTCATATTTTATCCATATGTCAAACAGAGTCTGAATAAAGACAAAGACTATCATCTTGAGAGTGGGTCTTTGTTTGAGGAGCTATGTTTTTTGGAAAACTCTCAAAAAAGCCTGTTTCTGTTTTCTGTCTGATGCAAATTCAGCAAACAGTGAAGCATCATTACCGCAGCTCTGAAGGTTGTTTATGACACAACTGCAACCTTTGGCAGAAAAAGTGATGTTAATCTATTTTTAAATCAATCTCTTAAAAGCATTTTGACTCAGCTGACCAGGACATTCTCTAACAGAGTCTTCTATGCAGCACTGTGTCAGATGATGCAGTAAAGAAAGCTTTCCTTTGAGTTTCAGGGCAATATGATTACGTGTCAGTGCTCGGGGTGAGAATATGATTGTTTTAAGTGATACTTGATGACCTTTAGCAGACTTCCTTCCTGCACATGCTGACACTGTGACTTTGCTTAATGTTTGCATTACTTTGTTTCCTCTTTACTTGAAGTTTCTTTCTCTCACTGAACTGCTATCTGTCTAATCACATCTCCCTATGGCACAATAAATTCTCTCGTCCAGTTAATATAGGAATATAGAACATCGACAAAATTAGTTACCTTTGGGAGCATGAATTCTAGGTCAGCTATACACTAATGTTTTTAGTGCTGAGTATTAGCAATGCAAACTCGTAGCTTAGTCACTAGTTTGCAGAATTTGCTCTCATAGATGCCCCGTCAACAAAATAATCTAATGCAGACACTTACCTGTATGGCGTGAAGGAGGGGTGGGGCAGGTAGCTGGGGTGGTAGTAAGCAGCTGCAGCAGCTGCAGTGGCAGGGTCCAGGCCCAGGGGCAAAGAGGGCATGCGGAGGGCATCCTCGGTTGTGGCGTAGGGCCGGAAACCACGGAGGTACTCCTCTGGTACAGGACCAGGGGGCACTGCGTTAGGCAACTGTCTGGGCAAACTGAAGGTGAGACATCAACAAGGACACAAACAAAAAGAAAAGAAGGTTAGTTTGCTGCTGTGTTTTTAGTTTTGTGCTCTTCATAATCTGGTGCAGAATAACCTGTTTGCTTAAACAAGTTATTAATTCTCATTATCTGCAACACCAAAGCCAACAAAACAAATGTTTAGAGCAGCAGCTGCTTGTTCTGGTGAGTTTTGTAAAGCCATGAATTATAGATTGTACACTTATTTCCAAGCACATGGAGACTAGAGCAAAACTGATAAAAAGGATTTTAGATGCTGACACCTATGTGTGTCTACGAGCTGTGTTTTTGCAAATGCTGCAGCAGATGAAATGAAAAGTTTTCAGTGATGAAAAGAGACTTTGTTCAATGTGGACAGTGAAAGATACTTTGACTGTCTTTGAGATTATTTAAGATTACTATACAACCATTTTTATGTATCGCCATCTGATCAGTTGTGGTTTTCTTTAGCATGTGCTCCAGATGGGTCTCAAAGCATTAAAACTTCAGTTTCCGTGTACATCAGTAAAAACTCCAGTAGGATACGGTCCAAAGAAACAATACCATTACTTAATCATCAATGATTAATTACAAACACAGTATATTTTCTGCTTGAAAAGCCTCATTAAGTGGTGAATGTCCATAATCATGTGGACATACACAGATGAATCCGTGATGGGTAAAAACAGGCTCCATGATATCAGCCAATGATTTTTTTCTCTGCACATCCAGGGAAACATTCTGAGCAGTGTGTGACTCACTTTAGAGGCTGGAAACGTGAATCCTGCATGACAGCGCCGGGGGTGAGACCAAAGGCATAGGGGTTTCCCAGGAGATGAGCAGGGACTGAGGGGCCACCCTTCTCCTGAGGGAGGGCCCCCTCTCCCCCCAGACGTTCCCTGCTGGCCCCACGAGGCCCCGAGTCAGCCTGGAAAAGAGACAGAGAGGGAGAATCTTAGTCATTGTTGGTGAGGACCTGTGACCGTCATGGTTGTCAGTGCTCATGGAGCCCGTCTTTGAGCTGCGAGACGGGAGAATGAAAAAGAAAGAATGGCCCTGTTGATGCTGCACCAGCCTCCCTTCCTACCTCAGGCACTTTTATCCACTGTCTCACATAAACCACCTCCCTGTAAAAATACACGGATCGACAGTTCTCTCTGGGGAGTTTATGGTAAAACAGAAGAAAAGGCAGGCAGAGAGTGGTAAAAACACAGCCTGACAGTTTTTCTCTAATTGTAAATAAGAGGTGTCGTCTTTAAGATCGATGAGGATGTGTTAGAGCTGGATGTACAACAGCAGGGCTTCTACAGAGACGACGACTTTGATCCCAGCAACGAGTGTGTGTGTGCCTGCGTGCAACTTGCACACTTTTACATCTACAGGGAAGACAACAAAGCCCAACAAGCAGCATCCCTCTGTCTCTGTTTCTCTTTCTTCCCTCTTCTCTTTCACCTCGCTCTTTCCCTTTGGCAGCAAGCCTGGTCTCACTTATCCAATCCCACAACTAACACACAAACACTCTGCAGATACACACACACACACCATTTCAAAGCTACAAAGACACCCTGCTGTGGGAGTGGGAGAGCATTTTTCTTAAGCTTTGGTTTCCCTTTGCCTACAAATGCAATCGCAGAACAGAGAAACTTCCCTTCTAAGTTTTATGAGGAAAGTGTTTGAAGGATCTGCAGTCGAGGAGGATTTTTTACAGGTATGCTGCAATATTTATCTCATCTTCTGCAAAACGAGACTTCAAGTTAACATCGACAAGGGAACGACTAAAACGAATGGAAGAGGAGAGAAAGGATTTATAGAGATGAAGACATAAAGTAAAGTGCAAGAGGAAAAAGCAGTTCTTGTCCCACTAAATTAACCTCTGGGCACCTTGGGACTATAGAGAGACCCTCCAGCAGAACTGTCCCCTCTCTCACAATGCCTCAGATAACATAAATCCAATTTGGGGAGCCATTACCTCCCTGCCTCACTCTGCAGCCACTGACCCAGGCTGACACTGATGCGCTAACATCCAATCTTAAATGCCTCTAATGTTTAGACTCCCCACACCCCCTTTGTTCCCCCATGTCACCCCCCACCTTCCAGTGGTTTGATTTTACTGTTTGCTGGCTGTTGTTTGTTGCGCTCCACTAAACACTAAGGCCCTCTGCTCCTGTTCCTGCACCCCCCACCCCCCCTCCACCTCTCTTCCATCCTTTCAGCGCTTTATGAGCACAGAGAGAAGGTGGACGTTCCCTTCCAATCAGCAGCCAACTGGAAAAGAGGTTCATATATGTCAAAAGAAGTCAATATCAGATTGTGGCTTGGGAGCCACAGGACGCCGGCTCTCTGTTTGCCCTTTGCCCTCTCTGTCCTTCTTTATCTGCCATGTTGCCCAGTATGACAGAAGGCTGATCATTGGCTGCCTGAAAGCGTGAGTAAAAGCTTTCATGATAGTTGCAGCAAGAGTGCCAACACTTAATTCCTTCAAATTCCTCCTATAAGCTGACAGAAATTGTACATTCAGTTGCATTTTGAAGTACAGCACCTTTTTCCCCACCATCATTGCCCTCCAGAACCTCACTGAAATGATCCTGCCGCAGGTACATGTTACTGCTGAGCTGTGCCTTGCTGGTGGTATGGCACTGAAAAAATAAAACCTGTAGACGCTGCCTTTTCTTCACTCTGTCAGATGATCAGTTGGTATAATCACACTAATGACAGCTTTGCTGACCAAGTGACGTGTGAGGGGCTTTAGAGAAGCTGTCATCACTGTTGAACTAATGTCACTGATGCAGTAGGTTTATGCAATTATTTGTTGAGTTGTTACAAGGCTTGGACTCAAGCAGACATGACCTGGACTTGAAAATGGACTTGAGCATTGACTGCATTCAGACTTGGATAATGGAGGGATGGCCTTGGACTTATTTAGTGATTAATGCTGTTTGATTGATGGCGAGGGCTGACACATGCTCACATGCCTTCTTGTTCAAGCAACAAGTTCCTGTCCAGACGCCTGATGACAGAAACTCAACTCAGACTCTACTCTCGTTTGGGACTCAAACTTAAACTGACTCAAGACTCAACTGGAAGATTTGCTGACTAAAGTACAACACTGTGTTGTGCTATTTGTGATTGGGCTGCAGTATCCTGATAAACCACATCCTGAAAGCACTTGGTTTTGGGTGCTATTATGCGTCATGTAGCACAGAGTGTGAGAGCAGCCAACAGACTACAATAACTGTCCTTAGCTTCTGCGCCTCCATCACAGCTGATTTTGTGATTTGGGGCCATGTGAGACTTGTTTTTATTTAGATGTTTACTGCACTAAGCGCTGCAGCTTCCCTGTCTCTCCGCAGAAAGTTTTCCTTTAATGTGTTTCACTTTGAAGACTTTTATGTCACCTTAGTGGCATCCTTGCTTCAATTTGAACTCCATCTTAGCCGAGATGTTGGTGTTGGTGAGAATTATCTGAATCTGCACCGTGTGTGTACACACTGCTACAAAAATGTATCTTCATCATGTAACACTCACTGTTTATTTAGTATTTTCCAATGACCAGCTGTTGAAATGGATCAAATGAAGGTTGAACTGGTGTCCAGTGTCATACACACAGTTTGTTTGTGAGGGGGCATGTTTTCATAATCACAGCAATGACTCAATAACTGTCAATTGGTGCTGGTGCCAGACACAGATAACCACTGAGATTGAATCAACTGTTCCATCCTAACAAATTTCACAGAAATCCCTTCATGAAAGAGTGAAAAGAGCTGCCTGTAAAACAACAAAGCATGATGGTGCTACTTTTAACTGAGGCTTCTGCTTCCTCATTTTGTAACTTTTACTGAGTCCCTCACTGACAAGACTATGCAAAAAAGTGAAACCTTTGTTTATTAGACTGTAATGCAGTTTGTGCACATTTTTGTACCTGGTTTCTGTTCTCCTGCATGTGTGGGTTCACATGAATAAACATGTGAAAGGTGTGGGTGTTAGCAGGTCAGTACCTAACAGCAGTTCCTTCCAGCCCCATTAGAGAACCACCTTCGTCACTCAGACACCCACAGATCCAACCAGCCGTTCTGTTTTGACCTTTTACCCAGCCAAAAAAGCTCTTTCTATTCGAAAACACACCATTCACAGGCAGCATGCTACAATCACAGTACACAGAGCACCAATAAAAGCACTCTTTCTCAAAGACTATCCATTAACAGCCATCTTCCTCTGCGTGAGCCAGGCCCCTGTAACCCCCCACACCCCACCACCTTCCCCAGCAAGGGTGGGAGACCCCGTATATTGTAGAGCACTCGTTTACGCCTCTCAGATGGAGCCATGAATCCAAATTGCCAATTAAAAAGCAATTACAGGCAGCAGCGGGAGCAGACTCCTGCAGTCATTAAAGCAAAATGCCAACGCACTGAGCCCTCCCTCCTTTGCTGCTGTGCCTATCACCCCTCCTCTAAAAGACAGACTCACATCTCAGCCAGAGATACAGTAATAAAGCCTTTTGAAACACAGAGAGCAGGACACACATCACCACACTCAGCAAAGAACTGGATTTTTTTTATAGACTGACACTTAACAGGGGATCTGGAGGGCTTTTTCTGTTTCTTAAACACAGGATGGTCATGTAAATGCTAACAGGTATCATCCTAAAGACAAACATGGGTATAAAACTTTAAAAGTCATAGTCAGAAAAGGAGGTGAAGAGGTGCTTGAGCAAACAGCAATGGTCAGAAAGCTCCAAACAGTATCATCTTTGTTCAGCTGGACTTCGTTCATATGTCCGCTGAAGCATCACCATGCTAGGCAGCCGGCTCCCTGCCTGCTGCTGTCCTCTCCCAACCTCATCCTCATCATCCCCCCTTAACCTCCTCATTCTTTGGCTGGGTGGCCTCAAGCTGGAGGCTCCACAAACCCAGTGACATCAATCAGTGTGACCTCCTGCACACAAACTTCCCCCGAAGGAGCAAAACAACACAAAAAACAAGCACGCAAAGGTACATGAGAAGAACCACAGAGCAAACAGGCCAGGTTAGTTTGGAGGGTTCTTAGCTATGATGTCTTTAACTATTTTTCCTCCTTCAATTTGCCCTGTTGAGGAAATGGCAAACAGGGTGACATCATTGGGAGAGGTCCCTTGTCTTCCTTGGGCCCCTCCCAGCTTTGCTTGACCCTTGAACTATCGAGGGGTAATTTTGTTAAAGCTACGGCTACAGAATGTGAAAGTCATGGGGGGTTATACAGGGGAGAGGACAATGGCCTGAATGCTCCCACACACTGCTGACTGACCTCTGCACTCACCCTTCACTATCCCCCCTTCTCTCTCCTCCTCCAGGGACCTGTCATAGCATCGAGAGTTTCAGCCTGTTCCGAGTGCTGGTTCTAACCATGTGCTTGGCCTCCACTATTAGCCCTGAGCTGAGATAAGAAGGCTTAAAGCAAGGCCATAATCCTTAATCCACTCCTTATCAAAGCAAGCAGCTCTCCCTTTTTCTCTCCCCAACTACGTAACCGAGTCGAGATGGTGTCAGGGTGACGAGGCAGAGGATGCACTTGACTGCTTGGGTGAAGAGGGGTGAGACTGGAGTTGGGCGGAGGGTGGGTGAGGGGGCAAAAGGTTGGGGATATGGGAGGGGGGCTGGTCCAAGGGCAAGAAGGCCAAGTGGGAGGGGGGGGGCTGGAGGAGCACAGATGTTAGCTGCCGTTGATGCTGTCACCTCAGTGTCCCAATGGCATCTGGCATTGTTTAAAGCAAGGGGGCATGGGGGGGGGTCTGAGGAAAGCTGACATGGAAAAACCTGCCAGCTATGATACATGTGCATATGTCAAGTATATACTGCCATCTACACCATCCAACATCCCCTCAGGAGCTTGTTGCTTGCAGGAAAGCTAAAGAATATCAATCTTTAAATTTTACTTAGACAGCGAGACTAGAGACGGAAATTTGAGACACTAAAGAGAAGAAAGAGCACCGGTCAGGATGACGCATGAGGACGTTTTCCTACCTGTCGTCCTTCTGTCCTCCACAGGCCGTTGCTAGTCTTTGTCGGAGCAATGGTGACTACAGGTGGAGTGTTTGGCACGCTGTGGCCCGTGGGAGGAACCAAGACGGGCCCTGGACCGAGAGGACCCCTCTTGGGTGTACTGACTGGAGAGCTGTGGTTGGTGGCAGGGGATGACACTGGAGAGGACTCACTGCTGATGGAAGATGCAGCTGAAGAGAGAGACAGAGAGAGAGAGAGAGAGAGAGAGAGAGAGAGAGAGAGAGAGAGAGAGAGGGAGACATAAGTCATTAAAAAACAACATAAGACAAGCTAACAATGTGATTGTCTACACTGATAAAAAAGGAAAGGTAACAACAGCGGGTCCCTGAAGCTCGTTCAGCGAGGGATTGCAGCACTACAATAGAAACTAATGGTGCACACACACACACACACCAACACTCACAGGGCCAGATGGATGGCCCTAGGCCCCCATTATGAACTGACAGTGATCAGGATGAGCAGCCCTGTGAGAGTCACACAGCCTTGACATCCAGCACACGCACACACTGTAACAAAGAACACACAGCTCGGCAGTGAACAGCCATGTTGAATGTATATACAGTCAGTGGCGCTTGCAGCCACACGCGTTCCTCTAAAACCCCTCCCCTTTTTCTCTCTCTCTCTCTCACACACACACACACACACACACACAGCAGGTGGTGATGGGCTCGCCCAATGAGCTTCTGCTGCGCTGTAGCTGTGCCACATTAACAAAGCCCTAAAGGGAAACCCTGTAGCGCAGGGTCACGGTCTGGTCACATGTCTCGCTTTCCACACATCTCGCTTTCTCCCTCTCTTTATACGCAGACCCCTGTAATGATAAACTCCTTTTCACATACATACGTACATATTTCACTGAGATTTCATCTTCCTCTCCCTTCACAGGCGACTCCCTCTTTTTTCCCCCTCATTATGAACACTCTCTCTTCCCTCAGGTTTCCTCCTCTCTCTTCCCTTCTTTCTCTTCCCCTCTCTTGTGTTTTCACCTGTGTGCTGTCTCCATGTTTGCTCTCCTCTCCTCCTCCTCCTGACAGTTCAGTGTGCTGTGTGTCTCCTCGGCTCACATCGGGCGCAGCATTACACAGTCAAACTGGGTCACAACCCTCTCAGTGGGACACAGTTTTTGTGCTGCAGTAAGAACAGTGGGAGGTGTGTGCTCCATGTGCATGTGTGTGCAGGTAGTGTGTTCTATGACATCACTGCGCTTAAAAGCAGTCATGTATAAAAAAAAAAAAAATAAAAGCAGCTGAAACCTCAGGCTAGTTTCAGGTCTACTTCCTCTCCAATTATCAACCATCAGAACAAAAAAACAAAGATCTCTACCCGACCGCTACTTCTTCCCTGATCTGGTTTCCTTGGTAACATAACCTAACATACAGTGTCAGCTCAAGGTAGATGTGGAGAGGATATTGAACAATTTCAAACACCTCCTCCTCTCTAATATCACTAAATAATGAAAAAGAATCCATAACATGAATGTAAAATTTATGTGTGAGAGGTGGTAAGAGCAGGAAAGAAGAGAGATGGAGCAGGGAGGAAAGATGTTGCTGATACATGTGAGGTGACACATGAAAATGAAAAATGATGAGTGAGGGGGGTAAAAAAAAAAAACAGCGAGGGTGCAAAAGAGGTTCGAGGTGAGCTGAGAGATGGAGCGAGAGGGAAGCAGAGAGATAACGGGTGCAGATGGGTGAGTGGGTGGTGGGGACAGGGTGTGCGTGTATGCGTGTGTGTTTGGTAGGGCTATCTTGTCTGCACAATGGCAATTAGTGGCCTAATCCTCCCCCCTCACCTCGGAGAGCCATTACTCTCCCCTGCAAGACTAGGCCAATCAATAGCAGCCCACTCAGCCCGGGGAATGGAGCTACACTTAATACAGCTCTAGTGTCACAGCCTATTCACTCCCTCTACACACACACACACATATTCACACTAACACACAACATATTATACACCAAGATGAGGAAGAAAAGGGGGTGATGGTGAGGAGTGTGTTTGGAGATTCTGAACTGCTAAGCAACAGACCTCTCGTCTCCATCTTCTTCCCTATCACCCCCACCTCTCTTCTCATCTCCTCCTCTTCCTCCTCCTCTTCCATGTAGCAGCAAAGGCAGACTGAAGAGGAGGCAGGGCGGACTAAATAATTAAGAGAGCGGGAGGAGAAGCAGGTGAGGGGAAGAAGAAAATAAAAGAGACAAGGGCCATCTCGCATCTTCATTCTGTGCTTGCGGAGAAATCTGTGTGCACTTGTACGTCTCCTTCTTAACTTAAACACAAAAACACACACACACTCCTCTATTATTCCCTCCTCCTCCTCCTATTTCACAATCACCACCCGCCCACCACCTCTCCTTACACCCCAATTCTTTTTCCTTCTGTTCTTCAAACACAGTGCCAGCCGACCAGGCGCAGATCTGTCAAACTGAAGGCACACTTTTCATAAACACATTTTCAGTAGTTACAGTCGTTTAGGACACCGGAACTATCTGAAAGAGCGTGTTTGCATCGTTTTACATCCTCCCTTTATTTCCTGTTGAAACCACAGGAAGACAAGTCTGTCCATAAGCCTCTTTCCTTTATCACGCCTCCTCCTTTGGTCCATTTTCAACTCTCCTGCTCCAATCCCCCTTTCTTTGCCCCTCCTTTGCTCTGAAGTGCCATCTGATAGGGAAAAAAAAAACGCATATGAGGTGTGTGATTGGCACCAAGCTGGAGTCATCTCTCTGTTATGCTCCTCCTCTCCCTTCTGTCTATACACAGAGAAGATGGCCATACGTTCTGGCCCTGTAGGGAGCCAGAGGAGGCACAGAAAGAAGAGGACTGAGGCACAGCCTTCGTCCCCAGAGTCTAAAATAGGCTCATCAGCTCTCAACCTGCACTTCATTAGCTGTACTGATTGTCACTTGCTGGGTGTGTGTGATGCAGTGATGGGGTCGGTGGAGGGGTGGGGGCTTGATAGCAGAGATAGAAAGAGGGACAGAGGAGGTGGAGACAGAAGGAAAGAGCGAGAAAAAGAGAGAAAAGAAATCAAGCGCTGTCTCAGTCCCAAGCTGTGTGTGATTAATGTGAAGCTCCTTTCTCCATCGCCTCCTCTATTACCAGTCGCACTCTCCCAGACTGCCTCCACACTTGACCGCTCAAGCTGAGCTGCACATGGCCACACACACACAAGCGCGTACACACACTCTCACACACACAATGCATCCTACAGCAGGAACAAACAAACAAACCAAGCTGTGGTCAGAGGCTGAGGCCAAGTGTCCCTGCGTAGACGGCACCTTTTAGTTCAGCCACTGACCCGATCAAAAGGCTGAAAAAAAAAGAGTCACCACAGTGCTTCAGCAGCCTGTTTCACTCAGTGAGGCAGTTCAGCAGCCATGGCAGTGAATCCCACTGGATCACTAAGCCTTGATAGGAAGAAGAATACAACACACAGAAAATGTTTCAGTGTTGCCAAACAGCCCTTACCAATTCTCCTCTTCCACCACATCCTCTGCCAAAACAGCAGAGCGTAGCTGGCCTCAGCCCTGCCAGGCAGAAGGTGCTCCCCTTCATCCTGCCAACACACCCACCCATACCCTACCTAACCCCACCCCACTCCTCCTCCTCCTCCTCCACCTGCCTCCCTCCCAGCATGCATTACAACAACATCAGCACTTAATTAAACAGTCCATTTCACACCTGGTGTGCATAGCGGTGCCCAGCCAACCCTGCATCCATATGCCACCCCACCAGCACAAGCCTCAACACGTGCACTGCAACACACACACACAAATGCAGACACACAATAGCCACTGATGCACACAAACACCACACACACCTGCTACTACAGTCTTGGCCATGCACTGACAACACACCACAAAGCCTGTAATCTGCATCACTGGGATGGGGGGAGGGGAGAAGAACACAGTGTGTGTGTTGCTGTGCCAGCGAGGGGGAAGAAAGACAGTACAAGATGGCGGATGGAAATCAGAGGAGCAATCCTGTGTGTCTTCTGCTGACTGTACAAACTGTATATCCTGCTAAAATGCTGCTTTGCTACTGGACAGAGCCATGAGAGGTGTAAGGTCTGTGTGTTATGAGAGAGAGAGAGAGAGACAGAGAGAAAGAGAGAGAGAGGAGGGGGAGTGAAAATTGTTTGTGAGTGTTTCAGGGACAGTCACAGCCTGAAGGGTTTTGCCTTCAAGACACACACACACACAGTTGTACACACACCGCGCACAGCGAGGCTGTGTGAGCTCCAGGCAGGCTCCAGATGGAGAGGTCACAGACACACTGCCCCGCTGTCCCAGCATGCTCTAGGCTCCCAGAAACAAGGGAAGCCTCCGGCCACACACACACACACACTCACACAACCTGACAAACACACTCAGGTTTTCACAAATCTACTAATGACTTCCTGTTCCTCTTTTTTCCAGCCAATTCACTCCATCCATCTTGTACACCTTTATTCTGACGCTCTCTGCGGGCAGAGAAGTGGCGTTTATGTGACCGCAGTCGTAACACTCTGCCGGTGTGTGTATGAAGAAAATACTGCGAGGATTAAACCCAGGTCTGCCTAATTAATCAGATATCAGCAGGCATGCCTTTTTGTGGCAGTGTGTGTGTTATCTGCTCTGTGTTCACACACACACACACACACACGTGAACACCAACCTGTGTGTTCATGTGAGTGTGCATGCGATGAGAGTGTGTCCTTTACGCCGCTCTGATACTCATTATCACTCACCTCCTCTCTTCAGCGCAGCACTCAGTACACAGAGCTGTTCATTATACTCACCACCGACAAGTGACAACGTATGTGTCTGTGCGTGTGCATGTGTGTGCGTGAGAAAAGGGGTGTGTGGGTGTGTGTATGAACAGCAGCCGTGCTTAGGGTCTTAAATCAGTTCAGCAGCTAGTGGCGGTGATACTAGCACTCAAACCTAACTAATTTCTCCAGGCCTTAGGACACCGAGTCACGGCACCTCGTATATACACTACCCTCCTCACCTCAAAGCATTAACCAGAGAGAGAGAGAGAGAGAGAGAGAAAGGGGGAGGAAAAGAGAGAGACAGAGAGAGAAAGAGAGAGACTGAGTCAAAGCAGCTAATGAAAGGACAGCAGGCTGCAGCATGCTAAGAAATCACGAGGCTTACACAGTTGCAAAGACAACTGTTTGCATGTGTGGGGGAGTCTGGGTGTGTGTGTGTGTGTGTGTGTGTGTGTGTGTGTGTGTGTGTGTGTGTGTGTGTGTGTGTGTGTGTGTGTGTGTGTGTGTGTGTGAGAGTGTGTGTGTGTGTTGCCTATAAATACAGGCTCCACAGACGGAGAGGTGACTGCAGCTCCAGGGTCTGCATGCCTCTCTGCCCACCCTGGAGCCGGTACTCCTAACACAAGCAGAGTCGCCCCTTATGCCTGATGGCTGACTCACACACTCTCTCACACACACAAACGTCTGCCTACACCAGGCAGTTAGTCAGGGAGGCACCGTCAGCAGCAGGCCTCAAAAATAACAAAGGGGCTTTTTTTTCTTTTAATAAAAAGGTGGTGAAGCTTAATCAGACAGAATGAGGTGTGTGTTTGTATGACAAAGACACAGACAGGAGCTCTCTGCCTCTGGAGACCGTGAATTACAAATAGAACAATGAGAACCTGTTCTCACCTCACAACATGAAGAAAAATAGAAAAATCAGAGGTTATTGAGAGGTGATTAAAAAATATATCTACAAGAATGTTCTCCTTGTGTTCTCCAGCTACAGTAGACAAAAAAGAGGGGAAGCAACAAAGATAAGACAGAAAATCTAATAAAAAGGTTCCAGATAAAACGATAAGGCAGGACTGAACTCTGAAGTGGTTTTGTATTTTTGAGAGATAGTGTCAGAAAGTAATAGGACTGGCATGCAGAGCCCAGGGAGTGGAGAGAGATGAAGGAGAGAAGGATCATGAGGGAGGTGAGGAGAGGTTAGAGCTGAGTGCTCTCTCTCTCTGTCTCTCTCTCTGGGTAATAAATCATTTGTGGGGTTCTGGGTCCTGGGCAGCAGTGGGCTGGGGAGTGAGGTATCCAGGGACAGCCAGGAAGGAGGGGACCATCTGATTTAAGAGGCAGAGCAAAGGTGGACAGCTGGGGTAGCTGGGCCTCTCTGTGGTCGAGGCATGGAGCCACACACATACATGCACACACAAATCTAACACACACTCAATTAACTACACAATGACAGTCTCGCTACTGAGGCCCTCCTGTGTATTTTGTTGCATCATATTTTTTGTATAATGTGTTATTAAAAGCTGCTGGGTGCATGGATTTACATGTAAATGTGTTTTAGAGGTCAGTTTTTCATCTACCATTCAAACAAGAACTAAAGAATATACCAAAACACAACAAACATGTCCCCAGCTCCTGTATAAAACATCAGCATGTATCTTTACAGAGACATCTTTTCAACCTTAAAGGGACAGTTCAGAGTTTCTGCAGGGTCCTACGAGTAATAATAACCACCAATACAACCACCTGATGCTTACTTCATATTCATATAACTCCAGGACCGAGCTCTGAGAGATGGAAATTACGTGAAATGTGTTGTTTGCGTAGGCACAGACAATGGCAAATATACAAAGTGGAACTATAACACCGTCATACACACATTGACAAGCGTACATGCACTCACACACAGCACATTAAGTGGGTCAGCTCGAGTGGCTCCTCTTCGTCCCAGCATCTCTAGGGATGCCAACTAATTCAATCCTGGGTGGAAATCATCCCAATGCTATTAGTGATTCTGCACTCAGCTGCACAAACTGCCAGAGCTACATGGAACACACACACACACACACACACATACACACAAGACTTTAAGAGCCCAAACATGCAGAAAAAAACAAACATGTATGAGGTAGCAGACACATAATCCATCAGGTTTTCAGGTGAAGGTGAGGGTGGATGTAATGATGTATCCAGCTCATATCAAAATATATGTTCTTAAAAAAATGTGTGAGGCTGCTAATTTATTCATCTGCACAATGGAAGCTTTAGCAGACGACCTGCTGGTTTGCTCGACCTGTTACTTTCATATTTATCAGGCATCATATTCATGCTGTGGCCATTTCTCTACGGTGTCGTCCTCATGAGGGTGAAAGGAAAAGTAATTGAAATTTGACGAGGTGATATCATCTCATCACTTTCAAAATATACAGTTTATAATAAGTTTCTTATCTGGTTTGCTATTCTTTTACAGCAACTGACATTAGCGCTCAAGTAATCAGGTAATAATTCTATATGGTCTAAATTAAAAGTGGCTCTTTGGATATCAAAAAAGATTTTTTGGCCTTCAAATGTGTCCAAATGGCTCAAGAGATGTTGTTTTTCTAATTTCTCTTTATCAAAATGCCATGAAATGATAATAAATGTATAAACTCCCTGCATTTAGATGACTTACAAACACTGATCACTGTAAAATAAGGTCATACAAGCATCTGAGCTTTCCACCAAGAGTGTGACATGAGCATAAAGAAAAAAAAAAAGGAAGAAATGGATGGACCAGTTTAAATATGATGGATGCACCAAAATCAGCGGTCCTCTAGACTTTGACGTCAGAGCACCATGAGAGTCAAGTCCCCGTCACACATCCTGGTGTGGCTTTACCTCGAGGTTCTTCAGCCTGTTTAGCCAGTTTACGGAGGGCTGCAGCGAATCCAGAGTGAGCAGACTGGGTGGCCGGGCTTCCATTGGCTACGATAGAGCCGTTGAGAGGCGACGGGGTGAGGGGGCTGACCGTCGCCGTGGTACGGGTCGCTGTAGAGATCATTCCTAACGATGGTGACTTTGGCTCATGGCTCATGCCTACAAATGGACAAAAGGGAGGAGAATTGTAATGCGTTTATCATCAACGCTGCTTTCAAATGAATGAAAAGTCAGGAGTGTCTGAGACGTTAGATTTCCTCAGTGTCCTACAAGCACAAGCACCAGAGCAGATAAGCAAAGATGGATGGAGACAACTAAATGCAAAAGGAATATGGAGGAGAGCTGTTTCCTCATACACAGAGACAGACAGGACAGAGTGTGGTGCTGTGTGGGTGTGTGTGTGTGACAGCTGGGGTGGATGGGGATTGGTGGTGTGAGGGGCAAAGAGGCTTTGGTTGTATGCTACAGGGTCAGAGGTCAGAGGTTAGGAGGGCAGGTCACTCTTCCCCTTTTCGCTCAGAGAGCTCAAGTCTGGCTGTGTCTGCCAGAGGTCCATGGTCACATAGTTTATGAAAAAAAACCCTCTACTGAGCATGCTCCAACACCAGCAGAGAGCCTGTCCTTCTTATCAAAACAGCAGCATGTAAGCCAATAAATCTTCCTCTAGTCTCCTCCCTGCTACACAAGCTTCGTTCAAACAAGTATTAGAGATTTTACTGAGTTTCACCTAGTTGGTGTTTAATGCATCTTTATGAACTTCTAAGTGGATGAATCAGAAACTTACAGTGAAGTTTGCGCTTCTAGAGCTGTATATCTGAATCTATAAACAAAACTCATGATTTATGTAGGGAACGACTTGTTTGTTGCCTTTTTGACAAGGCAACCACAAACAGTATTTTTGTAATGAATCAATGTGCTACTTTGGCAGTTCATCTATTTTTTTAGTAATAAAGATGAGGCTTTAAAACCTTAAATTTTTCAAAAGCCAAATAACACTATCAAACCAAAAGTTACTAGTTATTAATAAGAAGCAAATTCCTACATTTAAGAAGCATGTTTCATATTTTTACTGGAGAAATGATCAATCATTCGTCTAAATATTTGACACATTTCCTTTGATTGGATAATCCAGTACTTGTTGTGGTTCCGGTTATGCGTCTGTGCAACTAACCTCTTTTATTTTTTTATTTATTTCCAGTGGCTCAGAGCTTTGAGGGTGAGGAGGGCTGAGATGGCTGTCCCTCTCTTTCCTCTGTGTGTGTGTGCATGTGTGTTGAAAGTTGACACCGTGTTGACAGCCTCTCAGTCTGTGGAAACCCTTAATACCAGTGTGGCTTGTGATAGTCCAACATTCTCGGGCAAAGCGCGTGCACACACACACACACACACACACACACACACACACACACACTTACGTTACACACACTACACATTAAGTTTAGGCTTACATGTCAGAGAGTAATTTGAGACTGGTGTAGCTTGTAGGCAGCAGAGGTATTAACTTTAATGTTTTAGTCCACTCACGCTATGATTTAAAGAATCATCTCTAAAAAACCTTCAGAGTAAACTTTCAGAAACACAATGACTTCCAGGACAAAGACTCAGCCCCAAAGTAAAAGCTGCTTACTTAGAGTATATCAATAGTATAATTAGATAAGTAGGAGTCATATCTGGGTTTACCCCAGAGGCTGAGGAGCTATAAAAAGATCATATTCCCTCCTGAGAGGAGAGCACAGGCACAGCACCCTCTGCTTTAATGCCACTGTGTGTGTGTGTGTGTTTGAGTGGACACACACAGCGACAAGTCAGGCATGACAGAGTGAATAACATTCCCAACACCTCTCCAGTTGTGCTGCCTGTAACCTCCCAGTTACCCAGTGCACTCGGAATGAACCCAGCACACAATTAATAATGGAATCAACAGTGAGTCCTGTCTGAACAATACACACGGCGCCATTCACAGAGTGGCAAACACGCAGAAACACACACCAATTCTTCGGTCAAGTAACGTGACTTTGTCTGAGCAGCGTATCTCTTTTCTCTGGTTGTTCAGAGAGAGTCGGAGAAGACGTACAGGAGGAACTTTCTACAGCGTACTTTAGAGAAAGAGGACACTAGATTTAGAGGCTGTATCAGCCACACACAGAAACCACAGTGTCACACACACACACACACACACACGCAAGTGAAAGAAGAGATAGACAAGCACACAGCTTGACAAATACACACAGAGGCAGATATCCGGAGGTCTGGCTCTGGTTCATGACCCCCCTCTACCCCCCCATAGATTAAAAGCGTGGCCGAAGCTCCTTACTGCACAAAGAAGTGGAGCCGCCTGGATCCCCCATGGCTGCATCTTCATGTCGAGCCCAGCCCCACACACACCGGCAGCCACCGACAGGACACACACCACCATCTTCCTGCTCCCCCCTCACTCTCTCTCTCTCTCGCTTTCTGTCTATCTCCCCTCGCCCTTCCGTCAACCCTCTCACTCTCTCTCTCCCTCTTCCTCCCTGCCTTCCTGTCTCTCTCTCTTGCTGCTGCTCACAAAGACCGTTTAGAGCTTATCTAACAAAGCAACACACCACACACGCTGGCTGCCTATCTCTCTCCTCCTCGCTCTACCTCTCTCTCTCTCTAAGTGAGAAAACAGAAATTCTTAACCCAGCAGCTGCTACGATGTCACATGACCTCACCCCCCCCTTCTCCCTCCCTCCCCTCTTACTCTCCCTCACTCCTCCTCCTCCTCCTCCCCTCTCAACCTATAATTCCTCAGCCATTTGTAGATAACAGACACAGGCATGCATGCCCTGCCAAGGCAAGCTGAGGGAGGGGGAGGGGAGGAGAGGAGGAGAAGAGACGAGGAGGAGAAGGAAGGGGGGGCTTTACTGGTCACCACATCTGACCCCATTGCTGGGGAGTGACAGGCAGTGTGTATGTATACAGATGGATGTGGGGGGGGGGGGGGGGGGGTAGGTCAAATATGTGAAGCGCCCTTCCCATCTTGAGACAGAGACAGAATAAGAAAGAGAGAAAGAAAGAGGACATGTCCCGGCCTGTGTCGAGCACCACAGTGTGAGAGGAAGCCTTTGTGTTTGAATGTGTGCCTCAATTAATTTCAATCTGCTTCATTAGCATAATTCTGAAATTGAAAAAGTCAAAACTGAGAAAAGAAAGTAAAAAAGGGAAGCTTCCAAAAAAATAACGATATCCATTTTTCAAGTTCAGGCTGTTAAAGGAGGTGAATTCAAAGCAATCCTGACCCTGACAGTGTACACATGCACTTGGTCACACAGACTACAATTACTGGTAGTTGCTATCAGGGTGGAGGAGACTACGGCATAATAGTGGTCGGGGGTGGCAGAGTCAGGAAGAGAGTATAAAGCGTGGGTCTGACTTCCCCTCCGTCTGTCCTGCTGTCATTGCATGGGTGTGAATGAGTCGTTTCTTTAGTCATTTCCTCCTTCCGTCACTCGCTGCTTTTTCTCAGAACAGTGAGCCAGCGAGCGCGATGACAGGGAGAGAGATTATCTTAGGGGGTGAAGCTGCAGGATGGCCGGTATTGTGCCAAAGGCCACCTCTTGACAAAGCTCCTTTCTGTCGCTCAGGCCAGGGTCCGTCTCCCCTGAGAGGACACAGAGCTGCTCCACTCTGCTCCGTCTTTGTTGCTGTGTTTTTCACTTGTTTTCTTTCTTAAATCACCAGGATCCCCCTGTTGGACTTGGAGACCTCTGTGTTTACTTATATGATGATGAAAGAGACGTTATTATGGGACAGAAGATGAAGGGGAGGGCAGGTACTGATGTAGCTGTCACAAAGAGGATGCCTGTTTAAAAACAGTTCATGGAGTCTCGGGGTTAACCAACTTTCTTTATTCAGTCAGGCTTTGCTGCATGTCATCCCTCACCTCTCTGCCCTCAGTTTTGTGGATGATTTCTTATAAAAATTTCTTAGAAAAGCAAAGATTTTAAAGAAATACTCAAAGAAAGTGCAGCTTTACAAAAAAAAAAAAAAGAGTGAAAACCTTGCAGCAAAGAGCTTCTCGAGAAAGAAAAGGAGGACTGGTGTATTTCTCTTTAGCTCTAAAGAACGGCATTGTCAAACACTTCAAGGAGCAGAAGAATTAAACACACACAGTGGGATTAAGCAGAAGAGGAGGATACTATTAAAGTAATGTGGGTGTTAATGGTCTAAAAAGAGAGAGCTTCTCTTTTCAGCTTCCAAATTTTCTCCCCAAACCACAAAATAAATAAATAAATAAAATAAATATAAGCAATTTAAGTCGAGCTCTCTTTGCAGAGTGAGTCTTGATACACAGGATGATAAGCAACCCCCAATGAGTCATGTCTCAGAATTTCCAGATAAGTGAACTTGCCTCTGCCTCTTAACGTCACTGTTACAACCCACTTTGCTCACTGTTAGTTAGGCGCTCATTCGTAAAGCCTCCAGCAGATGGCGTCCTCTTCCAGTCAATCAAAAGGGAGTCCTCTATGAATGAAACAGCATATGTCTCAGCCCTTTAATCCAGTGATACACAGAGGAGGAAGAGATTTTGAATGATATTGCTGTGGATTATTCAGAGGACAAAGGCCGCATCCACGGGCAGGGTTTAGAGCCTTAATGCCTCCAGGTCTTACAGATATAAATACATTAGATCTTTTGGCACCGTGGCAAAAAGCTGAAACGTTTAAGTAACATTGTTTCAGAGCACCTTGGGGTTAAAGAAGTGTGTTACACTCTGAGCTTCCTCCTGTATTTAACCCTTTAAATGCCGTTACACCCTCAGGGGAAACAAAACAAAGCCCCCACAGAAAAAAAAGGAAGGTAGATTACAACAAAACCACACACAAACATGAGCCCGCCCATACACACACACACACACACACACACACACACATTCACAGAGCAGATTGACTGCTAAATGGCATACAGTAAACACAGTTTTAACACCCTGCTGGGAGTAAAGCCGATCACTAACTTCCACAGTCAAAGACACACACAAACACACACAAACGGTTCCACCCTTTTGCTGGTTGGAATGCAGATTACTTGTTCTCTCTCTCTCTCTCTCTCTTTCTACTCCTCCCTCCTTCTCTCCCGCACACACGTATAAAGTAAATCCCCTTGGCTCCTGTATGGCCCGGTCAGAGGGGAGATAATGCAGTGGCAGCTCTGGTGAGTGGTTAATCTTTAACCAGGAAGGGATTTGCCTATCAGCTCGTTAAAACTAGCAGGGCTGTGCTGCCGGTTCATCTATCTGATCCAGACACCAACCTGACGGTGCCAAGTTCAACACAGCATGGAGAGGAGCTGCACTACAATTGATTATGTGGTGCAGCAGATGCCTCATTTCCACTGGCAGCACGCGCTCACCATGTCAAACCAGTCTGTCTCTCCCTCCAATGAGCGTTAAAGAAGTCCTCATCATAAACTGGTTGGCCCTACGCGTGTGGTTAGACAGGCGACTACAGCCTCGTTTCTGAGAGTCTAACTGTGCTCTGCTTTGAATACTTTTGAAACTCTTTTGAAACGTAGCCTCTGTGGTTTGGGGTTTTGTTCGACTCCTACATTCCTCTTCTTACTTCTCTCTGACAAATAGCACCCTCGCTGTTTTCTGATAATGTTTTCTTTGCTTTTCTGTCAGAGCTGTGTTTGCCAATACAAAACAAACATTTACTGCTGCTTCACATCAAATCATCTTAACAGCTAAGCTACTGGAGGGCTTTTATTGTGAAGCCACTACAGGAAATTCAGCTCAATTTTCTTATAAAAACTGATAACTGAAAATGATGGGATACAGACATGTTTTGGAGCCTTGCCTCACCAGTTGTTTTTTTTTTTTTGCAAGATAAAACCTGTAAATAACATCTGTTCATCAAGAACTGGATGCAGGTGTGTTTTCTACAGTTTGTGCAGACCAGCGGCGAGATAAGTAACACCTTTTTAGAGCTCCCTTGTCATAGATAAGTGGAAACCCCCTCATTGCTTGGATCACAGATACTCGTGTTATCACAGCACAGGTATTCAAAATGAAAGCGTCACTCAATGAGAAAACAAGGAACACATGGTGGAACCCCTGACTCTGTTGAAGTACCTCTGCCTCTCAAACAGGAGAGATTCAGCTTGATGACTACATGTCATCAATTATGGCTGACTGGCTGGCTAGCTAGCTTGAGATGTGCTGACAGAGGGATGAAAAGGATGGAGGAGAATACGCGAGATGTCTCTCACAAAGGAATTTTTTAGACTAAAGACAGGAATGAAAATAAGAGGGCGTCTAAATTACCAGTGAGGCAGCAATGTGGATGAAAGCAACTGAGCAAAACAGGATGTAATATGGTTATAACAACCTCTACCACAGACACATTAAGTGCTTCCATGTTAAGAGTGCTTATACAGTGTCACTCAGCAGAAGTGAGTGAGTGACAACAGGAAACAGGGCTCTGCAGGTGAGAAATCAACACCATAGTTGACAAAGAGTTTAAATGTAACACTCATACACCATACCCACATAAGCAGCAGTTCAGGATGTGATGTGTGTTTGTGCAAAAGAACCACACGATGACCTCCAAGTAGGACAACAGCGGAATAAAGCAGAAGAAGAAGAAGATGATGTGGGTCAAAGGAGGGCGAAAAAGTCCCACAAGATGTAACTGATCACTCCTACAAATGACCACAGGTGGGGCTAAAACATAAACCACACAAACAAGCATGCATGCATGTCATGATCCCTCACTTGACGACATAAAACTGTATGCGCACACACACACACACACATACACACATTATCCAGGAGCACAGCAGGATAAACCTGCTCTGGTAGTTTCAGGTTTGTTTGACTTCTGAGATGAGATGTCAGAGCAATCTACCCTAAGGCACTGTAGAACGGATGTGTATGTGTGTGTCTGCACATGCACGCACACCTGCGTGTGCACGCCCGAGCACTTGCACGCCGTCTCTTTTACTTGGAACCAAAGAGAAAACCCTGATATCAGAGGAAGTCTGAACAGGAGCGCTGTGGCTGCAGAGCCGCAAAATCAAAGGCGACAATTTCACCGAAAGAGAGAGAGAGAGAAGAGAGAGAAAGAGAGGAAAAAGAGGAAGAGGAGAGGGAGACAAAGGAAAAGGGAAAAGAGGATGGGATGAGAGAGAGAGAGAGAGAGAGAGAGAGAGCAAGAGATCAATCAAAAAGCTGTAGGAGAGAGACGGAGTATAGCCTGTCTCTGAGCTGTCATTATACAGAAGGCCTCCATTATGGAGCTACAGCAGAGAACAGAGTACATCTCCTCCTGACCTGGCTCCCTGTCACTGTCCACACACACACACACACACACACACACAAACACACACACACACACACCTCTGTGCACAGAGCAAAGAGAGCAGTCTTCTCGCCTCTTACCTGTGAGGCTTTAAATGCTACTGTTGTGTATGAGTGTGCATGTGCACACACACACACACGCACTTACGCGCACACACACTCACACACACCTTATTATTCATCCCTCACCTCCTACTCCTCTTCTTCTGTACACCCCCCCCCCCCCCCCCCTTCCCAGTCCGCCTGCCAGCCGCTTGCAACAAAAACAGAGAGATTTCAAAAGACCAGCCGGCATCTCTCTCCCTCTCTTCACCTTCCTCTCTTTTATTTTGCAACACACATACACACACACACACACACACGCACGCACGCACACACACACAAAGAAACAGATTGTGTCTTGAGGGTAGGCACGAGCTGGGATGATTTTCTCTCCTCTCCTCCTCCTCCCTACATCCGACTCACCCACCCCGACAGCGCGATTTCCTCTGTCTGTTAATTACACAGCGGCTGTGGTAGGGGTTGCTGGGGTTGTGTGTGTGTGTGTATGTGTGTGAGTGTGTGTGCGCGCATCATCTGAGGAGTGTGTGGCTGTGTTCTCAGAGACACCAGCGTGGGCGTATGACAGAACAGTCTGGTTACGCTTCACAACACTGTGTAGAGAGTGTGAGCACATATATAGACACACACACAGGAGCCTTCTGTGTGTGTGTGTGTGTGTGTGTGTGTGTGTGTGTATGTGTGTGTATGTGTTTGTGAGTGTGTCTCTGGCTTTTTGTGGTCCATGCCCCAGGAGTCAAGCTGCTGTCTGTGCGGCTGTGCCCTCTGCAGCCTTTGACTGAAGGGGACACAGCCCTACTGCTACTCTGCTGAGAGGAGCCAGCTTCAGCCCTCTCAGCTGTAAGACTGACTCACCATCACCATCACCATTACCACCATCATCATCATCACCATCACCATCATCATCATCATCATCATCAGGCCTTGCCAACACTGCCCTTAAAACAACCTCACCTGCTCCATAGAGGAGGAGGAAAGCTGAAGTTCAGCTCCTGATGTGACGAATGCTGCAGAAAATAACCTGAACTTTATATTTTCACACTTCATCTGTCGAAGAAAAAAAACGACCACCCAATATTTCAATAATCAATCACATCCTTTTATATAAAAAAATAATAATAATTAAGAGCCTAAAATGTTTTCAGATGCTGAATGTGGGAACAGAGGACAGATGGACATCACTTTGGGTTCAATGAAATCTTTGCTTCCTTGACCGCAAAATAAATCAACAACTGATCAAGAGAACAAATCGTCTTACATTTGTTCCTCTAATTTCTCAAGTAAATACCATCACATATGGAGGTGTTGCAGATTTTCAGATTGAGGTGACATTTTCAGTCGTAGTTTTGACAAAAGATTTTTTTAAAAATGTATCATATCATATCAGGCAGATTTTTTGATATGATTTGATGAATAATCACCAGTTGCTTTTAAATGACTGTCGTGTTCAATATAATGGCACAAACACACGCACACACACCTGATCAAACTGTAAAACAACTATGAGAACTCTCTGTCTGCGTGTAATGTCTTTCAACTTTCTCCCTCCTCAGGAGATCAGTGCCGTCTTTGCTCTCTCTCTCTCTCGCTCACACACACACACACACTCCTTACTTCATCCTCTGTTCAACCTCACTCACCCCCCCCCCTCTCTCTCTCTCTCTCTGTGTTGTACTCTGCTGGGCAGTGGTTGGCTAATTAGCACACCAAGTGCTCTGCATGGGCTGCGACTCCCAAGCGGCTCCACCACACAAGCACACATACGCACGCTTGCGCACACGTATACGCCAAACCCACTTGGCTTTCCACAGCAAGGTCTGGTTGCAGAGTGGCCCTGTTGTAATCTTGTAATTGGTATAATTGGTGTATGTCCCAGCTTGTGTGTGTGTGTTTGTGTGTGTATGTGTGTGTGTGGATGTGTGGATGCTGTTTGGTCTGATGATTGGTGAACCTCTTTCCTCTTGGTGAGCAGGAGGCAAGCTGCTGTCACCATGGTCACCACACATATCGGTGAGTCGCTACAAAGACGGGGTTTCTGTTAAACACAGAGGGGAATATCACAAACTACCAGTAGAAGAAACTCTTAGAGCATCAGAGGTCTACATTTTGGGTTTTTGCAACCCTTCAGATTCAGGTCTTCAATAAATAAGCTCTGCTGATGAGTGGTTGACAGATTCTTAGAGAAGCAGAGGTCCTCGTGATTACAGTCACCAAAGCTTCCACATGACTAAAACAACAAGTCAGCAAATCAATTCACTGAAGAGGAGAGGCTGAAACTTTTTGAATAATCTGATTAATTTTTGATCCATATCAGATTTAACATGTTACTTTTGAAATGTTCACTTTCACTTCAAATGTCATAATGAAAGAAAACACCCTACCTGAAATATTTACCACCAAACAACTGATAGTGCAATCCAGTGATTTTTTATAGTCCTGCCAATAAAAGTCCAGTCTTTGCGTCAAAGTCCGCCCCTGCTCAGCAGAATTACTGGCAATTTGATATAAAAACATACGATCAGAGTTTCTTTTTATCTAATATGTAAAAGACAAGCACTAGCTTTAATGTGGCATATGTGTGTGTATTTCTCCCATCAATGTACTGAGTTATGGCCCATGTTGTCAGCAGCAGTGCAAAGAGGAAGCCCATATGGTCGATGTGAAACTGAGAGAGGAAACATCACTTGAAAGATGTGAAATTAATAGAGAAATTCCACAGTGCTAAAAATGAATATACCCTTTAGATATGTCAATACCAGCAAGATTGAACAAGTCCTGCTGCTGACTTGGACTTGTATGAAAGCAAGTTTAACACAACAACTGCGATGACACAGGCACACAGCTCTGTCCACGAGCTGATTTAGAAACACTTGGCCGCAAAAAAGCCGCCTCACATCTTTAGTCACATATCTGACCTTGCTATCATACACGAGGAGTCATGTTAACAAACAGACACACAATATGACAGTCAGCTGATATAGCAGATACCTAACAGAGGGAGGAAAGAGAGACAGGGGGGAGACAGAGGAAAGAGAGGGAGAGGGAGAGGCAAACAGGCAGACATGTTGAAGAGAGACAGAAGCAGACACAGTCGGAGGGAAAAGAGAGAGATGATGATGTGATAGCCATAGAAAAGGCCCTTTGTTGGAGAGTAGCCTTTAGCACAATGCTGGGTTATCCTGTGAGAGGGTGACTGCAGAAGGCACAGAGGCAAGATGAACACACACAGACACGCTCACTGTACGGGCGAAAAATGCTGAATGAAAGAAGCACTATTTGGTGAGGGCAGTAGTCAAGTATGGTCAGTATGAGTGTGTGTATCACTCGCTTATCTGCTGCTCTCATGTTGCCTGAGTGTGTTTGTTTGGCTAGTTCTTATCAGACAACGATAAGCATTGGCCAATAGCGTTGGACTATATAACAACGACAGAAGTAAACATCAGCCACACAAACACATAATCTTAAAGATATCTTGAAGGTCTGGTGAATGTAGCCAGACTGGCTTTTTTTTGAGAGTCTGAGAATGAAAATGTTTTCTTTTCAGTTCCTCTCTGATAATTCAATTCAAGCTGCAGATTGAGCATTCAAACAAAGGTAACATTGTGGAAAAGGTTGATGGTTATGACTCCAGTGCTGAGCGCTGTGCTCGGTGCTGCTGTTATCTACGTGAAATCACACTGCATATGGAAGCAGCATGTGTCCAATGAAGTTTGGAGAAAAAAGGGGGCTGGAGCATGAGATCTAGACGCACACAGACAGAAGTATGACGCTGCTTAACTTTACTGGTTTGATACGCAGTTTAGGCACATCCGCTCAGCGCTTGAGTAAAAAAACCGAGAAGTGATAGTAACGACGCACTGCAGTAGCATCAGTTCAAACAAACTGAACAGCTAGAATAGAATAGATTCAGGGAACTATGGGCATTTAAAGCAAAAAGACTAATTCTCTGAACAACCCCCCAAACACAAACACACACACGAGGAGAGTAAGGCTGAAGACTGTAGATGTTCTAGTTAGATACATAAACATATGGCAGCTCTTTACACCTGGAGGAGAAGTTCATCACTAAACTCTTTGATGACTGAAGAAGTCTCTGCAACTTTCTGAGTCTTACACACCTGTGTCACTGGAAACCAGGAACCAGTATCAATAAAAAAACGTCTACAAGATAATAGTCTTAAGCACTTTTCGATTTACTAGTTAAAACATTTCTAGAAATAAATGACATGTCACAAAAAAATAAACAAAAAGCATCAGAACAGAATCTTCAAGATTTTTTTTAAATTCTTTTTTTTAATTACCGTCATTAACTGCAACAACAAATCCTCGTCCTTGCGCAAAACCAATTACCTTAATGCTGAGGCCAAATGTCAGCACTTTAAATCCAAAAACCAAGATGACTCTAAAAGGTTTTATTTTCACGTGACTCAACACCTCACACTACTTAAAGAGTCTTCACATCAGTGCTCCTGACTATGGGGAAATATTTGTCTCAAAATGATTTACACACGTTTTCAGATCCACAAATAAATCCACGATTTACACGTTTGTTTGTGCATTTATCATGACTCATCATTCATAGATCTTTAATTGTGCTTGTGAATTGTTAAAAGTGCTTATATGGATCGACTGGTATGTTCATTTATTTTTGAGACAAACATCAGGCAGTTTTGAAGAGATTCACACACACAAGTTGAGCACAAGATATTCACACTTGTGGAAAGCCTCGCCCCTCCATCCGCTGGGCGGCAGTGCTGTGGTCTCTGTTGAAAGCATAGACTGTAAACAAAGATGATTGGGAGCTACCAGGAGTTTATTAACAGAGACATCAAAGCTTAAGGAAGACTCTTACAACATCCCTGAAAATGACACTTCAATGAAGGTAACTCACAAATCTGGAGAAAGCCATCAAATATGAGAAGAAAAATGGAACAGATAGAGAAATATGCTTCAGCAACTTGTGGCGAGTGTCTTGGATAGTTTAAGCTGTTAACGTAAGTACCCTTCTTCTCTTCTTCCTCTATTTTGCAGTAAGACAGTGGTAAGCGACAGCCCCATGGACAGGTCCGCTGGACCCCATGGTCCAGTGGACGGAGGGGCGAGGCATTCCACATGTGAATATCTTGTGCTCAACTTGTATGTGTGAATCTCTTCAAAACTGTCTGATGATGTTGCTGATCAAAAAAACACACTTTCAACAATTCACGAGCAGAAATGAAGGTTTACAAATGATAAGTTATGATACATGTACACACAAAGAAAGTGTAAATTGTGGATTTATTTTCGCATCTTAAAAACACATGTACACAGATGTGATGTATCATTGTGTGATTGCCTTTCAAGTCATCAATAATCACTGATGAATCAATCAATGATTTGGTGTTCGGTGGTATTATAATCATCACATACTGGAAACAGCATCAAGCATCATCATATCATATTAGGTATTGTATCACATCACATCAAATCATCAAATGCCTTGAATTCTCCCTTACTTTTTCTTCAATGTTTGAGTAAAATCACTTTGGGGCAAATAAAATGTCAGACGTTTGTTTTCTGTCTGTTACAGTTTGTTAAAGTAAAAAGAGCCACAGCTCAGAGAGCACAGCGAGTTCAGCTTAGTGATCGAGTCCTGTCCTCTACTGAGGGACACAACAAATGACACGTCTCATAAAACACTCGATTCAATTTTCTTTTTCCTCTCCTTGACATCTGAGACTATAAACTGGCTAGCACAGGAGCCTATAAGCTAACTAGCCAACAAATCAGTTAGCTCGCCATAACCATGTTTGTGTATTTAGATATACTCACTTACCAATGTCCTCTCTGAGTTTGTCTTCTCTCAAGCTTTAGAAAGACAAACCATGACTCCACAGATTAGAATGATCTCTTTGAACCCTTTCATGAGAACTTTGAGTAGAACAAACATTAAAGCTTCAAAGCAAACAGCACAGACGCCTACTCTCTTCTATTTGTGTATCTTGCGGGGAGATTAGTGGCAGGTTAATTATCTTGCTCCTGAAGAGTGATGTAGAGAATCAGGTGACAAGGTACCTGTTTAACATCTGCTCACCACACCCATGCACACTTAGTGATATAGAAGATATGGCAGTGGATAAGAGTGACAAATTATTAGATCTACATTCACAAAAACCTCAATTTATACACTAAACAGACCAGATACATGTAAATGAAAGATGACACTGCTTCTATCTGAAAGCAGCTGAAAGGTCCTGTTACAAAAAAAGAGAAAATGCAGAGTTGGAAAAATTTGGTCCTAAATTCCCCTTCATCAGATTTATCTGAGATAGCTGTATGATTTTCTGAAGCTGGTCTTCAGTTGGAGACCCGGCTTTGTTTGTGCTGTCAGCGTACCGCTCTAGCTACTAAAGGAGACCAGTATGATATAAAGTTTTAGAACTTGAACAACTTTTTCATGTCAAGCAGTAAATCAATCTCTCTCTGGGTGAGTGAGTGAGTGAGTGAGTGCGTGCGTGCCAGACCGTATGACGAGCAAATGTGCACCACACCCTTTAACATCTCTAAAAGCATGTAGCACCCTCACAGTTTACCCCATCACATGCACAGCACAATACCTGTGGTGACAAATTGAGCACTGTTTAACGGCAAAGCTGGGTGACACAGGGACATGTGTCTGTACACAGGCCAAGCTTACGGAGCAGGTTAGGCTTGCTCTCTCTCGCAGAGTAAACACAGCAGAGAGAAAGTGACGAGCAGTTTTATCTTTCAGATACAGAGGGGAAAGAATGAAAACAGAAGACAAGGAAGCCTGGGTTAATCTACCTCACATCTTCTGCTTCTTCTAGTTGAGAAATTTGACTGTTTAGCTGTTTTTTTGTCTGCCCTCCTCACAGATAAATACTTAACAACATGTTTGTTCAGCTGTCTTCACTGCTCATCACATTTACTGCTTATCTTTACTACCTGTTTTCGCACCCAGCAGGAGACGCTTCAACACACACTCAATCACTCACACTTATTCAAGGGAGAACTCCATCCCAAAGGGAGAATCTGTTTTTTTTTTTGCCCTCTACCACAAAAAAAGTCTTGCAGAAATTTCGAGCGATTTCTGGCTTGGAAAACAGAGGAAAAAGATAAGATGGAGAGATGCAGACGGAGATGGAAAGACAGCAGTGGTAGAAGAACTGGAGACATGTTGACTGAGGAAAACCTTTTATTTGCTAAACATCCCAGTGTTTCTCTTCCATCACATGGGCTGACCACACAGCAACCCTGCCCTCACACACAAAGAAAGCGGTGTGTGTGTGCCCACATTTTCATACCACCTCAGGACATCGTTGTAATGCTAGTCAAATCCAAGCCTCGCCCAGTTAAATATAATCCATTCTTTCTAATAGAAAACTGTGAAAACCCATGCAAAGGCCTTCCTACGGTTTGTGCCATTCAGAGCCATCAATGGAAGCAGTTGATAAGGAAATGCAAAGTGGGTCACCTTTAACTCCAGGCTCCTTGTGTAAACAGTATGGGGAGCTGCTTGGGACTCTCCTAATCACTCTCTAAACAGAGCCAGGTGCTGTTGCCACAGACAAACTGTCACCAACACTCTGCTCCACACAGCTGCTGTCTAGCCCCCAGACACTCGCAGCACTGCAGGCTACCGCTGCATGACAAACAGCACAACGACACCTGAACACATGCCAACCTCGCATAGGCGCTATCACGGCATATAAGGGTAAGGCGTCTTCGAAATGGCAGATCACAAGCAGGAAAAATTCTCTTCCTCAGAGTGAGATTTGCATAAGTAATCTTGCAACAGTCTTATCATGTGCTGAACCATCAAACACATGTAAGTCTCTGACAAGGAAGGATAAATCCAGCTGAAGTAAGCTAACTCACACTTTTGAAGACATCTTCCAAGGAGGTTACGACTTTTCCAGCATCTTAATATGTTTTCCTGTAAATAGAGACTGAAATTCTTTCATCACAAGACTTAATGAGGAACTAAAAAAACAGTCATTGGACATATCTGTATGTATATTTTTGTTTAAAGGGTCCAAATGATCGTAGGGTCAATAATTTATAACCAATTAAAATGTAGTAAGTGCCCAAGCATTTTGGAAAACTCCTCCATTTAGTGGCCATTAATTCTGTTGAATTGTGCCAGGGGAGGTGGATGTATGCCAGGTGGAGGAGCTGATGAGACTGCATAGGTGGCTTCAAAGTACCTCGTCCTTTTGAGAGATACCAAAAAACAGACATATATTGTAAACTACATTGTCTGGTGAAATGAAGACAGTGTGGGCAGGAAAGAGGACAGACAGACATTATTTCAAAACACAACAGTTATTATGAGGTTAACTCTGCTGGCCAATCAAAAGCAAAAGGTGGGCTACCTGAAAGCAGTCAGCATCCCACAAAGAGGGACGTGGAGTCTACAAATAAACCATCAATACCAGATCATCCAGGTCCTATGAGCAGCTTCTCATGTTTTCATTTACACACTGTGATGAAATAGTTTCCCCTGTTTTGATGGTATTTCAACCAGCTTTCTATGCAATTTTAGTTTAAGATGACAACCACGGCATCATGAGTCAAAAATCACTTGTGGTTTCTTGCTGTTTTGCTTCCCAGACTTCAATATTTCAGTCACAACAACAGCACACATACCAAACCTGCTCTGTGGAAACTCGACAAAGGGAAATGATAATTCTCCTGTGTAGTATTAAACTGAGAGATGCCACTCAGTGAAAATAAAAACCTTTCAACACACTAACATAAAAGCAGAAAAGCAGAGCCCCCCCCTTTTACTTTCTAACTTCCCCACAGATATAAAAAAACATAAACACATACATCCAGGAGAGCAGTGTTTGTTTCATGTACCATGGTTTCGAGGCACAGAAGTTACATCAGTGATGATGTGAGCTAGTGACAGCAGTGTCACTCAGGTTGAGAGTGTATTTATGTGAAGTTCATCCTGTATGAAAGAGTAAACGGTTCAGTGTGACATTGGCTGTCATCTGTTATCAAGGTGATGCTTTATAGTCACAGCAGAAGTTAATTTACTAATGGGAGTATGATGGTACATGTATCCACGATAGCCTGATCTGGATTAAGACTTTCATCAGAATACACATAATGTCGACAGCTATAGGATAAACATGCCATATGTTTGAGTCTTCACTCACTGAGCCAGCATGTTGTATGAGGATTTAGGTCTCCGACATCTTTTGACCTCTTGCACCTTATAAATACTCATCTGACCACAAAGTCTGTTTGAGGAGATATTTATCTTTAGAATTAATCTGAATGTGATGTGTAAGCATCCATAAAAGACAGTCTGGACTAATGGAGGTTAAACTTTAACTCGACAGATACTGTCAGTGAGGAGTGAAATATTCTCTCATTATTTCATGACCAGTTCCTGCTGATGAGGTCCGATGTGCTCCTCTTTCTTCTCATCCACCCAAGAGTCAGTCTGGATATGACTCTGCTGTGGTCCGTTTATGGGACTCTGCTCTGTGTGAGAAACCTGACTGCAATCCATGTATGTGACAGAAGGAAAAAAATGGTTTGTGTACCACAACCCTGCTTAAGAAATGCAACACACATCCTTTACATGGCAGACAGATGCCTGTGTAATGAATGACCTGTCTCCAGCTCCAGTTAGTTGCTGTGTAAGACCCCAGCAGGACAGTCTGACCATAAAAACCAGGAGGCTCTAATTCCCTGCTGCTCATGCAGCTTTATGGCTAACCTTATCAGCAGCAGCTAAAACACACAACATGCTCCTTCTGGCTGCAGATAAACTCAACCCGCAGCAGCTCTGTGTTCACTGAAGCCTGTTGCTTCACGGCTGTGTTTGCAGAGCGTGTTTTAAACCTGTGTGTATGTGTGTGTGTGTGTGTGTGTGTGTTATATGTGTGCTCTCTACAGAAGCAGCTGTTGTGCGCGCCTGCAGTTCAAGAGAAGTGAAGGAGCGCGTGGGAAGTGATTCAACACGGTCCACCTGCCACGCGCACGCGTACAACACATACATACGGGGTCAGATCCTTCACCCCGGAGCACCAAATGGCCAACATGTGTCACTATCGCAGGCTCAGGCGCGTTTAAATAGAGAAATGCTGCTTTCAAAGACATGCTTTTCTGCTCTGTAGGAGCTGCTCAGACCAGACGCTCTTCAATAATTCTAAATGGAGCCAGCATGACTGGAAACTACGAATTACCACCCAAGTAAAGCCAATAACACTATTTTATATAAAAGGCCTACAGTGAGCGTAAATGGCTTAGGCAGAGACCCTCTGGCTGTGCTTTACATAATAATCCCAACAGCGCGCCGGTAACAATGTTGAAGAAGTTAATTTAAGGGGTGGGGGGTCGCCCGCTGTTCCTCTCAGACAGTTTGGATAATCTGCATTTAAAGCACTGTTTTAGAATCGTTAACAAACGCCATGTATTTAAAATGATCTCCCATCGCCTCTTGAACGCACCGGAGTGGCTCTTTCTTTCTCTTCTGTTGCCCTGACTCTCATATCTTGTCTTTCTTGTCCCTCTCTCTCAACAAACAGAGGCACGCACACACAAAGCACGCGCGCACAACCGCGTGAATAGCCCACACAAGGGCTCGGCACCGACCTTCGAAAAAATATTTATCATCCGTTTCCTCGATATCGTAATGACTTCCTCAACAAAAACCTCGCCGTATGCTCGCTCGTTTACACAAACAACCTCCGGGTTTGAAAGCAGAACTACAAATTTACACACAATCACTCACCGCAAACAAGTATGGGCTAATCCACTGCTTCAAATGAGTCAATTTCTCCCTCCGTCAGCGGGGAAAGCGCGGGTCCATCCCTCTGTCGAGAACAGAGACTCTGCACTTTTGTTGTCGCGCAGGAAGCTCCGACGCCGAGCGAGGCCACAGGGACGGAGCGGAGCGGAGCAGAGCCGGGCAGAGGAGGAGAGAGGCTGGCGGCCGGCTGCTGGGAGCCGGGAGGTGGGGCTTCCTCTCCGGCGGGGGCCGGACAGAAACACAGACAAGCCTGAGGGGGCGGGGGGTAGAAGCACCTGCTCCCCCCGCCGTCACGCCTCCAGTCCACAGGACTGACCCCGCGCTGTCCCCCAATGGGATAAATAATGTCCCCAAACAGGATAGAGAGCAGCCTTTCACTTCCTGTTCATTAAAAAAAACACAATGAATCTGTGGCTGCTTTAGGTCTACTAGTTCATGTGCAAGTTGAAGGAAGACAAAATAAACACCAAATCATTCATCCTATACTCAAGTACACTGATGAGAACAAATCTAATATATAGGCATATGCTTTCACTAACACAAGTGTGTGGGGTCTTAAATGTTTACGTGTCATGTTGCTTTAAGTTTTTGTTGTCTGATATCATGTTCTGAAAAGCAAAGTGGTTAAGATAATTATAAAGAATGGACAGAATAATGATTCCCTCTAGAAATAAAAAAAATGCTAACCAGTCACTGCAATGCATAAAAGTATTTATCAATTTTGACACTGCATTTTCAGTAACCTTCCTTTGAAGTGTTTTCTTAACTTTGTTGAATTTCGATTTAATTAAAATTTGCGATACCCAACAGATATGGTCTACAGGAATAAGAAGCATTTTTTGTTTGTTTGCTGGTAACGAATAATTCTTGACACTGTAGGTTAATGAAGAAAATATGTAGTTCCACCAAGTGTCCACAAGGGGACAGCCACTCACCAAAAGCTCACAGAAGCCTCAGTTTACAGTCTCCTCTCCTGTCTGGCTTATCAATGGTTTTACTGTGGATTAGATACCAACGACTGCATCAAAGCCACTCTTGTAAGCAGTAAAGACGGGGTGTTCTCCAAAAAGCCAAGGATGAAAATAAGGATTAGACAGGTGATGGCTGGGGAAGAAGTGGGATGAGGCCCTTTCACATTGTGCTGTAAACTAATTGCTGTGATGCACTGGATCAAACACAAGCCTAATTACGTATTGTGTGTGACTACACAGCCCACTTCTCCATGCTGACAGAAGGTGGAGCAGAGCAGAGAGGAGAAACACTAACCAACACATACACACACACACACACACACTCACGGGTAGCTTGATATAGTACACTTGTGTGTAGATGCATTCAGGCACTGCGTGGTAAAGCCTGCGTGTCTTGTCTTTCATCCAAGTGATAGTGTATCCCTCACCTCTACTTGACCTGTGAGGGAGTGAGAGAAAGCAGGTAGACGAGGGATCTGACTAACGATGCAGCAGAGAGACCTCAGCCTTTGATCTGCCTGCTGTCTGTACACATGCTGCCCCTGGGACACCCAGAGAGCCCCCTTCTGTTCCATTAGTCAAATAATCACACATTTGGGTATTAACATGTCTTAGCTGACTAAAAATTTCTTAGTCAATTAGTCATGTTTTATGGTCTTTTTATCACTAATCACTAATGAGCTATTAGTCTTATTCATTTCTGGTGATTAGTCATTGCTATTAGGGATTAGCAGTGATGAGAAATTGCAGTCACACCTCTGGCATCACAATAATATTCAGAGAACAAAACAATGTTTGTTTTTTTTTACAAGCAAGAGAAAATCTAGAGGAAGATTTTTAAATTAAATTAAATGATGAATATATTTTTTAAAAAAATAAGAGAAATAAATAGTCTTAAGAGACATGTCGAATGAAACGTTTCAACACATAGGCTCACAAATGCAGTACTTGATGTGCCATGCAAAAAAATAAAAAAATATATATAAAGCTTTTATTAAGCTGCATTGGTAATATACCTGGAACTTTGTAGACAAAGCCTAAAAAATCTTGCATATTTCAACAGCTGATATTTGCATCATGGATCTCCCACAATGAGCCCTTACTTAATTACTATTCAACATTCTAACCACAGGTGTACTGCTGTACACCTTTCCCCCTTCTCCTCCTGCTTTTTTTTACTCAGTCTTCCTCCTCCTCCTACTTCTTCTTCTTTTTCTGATACTGAACACCCCCCCATTCCCACCATCTCTCATTGATTTGACTACTTGCCATTTCGCATCCTCGTTCTTAACACCGCCTCCTCCTCTTTATCTCTGCAGCCTTCACCTCCCTCTGCACCACCTCTCTCTCTCTCTCTCTCTCTCTCTCTCTCTCTCTCTCTCTCTCTCTCTCTCTCTCGCCCCCATCTCTTTCCCTCTCTTTCTCTCTTGCTCTCTCGCTCAGCAGCAGACCTGGCCTTAGGCATCGTTAGCTTAATTTAATAAAAGGGGCTTAAGCTTTTGAGAGGCTTTTGAAGGATCTGACTGCTGTTACATTCATTACAATCTATCAGCCACTGGAGACCCAGCCTTGTTGCATGGCTGAGAGAGGGAGAGAGAGAGAGAGAGTGTGTGTGTGTGTGTATGTGTGCGTGCGCGTGTGTGTGTATGTTAGCAGAAAATGGCTTTCATTATTAGCCCCAACTGATTCACGCATCTTGTGAACTCATGACTCCTGCTCATTGTTTAGACTGTGGGGTTTTTTAGTTGCATGTATTGTGTGAGGAATCTATCTCAAATATACAGTTTGTACATTTTAGCATACACCTGTTTGCACACGGTGTGTTGGACGAATCCCCAGGCACAGTGAAAACATGCACACTTTCCTCCCCCTCTGAATCTAAGAAAAAAAGTATTTTTTACTTCCTTTATGAACTTGTTCACTCCTCACCAAGACAAAACCTCCCTCAGCTCCTGCCTTGACTCCAGAATGTGGACGATGAGTGGCAACACTTTTAGCCTTTGCCAAAACATACTCTAAAGGAGGAGGATGGGTTAGAAACACTTCAGCCCCCTTGTGGTCATCCTGCACAAACCCCCATATGCTCTGAGTCTAATATCCATACTTTCTGAGGCCTCAATTAAACCATACAACCATACTCCATACCTCATATTCATGTGTGAGCAGACAGTATGTGCATGAGTGAGTGACAGCTGCAGGGTATATGCTATATCTCTGGGGTGTGTGTTCCACATCCTTCGCAGGCAGATATTAAATTAAGGCGCGAACAGTAATTAACATGCAGATCAGATGCCACACAGATGACTGAAGAATCCACAGAGTGACAGGTGGGATGGATGGAAAAACACAGGGATAAGAGACAAGAAAAGCAATGCCCTGCAACTCTTATTTACCTTTCTGATTGACGTGTTGTCATCATTGTGTTACCACAGAGTGTGCACAGAGATCCTATAATTCAAGTGTATGGCAGTGTTAGAATGCAATGAGGATAACTGCAGCATGCTGTAGTTTAATGCCTTTTTCCAGTATGGGTTAGAATTTTTATTTCATCATCTAGAACTGCACGGTGGTTCATTGGTTATGCTGTTGCCTCACAGCAAGAAGGTTGATGGTTTGAATCTCCAACCAGGAAGAGGGGCCCTTTATGTGGAGTTGGTATGTTCTCCCTTGGATCAGCTCACTCCAGCTTCCTCTCACAGGTCAGGAAGATGCTCACTACATTATTTGTGATTTTAAATTGGTCTTAAGTGTGAGTGTCTAATATGTCGACCTTGTGATTGGCTGGACGCCCGTCAGAAAAACACCAGCTTTAAATGTAAAATCAACTCATCAAGTTCAATAAGTGTCATCACCAAAAACCAGCAATCTGTTTCTGATGGACAACAGTAAAGGACCAATCACAAGACACCTTCACTCTCTCAGCCAACGGAAACTTAGAGACAGACTTTTTTCAGGCCCGTGCGTGTCGGAGTAAACTTAGAGAGAGATTAGATAAGGGTCGCACAGTAATCTCTTTCATATTTACTTTACCCTGCTGCATATATGCTGCTTATCTGGCTCTCTCTTTATTACATACATACACACACAGCAGCATGTAGCTTTTCAGGGAAAGGTCAAAAGCCCTGAAGAAGAACAAGGAGACATATGTGAGGGGAAAAGGAAAGCTGTGGAGGAGGATATGGGCTGAAACAGGGAGTTGGTCTGTGGATTGAGCACGCCTGGCTGTGTTCCCGTCCTCACTCTCCTCCTACAATTCAAGATTGTGTGAGGGTGAGTGTGCGAGCAACAGGGGAGTGTGGTGAGGCCTATTAACAGACGTAGTGGTAATAGGCAGGGGGAGCCAGGATGTGTCTGAGCCACTGACCTGCCCATTAGCTCTCTCCACTCCGCTAAGCCCTCACATCGATCACCCAGCCACACATCATTGATCTGGAAAACCAAGCACGAGCACACTACTTAGACGTGCACCCCCCGCCCCCCACCCCCCCAACTCTCACAGTTGCAGAGTGTGTGTGGGAGGGGGGATGGTAAACGTGTGTGTTTTATCTTTATGAATGTTAGACAGGCCCTGAGGTCTGAGTGGACACACGCATCCACAGACACCCTTCATTACACATTCAAAAGGGCCGAGGAATTTAAAAGCCTGCTGTTATATCATGCCTCCCATTATTCAAATGTATTCCAACCTTCCCACCTCACTGCTGTGACATAATTAACAATGTACACTCCTCTATTAGCCACACTGGCAGAGGCTAATTGTTAGCTGTCGGTGTGAACGTTCAGAGCACGTAGACACCCTTAACCCTCTTTGTGCTTTACCCATGTGCATTTCACACATTCAAAGACAAGCACAAAATAAACACTTACCTGTTTAAGTGTGTGAAGACTAAACACTGCTGGACTTACTGTACCTCATAGTCTAACTCTAAACTCTGACCTGGTTGCTGGTCTTACTCTAACTGCACTGTTTAGTTAAGAGTCGGATCCCTGCGGGCAATCTGAGCAGCTAATTAGATCAAATTGTTCCCTCCTCACTCTCATATGAAGCTTCATTGCTCAGTCCCTTAAATACAGCAGCAGAGGGAATGAAAACAAGTTTTAGAGAAAAGAGGAGATACAATGCAAGGTTAGAAAACATGACAATTTTACTGTCTTGCTTACAGCAGATTGGGGAGTAATAAAGGGAGGAAAAAGAGTGCAGTGGGAGGAAGGATACAAATAAGAGTCAGATTTATTGTGAGCACACATACATGGAATCCAGCTTGGGTTTGTTGCTGAAAAATAGGGAGCTGGGAAAGATGGAAGCAGTACAGATGGAGACATCAGTCAGCAGCAGATGTGACTGTATGTCTCAGTAAAGAGGGGAGAAGAGCTAAACATGAGAGATGAAGCAGGTACACAGTAAAGAGCGAGGAAGTCTGAGCTGTTTTTACATACACACAAACACAAGGTAAATTCCTGCGAAGGCATTCTAACACAAAGCACGGCAATTACTAGTGCAACAGCAAACAGGATGTAATACAACACTTAGAAAGCAAACAGAGCAGTTAGACAGATGAAACAGCTCTTAGTTCAGAAATCCTTGTAAACAAGGACTTTAATGATTCACTGAGTTTAGTCGTAAGCGCTGATATCTTTGAGTCTCCACACTGATGGAGCTTAAGATAGACTTTATAGAGAGTATGAAAGAAATCCACTGGACACATACATGGAAAGTTAGAGTGCAAAGCAGAACCAGAATAACTTATTTTCTACCTTGTGAATCCCTTTTAAAAAACTCAAACAAACCCATAAAAAACTGGATAATTGCCACTAACCCGCCCTCTCACACACTTCCTCACACCCCCTCTCGCATGTATACCCTCAAACAGATGGCACAGTGGTGGTGATAGCCAAACCAATTATTTACCTAATTATGACTTACCACTTAACAGCATAATCTCCTACTGCAATTGGTAGGTATTAAAATAGGGGCGATTAAGGGGGTTATGCAAATCTGAACAAAATCATTACGCTTGCAGTGGAGTTAACAGCTACAAACCAGCGTGCTCACTCTGCATGAGTGTCCCGACGTGCAAAATGCTCAGAATTTAAGTACTCTTTCTGTGTGGTACACATATGTCCCCAAATGTGTATCATCATGAAAAAGAAAGGGCTTAGGTATACAGGAAATGGACAAACAGAGGGAGAAAAAGACTTAGCATCCACCAGTGCAAGTTCAGGCCCATGCTAATAGGGTAATTGCATTGATTTCCATTTAGCTGCTCTCTCTGATGTTATTTACAGCATTTAGCCCGACAAACAAAGCCTCTTTCTCTTCTCCCAGCTTGCTTTTAACCTGCCATGACACACTGTCAACCCCTTCTCCTCTACCCTCTGATCCCCTCCAACCTTTTCACAACAGCCAAAACAGCCCAATACATTATTAGGCCATTAATAGCAAGCAGGCATGCTTACACATCCCTCCACCCCTCTTTCTCTCTTCTGATTCACTCCAGTGTTGCGGTCCCTCCCTCTCCTCCTCTCAGCTCTGCTGGCATGAGCACTGAGCTGCTTTGAAGTGGCCTTGTTTATTCAGCCAGCCTGAGATGTGCCTGTGTGTGCTGGGGTGAGGGTTAGGAGGGCTTTGTTTTACTGAACTGAATGTCAAGGCCCTTACAAGTGTTGAGGTCAGATTTTCCTCTTCATTTAAGGTGCTCTGGTCATCTGTAGAGATCTCTATCAGGCTGAGGTGAAGGTTTTTAAATAAGTCTGTGCAATGAAAATGATGACAAAGCGACTGTTTGAGGCGAGGTGTTTCCTGATGTACGTAGAAATGGTGGCAGCCTTATTTTTTTTCAATCAAAGATATATGCAAAATCTACAAGAGAGCAATATATATCTAAAGGTTGAATTTCAAATTTCAAGACACTAAATGACTGAGATTTGAGTGTGCAAACCCAAGAAGTGGAAACCCACCGTAAAATTTATTTATTTATTTACTTTTTTTTTCTTTCCTACAGTTATTTAGAGCAGCATGTGTCCTGATGTTTGGGGAAGGTTTACGGGTCTTTAAAAAACCAATATTGAACCTTGAAATCTTAAGTTTACTGCAGATAAAGAAATGAACATATTATGTAATGAAGGAACCAGAAAAACAGTAGACATGTTTTCCCTCCTCATAAATATCTCAGATACCTCCGATTATTCAGATAAGGCTGAGCGACATCAGTACCAAAGATCTTCTTTAACTGACTTGACCATGTCTTTTTTTTCTCTCTCTCTTTGTTGTCAGACATGCTGGTGACGTCATTTGTTATCTTTGTGATACATGAATCTTGCATTTAAAGAGATCTGTCTGAGCATATATGACTGATTATGTATTGATTATGGTTTCTTGGGAGATGTTTTAAAATCGTGATTGGTTGGTACATCTTGATAGAGAAGGAAAGAAAACATGGCGAGAGAGTTAATAATATGCACAAAATCCATTCTAAAGCTGGGTCCCTGAAAACAGTGCAGGGGATGAAAGCTGACCTTGACCTTGGAGAGGTTTGTAGGTGAAGGGAGAATCCTTTGACCTCTATGTAAACAATGTGGATATATGAGAGATACATCTTTCTGGGTAAAGGTTAATTTTGTCTAGTTGCAGAAAACAAACTGAACAGAGATGTAGTTCAGTGTTTTTCAGCTGTTTTAGAAAAATGTTGATCATGTAATGACAAACTAATTTCTCGTGCAGCGGATTCAGTAAATGAACGTCAACATGATTACTAAAGCGGTACTAAAAAGAACATGGACTACCTGCAAATGCATGAAGCATCCATCTACCTGGTGCAGCTCTATGACAGCAGACAGGTCAAATTAAATCAGCCTTTACACTGAAGTCTGTCTTCTTTCACCCGTCTGTCTCTCAACAATAGATGACATGAGAGAGCGTGAGAAAGAGTGTGTCAGTCATTAGCATGCAGCAGACAGCCTGTCGTATTAGTGCTATATTAATGTGATGGTCACGTCCAGGACACAGACAGACTGCATTAAGCTCATCATCACTCCTCTGCACACATCAAGGACTCCACTGAGACCTGCGACCCACCACGCTGGTTAAAGAGCAACAGGAGATGTGGGTGATCTCTGAGTCAAGTGCGGACGGTTCACTTTTCCAGCCTGTGGTGAATTTGGGTTAGAGCTGAGACAGGGCCGGAGGTTATTCTGTAACCATGAGCACAATGTATGTAGGAGTGTTTTGTATGTTCAGAGAGAACATATGTGTCCTATGTGCTATGTTTGTGAAGAGCATCCTCACGTATGACTCATTTCATTCACATCCAAGGGCTGTGTGGGCGCTAAAGTGGCTTGGTTATTCGCACTGCAGAGACACTAGTGTGTGCAAGAGTGTGTTATACATACATACAAGTGTAACATATGCCTTTTGGGTTCAGCCCAAGTGCTCAGTGCCCACGCAGTTTAGCATCACAACAATTAGACCTCTTTAAGTAGCAAGGTTAGCATCTCAGTGCATGCAGACCTCCATGCTACGAGTCTTTGTATTCAGGTAAAGGTTGTCCTCTTCACAAAGGCAGGGAGAGAGCAAGGAGAGAGTCAGGGATCATTCAGCTGAATATGTTGTTTGAGTGGTTTGAGGGTTTTCCTTCCATCACAGTCTTTTCTCAGCAGTTTCAGCAGGTGATGGTCAAAAGGAAGAAAAAAAACAGCCAAAGCGTTTTCTTCAAGCCCCCTTCCCATCCTCCTTTTCTACCCCTGGTTTCATTTCATTGAATATTGATAGCCTATTAGCCATAGAGCATCTAGCTCCTCTGTCAAAGCAACCATCTTCATCTCCCAGCTCTTCTCTCACCCGCCTGTGAGACATATTAAATTAACTCAGCTGATAAAGAGGTCTGCCATGCAAAAAGAGCTATATTGATGTCATCTGACTACAGAAACACGACGGCGGCTCTGAGGCACCCATCATCACAGCCTAATGTGGAAAAAACAAGCTATCATGTGCTTTTACATTAAAAACAGTCCTGGTCTTTGTGAATCCCTCTAAATTAAGGTTATGACACACCAGGTAAGGGTATGTGTCTTTACTCTCTCTCTCACTCTCTCTCTCTCCCTCTCTCTCTCCCTCCATTACTTTTTTTATCCCTGCAGGTTAGAGCAGCAGAGGCAAACGGCCTACAGTAAGAAGATAAGGGAGGCTAAGGCGCTTGTATCCCTGCAGAACACACACACTCACAGGGATAAGCTATGGACTACTCCGGATCCACGATACACACAAACACGAAGAAACAGACGTGACAAAGCAGAAGCTCTCATCTCACCGCTAAGCATGCAGGGAAAAGGAGGGAGGGGTGACAAGGAGAGAATGAAAGGATTTAAGTCTTCATCTGAGGATGAACATGCTATCTCCTCCTCCCTTTTAGCACAGATTCCCTCGCTTCTCTTTACCTCTAATTGCCTTTACAGCCCTCGTCTTACAGCTCTGCCAGCCTGCCCTGCAAACACCCACTGTCATTGGACAACTGGGTAACTGATGACTGTCGACAGGAAGCGTTTGCTCACACTCTTTACATTCCAAAGCAACATAAGCTATGGCTATGGCTGCATTAGAAACACGCTGTCTTCGCCAAGCACACACTTCGCACTCCTCCGACACACTTTCCCCACATGCAGATGGTGTGTGTTTAAAGCCAGCAGGGCAAAGCCGCGCACGTACGCGTGTGTGTTTTTTGTATGAGTGTGTTTCTGTGTGTGTGTGCGAACGCTTGAGGTCTCACCTGGGGGACGAGAAATTAACACAGGCAAATTTTTGTGCGTTCATTTTCATTTTGCTGGTAACAAGACCATCTGCTAACCATCCTGCTCTTCACAGAGGGGAGGGGAGAGGGGAGAGGGGAGAAGAGGGCTCACTGCAATCACTCCAACAGGCCCACTATCTCTCCCTTCACCCCCTCCACCCCTCTCTCTCCAACACAGTGAGGGGCAGAGATAACACCTCAAGGCCATGGTGTTGCTGCCAGCCTTTAAACCTCTCCGTCTCCCTCTGCCTTGCTCTCTGTGGTTTCGGTGATGAAAGAGGGGAGGCAGATCAGAGGAAAACATGGCAGCCAAAAGACTTGTATCCACAGCCAAGGCTAAAGCCAGAGCACAGAGTCAGTGCCCCTCACCATTCACCTGGAGCACAGGCGAGTGGACACCCACACACATCCAGGAGAGACATGAATTTGAAACAGAATAAAGCAGAAAAATTATCATGATGTGTTAGAAGTATAAAGAAGTCTGCTATGTAAAAGTCCAGCTCTTGAAAAAAGTAATACAATTAGCAACAATTCATCAGCTTTTGTGAAAAGATGACTCATTGAGACTCACAACATCCCGTATCTGTCCATGACTGAGAGAAGTAACAAACACCAGGTCAACATACCCCGGTCACTAAACAAAAAGTCATCAGCACAAGTATCTACAACCCAATGCATCCTCCTCCAGCACCTTCAGTCTTCAGACCAGCTGCATTAGACCCAAACACCTCATGCTGCTGATCCCACTCATTTTTACCCATTTCAAGATGCTCTCTAAGACAAGGCAAAAATAAACTTCATTAATGGGACACAGAGTGAAGAGATGGTGGGGCTTCAAGCATTTTTCCAATGAATGGAGAATTACATGAATAAGAGGGAAGTAAGAGAGGCTTTATAAATGAGGACCTGCCAGTCATTAATTAAAGATTTTAAGTGTGAAGAGAAATACCGGTATCTAAGACCAGAGTGTTCACACTAAAAACAAATATATTTTTCCATTTAAAAACAGGACAAGTGTTAATATGAAGCATTATGTGTTTAATTTGACATCTAGAGTCAGAATTTTTAATGACTGTGATATTATCACTCAATGAAAGAAATTAACCAATGGAAAAAGACCTTTTTTCATTTTGGGTAAAAACCATTCTGGGGAATGCCTCAGCACTATACAATAGGGCCATATAAAAAATAAAAGAAAAAAAAAGTCTTTGTTCTGTATACCTACTAACTGCTGTGCTGGGCTGTCATACCGACAGCCAAACAAAAAGTTATTTGCTCATCATTTGTTATTGATTTGCACAGAGATGACAAGGATAATGTGCTTTAATAATAATAATAAAAAAACCTGACTTGATGAGCAGCTCATTTACTTGTTAGTGTTGATCAAACATCTCTGTAACCGGTGATTCCAGTTTTAAAGCTCTGAGTCACTTAGAGACGGGAACATTTCAGTAATTAAAAAACAGATTGAAACAGCAAGTAAAACATAAAAAAAATGTTTGATGAGAAAAAAAAACCTCATCAGACAAAATCAGGCATTTATTTCCATGCCTACATTAAAGACATTAAATCCTATATTTTCTCCTTCCTGCAGTGTGAGGAGCTGAGCTTGCCGGTGTGTGTGTGTATAAGGATACAGATGGGCTCCAGTGGGCTGTTACAAACGCTCTCTGACAGCGGCTTAACGAGGGCACTGGCCTTTGACTTCTGCATCTGTGTCAGTGTTGGGCAGCCAAAACACACAAACACATGGATGAATACAAACTTTAATGTCTCTATTGTGATGATCCAGTTCAGATGATTATACTATATGTACACTCGATATCCTGAGTCTGTTACAAAGACAGAGTTATCTGCCTGTTTCCCATTCCGAAAAGGCACGCTGCACTTTTTCCCTCCAACACTTGGAGGTGTTTGTTCGCAGTAAATAATGACAGTAAAAGAGACGGATTGAGTGGAATTCACTGAACTAATTAGCAGCTAGTTAGCATAAAAACAGTTGAGCCCAATTAGCGGGTGTGCTGCAGTGTGTTTTGGGAAGGCTTTAAATAATATCCTGATCATCAAGGAGGTTTATTTAGTCTTCACCAGGAGACACACTTGATGCATCTGAGAGCTGGATTTAGAAAAACAAGGTAAGAGCGGGGTAAATGTTTATTTTCACACTGAGTTAAATATGAGTTTTGAAGAGTGTGTGTTACAAACGTACGTGCTGAGGAATCCACCTGTGTGCACGCATGTGTGTGACTCGCCACACACATTTGTCTGATGCGCTTACCCAACTCATTAATATCCAAAATATTCAGAGTGTTTCCAGCAGGCCTGTGAATCTGCTTCACAACCACTACCCAAACACACCCCTCCTTCCTCTCTCTCTCTCTGCCTCCCCCTCTCTCGTCCTCTTGGCAGAGTCTCCCCCTGTCGGCAGGTGCACGCTCCGGTGGCAGCCAAAGTGCCAACCTGCCCTCCATATGCCCGCCTCCACAGTGCCAGCTTACTCCTGCCACTCCCCACCAGGATTCAGCTGGCCGGTCCTCTCCAAATCTGGCCCCCCTTCACCCGTCCATCCTCCCCCACATTCATCAGCCGGGCTTCTCTAGCACACACACCCCTAACCTCATCTGTGCAATGCCAGTCCTCATTCCTGTCTGCTCTCTCAGAGGCCTGCTCTCATCCACTTGTCTTATCATGGCGTGTGCCTCATCCTCCCCCCTCCCTTTAGCCATTTTCTCACCTTACACCCTTCACTCCTCTGACCTTCATCTGCTGTTCTTCTCCCCTCCTCAGCATCCTCCAATTGACTAGCTTTTTTTTTTCCTGAGACCTCCTCTGACATGATGCCGAGAGACCAGAGCAGACACTCGCAGAGCCAGGAGCCAGGCCACATCAATCAACACCGGGGCGCAGGACGACTGCGTGTCAGATCGATGCATCATCCTGCAACTGGTTCTACTTTGGGGGACTCACTCCTGGACCAGTAGTTGAGAGTACAAGGCGAGGCGTCCTCCAATTTATTTGGGCAACAGTGTGTGAGAGGAAGTGTATTTATGTGTGTCCACATGCTAAGAGCGACTGATGTAACCTTGTCTGACCTTTTAGCTTGTACAGTTTTCCCTGAGGCTGTGAAACAACCACTATGGAGGCCACACTCTGACACCATGCAGCCAAACAAACACAAATAAACACACTGACACATGAACACAGTGCCCACAGGGCTGGATGTAGGAAAGGGCCAGATATACCACCAAACCCTCTGCCCACTTTTTTACTTTGGCTTTTTCTCAAGCATATACTCAACACGCTCCTGGACAAACAAACAGTGTGTCAGTGTGTGTGTGTGTGTGTGTGTGTGTGTGAGAGAGAGAGAGAGAAAGAAAATTTATCCTCAGCTATAGCCACTGTGCTATTTGTTCTGTGCTTGCTGTAAGGGTTCCATGAACACAGGGTGATGGAGCGGTAATCCTGCGCCCTCTGCTCATTACTCCTTCTCCTGAGGAAGTCATCTGACCGGCCCGGAGCCATCTATTCAGGTCACAGCTATCATCTATCATCCATCATGCAGTCTCCGCCTGTCTCTCCGCCTCACACTCACTCACTCCAACACAAATTCAGTGTGTGACACAAATTATAATAGGATGCTTTAGAGCCCGTCACTGATCACTCGCTCCATGCCAAACCACTGTGTGAGAACGACACACAGCCGAGGAGAGAGGGAGGGAGTTCAGATATGGACCGGGACAGGAGCGTGGAGAAAAAGGATAGAAAGGGAGAGAGAGAGACAGAGAGAGGGAAGTGAGAGAGAGAGAGAGAGAGAGAGACCTTGCCTCAAGTCATCTTCACTCTTTAACAGGATGTGATGAGCTCTCGCCATTCTCTTAATCTGTCTCCCATGATTCATTTCCATTTCCTGTGTGCCGATGGGCTGGCAGCTCAGCACCAATCAGACACACAAACAAGCACACACTCTCACACACTCAACAAAGCAGGGACCTCTGCAAATAAAGTAAAGACAGGTCATTCATCCATTATGCCAATAAACGTGGAGTAGTCCGTGACCCAGGTCATTCATCCCTGGTGGGAGAGATAACTGACAAACCAGAACCTGCTGTACCTTCCAGAACAACTGCACCCCCCTGAGGTCACCGACCGCTCATCCTCAACCCCTCCAACACACACACTGAGCACAGAGAAGCCCCCTGCCAGCACAGGTATTTACAGCCTGGTCTATAAACACTGCAGCTTTCTGCCCCACAGTTTCTGGATCCTTCAGAGAGGTCCAAGCAGCAAACTCCAAGGCCTCTGAATAAGGAAGATCAGATATGCCAAGAAATTCAGTAATTCAAGTGGCCACTGGAGGCTGGCTTCAAATGTGAGTCAATCCCAATTGAGGCAAAATAAAACAAGACTCAATAAACATGTTTTAGCCTTTGGTCTTCTTTCTATTTAGATACTAGTACGAAACAACCCAGCTTTTCGAAATATGTTCAAGCTTAAAGTAATGCAAAGTCTTGGGTAAGACTGAGATTAAAGTCTAATGAATGGCTCTGCGTTGACTCGACGGGAAAATGTGCAGCTTTGCACACTGAGACAAGATCAAAAAGACAAGATCAAATCAAAGCTGCTGAATTGGTGTCAGAAATGTTGTAAATGCAGGAAATTGTAATGCCACCCAGCGGACCAATCTCAGGGCTTGTGGTCTGTGCTCTTTTGATGCGTGGTTACAATTTGAGGAGGTGTGGGTTCAGTTACATAGTGCATAGGCAAGTTGAAGGAATATGCAAACCTATGGCTTTCAAATAAAAATTAAGTATAGCTTAAATGTTTTGTGCATTCTGGAGATTTATTCACATAACATATGGATGCTGTGTGGTAAATTTTTATAATAGGCTGCATAACATAAAATCATATCGTGTTGTGTTCTGTCGTATCGTGTCATAGAAAACAATTTGCAATAGTAGGAAGAAACCTGCCATTTTAAATAGCCCTGTTCCATTCTGTTCACACAGATACTTTAGTTTACAGAAAAAACAGCTTCTAGAATTTTGTTTTGTGGATGATATTCCCTTAAATTCCTTGGCATATAAATAAGCTGTCAGTACAAATGGTTAAGCCTGGATAACTTTTTTTTTCTTTCCAACTCTTTGCTCCCTCTCAGTACCACCCTCTTCTCTAAAAAAGTATCTTCTTGCTCAAGTTAAAAAATAAACAAATAAATAAAAACATGCTGGCCACTAAATGCAGTTCACATAGCATGTTGACATCCCAGTGTCAAGTCCAATTATTTACACACTGTATGGAGGTGAGAGCTCAGCACTGGTAAGGAAGACAGTAGATTAATGCTGACAGAAAGCTGGAGGTTGCTAACACAAACTGTATGTAGAGACAGAGGCTGCACATCCATATAGCAGGGAAAATTCTTAACACTTCAAACAAAGAGCACGAGGGGGAATTGGACTCCTGCAAATTGCACTTTCTTCATTTCTTGTCTTAAATGGAGAGGTTGCTTTGATGGCTTAGCTCTGAAATCCCATCGACTAATGATTAGAAAGCTGTCAGCTTAAAGAGCCTTCCCCACCCACTTAACAAGAAAAAAAAGTACACAAACACACTACCAGAGTCAAAAAAGTGCAATTTCCAAATCCCCATTACCCTCTCCCTGGGTGGTACAGTTCTCCATTTTCCCCTCCTCTTCCTCCTAAATCTTAGCCTCATACACTCCTAATTAGCCCGGGAAGTAAGGGAGGATTACCCCGCATCTCCTTTTAACCTCATCTTTCTCCTTTTTTCTGCTTGTTTCTCTAACCACGGTGCATTTATGGTGCCATTAACAGGGCAGGGAACTGTTGAGATCAATGACATTCCCCAGTTTTCAAAAGTGCATCTCTGAAGTAAGGCTGAGCATGTTGGTTAAAACCATTAAGTGTGAGGACTCGAACACTGGAGCCTGCTGGTTGAGCCAGCAGGTGGTCTGACCGGGAGGAAGTGATGTCGCTGAACCTTTGGTGCCCTGCAGAGGAGAGCCAAGCAGCAACCAACAGAACTTGCACAGGGCATAAAATATAAACATAACGTTTATGTCTCCTTCTATGACCACAAAACTCATCAAGTGCAGATTATCCACGGTTTCCTTTTCATTTATTTTGTCATCAGTCAGAGACAAAAGATAGTGAAAATCTTCATTTTGTAAGTCAAATAGATATTTATAGATATGGATAACATCTTCTAGAGGCAGCAGTGCAGTAACAGTTTGTTGGGAATTGGTTTTTGAAATATTAATAAAGCAAAATAAATTGTCTCTGTCACAAAAAGGGGTTAAAAACCACGTCTCCAGAAACACAGGGTACAGAATCATTATATTATGTGTTCTTTAAAAAAATACTGAGGCAAGAGAAAGAGGTAAGAAAGAAAAGGATGTCATGCAGCAACAGGTTACCCCACACAACCCACTCTTTCCATTCAATATATTAAATAAATGGATAAATATCCAGGTGTGACACTATGATAACCTTTAGGAGTCAGGGGGGTGTGTCCTCAACAGTGTAACGGTTCATGCTGTGTCAACAGTCCTATAAAGGAGTCTAGGCAAGAACTCACATCTGTGCTGCAGGCTGAAATCAATGAAAGGTTCTCACCTTAAACAGTTCATGTTCACTCCCCCGCCTGCCTCTCTTCATTTCTTTAATTCTTATCAATTTTGTGTTTGTTTTCTCTTCTTTACAACAGAGCGGTAACTCAGTTTACACAAATAATTGCTTCTTTTGAGCATCTTTACTCTTGTGTTAATATTTCATAGCAAATCAATGACCCTAACCACGTCAAAGAGCGCAGCGTTGCTGCGATCTCCTCCACACCCCGTCTCCATGCATTTTAGCCGCTCTGGTGGTAAAGTGGTGGGAAGCTCACAAACTGGTGACCACACTGCTCTCTAATGTTAAACAGCTCCATCTGAGAGCAAACAGGTGAAAAACAATACTGGCTGAATGTGTCAGTGATAGTGATGTGCATCTGCTTGTGTGTGTGTGTGTGTGTGTTTGTGTGTATGTGTGAGTGTGTGTGTGAAGCGAGCACCATCAGATGAAGGCAGGGTTTAATTAGAATTCTCTGTAGTCTAATTTGATTAGTGGAAGCAAAGGAAGATGAAGGCAATTAGTCCTCGGCTATTTCTGCTCCTGGAATAATGTTTCAGGAGAGAGGTGACATCCACACTATTACCACACACACACAAACACACACACGCACACGCTCCAAATGGGGTTCATGTAAGTTCACAGCGACTTAACGCAAAAGAGCAGAGGTTAGCGTCCGTCATGATATCTGAGTGTTTGACAAGCACTCTGCAAACTAATCCCCCTGCAAACACACACACGCACACTTAAAGCTGTGAAGAAATTGTGTAATGTACCATTCCACTGCTTCTTCTGTATGTGTTTATGTGTGTATGTGTGTGTGGTGTCTACAGCCGCACAGGAGCAGAACAAACAAACCCACGCTCAACACAATGCACTACACAGACAGCATTGCATCCCCCTGGTACCAAACTGACACTGACTACCAGAGGGAGCAGAGAGAGAGAGAGGGAGAGAGAACTAACTGCAGTCCATAAATCATGGCTGTATGCTACTGTGACACCAGAAAAGCCCCCATTACCTCCCTGCACCTGTTAGCTCAGAGGATGTCTGTTGGAACAGTGTGTCATTGAGTGAGGGTTTGTGGGAGTGTGTGTTTTTGAATTCCAAAGCAGGAGGACTAAATGTCCTGAGTGTGATAATAAGCTTAAAAAGTCACCTTTAATGGCTTCATTCAGAGGAAAGGTTTTGAGAACATTGAGACAAATCCTTTAGCTCTGGGCAGTAAATAAGAACATCGATGCCACACTTGGTGTGGCATCAGAAAAGTTTTTATAACAGCTTGATTTTTTTCTCAAGTAACGAAAGGCCTCATGTTCTTGTTTAGGACTACAATTTGTTGTTCTAACTCTTTAGGTGAGATGAAAAACATCCATGTCTGAAGCTTTAAGTCTGCATGTTCTCCTTGTACATGCGTGGGTTCTCTCCTCCCACAGTCCAAAAAGGTTGATGACACACTAATTGCCTGTACAGGTGAGTGTGTGTGAATAATTGTCTCTACGAGTTAGCCCTGTGACAGGCTGCCCAGGGTGTACCCTGCCTCTTGCCTGAGCTAAGAGCTAAGATCACCTAATTGAGGTTTCTTTATGATAACCATACAACTATAATTTTTGTAGTCTAGCTATCTTAAGAAAGAAAACTGTAATCATCCCCTGAATGCTGAAAACTGAAAAATGTCAGTTGGTGTAATAGTATAGTGCTAAAAGGTTACCCTAAATATGACTTTAGCAGGTTACACCATTTGACAAGTTAATAGGACTGATTCTTTGATTGGTTAAAATGGTAGAAATGTCATATAAAATAATACGACACTAACAGAAATGCAAACTACACATTTAAACAAACATCTAACATGTTGTTTTAACAAGTTTGAAGCATCTTTTTGATACCAACCCGTATCTGTAACTGTTCCTTGAATGTGTTTCAAATTTATGAAGTTGTTTTCCAGCTTCCTGTTACTATGCTAAGCTAAGTTAGCTACCTGTTAGAGGTTTGTTAAAATCATGTTACAAATGAGGCAATGGTATCAATCTTACGATGTGCGAAATAAACACACTTCCCTGTTACTGCTTATTTCTTAAGTCCTCACTCCTTCCAGCTCTTTCTGACCTTTGTGCTAAGCTAAGCTAATCTCCTGCAGGCTCCAGCCCTGCAGTTAGTAAACAAACAAACATGAGAGAGGTGTCATTCTTCTTATCCAGCTCTCAGTAAAAGGCAGATGGACCCATTTCTTGGAATATACTACGCATTTAAGGATCAAAACACGCTGACCTATCATTCTTACATTAGCATAAGTACTTGGGTGTGTGGATTAAGTCTGAAAGCATCACAAACATCTAATCTAAGTTCCTATAAATACAGCTAATAAGTGTTGGTGTGTGTATTTCTAGAAGTCCTGCGTCACTGTTGCTGATGGTGGCTCGTGTCCAGAGATGAGCCGCAGCCACAGGTGTGCGGGGTCAGGGTTTAACAGCTCAGGGTTTATGAGGAGTCTAACGGGGCAGCCGGTTAGACGCGGCACCATCGACCTTTACAGCCCTGACCGGGGCTGTGCCACCTGCGGACCGGCATGGAACAGATGCCACACGGAGAACGGGTTAGAGCTTTTACAGCCAGGGCAGAGCGAGCAAGGAACAGAGAGAGGGAGAGAGTGGGAGTGAGAGAGGGTGAGGGAGCTAGCAGTCCATCATTGTGACTACTTTACTGTCGCTACTGCCATCTAATGACAGAGCTGTCAGAGCACATGGAGAGGGAGGGATGGAGGGACAGAGGGAGCGAGGTGCAGAGGGGGAGTAAAACAGATAAATGGATACAATGATAGAGTGAACAGGGGATAAAAGCACAGAGGGAGGAGGAGAAGGATGGAGAGAGGCTGGTGGCACTTGAGTGGATGCTAACATAAAGAGAGTGGTAGATGCAGAGGGGAGATTTGAAGGAATCGATTGGAGGAAATGGCCTCAGAAGCAAAGATACTGCAGTTAACTGGATATAATTATACACTACTGACACTGTATGGACTCTTCTGTTGCCGGCTCTATCAATGGCTGCCTCCCTCAGCTAAGGTTAGCAGTATGTGAAAGCAGATGTCCAATATTCACATTTATCAGAGAGAAAATGCTCTCAGCACACACTCACACACTCTTCTCCACTCCTGAACCAGTGCTTTGTAATCACCAGTGATTAGTCCACCCTCTGATCCGGGGCTCAACACTCAGCATGGCTCGCACACATATTGATTACCCTGGTGTGTGTGTGTGTGTGTGTGTGTCTGTGTGACAAGAGGGGCTTTTTGTCCATGTTGCTGTGTTCTAGAGGAATTGATTTTTTTTAGAGAGTCACAGGGAGGTAGGAAAAAGGAGACCACGGACTTGTTTTGTCCTGGATCTGTTTATTCTGGCTTTACATCAAGGTGATTGCTGTCTGGGACACTTGGTAACACGTTTCCGTCTTTCTTCACTGTTTTTCTGCATGAGGTCTTTGGAGTAACATATTCAGATAAGTCAGGTTTTTAAGTAGCATGTGAGTATTATAATAGATAGTTTGGATTTACTGATTCAAAGTTGTATGAAGTTCTTATCAGCAGTGCTTTAAGTGTACCAGTAGTCTCTGGTTAATCAACCATTAATAACAACAAAATTATTCTGTCGTACCAGGATTTATACCAGGTGTCACCTAAGAACCATTACCTAGGAGTAACAGCAAAGTATTGCAGACTTGTAAGTCTCAACAGGGTTGATAAACACATATAACAATGGATAAGAGTCTATTGATGTGAAATTGATGAAAATTTGTAGTCTCTTCTCTTTTTTTCTTCATCTTTTCTCTCTGTAGATATTTAGAGGTAAATGCTAATGACCTACTGATACTGACTGCACCATTAACACACCAACAAGTGGATAAAGCAAGAATCAGCACTTACTTTCCACCTAAAGCATGATCAACAGTGTGGAGCACATGCAGTGGATTAGTGTGAGCACCATCCATGTTTGGATAAGTAGGTTGGAGTTTCTACACAACAAAGCAACTATGTAACACTGAAGACACGGTAACACATTACACCTAAGACCAACATGTAAAATAATTGGTCGAGTGTGTGCATCACTTACTAGGTACCAGGTACCCCCCTGAGTGGCCATGAAATATTGATAAAGGGGTCGCAAAATGCCTTCCAAAATCAAAAACTGTTTACACTTTCACATTTTATCCATTACTGTAAAAATATAAATAAAAATGGGTTAAATTTTGTGGAAAAACAATGTTAAACAGATAAATCTGTTTGACATTTTTATTTGTTGCCACAAGACCCCCTGAGGTGACATAGCCCGGATGATGACAATGTAATTCTCAACTGCACAGCTAATTTAAATATCTTAGGCATCTTTTTGTTGTTGTTGTTTTTGTACATTTTTGGATCTGCATACATTCCCTGGGGGAGGGGGAGGGGGGGTCACTGGTCTCCAGCATTTCTATCCTTTTAACTTTGGTCTGTATTCTTTATTGTATTTTTGTACTTCTTATCATTGGCCAGTCTTTGTATATATGTCTGATGTTTAACATCATTGTGTTTCAGTTTGACCTTACTTCTTGCAGCTCTGTGTGTCTTTCACACATGCTTTAGAAACACTTTGCTTGCCTTATCTGGGCTTCTGAACATATCTTCCTATCGATCTGAAGAAGGGAAAACACTTATGGGTGGTAACTCATGCTCCTCTGTATCTGCTCTGAGCTGTCTGCAGCTCTCAGCGCCAAACCCTTGTCAGTTTGTGGCCTCTTACAACAAAACATCTCCTCTTCCTGCTCTTCAACCTCACTTCTCTTTTCTCCTGTTTGCTTCTGTGGTTTGTGGTTTCAGCATCACTTCTTAGCTTGTTTTGCTCTCTCTATTTCTTTCTACCTCCCTCCCTCGCTTTCCATCCCACTTTCTCTCTCTCGCTCCCCTCTCTCTCCCTCACTCTTTCTGTCTCTCTCACCGCTTTACCCTGAGGCTACGAGCAGAGACAGTTTTGGGGGGAAAAACAACAACAAGCAGAAAGCGATCCCATCTATCTGAGCAGTCAACTTAAATACAAGCCTACACACATACACACACACACAGAGTGAGAGAGAGAGAGAGAGAGAGAGAGCAGAGAAAGACGCAGAGAAATGCACACAGGCGGTACAAACAAATCACACACTCTCACAGTACATAAGATGCTTAAACAGGGTTTTTATCGCTTTGAAATCACCTTGGAGAATAAAAGACGGAGCAGGAGGATGGCTGGATAAGGAAAGGAGACTTGTGAAGGAAGGAGCAACAGAAACTGGAAGAGGAAAAGAAAGAGGGGTATCAGAGTGAAGAAGAGGTAAGAGAAGAGTGACCGTGAGCTTGCTCCAATTTGAAGTGCTTACTCCTGGGCTCTGCTCCACCTCAGCTGTGATGTAAATTCAACCCAAGTTCAATCATCTTTTTTCCCCTCTACCTTTATCTCTCCATCTCAGGCTGCTTCTCCCTTTATTACTTTCTCCACTTTCTCAAGTCTTGTACCATCACACACACACTCTCTCACACACACACACACACACACTCCCCTTTATTTAACCCAACCTTTTTTTTGTTGTTGTCAAATAATCATGGGGAACTAGCATGTGTCTGACATGGTCTCCAAGGCAACGGTGGTTAAGACGGGAAGGCAGGCAGGGGCTCATTCAGAGGCTGAATGAAAGAAGAGGGGAGAAGAAGCAACCCACAGAGCAGGACATGCACACACACACACACACACACACACTTACACACACACACACACTGAACTGAACTGAAGCACCGCTGGCCACTGTCACAACCAAAACCCTCTCTCTCTCTCTCTCTGTCTCTCTCTCTCTCTCTCTCTCTCTCTCTCTTTCTCTCACTATGTGTGTTGCTTTTCTTGCTGGGGGTACATCAGGTTTTCAGAGGTCACAAGAGGCAACACACACACTGAAGGAAAGACTGGATTGTAGGCACCAGAGGGCAAATGAGTGAGGAAGATGAGAAGATGGGTGAGACAGGAGACAAAGGAGATAGAGGGTGAGAAAAAGGACGCAAGTATCTGACAGAAGAGGAGGATGAGGGGAGAGAGAGGTGAAGGACGACATCTCTTATTCTCATGCATCTATTTTCATACTTCTGTTTCCTCCCTCAGTCCCTTCATGTTTCTGTCTTTTCTTTCTTCTTTCTCTCTCTTGCATCTCTCTGGGTTTCATCAGACCCTCACCTCCGAGCGTACAGCAAAGTGTACAGAAAGTACAGCGATGAGCCCCTCCTCTTCTCTATATGACCCCATCATCCCAACACATACACACACACACACACTCACACAAAGACACATCTCTTCCATGTTTGGTCCTTTTTTCCCTCACACAGCAGGGGCTCTGTGGCTTTTACCGGCACATCTCCATTTCAAAACCCTCCTCCTGAACAACAGAAGCCGGCTTGCAAGACACAGAAGACGTGCTGAAGACTAGAGCTGTGCTGAAGAGCAAGTGCAGAACAAAAAGGAAATGGTGAAGTGCAGCAGATGAAAAGCTGTTGCAATTTGCACGCTGAAGATGGACTTGAAGAAAGAAAGTAAAAAATGCTGCCAAGTGTTTGAAAATGACATCATTTTCTTTTATGATGCTAAACTTGATTGTTGTGATAACTTGCAGACTTTCTTCTTAGTCTTAAACTTATTGCTTTTCAACCGCAGAATTATATATATAAAAAAAACTCTTTATGCAAATGAATCGCCATCTTTTGCACCTTATTTTCTCCTGGAATACTTGTTAAAACATTAATGGGATGAAACTGGACCACAGCACTCATGGTGATGATTAACCAATCAAATGTGATCCAGTAGGCCTCTGTGGCTTTACCTTGTGTTTCTTGGATACATATAAGAATTTTGAAATAAGAAAAAAAAAAAAAAGAAGAAGAAAAATTAATCCCAAATAGCTTATAATTTCATCTGGTTATCAAATTATCTGAAAATAAAATGGTTATAGTAAACATAGTATAATGATTTAATTTTTATATTGGGGGTTCACATGAGACCAAACATAAATTTAAAGGATGATTCAAGTAGAAAAAGTGTGTTCATGTGTAAAAAAAAGAGTGGACGACTAAATAAAACTTTAAAAATACATGGATACATACATGCTCTTAAACTACAGGTAGTGTAGGAAAGATGAAGCTGAAGATGATTTTTTTTAAGGTGATTCCAAACGTGCAGTCTGACTGTATTTCATGCAGGAGAAGGGATCCCGTAGAAAGGACTTTGAGTGACACAACCAAAGTGTTGTTAGTGATGGTTTTCCTGCACACTGTACCTGCTGACTGAAGCACATTCATAATTCATGACAACTAAGTGTAGCCACTTCTGCTGTGTGGGGGGACAACAAACACACACA